>CM038471.1:66797835-67997835 GCA_021464415.1 Lonicera japonica
GAAAACTCACCATTTGCTTGCTTTGAATGAGAGATGCGTACACCCCTTCTTCTCCTGTTGACGGTTGTGTTGCCTCTGTTTCAACTAGACCAGGCGCGCTTTCGAGAATGTCGTGCACTCGTGCCGCTGTTTTCGACTCTCTAACGTCTGCACATGTTACCCAACTGGTTAAGTTATAACCAGGATGGACAAGGGTTTAAGTCCGGGACTAAAATCAAGAAACAACGTTGTGTTTGATTGTATTATTTTTAAAAAAAAAATACAATTTTTTCACTAAAGTTTTTATTTTTTTATGTTTGATTGGCATTATTTTTTAAGTAATTAATTTTTTAGTTTCAAGTGATGTGATGCTATTTTCTTTTAAAAGTTATAAAATATTTTCTTAACGTGATGATGTTTTATTTTCTAAGTAATTGCACGCATTTTAAGACAAATTAAATTTTATGACTTTACCCTTTTTATATATATGTATATATATTATATATTATATTTTTTAAAGAGATGAGGTTTTATAATATTTAACTTAGAAGACATATTTATTTATCACTGTTATATATTATATTTCTTGCTATTATAGTATAATTTTATTTTATTTTAACATATTTTAAATTTCATGTAAAAAATGTACAAGTTATATGGAAAAATGTACAAGTTTCATAAAAAATAATAGCTATCAAACAACAAAAGTTGGAAAAAAGTTACAATTTTTATAAAAAATAATGACTATCAAACACCAAAAAATGGAAACATACAATATTTTTTTGGTAGAAAATTAAGTCAATCAAACACATTTAATTGTCATTTTTCATGCAACTTAATTCTAAGCAATTGAATTGCCTACTTATTATCTTTCCATGCAAGTTTCGTACTTGCAATCAAACGCACCCGAAGTGTAGGAAAAAAGAAAATAAATATTGATATTTTGGTTGTAAGTTTAAATCTTTTTTTGATATTTTAAAATTGTCAATATTTTTCTTAAACTCTGTCAATAATTTCATTTAAATCTTTAATGCTTAACCTCCTAAACTTCTAAAAGTGACACTAAACTCCCTTGGTTATATTTTGTTAATACTTTAATTTTCCGTCTTTCTCTCAATCCCTCCCTTCCTCAATCCCAAACATAAAAGCTCTAACATATTTTTTTATTTAGAATCACAATAACAAATTAACCATTTTTTTTTATCATTGATAATATCTTTATATATGTATACACACAAATACATAAATATATCACATATATATACTGAAAAAATTGTTGAAAACGAAGGAGGAAAAGGTTGAGGTTGAGTATCTGTAGAGAGATAAAATACATTGAATCGAAGTTTCTCTCTATCAAGTTATGTTTTAGCAATATGATTCTTACATGTTTGTATGTATACATCTATTTACATGGTGTAAAATATAATTCACAATTTTCATTGGAGGTAATTAAGTCATGGCTTGATTTGTGCGTTGTGATCCAACGAGATGGTGAGAAGATTTGGATTTTGTCTTGTTGTGAATTTTTTATTTTTTTTATATAGAAACTTAATTATTTTTGTTTTATTTATAATATTGTGAAAATTGTTTGATAAGAGTAGTAGTGTTAAACTTAGAAAAAAATTGTACAAACTTTTCGTACAAACAACCTAGCACCAATCGGATTAAAAAAGGTTAGAATACTATAAACAATGTTTAATGAGAAGATTACCATTAAACTTATGTGGCGTTTAATAAAACAACTGAAAATTAAAAATTAAACTGAAAATTGAAATTGAAAATTTTGTTTATTTTGTTATGAAAATTGTATCTGAAAAAATGTTGTTTGTTTGAATATAACATATTTGAAAACTATTTTTTTTAATATGACAATCTTGCCCTTATTAGTTTATTAGTTTATTCGTGTTTTTTGGTATTTAGGGTTAAAATAGGTAATCTACAATAGTATGTTTTAAGTTTTAAGTTGCTACTTTGCTACTTAAATTTTTTGATAGTTTTAAGTGGTAAAAATTCAGTTGCCACTTGATTTTATTAGTTAACAAACAACTTTCACACTATTTAAATTTAAGAACTTTTAAGATTTAAGTGGTCAAAACAAATAACCCCGTAGAAAAATTTTGTACAAATTTTTCGTACAAACAATTATAGCGCCAATCAAGCTTGAAAAAAAAGCAGAATAATGTGAAATTTGTTTAATAAGAAAGGTAGTGTTGAACTTACAAAAATAGTTTCTAGTGCCAACTAGGTTAAAAAAAAATAAAAAAGGTAGACAAACACATTCATATATGGCTCCGCTAGTTCATTTGAGTGGTACCTTTTTATTTCGTAGAAAAAATTTGTATATAATTTAGGTAAGCTTAGCATTTTCCTAGTAAGAGTTAATGGATTTTGAAGTTCGATGCTTTTAGATTTAGTACTTGCGTAATTTAGTAGATTTTAGTTTGTACTCCATTTTCGCTGACTATTATTACTACTCTTGATGTATCAATTGGTTTGAATTTGGGGACATATTTTAGCTATATGTTAAGAGTGTTTGTGTTTGGAATTGGGGAGGGGGAGGGAGAGAAGGGGTTAAGTGTTAATAAAATATAAATTAAGGGGGTTTAGTGTCACTTCTAAAAGCTTAGAGGGTGAAGTGTTAAATTTTTGAATGGAATTCTTGATAGAGTCAAAGTTATGGGAGGAATTGAAACACTTATGTAATTTTATGGGAGACATTGACGATTTTAGAATATCAAAAAATAATTAAATCTAAACTCAAGCTTAAGTGTATATTTTTTTTTCGTAAATTGTATGTTAGGTATATATTCTATTAATAAATCAGGTCAATCATAAAATGATAGAACTCTTTATGTTTATATTCCCAACCGGTGACTCAGATTTAATTTGAGTCTTTATCTTTTAATCTAACGGCTCATATAAAACTTTCACTTATCTTCTCAACTGGTGGCTCAGATTTAATTTCAGTATTTATGTTTTAATCCGACGCCTCATATTTATCTTAATTAATTTAACTCATAACTAATTTCAATAGTGATAAAAACAAACAAGTATTTATTAAATATGTATTTACCTCTTAATTAATATTTATTAAACATGTATTTAATCTCATTATAAAATTTAACATGTATTTATTTATGAATACGTACTTTTAGATCTTTTCGTCTGCGTTTCGTTTTTATTTCTCCATATGAGTATAATTTATTTTTGTAACATGTAAAAACCTATTTCTAATTACTTTTTTTTTTCTCTGTTGACGTTTATTAATTAATATTAGATGTAATATTGTACTCCCTCAGTCCCAATTTAATTTTCACACTTTGAAAAACTAAAAATTAAGGAGACATAATAATTACTCCAAGATAAAATACTTATTTCAAAAAATGTCCTTTACTTTTCTTCCAATAAAAAAAGTGGCAGGACTAAAAAAAAAAGTGGGGAAGCTTAAAGGGTAATATTGAAAATGAAAAAATGTTATAATTAATGACATGTTAAATGTAGAAAGTGAATAATTATTTTGGGACATCTATAAATGGAATAGTGGACAATTAAATTTGGACGGAGGGAATATAATGATTATAAAATGGGTATGTGTACAAAATGTATATATATAGCATTGTGGCAAACATTATATATAACAATATTAAAAAAATTGAGATCGTCTATATATAATGTAATTGATTATTATAATTTTATCATAATAAATTGCATATAATTTTGCGTAATGAGTATGTCTAATATTTCTACGTAATTTATACTACTGGAAGTATGACTAAAAGATGGGTATGTGATGTTCAGATTTTTAATATTTAATCACTGCCTTAATTTTAAAATGGGTATGTGTACAACAATTTATGACATAATTTTAATTTTATCTTAATGTAATTGATTATTAATTTTAAGTGATATACAAACATTGATTACTAAATTTCACAAATTTTTATACTAACCTTCTTATTAAAAAAAATAAATTCCAACATCATTTTAATAATTATTTTTGAAATTGCATAAGTTTATTCAAAATAACATTATTAATATAAATTTAATTTCATGTACAAAAATGTACACTCGCTGGAAATCTCTTACGCTAAAATTCTTATCACCTGAATCATACCAAAATTAATAAATTCAAATAAAAATTGAATAGCTTAAATTAAAATTAGAATCTAGTTTTGATTTTGTTATTGAAATGATTTCTTTAATTATATTTTTCCGTACCTTTATTTGATTATTAGGCATGTATGAGTAATTTTTACTATCAATATCAATTAGTTATTAATATTCTAAAATTTAGTTATGTTAAATTCAATGGAAGTTTCAATTGCTCAAAATTATTTATACTTTCTCAAAATTATTTATATTTTTCTAATCATAAATGGTAGAAATTAAATTTATAAATGTAGGAATTTTAATTTTTAACACCTCTTTGTTTCTAAAAGACAAATAGAAGGGCATCATGTCCTATATACATTTAAGTAATGATATTTGCAATATCAGTTTGTTTGAAAGAAAATATAATTAATTGTGAAAAAAGAAAAAAAAAATAAGTCAATGGTTGGTGATAAAGGCATATATAACATTATTTTTTTAAAAATATATTAATAAAAGTTTATTTTCTCCTGAAACTAATTATAATTTTTCAATATCATATTGATCTAAGGGTGCGTTTGGCGCGTCGGATAAGAATTAAGCGGTATCGGATATGATAAGGATTAATCGGATAAAGATTTAATAAACTTTGCATTTAATGGAGTCCTATATTATAAGTTTGAATATTATATAACATAACTTGCTTTTGTTTAAAAATACATTCAATATTAATTGTTGTCCACAACTTTTTTTTCCTAATGCGATTAATCTATTTATAAATAAGTTTTGTAAAAAACTATTCCAGGAGAAAATTTATATATTATATACAATATCTACGAATTAGACATTATGTACAGTTTCAAATTCTGATGTAAATCTTATTTTTTTATAAAATCATTTTTTCTTCTAAATTCCTCCATTTAATAAAATAAAAATACCATATTGTTAAAGAAATAAATTTTGTTAGTTGACTTACTATGATTTTTGGTAATCAAAAATTTTCACTAATCAATTTAATAATCTAAAGGGCGTAAAGAAGAAGATCGGAATAATTTTTTTTTATATTTGTTTTGTTATCCGGCTATCACGGAATAAAATAATACCAATTATAGGGGTGGTATAATTTTATCCGGTTATAGTGAGATAAAATAATAATTAATTTTGAGTGCAATCCCGTTCCATGTTGCACTAAACGCGGGATATGATAAAGATATCATATCCACTATTGCACAAAATATAAGATATGATTTGTTTATCCTATTCTTTTTAACAAAAAAACACCATATATGATTAATTAATTCAATCATATCTCAAATCCAGCGTGACAAACACACCATAAATGTAAACATACGCAACTATTCTATTGGTATATACATATCCTATATGTGATCATTAATTTTTAAATTTGAATGATCCAATAGGTACTAATGAACATATATAAATGGATCATTTTGGGATTAACGTTATTTATAAGGAAGTAATAGTCGAGTTTTCGGTTTTACCAAATTTGAATTCAATATATCTAAAAAAATGATTACATGAAATTAAAATTAACTAAAAATATATTTATTTTTAAAAAATTAAATTAAAACATACTCTATTTACTATACTATACGAATAAATATCAACTCACTTTTTCACTACTCGCAAATGTGAATCTACTAAGGGACAGGGGGCAGGCACTCTCCATTGGTTTCGATTTTTTTTACTATATATTGAATATTTTTTGAAAAAAATAAATAAAATATAAGGACTTATGTGTAGAAAAATAAACTTGATATAACTGTAAAAGGCAAAACTTTATAACCAATTTGAAAACTTTTAAATTTCACAAAGTAAACAAAGCAAACTCATGCCTCCATGATTTCATTATATCTATGACACAACTGCTTACCTGCTTCTTTATTCTTCATCTCTCTCACTCGCCTATCTTTGTTTTACTCACACAAATACATAACTATGCTATCACGACCACACCACTCCACTGCTCAACATTCACACCACTATGGCCACACGCACGACCCACTATATTTTTAGGTATATTTTTCAGATCTACTTTTCAAAATTATGGATTATTTTATTCCTTTATTATTTGCATAAAATTAGTTTTGTTCTTTATTAATTGCCTAATATTAAGTGTATTTCTTGAACATTTGATTAATTGTTGAATATTTGGTGACTTAGGTCTAAACACCTAATTGTTAAATTTTATTTATATTATTGATTAATTGTATAATTATTAATTGCCTAATATTAAGTGTATTTCTTGAACCATTGATTAATTGTTGAATAGTTGGTGATTTGGTTTAAACCTCTAATTGTTGAATTTTATTTATATTATTGATTAATTGCATAATTATTAATTACATAATATTAAGTGTATTTCTTGAACTATTGAATATTTGGTGATTTAAGTCGAAATTCGTAATTATTAAATATTAGTTATACACTTATAGATATTTAATAATTTATTTTATTATATTGAAAACAATATTAATTGACAAATTTTAAATAGTATTAAAATTTTAAAACTTTAAATATGATTTAGTGTGCTTTAAATTTCGCCTCTAGTTGACTCAAATCCTAACTTCGCCACTGCCTCCTTGCATGTTGTAATTATATTGTATCACAAAGTTATTTAAGGAAAAATGTTGTATTATAGTAAAGTCGAGTCAAATTGACAAAATTTATTTGAACTCGAACTTATACCATTTGAAATCAAACTTATACCATTTGAAATCAAACTTTTCTTGATTATAAAAAAAAGGAAGAAAAAGTTCACCTTATATTGGGATTTGCTTAATCAAAATCAGGCCATCTCCGATCCCTAATTATAACAAAAGTGCACTTAGAGAGACTTAATTTATTTTACCACTATTTGAATAATAGGTATACAATAATATTTTTAAATTTTGGTTAAGATTAAAAATTAAAATTAATGTCGTAGTGAAAAAATTAATTATTCTTACTCTCAAATTTAGAGTATACTAATATTTCTTGAGAACAATGTTAAAATTAATTTATCTAAGAAATAACAAAGTAGGAATAAAAATTCTCAATATAAGATAAAAAAATATTAAAATTACGAGTAGTTATAGATACAAAAGAGTAACAATAAATATAATTTTAAATAATGTCATCAATTATATCTAGGTACAATCAAATCGTACCGTAGATACGGGCTTTAGCTGGTGTATATATATATATATATATATTATGACGTCTACTATTAGAATATAATTAATTTTTAAATGAAAGGTTAAAAATGAATAAATAGGCAAGAACCATATTGCTCGCTGTTAGCGATTTTACTTAAGCATGTTTTCTCGAAAATAAAAACCTGAGGTTATATATAATAATAGATATATTCCTTCATGCGTGTCCGATATTTTTAGCTACTTAATTTAATGTTGCAAATTAAAAATTATTATTTTATTTTTCTCTAAGAAACATTATCTATTTCGGATCCCTAACCTTCTTGTTAAGAGAATAAGAAGAATATCAACTAAGACACAATATTATTGGCATAAAAAATAATACACAAAGATGCATTTGATTGATGAAGAAGGAAGATTTGTTTGTAAGTGGTTGAAAGTATTTAATTTTTGGTGGTGATGTTGGCACTCCCAAAATCTCTTGAAAACACTCCAACTTTTCATTCAGTCCTTAATAACCGAATATAAACTTGCAAAAATTTGAAAAAACTTGAAAATACCTTACTCGGTTGTCAAGAACCGAATATATAGACCTATATTCGGTCATCAACAACCGAATAATAGACACTTTACTCAGTTGCGAATGACCGAATTAAAGTGGAAGTGTTATCAAGTGTTTTTGGGGGTGCCAAGATCACCACCCTTAATTTTTAACTAATGCAATTATATTATTTATCTATGTACATATAAACCAGAAGCTTATGGTACCAATTTTTGCTGATTTTCTTATTTTGCCTCATTATTATCAATGTTGAAAAAAAAAGATGGATTCCATGATTTAAACTTACGATTTTTTTATTATTAAAAATAAAAATGATATTAAAATTGAAGTACCTCTTTTTTTTTATTATTATTTGTTTATCTTCATTTAGATTTATCCGTGTCTGATGCACCATTTTTTTTGTGACAAGCATTGTAGATAGAAGTAGGGATGGCAAAAATAACCGCGGGTTCGGGTACCTGCGGGTTTTTACCCGAATGGGTCCATTTCGGGTCCGGGTCCGGGTCCGGGGCGGGGAGAGAAAGAAAATAAGCGGGTCCGGTTCGGGTCCGGGTGTCTAAGTACCCATCCCCGAAGACCCGCCCCGAAATATATATGTATATAATTATTTTTAGTATATATATATTTGTGTTTTTGATTTGTTTATTTTATATACTTTGAACTTATTTTTAATATATATATATATTTTGTTTTGGTTGTTTATTTTGTATACTTTAGACTTGGTAGAGAGTTTATTTGATAAATGATGAATTTGTTTGAAAATTTATTTTGTAAATAGTGGGTTTTTTTGAAAACTTGATAGTTTATTTGATGAAATAGTAAATGATTTTCAAAATCAAGTTAAAAAATAGTAATCCTCATGTAAATAAAGTGGCCTTTCTTAAAAAAAATAAAATAAAATTTTGTGGGTACCCGTGGGATACCCGGACCCGGACCCGCCGGTTCCGGGCACTACCCGAACCGATTTTAATGGTTCTGGGGCTGGTTTTGGTCCGCGGTTCCGGGGATGGGTAACGCCTACCCGGCCCCGAACCGCCCTGTTGCCATCCCTAAATAGAAGAATGCTTCTGTCAAACAAATGCATCTAGAATTTGCTCAATAACTTCAACAGTTGATGTCATTATTGGGGCAATACTCCCATTTATTAACTTTACGAACCTGATAGTTTCCAAAAGTGATGTTACAATTGGAGAGACAAGTTTAAATTGAACCATGTTGGGGGTACCCTACCAGCCAATTAATCCACCTTGTGGATATGATGGCCTTCATTTCAAACAGCTTTTTGTTTACAAGAGCTACAAAATTCAATTTCTTTATTATTTCTTTTTACTTAAAATTCTGTAACTTGTTTTCACTAATATTCTTTTCTCAAATTTATACATTTTCTTATAAATCTTGAGTCGAGCTAAATAAATCCTTTCTATTTTATCCTTCTTGCCAAACTTCAATGATGTAGGTTTTAATATAATTTTAAAGTATTCAAGAGCATAAGACAATAAATAACATTAAGGAACTGTAAATATGTGTCGAATGAACCGATATTAGAAGTTGAACTCTGATCAACTGGCTCCATTTATTGCCCTATATATATATTTGAGCATTAAATTCAACTAGGTCCTTTGTGGATGCCAGTAATATTATTGACTGTTTTTACCATCACAAACGCATCATGATTCAATATACAAATGAAACGGTAGTCCATTTGCGGCTGTCATTGAAGAAAATATATAAGTTTTCAGATTAATGACCATGTGTAATATATCAATGTGCTTCGACAACAGTCAAAATCTACCCATATATTCAGTTATGTTTTGTTGAAAAACTCAATAAAATCTTGTCATCAATATAATTAAGATGACACTAACAGTTAAAATTGTATTATATATTTTTAAAATTATATGTTACTTTAATTGACAATAAATATTACTATTTGAAATATATATTTCTTTTAAAAGCATATATCCTCCGCACAATGTGCGTGCGTGTGAGAGTAGAAAATATGTGATATAACTGGATTAACGCCATGAGGTCATTATAAGAACCGACACCTCCAGGCATGGTTCAAAGTCGCGATTTCGGTGCGCAATTCGAACACTCAATTTTCAACTCGGATATCGGTATCGGTTTCGGTTTCGGCGATATGGACCGATTTATTATTTAAAAAGCCCAAAAAATATAAAAAAAATATAAAATATAAGATTAATAAGATGGATCAATTAGATAAGCATAATAACATTATCTAATACAAATTACATATCTTACATCAAAATACCATCATCCGTCGCACTTGATAATATAATATTACATCATAATTCAATAAATATATAACAATACAATCTTATAAAGTACAAATATCTTAAATATAAGTTCAATTAGGCCTAGAATAATGATATAAATTATAATTATCATCATTACTCAATAACTCTAGTGATGAGAAATGAAGATATAAAGGAGGTTGTGAATCAGTACTTGTGGGATAAGGATGAGATGAATGGATAGATGACCCATAGGGATGAGATGAATGGCTAGATGATCCATAATCAGGAAAATTTGGTTGACCGTCATGATGATAGTACCTAAATCCCAGATGATCGTTGCTACTTGAAGATCCATCATGATACGTTCCACGACCACTTCCATAATAACCACCACGAGCAGTAATAGTATTATTTGATCCCCCACTACTAGCATAATCTTGTGTATAACCTTTATAAGCAATGCCAAAACCATAACTAGATATTCCACCTCCGGATATGCTATGTCTACGACTATCATAATCATAGTCGTATCCATGTCCACCATAATAGTATTGGCCTAAGTTCAAGTTTTGTAGTTGATCATCAATGCGACGATAGCTTTGTGAATGAGGATCATAGCCACTAGAATACTCATCATAACTAAGGAACCTAGTTAAATCTGCTAGATGCCTATGCTGCTCACTTATTTCAGGTCGATATCCGTGATCTGTGTCTTGTGTGGCATAATAATTATCATCTCCATGCCATAACATACCACCATCATGTTGGTTATCAGTATTAAGATTGTAAGCACCACCTCTACTACCACTATTAGTACTTCTTATAGCACCACTACCTAGCCCACCTCTACTATCATTATTAGCATCATCATCATCATCATTCCCTCCGTCGTCATCATCGTCATCACTTGAGAAAACAGTAAGTCTTTTAGGTTGCTTACGACGGAGACCACCCTCCATCTTTTTTTCGCTCTTTTCAATACCATCATCTAGCCATGCCAAATCATCAGATTCTAAAACTCACACCTCATTCTCCCTTACCCACTCATCCAATATATCACCATCATCAAATATATTTTTTAGGTCGACTGGGTTATAATAATCGTCTGCATCACTCATGTACATCAAATTTTTAACTTTAAGACGCATATTATAATGCGCATACACTAGTTTATGCAACTTTGTCATTGCTAATCGATTACGAAGTTTTGCATGAATTATTAACCACGTGCTCCAATTTCTTTCACAACGGGAATATAAACATGTTTGACTTAGGATTCTTATGGCAATGCGCATGAGGTTAAGAGCCGATTCACCATAGTTATACCACCACTCATCTACATAAAAATAAGTATAAGTAAAAAAATATATATTAGTATTACTATTATCACATTGCATATGCTAATAATATTATGTTTAATTTAAAAAGATAATTTAGATAATTTAAAAAGATATTATGTTTGACTTAAGATTCTTTTGCTTTTTTTCTTTTCTTTCTTCTTTTGTTTTATTTTTTTTCTTTTTCGTTTATTTTTCTTGTTTCTTTTCTTCCTTTTTATCATCTTTTCTTTTTTAGGATTAAGGTCATTAAGCCTATTTAATTAAATAAAATTTAATAAATTACTTTGAAACAATTGAACAAATTAACATTTTTTTAATAGTTATCAATTTAATTAAATAAAGATTAACAAATTATTTTGGAACAATATCAGCATTTTTGTTTCAAACCCGGAGTAACTTTTTTTTTTCAAACTTTAGTCACTTTATTCAATTATTCAATATCAGTGAAATATCGGCGAAATATCGGTAAAATATCGGCAACTCGGCGTGATTTCGGTAAAATATCGATGATATTTCGAAATACCGCGATTTTAATCGTATCGGGTCATAATAGCGGTTCGGCACCCCCTATTTTAACTTGGTATCGGCCATCTCGGATCGGTTTCAGCCGATACTTTGAACCATGCCTCCAGGATAAAAAGAATAGTAACACGTAGCACCAGATAAAAATCTCAAACCATAAACCCTAACAAAAATCATATGAACGGAAAAATAACAAACAGAAAGCTGAACATGATCAACAAGTCCCCAGTATTCACCTACCCCAATGTCACAAAATGACAATCCACCCCCCCTTTTGCTAAAATGCGCAGCCACTTAACCCAACCCTCAAACAAATTTAAAAACACAAAACAAATAATAATAAAAAAAACTCTCTTAAAAACCAAAAACGGAAAAATAAAAACAAATAACCCGAAAATGACGGTTTAGGACAAGAAAAGTGAAACAATAACTGAGGCGCACACACTGGCTAGAACCTTCAACAATGCCGGAGCTTCAACGACGCCGGCGGATTTCTCCGACGTACTGCTCTCCGAGTCGCTCCCTGGACCATCTGCCGGACCACCTGCAGGTGTAGGCATCGGCGGAGCCGGAGGAGAGAAGAACGGCGACGGAGCCTTCGCCGATTCGGGCGCAGGACTCGGTGTAGCTGGTGCTGGCGACGGCGAAGTCACAGGCCCCGGCACCGGTGCCGGCGACGGAGATTTTCCGAACAATTCAGTCGGAAGAAGCACATTATCAACTGTGAAAATGCAAAGCGGCGTCGAGTCAATGACGGTACCGGCGACTCGCGACGAGTCGACACCGGAGACGAGAGTCACAGAGTCACCGGCGGTCGTAACGGAGAGATCGTACTTCCCGGCGCCGTTAGTGGCTAAAGTACTGATAGGCTGCTTTGTAGTCTTCAAACTCCCCATCGGAGTGTAACTAGCTAGGGCATGATACTGTAGAAGCGACACCAGCTCTGCATTGGTGAGCTTGCTCAGATCTGGCACTCCAGGAGCCTTGAATGCCTCATCGGACGGTGCAAACAGAGTCAAACCTTTATCAACCGCCGTTTGATACACTTTAATCACACCAGTACTCAAAATTAACGATACAAATGTCTTACATCCAGCCTTCTCCAACACCGCCGTGATATTAACGTCATTAGCCGACGGAGCAGGAGCATTCAAAATCGCAGATGACATAATCGGAGGATTAACCTCAACAATCGATAGATTAAACGGAAATTGCTTCACCGACTTGGTATAAAACGAATCGATAGGGGATCCAGGAACCGCAGATCCGAAACCGACCTTTCCGCCTTTGAGATCGGTGATATTTACGAACCCTAACTTACCGGGAGCATTGCCAGTGGTTTGTAGCAATGTAGTGGAGAGAGTTGTACCGTCGGAGATTTTGTGGAGCTTAGAGTTATCGTAGTAATCTAACAAAACATGGAGGCTGAGAGCGCTTTTGATGACGGAGAGTGGATGTTTTCCGGCGAGTGCAGACACAGCGGCATTGTTCAACACGAGGATAGTTATGGTTTGTCGACTATTGATCTCGCCGTCGAGCTTTGTTTTGGTGAGGTAGTCGTTGAACTGGCTGTACTCGGGGAACGGCGAGAGGATATCGGTGATATTGTGAGCTACGGCGGTGGAAATGGCGGTAAGTGAGACAGTAAAGAGACAAAGGTAAAAGGCGTTATCCATGGAGAAATTGAGGAGACTGACTGAGAGTTGAAAGTAGAGAGAGAAAGAGAAAAAGGCAAAGGCTGGGGCCTGGGGGGTGTGGTGTGAGAGGGTCTTTTAATTGTGAGCCTGGACCTGGGGAGGAGACAGAAAATTTAACCGGGGGTGTGGTTAGTATTTCATTTGGTAGCGTGCAATAAAGTTTATCTTTTACATCATTATTAATTTTAAATTAGACTGTTTTAATAATTTTTATCTATTAAAGTCTCTCGTTCAAAGAATGCTTTATTCTTGTGACAACTATTTTATTTTATTTTTTTAAAAAAACTTTAGTTATAATTTATCTGTTTTTAATGGAGTTTAAATTTATATCATAGTCTTTTAACTTTTGCTTTCGGTTTGATTTTGTTATAATTGTATCACCATCTTATTATTCTTAAATTTTTCTTCAAATATTTACTTTTGTTCTTGATTTGTCATACAAATATTGCTATTCTTTAAAGAATTAATATCTTAAAATATTCTTGTAAAAACTTAAAATATGAATTTGTCATTTTATACAAATTGTATTATGATCTAGTATTTGTTTGATTTGGGCTAATATTTGTTCTTGGAATTTTAAATAAATTTTTTATATAAAATGTAAATTTCATCAACAATGATTCAATCTTAATAGAAATTATAAGAGACTTATAGTATAAATTTAAAATTTTAAGATCGTAAAAACAAACCAATTTTTCAACCTGAAGAACAGGTAGGGTTTGAAGGTGTGGTTAATTAACTAGGGTTAGGGTTTAGTTGAGAAGGGGCGGGGTATGGCAATGGAATGGGAGTATTGTTATTCCCTTCATCCTTTTTGGGTCACAGCTGGAGATTGTGCTGGTAAAGCTGTTTGGCATTAATTCATTTCTTTTGATGGAAAGACATTAATGCCCTTTTCTAAAACCCATTTGGTTAATGGGGGGATTAATTAATTTATAATTTAGGGCGAAGGGGTTTGTGTTGTAATTAGGCCTGTCAACGGATCGGATATAGACTAGATCATACTATATTTAAATTTGATTCGAAAACTAATACACTAAATCCGACCCGATCCATTAATCCGATGGATATCTAAATCACTATCTATATCTGATTTGTTATCAAACGGATATTCGATCCATATATTCAATCCGATCCGAAATTCAAAGAATTATTCCTCCTAACAAAATAAAAAAAAATTAAGACAAATAAAAATACTTATAATATAAAATGAAGACATTTAAATTCATATATTCATATGATTTTGGAAGATAACCACACATGAATTCTTGAAGGAAATAGGTTGCCAGGAATAATTGATTTGCTATGGTTTACGGAGTGGAATTTGTACATATATATATATATATCTTTATGTATATGTCTGATCGGGTTGTAAACGGATCGGATTAGAATGTATCCATATTCAATTTGTTAAGCAAAGGCTAAACAGATTTGAGTCGGATTTAGATAATCGGATCAGAAATTCCTTACTATATCTGAATAAATGGATCGGATTCAGATCGAGATCCGATCCATTTACAGGCCTAGTTGTAACGGTTGCTAGTGGAAAGTGGGAAAACAGAAAAAAAAAAAAAAAAAAAAAAAGGTTAAATGCTAAGGTTAAATATATGCCATATATGGTTATATTTGACTCCGTTGATAAAGATTTGCTATGGGCCATGGCCATGGGACAATTTTACCTTTTATTTTCCAAACACTCAGTTTTGATTTGGGTTACTAGAGTATACGTTTGCTTGCTCAAGACATTTCACATCTTTTATTAATTGACTACTTTTCTTAAAATAAAAACATCATTTATTTTGACATCACTTTTATTTTTTTATATATAAATATATAATTAATGTATTCAACCTCACAACCGACACCAAAGTTAGTTTGAAACCATATACGATGAAATTACTATATTTTTTTAAAATATAAACTCTTAATTAAAAAAATAAAAAGAAATAATTAAGTTACCTTAAACATCGAGCTATCAACAAAAATGACAGAGTTATAATTAATTTTCATCCATACAAAGCAAGAACTTGCAACAAAGAGGCTTTGATTTAATTACTAGTTTTCTTGTCCTCTCATTCTTTCTTTTTTTCCCCTTTCAATTAGTACAATAATAAACATACAAATAAATAGTAAGTCTCTTCCTTTTTATAATATACTGATAATTAAGAAAGAAGTTGATAAGCAGCCTTAATTATATACTGTGGATGAGAATCAAACTCTAAAAAAACCAGACTCGAGAAGGCATCTTTTTTAATTAGATTAACCCACGTTTTTTTTTTTTTTTGAAGAAAACGGGAAATCAAATAAGAGGACATCAGTTTACATATATGAATATTTTTGGGTGGAGTATAGAATTTTCCATTTGGATGCAATGGGACAGGAAGACCCAACTTATAAATGAAGTGTGCCCACTTCCCACCCACCAAATACTTGCGCTAGGAAATGGCACTTTAACTTATCAACCACCAGCTTACGATTGTGCTTGGATAAATATCATTTATATATTAAAGTTTTTAAATTCTTAACATAGTTTATAAGGATTCATATCTAAATTTAGAATTCTGGTATAAAGAGAAAGATGCAAAATGAAACGAGTTTTAAAAGTTATAAATAATATGCAATGAAATGCATTTATATATCATAGTATAGAGTTAAAGTATTAAAATAGAGTTGAGTGACCATTTCGTTCAACATACAAATAGTTAATATTGTAAAGAATACTACAATGTTAATTTTAATGTTCAAGACTAAAAGCTTTGATTAGAGTGTGATTGCAATAGTTCTGGTAGAGGTGGGAGGTAGAGAAGATTTAAATATTGCCTAGCCTATTTATCCCCAAAATCAAGAAAGTATAATTAGATTGCCTAAGAGAAGTATTTTTCTCTAACTCTTGCGAAATACAATTATTCGGCAGCCATAAACAACTAAGGTTTCGTGGAGTAGTTGGTATCACGTCACTGTGTTATTCAGACATAAAACAAATGCAAACAAGCAACACGCGCCAAAAAGTACACTGACGTTCAAAACAAACCCATCTACAAAAACTCTCAGAGGCTAAACACAACAATGTACAGATAAATATATATACAAAACTATATATGTATATTTTTGCGGTAGTATGAATGGGTTCCATATAGTGTTGGGGTGAAGTTGGTTAGCGGACACACTGGTGGTCTCTGGTTCAAGTCCGGTGACACCACCCAAGTGTAATTTCATGTGATTGATGCGCAAAATTTTTAATTGGACCTATGTTTTACAACACATCCATTTTAAGCAAAACCCATTTTAAGCAAAAGTTACTGTGGTCAATTTAAATTTCCAAATTAATTAGATGAACTAAAGTGTGATTCAATCTATGCGTTGCTCAGTGTTAGGTTTCAGATTCAACCTATACATCAAAGTCTAATACACTGACTAACACACTTTTTAGCATATTGTCTATTGCAGAAAACACCTGGGTCCAGAGGACAGAACCTTAGCATGCCAAAAAATGGACAAAGGTTATCAAGAAAAAACATATTGAATAACACATGAAAATGAAATGCCCAATTATACTTCCCTAATCCAGTGAAGGAAAAACACAATACACACATACAGAGAGACTTTGGCTCAGAGAGGCAGTGCCAATTTTCTCTCCAAGAACATGTTGAACTAAACAATCTTCTCAGGGCGCATTTTTCTACCCTCGCAAATTATACCTTACCTACAGCAAAATACACTATGCCTATATATATTTACATCAAATGCTGGATGAGTTTGGACTATGAAGAACCAATCTCGTAAGAACTAATGCAATGGAAAAACAACCAACCTTGACATTGTGTTTGATAAGTAAATGCTGCAGGAGAACCAGTTCACAGAGGAAAATGTTGTTTGGTTGGCTTTGTAAATGAAAAGATTGTTGTTTACTTTTACACTATTTTCTTCTAATAACAACCAAACAAGAAAGTAATATTACATACTGCACTTATAAGCACTCTCAAGCACATTGAAGAGTTGTACTTAGACTGAACACAAGTATGTTATTTGGAGCAGGTACCTGTGGGATCAGCATTCTTGATAATCCAAGGGTGCTCAATTATCTTCCTAAGAGAGAGCCTTTTAGAAGAGTCCTTCACTAGAAGCTGCACAAATTTTAGCTCGCATTTTACAAAAGAGAAAATAAAATACTTTCCATTGCTATTGTTTCTTTTCATTCACATGATGAGGAGATACCTATTTACAAACTTACCCGAGTAATGAGATTTTTAGCTTCTGCAGAAACTTGAGGGGTGGAAGGGAAATTCAGGTCAATCTTCATAATCCTGTACAGAATGACAAATATTTATTTGCTATCTATCTAATCATATGATTTATAAACGTCAAATGAAGTGAATCAAATGTGCATCCCTGACCTTTTGAATGTATCTCCTTGGCTCTCGGCCTCAAATGGAGGGCTGCCACACAAAAACTCATAACAAAGGATACCCAATGTCCAATTATCAACAGCGTAATCATGAGCTTTGTTCTCCACCATTTCTGGTGCTAAATAGTCCAAAGTTCCACACATGGTGTGTCTCTTGCTTCTCGATTGGACCGACCATCCAAAATCCGCAATCTTCAATACACCCTACAATTTAATGGACCATAAAGATACTTAATGTGAGACCTTTGTTTTATCCTTTGAAGGTTGTTTCAAACTTTAGATTGGTCTTCGCTTGAGTGCAGTTGCTGAAAAGTTGCTCAATGTACAAAAGTAAACCATTTTAATCAATGTGGAAATTTCTGGTTTATTGGAATATGACTCCAATTCCAATTTCACAGTTAGGAAGTAGGGTTTCCAAAGACACGCTAAACAAAAAAGTCACAACAAAATATAGGAAATCAGAATTTCAAAACTTCAAATTTTAGCAAAAATTAGTCTTATTTTTACTCAAGTTGCTGAAAAGGGAAGCGGAAAGAGAAAGATAAAGAAGGTCTGTCTAACCGGATAGTCAAACAAGACAGTAAGGCAGAACCAGTTAGACAGTGCAAAATCAGGTTGAAAAGAAAATACACAACTCTCGTCGTTCCCAACTTCTCGGAAAAATATTGGCATATTCAACCATATCCAAATCTAAGTCTACAAAATGGTTAGCTGCAGACTTATGGAGAAACCAAAATCTAATCCAGGACTATCCTTTGGAGTTTCTGCTTTTTTTTGGAAAAACTCATTAGATTTAAAATACAACTTAATTCTTTAAAGAAGATGAAGTTACAAGGTTTTTGTAACACTCATGGAGTTAAAAATACAACTAATTTCAGTTAAAGTGAAGTTAGACTTATGGTTTCTGTATCGTACCTCATGATCAAGTAATAAATTTTCTGGCTTGATATCCCTATGAATCACACCCTTCTCATGACAATATGCCAATGCTTGTGTTAAGCTTGATATGTACTGAAATCACAAAATCAAAAACATTAGAAAAATCTCCAAAATCTGCACAACTCAAACCCTAATATTCAGTTAAACATAACAAATCAAGTCTGTAAGAACAGCAAAACAGTATAGCTCAAATTCAGTTTACCAAACGGCAAACATGAATTGAAACGCTAACCTAATTCAAGTTAGAATTGCAACACATGCTAACAATAAGATTAGTAGAACCAGATTAAAAACCCTAACGTAACACAAATTAATATTGCAGCGTGCGCACATATCAGTGGGCAGAAACTGCATATGCCACTGATTGTTGTTTTTGTTTTCTTGGCTGTTTTGCCTTGAGGTGGACTTCTAGTCCACCAGAGATGTACTCTTTGTACTTTGCTTTTTTTGATCGAATCAATAAAAGCTCTTGTTTCTGATAAGTATATATATATAGTCTACTCTAAAAAAGAACAGTCATTTCTTTAAGAAAATGAAGGATCATTCATTTCAAGGGGTAAATGGATGAGCTTTTCCATTAAATTTTGTGGAGATGATCTCTACAATGAGTAGAACATCTCCACAAAATTTCATCTCAAAATTCAAACCGAAAGTAGGTGTTGTGAAAACTTCATACATATATTCATTTTTGTAAGTTTTAAATGATCATAGGCCTAAGCTTACTTCAATTTCCATCTCTCTCCAAGCCAAACACAAGCCTTGCTTCTCTTAATGATATCTCGTCCACTTCTAAATTAAGTATTTTGATAAAATTTGATGAAAATGATCTACTTCTCATCATAAAAATATAACCACCAAGTTTTATGAAAACATTTATCCGTTTACACCTCGAAATGGACGGCCCTTTTGTTTATAATATATATATATATATATATATACGAAGCAGAGAGATTACAGTGGCAGCTTGTTTCTCGCTGAGATGACCGTTTTTTCGGAGTTGTCTATAAAGCTCACCACCATGAGCATACTCCAAGATCAAGTAAATTCTCTCATCATCATGAAACCAGCCAAAGAGCCCTAGTACGTTAGGGTGACGAAGACTAGTTTGGATCTCCATCTCTCTTTTAAGCTGGTGGTGCAATCTGTACTTCTCCATCTGCTTTTTGAATATCACCTTCAATGCCACTATGTACTGGCTCTGTTCCACAAAACACATTCAAATTCAGATCCAACTCTAAACAATTCAAATCTCTCTCGAATATCAGCTTCAATGTTACGATGTATTGGCTCTGTTCTACAAAAACTTTCAAATTCAATTCCAATTCTAAACAATGCCACTATGTACTGGCTCGCTCCACAAAAACTTTCAAATTCAATTCCAATTCTAAACAATTCTCAAATCTCTCTTTCTCTCTGTAAAACCTTTTTGTCTACATTGATATCTGTTAGATTTGGGTGTACCTGTGTACCTTGATTTCACGGGCGAGGTAGACGCGTCCGAATTTGCCCTTGCCGAGGGGCTTTCCGATCTCGAAGTCTTCTAAGGACCATTGTTTTTTAGGGTTTTGTTTTTCAGTTTTGGACGCCATTTTTGTGATTTGGGAATGTAGGAGAACGAATTGGGGGTTTTCTGATTCAGATTTGGAGGGAATTTGAGGTTTCAAAATCTGTTTTTTTTTTTTTTTTTAATCTATCTAAATTAACCGGGTTTTGGGAATCCCCAGCTCCACCGGCCCAATTTTTTTTTTTTTTTTTCGGTTCTGAATTCTGAAACAGGCCTAATTCAACTTCTTGAAAAATGAAAGCGGATCGGTTAAAACGGAAAAGAGAAAGAAAAATGTCATGGAGCACAAAAAAAATATAAAAAAAATTGTGCTCTACCAGAGAAAATAACGAAGGATATTATAGTTTGGTTGCATTTTTTTTTTCTTTATAAAAAGAGGATGTAGACCAAAAAAAAAAAAGGATGAATAATATTTTCACACTTTTTTCTTGAAAATAGGTGAAAATTTACGTACCACTATATTATCTCCCGTCCCTAGTTTGGTTGAAAAGTTGCTTATTAAGCAAAAAAAAAATAAAAAAATGTGCCTTTAGAATTTGTGTTTCTCTTTTTGGGAATGATTGGCATTGCTTAATGGAATAAATAGAATTGCATTGTATGTTTTGTACTTCGGATATATATATATATTATTTTTATTTTTATTATTATTATTCTCCACTATATATGGTATTTGAGAAAATCTCCCGAATATAGTTTTAATTAGATGTAATTCCAAAAACTTAAGGCCGTCCAACTTCTAACCATTTATGAAAGTGTTGTAGAAGTGGTAGAAGTTACTGCGGTGGCGTACAAAGTTAATGAGTGCGTATAATAAATAGACATGTTATGTGCAAATATATGTGTTAGTGCTAAAAATTAAAAGGGTATTTTAGACCACGCAGTCAAATGAGCGGATCAAATGATTAACACAATAAATATAACAAACCAACAGAGTCAAAGATGTATAGAGGAGGTTGGCATTGTATGAAAATACAGGTTAATCCTCATCTGTGGCATGAAGCTAAGAGCTTGGTCTGCTTTGTATTGATGATAAACAAATAAATATTACAAACTCACAAAAGGTTCTCTAACTGTTTTATTCTCACAATGTTACAACAAGAGCGTGCTCAAGTTACACGAGTTATAGCTCCTCTATCCTAGGAGCTCTACTGAGTGCTCTGAGCCTCTATTTATCTATTGTCTTCTTATAATTGAATGTTGAATTCTCCTTATTCTTAAGTTTGTTTAGTTGTTGGTAGGTTGGTTTAACTTGGTTGTTGAAAAAAGTAAATGCTTCTTGTATATATATATAACCGCGAGAAAACGTATGCCCAGAGCTCTCAGAGCAGGTTTGGAGCCATGCTTCGATCATCACTAACTCTGACCTTATTTCTCCAAGAATTTTAGTGCATTAAATGCAGTTGGTGTGCATTTAATGAAGGTGAGGGGAATTCTGTATGCTCTGCGGAGTAGGTGGCAGTCGCCCATACTTTTGCAAACCATTATGACGGAATGGTTGGGCGAAAAGGAGTTCCAAAGCTCGCCGAAAAAGCTCTGGAGCTCGAGCTTCACAATTCGCTGTACGTAATTAACTCCTGAGCGGGTCTCTAATCTTTGAATGGCTCTTCCTTTCTTATAGTGATCCAACGGCTCCTCCGAGCTCTTCCCGTTGAGGCATGCCTTAATTGCTGATGCGGACGGTCACGTGTCAGCTCGTGGTCGGCGAAGCAAATTGGATTAATAATTTGCACCATCAATATGTATAGAGTATATTTTAAGGTGGCGTTTGATATAACATCTGAAAATTGAAAATTGAAACTGAAAAAATTGCTTGTTTACTTCTGAAAACTGTATCTGAAAAAATGTTGTTTATTCGAATATAACACATCTGAAAACTGTTTTTTTTAATATGACAATTGTGTTCTTATTAGTGTATTTAGATCACATGATTATGGCTTTAATAAGAATAAAATAGGTATTTTGTAATGGTTTTCAGATTTAAGTAGTAAACTTACCACTTAAAATTTTAGATGCAAATTTTCAGATTTAAGTGGTAGATCACTTAATTTTCTTGCCAAACAAACAACTTTCACACCACTTAAATATGAAAACTTCAAATAACCCCTAAGTAAAGTCTTAACTTAAGGGTTTTAAGTTAAGGATCGAGCATGTTAGGAGGTTGAACGGATGGTTTTTTTTATATAAAACATGGTGGAGATCATTTCTACCAAATTTCAAAATTGAAATATATGTCTCTACCATGTTTCATTAAAGAACTCATCCGTTTGACCCCAAAATATTTAATATGTGACTTAAGGTCCTTAAAATCTTATCTGAAATTTACCTTTCATATATATATGTGTGTATATATATATGTATCGGATAAAGATAAGGACTTAAAGCAGGAACACAATGTAAAATGTAAGAAAGTTTATTTTCTTTCAAAGATGAAAAAAGGAGTAAGAAGCTAAGGGTTTTGTGATGAACAAATTGCATATCAGAGAGAGAGAGAGAAAGAGGTACATTAACTTAGAGGTGATGCTGGAGGTGACTGGCGGTAGAGAATGTGAAGAAAAGAAATTGGGGTTTTTAAGGTAGAAGAAGATTCAGGATTTTTCTAAAGCAGGTGACTGAGAAGAAGAAGAAGAAGAAGATTGTTGGGGTGTTTTCAAAAAAAAATCATAAATGGACGGAGATTAGACGGCGTGATTTTGGAGGGTTATATCTAACTAAAATTATTTTAGAATATTTTTTTAAATTTCAAATATATAGTTGTAAGGTTAGTCAATAAACCCCTCATTTCATTTTTTTTTTGGGAAGGAAATAACTTACGAGGATAAAATGGAAAATAAAATTGCCACATAATTTCAATATAATGCTAAAATGATTCCCCTAGTTTTGGTTTACACATGCATATATGATTTGATAGGAGGAAATTGTAAAATGACAATGGAATTACCCTTCAAACTATACAATGAGCTTTCCTCAAATTTATATTTAATAACCCTTTAAATTTCCATGATTTTAGTTTATTTTACAAGAGTTTAAATCCTCTAATTTCTCATTGCTTTACGTGCCAGTTCTTTGTACTGAAAAAGATGGAAGGAAAAAGAGGCACAATGACTAATGCCAAGTCGTTAATAGGTTGGTTGTTTTGACAGAAGACAAAACTGTTTGCATTAACAATTCCTGATAAATTACATGAAACAATCTTTTCATTTGCAATACCAACCAAAAACCATACACTGTACTTTTCTTGCAAACTAGTCTCTCAAAGCATTTACATATAATCAATCGCATAAAATTGATGAGTATGGAAAATAACTCAAAAGCTTCACAATCTTGTGGACGAAATTTTATGATTTCTGTAAGATCAATGTACAATCATAATAAATAAAGCCACAACCTGAAAACCCTCTCTACATGCTTTCCAATTTATTCTGTCCTCTAATATTCTCCCTACAAGCATGTGCATAATAAGCTCTACAATATGTTACAAAAATATACCCCAAAGTACCATCTTTATACCATCTTTACACGCGAATAAGGAATCCATGGGGTCATTAAAAGCATGTATTACATGCTGACGTGGCAACAATGCATTGGTCGCTATGTGGGGTCAAACAATTTGTCTCTGTCATTGTCTTCTCTTTTTTCTTTCACCATTTGGCCCCACATGATGCAAATAAAATATAATGGTGAAGGGGTTTTAGCTGGAGCCGAACTCCTGGTTCCAGTGTTCAAGCTCTTCCCACTTGCTTTTCTGAAGGCTGGGTCTAATAACAGTCATCGCCTTTTGAAAATCTCCGTATCTTAGCCGCCTTACCTGGAATCAGAAGCATACAGAAACTGAAATTCCAACCACAATGAACCAACCCATGCATCCCACATTGGAAGTGTATTGGAGAGGTCCTAAGCTTATATGTGGGTTCAATGAACCCAAATGACAAGCCAGTTTGGGTGAAAAACCCAGGTTATTACAACTTGAGTATTACTACCGCGGTATTAAGTTACTGATACTTTATAGCTCTGTAATAGTTGCACTACACTAAAAGATTGAAGTTGGCATATCATGGTATTTTGTAGTCTAATTTTAGATCGGAACTCTTAATCTGGTACTTACCAAGAAAGGAAGCAGGCTCTTAATTTAAGACCGGGCAAGTATTTTCAATTTAGGTGTTGTGACAATTCACTCTTTACCATTTGAACTAATACTACAAGAGAATCAACAATAAAAACCAAAAGTAGTACTTTGTAAGATGGACTACCTGGTTAGCCTTGACAGTGAGAACATTCGTACCAAGCTCTCTAATTGGCATCATTGCCGCTTCCTCGCACAAGGCTTGTAGATCGCTTCCAGAATATCCTACGAGAGCAACCGTAAAAGGATTTCTAGTTATACAACAATCTTCCCAGATGATTTTTGAATTGATCAAAAATATTTTGGCACATTGTGGTTAGCCAACTGCCCAACTTAAAAATCCATCCAATCATTCCATCCTGTAACATGCTATTCCAAAAGCTAATACTACAGAGAATTATCTTACCTTCTGTCTCTTCCACAAGTCTCTCTAGATCTCCACCTGTAGCAAGAAACAACTGTTACTTTGAAAATCTAGTTTGCCAATTCAAAAGTGGAGTCAGAGATGCACAATCTTAATACATAATCTCTTACTTCCTGGATATTAAAGACCCTAAGGATGCGTTTGATTGAATTGGAAAATGATTGAAAAGCCAAATAATTTTATTAGTTGTTGGAAAATGAGCTGAGTGAGTTGGTGAATTGTTCTATTACTTTGTCAGTTTTTCATGGAATTCAATTCTCCGGGCGTAAGAAAAACTTTACATGAAAATGCAGATGGGGAAACATCTCACCAAATCACTGTCTCTTTTTCCAACATCTCATAAAATTAAATTGTTTTTCCAACTTTGCAATCAATCGGAGATGAGAGAAGTGATAAAGAATCCTTTTAGGAAAAAGGATTAACTTTGTAGCATCTTTTTGAACTCTAAACATTCAAAGAAAATTAACAACAATATGGTGGTGGTGACCGTTTAAGTAGCATGGCAGGCATTTGTTGTAGTATAGGCCTGACTTTGTTTGAGTTATACTTGGGATTTTGGTTGCGGTTTTGGTAGGGTGCTTTTGTTCTATGCAACTTTGGGTTTCTCTTATTGGCAATTTGTTTTAGCAGACATCTGCCACTCTATTGTTCTCTTTTTTCAGTAGTTTCAATTAATTTTGTAATTTTTAAAGTGATGAAATTTAATCTAAACGTAATCTACCTCGCAAAATCTCTATGATAAGGGGCAATGGATTTTGAATCTTAAAAATGTTCAATGCATATAGATTGTGTGGCTGAGAGTTAAGATGCTTTTTTGAATGGTTGATGGTGCCTTTGGCATGGGTTACGATCTAGTAGTACTATAACGATTAAATGAAATGTACACCAAATAACAGGATAACATATTCTTACTCGGCAAAGAAAATGATTGGCCCTTGAGTTTGTGTTGTAGAAGAAGCCTCCTAGCGTTTCCATCTGGCAAGGGGATGTATATTCTCTTCACCTGGTTCAGGATTTAACAAAAGTAAACCACATCACTTGGTTTAAACCAAAAATCTTAAGATGAATTTTTTTACTTGAAATCATATAAATTGTATGTGTCACGCATTCACCATAAAATCCATTCCTGTGTGTTAGAAATCAAGAAAAGAACAACTATGAATACTACAAGGATATTTATATATGCATCATCCAGTTGTTGAAAGAAAAAGGAAAATTGGTTTTAGCAAGAAACAATGATATCACCATGCATAAACTTTTTCTCTTTTTGATAGGTCAATGAGTAAAACTCTAAAAACAAAGCTCCTTAAAATACTAAATCGAAGATGTTGATTCATGAGAAATGCATCACTTGAAGTAATTTATATCAGCAATTCGTACTTTTACTTTCCTAGGAACAAAGTTTCAGTAAATTAATCCACCAAAATACTAACCAATCTTCTAAGAACTGCATCATCCAATTCTTGCGGCTTATTCGTTGCACCTGCATAAACATAACCGCAGGTATTAAAATAAAAGGACCACTGTAAACACACACTAATACAATTGTTTGGTTTCTTAGAGCCATCTTGAAATTTTCTTAGAGATCTCTTTTTCCTCGAGTTCAACTAATGATTGCATTTTTCACATGCAGCCACATATGAACAGAGTCACTGTAAAACTTTAACCAAAAAATGCATTTTCATATGTAGCCTCATATAGACAGTCGCTGTAAAATTGTGCAGATTTACAGGCGTCGTTGAGTTTAACTAATAATAGCATTTTCAGATAATAACCTTATACAGACACAAAACACAAACAGCTCAAACATGTAAATGAAAAGAGGAATCCGCAAAAAGCATTCCTACTTGATCTCAATCAACTATTTTCAATCATTGAAGGGGGACTAAAAATCAACTTACAAGAATTCTCCCTCTTTCTAAGGAAAGATGCTATAGTACATAGTTTAAGATATATGCATATTGAGCCCTAGGTAGAATATAATGGAATAAAAGCATTCATGTACTAACTTGAAACAGTTATATTAAAGCTTTATTGAGAAGTTATTCAAACTCACCAATAACAATTACTAAATCATCAGAATTTGAAGTCACCCCATCAAACTGAACTAGAAACTCCGACTTCAATCTTCTGCTTGCATCATGCTCATTAGATGTCCTTGTTGACATAATACTATCAATCTGTTAACCATTTTTTTTTAAATAAGAAGTTGATTAACTGTTGTGGCACAAAAGTGAAATAAACAACAATCAAAAGAAAACTCAATGAAGCCTTGTGCTAACTTCTATATCTTTATGCTTTCTCTAAGGCCAGAGTATATTTATTTACTATATATCCTTTTGAATAATAAATACCAGTCCTTCACAAGGGTTACCAAAATAAAAGAAAGGTGGCCAGCAATGCATGCTATCACATTAAATCTATGTTTTTAATTGCAACGGTGCGTTGCATCGCACTTTGATACAGCCTTAGTTGAGATCAATATTTTAAATTGTAGTAGCGTAACGCGTTGCGTTTTGGTTCTGGAATTGCGTAGTGCTCACAAATTGCGTAATAGCGTAAGGCCATAAGCAATTCGGATAATGAATTGCGTAATAATAAAAAAAAAAAATTTAATATTATACTAAAGAATATTAATAAAAATTTATTAAAACACAATATTATTTTAAATAACTATATATATATTTATTATTATTATTTATTTATAATAAGATAATACTAATAAATAATACATTAAGAAAGGCCTTTACACTAGGAAAGAGTGAGAATAAATGTTGTAAATGTTTCATATGACCAAGGGTACACAAGTCATTTTAACCTTTACAAAAACCTAAATATAAAATATCTCCTCTCTTCTTTTGCAGCCTCCTCCTTCCTCTCGTCTCGTCTCTTTCTTCTCCTTCGTTCTTCCACAGTCCAGCTCCCTCCTCTCTTGTCTCGTCTCTCTTCTTCTCCTTCGTTCTTCCACTGTCCAGCTTCGTTCAGAAGACTGGCGAAGAAAGGAGAAGAACTATCCAGCTTCGTTCAGAAGAAAGGTGAAGAAAGAAGAAGAACGGAAGGAAGGAGAAAAACATGATTTGGTGGAGGAAATAAAGCTAGGGTTTTCTTTTCCCCTTTATTTTTTTTTTAAGCTGGTTTTCCCAAATAGCGTGAGTAATTTGCCAATAGCGTAAAATAGCGTGAGCTTAGCGTAAAATAGCGTGCCACGTCATCAAATTGCATAAGCAATTTGGACAAAAAGCTATTGGAGCTGTGCTACATAGCCTTTTTCCAGAGAAAAACGCAACTGCGCCCCATATGGCGTGTTTTTCAAAACACTGGTTGAGATGCAAACCCCATCATTTATGAACCAAAACCAAAAGGCTAGCCAAAATCACATAGAGGTGGATGCCTTGAAATAGGAAACCCAGCTGCCAGTGTGAAGTTCCATTGAGAAATGTAGATGGAGACTTTACTAAAAAGAGAGGGGGGGAGAGAGAGATTGATTTGGTGCAAGAGAGGACGAGGGGCAAATAAACATTGGCCCAAGATTACAGCATCCCACCCACTGGAAAGACCAAATTTGCTCTTGCAGTGGACCCTCTTCACAAGGCCTTAGATGTGCAATCCCATACTGACCAAATGAAACGAAAAAAAAGTAATTGTTTACATGTCAAAAGTAACTATACAAAATAAATGAAACAAATTAACTTGTAAAAACAATTCAACAGAGTAAATCATCCAAGCTTTGTATTCATAATCTTCCCTAATCAATATGAGGCATATTTTAACATGCAACCAATAGCATATTTCACTAGAAAATCTACAAATAAAACAAGCAACTGTGACAGGTAGAATCAACCCTGACAACAACGTTTTCAGAGAGAGTGAGAGTAGCATACTTCATCCATGAATATTACAGATGGCTGCCTGGAAATAGCAACCATGAAAAGAGTTCGAACAAGCTTTTCACCCTCTCCCACCTATTTCAGAACCAGTGAACATACATGAACTTCAATAAAGGGGGAAAGTGCCACATAGTAACAATCAAGACCGAGATAGATTTGAAATAGAGGATAGAGACACACCCATTTAGACGTTAGGGTAGAAGCAGAAACATTAAAAAAAGTTGCCTCGGACTCTGAAGCAACTGCTTTGGCAAGCATGGTCTTTCCAGTACCTGGTGGACCAAAGAGAAGCAAACCTGAAAATAGAAACCAGAAACCATTTCAAGGAAGTGTTCTTCAAGTAGTAGAATTTTAGATGGGTGAAGGTAAAATTCTTCAAACCACTACCTCGAGCCGGTTTACGAAGGCCAGTAAATAGGTCTCTTCTTTTCGTTGGTAGGATTGCCATTTCCAGCAAGGCTTGTTTAGCCTTTTCAAGTCCAGCTGTAAACAATCACTGATGATTATTACAGAAGTATAAAGATCATAAGCAAAGTAACCAAATATTGAAAAAAGGGCTTTTTTTTACTTCCCCCCACCCCCACTTTATATGAGAAATTAAACTTGCCCCCTATGTTCATAACAATAGCACTTGCCCCCGCATGGGGGTGAATCTCAAAGAATTATTTACGTGTGAGCTATGAAGCACGGACGCTCTCTTGGAGGCCACGTGTTGGGCCCGACACTTGTCGGACACTCTAATACTCTCCAACACTTGGATTTAATTATAGTCTATAATACTTGATAATTGATTTAGATGGCTGCTACTACTAGTGTTTCTTCACTGCAACATCAACTGAGGATGAGGCACTAAACCACTTTTTATATTCCCCTTTTGTTTTCTATCATTCTATGGAACAATTTAGTCTATGTATGCTTTTTGATGCTTTAATTATGGAACAATTTAGTAATCATGTTTTGAGTATTTGGGTTATTAATGCAATCTAGTTTCATTTTATTGAATTCTTAAATATTTATAATGTTTATTGCATATATATATAATTAAATAATTAAGAACGTGTCCCCCTCACGTGTCGTGTCCTACATTTTGGAAAAATTGCGTGTCGTGGGTCGAAACGCGTGTCGGGTCTATGCTTCATAGCGTGTGAGAGGGGGGGGGGGCAATGTCTATTTTTGTAACGTTGTCCTTTGAATTAACCCCCTGTTTTTATGTAATTCTTCGAAATTTGCCCAAATGCAGGGGGACAAAGTCTAAAGATTATGAAAACAGAGGTAAGTCCAATTTCTCATATAAAATGGGGCCAAAGTAAAAAAAATCCTAGAAAAATTTAATGTCTCACAGTTCCTAACCGATATCTTCCCATTTGACAGAAGGACTTCTGTCCACGATCACAGAATTTATCATTTCAACCAACTTCTCATCACCAGTGCTAGATTCTTGTGTAGGTTTTGAGCTTACGACTTTGTTAGACTGGCTCCTCACAACAGAGCCCCTTCCACTGGGACCAAAAAACTTTTGTACTGCCTCTTTTCTAGTATTAGGCATTGTTGGCAAAACTGCTGCAGTGTGTGCCTTGGGTAAGATGTTCTGCGGAGAACATAATTAAGTATATTGCAAGCACAGAGTACTAATAATAAAAAAGAGTTTCATAATCTTGCTTGATTTTGCATAGAAGTCAAAATTGGGTTCATGTTCAGCATTGATGTTTTACCATACAAATTCACATCCCTTCTATAACCAAACAATATGAGGGCTACTGCTTCCACGAGATACCATAAATATAAAAGAATGTAGGAAGTTCCCTAAATGACTGTATTTTGCTACCATCAAAGGACAGTATTGCACCACTTCATTCAAATAGAAAGGTTAAGAATGCTTCAAGTGTGTGAGAAGAAAGAGGAGAGGGAAGGGGGGGGGGGGGGGGGGGGGGGGAGGGGAATGGTAGATTACACTTTAACAAGACAAGACCATACCTTGTTTACAGACGTGCGGCCTGATACAAGAAGAGCATAAGAAAGCAAAAGGATATATAAGTGGTCTCTTATCATTTAATATCCATATAAAAAGACGGTTATAATAGAAAGGTCAAAAAAGAATGAGATTTAATAACCTGTTCGGCGGCTTAAAGCTTGTAGTCTGTCTGAAACTTGACCCTGCCATTTTGATATCTTCTGACGATACGATCTCACCTTCTCTAGTTCACTGTTGAAAACACATAAAGTTGGAATGGGAAGATGCAGAAAAATAACTTTTATGCTCCATTAAGGTAACCAAAAAAGAGGAACCAAATGACTAGAGCGGAAAAAAAAAAACTCTAGTCAATCACTTTAATGTTCTCTTTTTCTTTTTAGTATTTCATTTTTTACATAAAAGAAAAAGAAAAGAAAACCTCTAGTCACGGACTAGAGCAAAATTTTAATTAGGAAAGAGAAATAATGGGCTATGCAATGGGGCTAACCCTCCCCTTTCAACTGTCCCTTAGAAGGATTTGAAACAATCCCTGATGGGTTTCAAGCCTACATCTCCACGGCCCCTAAGCTCTTCTCTAAAGAACCGTCTTTGCTATAGATAAGCCACAGCTCCGGTGGAAAATTCCATATGTAATTACACGGTGAACACACCTCACAATTTCGAGCCCACGACCTCTTGCTTACAAGAGGGGTGCACTCATCACTGGAAGCTCATGTTTCGAGCCCATATGTAATTACACAGTGAACACACCTCACAATTTCGAGCCCACGACCTCTTGCTTACAAGAGGGGTGCACTCATCACTAGAAGCTCATGTTTAGATAATGGAAGGAGTCTATTTAAATATTTTGTTTCTTTTCATAGGACGAGTTTCTTTTGGAGATTAAGATTATCTTTAGTAGGTTATTGGGTATATTGGTGGAAGCTTCTATAGCTTTACCTGTATATATAGGTCTTATTTTTTTGCAGTCAGTTGGGATTTGAGATTTGAGTTCTTTTAAAGTTGAATTGTGGAACTCATTTTGTTCGTGTATTGATCTGTCCATTGCCAAACCGCAGTATTCCAATCACACATGCTTGCCAACATGCTCACAACACACAAGGAGAGTATGCTCTCACATGGTATAAAGCATGGCATGTCATGCTTGGTATATAGCATTGCATTTCATGTCATATGCCCATTGTCTATTGTTGGTGACACTTGGACAGATTTCACATTGTTTAGAGCATAGCATGTTCTGTTGGTAGCACAGCAAGGATAGGATTGAACTAGAAACTCTAATCACTTAGCCCCTATTTAACTAGGGTCTCAACTATCCAAGTCTAATCTCATGGCTTAGTAACCTAAGTCTAAGACTAATGCTTAATCAATGGGCACTTGTAGTACTTGAACTCTTTCAATTTTGGACTATTGTAGTTATGTTGTATGATTTGTATTAAAACTACTGACTTATTAAATTGTAATAAAGGATGTCAAGGGTGATGGAATTACAAACATGCTAAGAAAAATAGTTGTAAATGATGAGTTGAACCTTTTAACCATCGCCTACTAAACATTTATCAGGGAGAAAAAACCATTGCTGTGAACATCTGTAATGTTATTCACCCTAGACTGGTTGATAGCTGGCACCATGACAGCTCAGGCCCTGGGAAGGTTTCATCAGCCTTCTAAGATGGTACATAGGCGTTTATGGGATTGGAATAAAGTTGTTTTAGTATTAATTAGAACAAAATTTAAAGTTCTCCCATCTAACAAGTTAATGAATAAACTGATAAATACAAGTCTGACAACTCTGGAATTCAAAATGAGATTGTAGGGAAATTCTTGGGTTCTTTTGGAGTTGAACAGTGGAATTGAAGGGGGGGTAGTTTTCTTGTTGAACGCGTGGTTTGGAGTTCAATAACTGTGCAGAGATAAAAGGAAAGACTTCTGACGAAGAGGAAATTATTCTCATGGGAGAATGGGAAACCGTGAATTTACAGTGTTAGTGCTGAAGGAAAATTAAGATTACATTAAAGGGGATCGTTTGGAAGTTTTTAGGGAATTGTATCACAAAGTTTGTGCGAGTTCTCGTGCAAACACTACAAATATGTGCTTGATCCCTAAAAAAATTAAATCCAAATGTTTCTAAGGATATCGACCCACAAGTTTTTTCTCTTGCTTATGTACACTGTTTTCATATGTTTAACTTTATCTTCAAGACCAGGGGAGGTGTAAAAGGTACTCACTGAGAGACCAGGAGTTCCTATCAAAGGGAGGAGTCAAAATTGGATTTGATTCCAATAGCCAAGAAGGCATAGGAGTTACCAGCATGGTTCCAATGAAATCTTCTCTTTTTTTTTGCAGTTTATTTGTGAATCACTTGGAAGGGGTTACCAAATAAAGTTGGTACTTGCCTTGCTCTCTAATTTTGAGTTTTAAAATTGAGCAAATTGTAGAAAGAAATTGGTTTATCATGTTCACCTCCCTCTAGGAACTAGTGCAGTACTGCACAGACACTAGGATTTTACAATTGGTATCATAGTGATTAATCTATTTTGGGTTTTACAGCAGGTTATTGGTCCTAAGTACTTGGGTGTTCAATCAATTGCGTGGTGTTTCCTCAAATATCTGTGATCTTACATTTGCTAAATGTAGTTATTATTCCCATGGTGAAGAAGAAGTTGTAATAGTAGAATGTTTGGGAAGTCTAGCATAATGATGAGATTAAAACAAAAGCTGTGACAACTTGAGCCCAGACAATCTCATAAGCATTTTTGAGTTTTTTTCCTAAACTTTATCCATATTCCAATCAAAATTTCCATCTTGTACCACAACATTCGCTACCTTTTATTAGCTACTCTGGCCAATTAAGTTCCTTAGTTTCACAATCTGAAATAGAATCCTCCCTAAACCATTGTATTTATATATGTATTTCAAAGAGAAATTCTCATGCACGTGTCTTATGTATGCAAGAACAAAATTGGAAAACTTTCAAAGGCAAAACGTTCAATTAATTATAGGTAAAATGTGGCAAACAAACACCAAAGAAAATGTGTCCTCATTGCATGGAAAAATCCAGCTAAAAATAAATACAATCAAACACACGTGATGTTTTTCCATGGAATTCAATTGGCTAGAAAAGAAATTGCCTAGAATCCAAACAATTTCTACCTTAATTCTATGGTTGCTATCAAGCACACCCTTGGTTCATGTTCCAATCAAAATTTCCAGCTTGTATCGCAATATTTCCCAACAGTAATGACTAATGAGCTAATCCGGCAGTTTTTTCTTACTTGCTAAACTTTGTTCACTGTATGTGTTTGAAAAATCATATGAGCGTGCTCCTATCTATGTATGCAAGTAACAAAATTTGGAAGAGCTTTACAAATACAATACCTAGAGGTGATATACGAAGGTACCGGCGTGGAAATGGCTTCAGCCAGAATCCGTTGAGCATTTTGATAGTGCGAAATGGCATCGTCAACCAATCCCCACTCCTCAGCCCTAACAGCCTTGGCGATCACTTCTTTGGCCAAATCGAAGTATCCCTTCAGCTTATAGGCAGTCCGTTCATTCGACACCGGAGTTCCGCCGGCAGATATACTGTCCATTGATCGATTGTTGTCGGAATTAGGGTTTTGTTGAGAGGAAGAAGAAGTAGAAGAAGAAGAAGTATCGGAGAAGATTGAGCCTAAAGAGTCGGCGAGGTCTTTGAAGAAACTCATCTCTGAAATTGAATTGAAACACAATTTGGTGAATTTAGAGAGAGAAAGTGAAGGATTGTAGAAAGAGAAAGTTGCTTTACCATTTTTCCCAGGGGAATTGATACCCAAGCCCGAATCTTTCTTCAATTCGTAGTCATCCAACATTTGATTTCTCAATTATTTTCTTGAGTAAATGAACTAATGCACCAAAACTAATGCCGCGTATCACTGGAAACTCTGAAATCTGAAATCAGAAAAATTATTTGTTTATTTTTAAAGATATAATTATATCTAAAAAAATATTATTTATTTAAATATAATATATCTAAAAATTAATTTTTCTGTAATATAATAATTTTGACTTTACTAATTTATTTAGATTACGTGTAAAATAAAAAACAAAAAGGAGAAAATAAGTATTTTATAATAAGGTGTTTTAAATTTTTAGATTTAAATGACAAATTAGTCACTTAAAATTTTTGCTTCAAATTTTCAAGTGGCAAATCACTTGACAAACAAACAACTTTGAAACTACATAAATTTAAAAGTTTTTAAGATTTAAGTAAGTAAAACAAACAGCCTAAATGCTGATTTTTATTTATTTTTTTCTTTATTTTAACAAGTGTCAAAAGATTATATACATAGTCATGTTTCACAGTGATACTCAAAATGTAATGTAAAACTTCGTTTGATTGCAAAGATAAAAAATGAAAATAAATTTAATTTGTTTGTTTGAAAAGATAGAAAATAAGGTGAGAGATGTAAGTCATTTTATGAGTATATATCCTCCATCCTTCCATATTTTTGATAAAAAAAAATTTACTCACCATCAAGCAAATAAAATTTCTACATGAAAAAACTTAAAAATCAAGAAGATATTACCTCTATCATTCAACTTATTTTTCATCTTTTTACCAAAATTAACTCAATTTATTTTCTTTTTCCACCTTGCAATCAAACGGAGTCTAAAAATATATATTTATCTATTAATTTGATAAGATGGCAAATGGTAAAATTTCTATTCGATGGCACACACAATATCACCTGGTGCATTGTTATGGGATGTCATCCTAAGTATGGTTTTTTCACTTGAGACTGAACATTGTGTATCACCTTAGACAAAAAAATGGCAATTTTTACCCTATTGACATTGTTAATGAAGATGACATAATATTTGCAATTAAACCAAATTTTCCATTTTAATTAATTTTTTAATAGGTAAGCAGGACGAGATAATCACGTGTATACTCTTGGAAATATGAATTGAAATGATGAAATATATGACAAAAATTGTGGGGGCATAATTGCAGGGTTCCTTTATGGGCCGAGTAGACAAAATAAGATTCATATATCATAAAAGATATAACGGGTTAAGAATAAGGCCCAACAACATGAAGGGCAATACAAGATATGCGCCGAGTAAACGAGGATAACCTATCAAACAAATGGTAAATAAGTGTCGAGTAAAAGATAATCGATGACAAGCGCCGAGTAAGAAATAATCGAGTTAAGTAAGGTTTCAGGTCAACAAATAGAGAAAATGCCGACATAAGCGTTCTAACGAATAAGACAGTGATACATGTGATAATACAGTATGATAAATGCTTACTACAAGAACAAATGACAAGGTGACACGTGTAAAGTGCAAAGAAGATAGTTACAATAAATGCGCTCCCCTCATATGGAAAGAAGATATGAAAATCACAAGGACCACGAGTTATACCCTTTATGGTCATTTTACTTGTGACCTAATCTAACTTGAGGAGTGTGAAAAGATACCTATAAATAGAAGAGGGGACTAACAAGGAAGGGGGCTCTCTTTAAAAAAAATGCCGTTAGAGCTGAAGGAATAAACTAATTAAAACTTATCATAAAACTTGATCCAATTATCATTTCAACCAGTCTGGCCCGGATGTATTCTGGTTCATTTCAATACACAAATCCACCACCTACAAAAATTATTGTTGTAATAAGGATAACGTGTAGAGTGTAATTCATTGTCATCCAATATTTAATTTCTAAATTAATTTATTTGTTAAATCTTTTACGGTCTTGACAAATAGAAACGAGCGATCAAAAAGAAAGGGAAAGAACATAATGAAATGAATTTAATTTTATTATTGTTTTGATAGTTAAAAATATAAAATAAATTAAAGAATATAACTATTTGGATGGGAAGGAAGAAAATGAAAACTGTGTAGTTTAATATATTATTAAGAAAATAGGCTTATATTTAAAATAGGGTCAATAAATCAATTAAAATATTTTTCGTTCTCACCCAATCCTTTCAATCGTAAAAGGAAACAAAATAAAAGAACAAAGGAATAACAATTCCTCATATTCCCATAATTTCCTTTATACCCTCATAAATACATCTAAAATAATTATTTGGAATCTTTTTTATTTTATTTTTCTTTCCTTCTCATTTTATTAATCTAAATATAGTGTTAAAGCTATGCTTGGGAGCTTTAATTAGAAAGAAAGGAAGAGCAAGATAGAGAAAGCATAAATTGTGTGGAAATTTTTAATGAAAACGATAAATTATAAGAGAATATTTACTAAACCTTTTCCGATAGAATCAAAGAGAGTTTTTTAAAGAAACATGTTGTAAACTATTTAAGCCCTAAAATATATAATTAATTTTTTAAAAAAAGATAATGAGTTATAAGGTCTCGCTCCGTAATGTTTTATAACTCAAAGGATGGACTCATGTTTAATAAAGGGAAGTAGTACCAATTTCATAATTTGGTTTTACAATAAGGACACTTTTTATAATATTAATTTATTTTAAAGAAAATGATAAATGTTGATGGACAAAAATACCCTACTATATCATTTATTCTAATTATACAAAAAACATATTATTATCTCTCATATATACATAATTTAGAGAGAGAAAACAAAAAACAAGGGAAAAGAGAAGTTGTCTCACCAATAATCTCACATCTTCCACCACCACCACCACTTGAATCTCTGATCGTATCGCCTAGAGGAGCGAGCGCCGTTCTCATCTTCATCTTCTTTTTTATGGATGTGCAATCGTAAAAGATATATAACTTTTGATCGAACCGTTGAATTTAACTGATTTTTTGATATGTTGTTCGGAATACAAAGTTACTATAAGAACGCAAAAAATTAAGACGATCAGAGGTCGTTTTGCTATCGAAATTGACCAATTTCAACAGTCCAGCTGAATTTAAAAAAAAAATATGATCGTAACTCTTTTTTTTTACGAATCCTACGTCGATCCATATATATACATATAAATAAATTAAGTAGATGTTGATCTTATTAATTTTGATGGTGCTAAAATCATTTTAGCACCTTATAGTTTGTTGTCCAAGTGGTGCTACATTCTAATTGTTGTTCAGAAGGTGCTAAATGCATTTAGCACATTCTGGTTGTTGTCCAGGTGATGCTAAATGCATTTAGCACCTTCTGGTTGTGGTGCTGTCCAGGGGGTATTAAATGCATTTAGCACCTTCTGGTTGCTGTCCAGGGGTGCTAAATGCATTTAACACCTTCTGATTGTGGTGCTGTTCAGGGGGTACTAAATGCATTTATCACCTTCTGGTTGTGGTGCTGTCCAGGGGTGCTAAATGCATTTAACATATTCTAGTTGCACTTTCTGGTTGCTGTTTAGGGGGTGCTAAATGCATTTAGTACCTTCTGGTTGTACTTTCTGACTGCTGACCAGGGGGTGCTAAATACATTTAGCACCTTTTGATTGCTGTCTAGATGTGCTAAATGCGTTTAGCACATTCTGGTTGCACTTTCTGGTCGTTGTCCAGGGGGTGCTAAATGCATTTAGCAACTTCCGGTTGCTGTGCAGGGGTGCTAAATGCATTTAGTACTTTCTGATTGCTGTTAATGTTATAATGAGACGATACTATAAGGAAGGGATATTAGTGTCTTTTTTGTACAATGTCTTTAATTTAGATGACTAATTTTTAAGTGTCCTTTATAATTATATTATTATTAAAATAAGCCCTTATATTTAATTGTCTCTTAAAAAAATCACATTTTATCTTCCTTTCCTTTCATCTAACAAATAAATTGGAGATAAAATAATTTTCTTTTTCTTTTTTATACCCCTAAACGAAGGGATATGTCATAATTATGCTGTCTATTTTTATTTTTCGTTTTTTGACTAAAACTCATTTTCAAATACTTAATAAGATTAAGTGGGCCATATCATCCTGGCCCAATCACAAAGCTTTTAGACTACCCCCGAGCCAGAAAACTATGCTGATTTTTTTTTAATTTTTAAAAACTCAAGATATGGCTTTTTAGACCCGTTCGTAGGCCCAGACTGAAGCCCGTCTCATAAGCCCATCTTTCAATTTATGTATTTTTTATGTTTTGTTATTTAGTTTATTTTTATCATCTTTCATTTTAGTTACGACTATGCAGTCTTGCGCTTTAAACATGATTTACAATTTCAAAATAGATAATATGAGTATATACTATATACAGATATATTTTGTAATTAAAGCATAAATAATTTAGTTTATCATAGTTTGACGAGTTGGATGGTATTCCTTGTATGTTGGGAGGAATAATAATTATTATATGAAAACATAAAAATGCTAAAAACATTTGTATCTATAATTTATGATATAATTTAGAACTTGATGAGTTAGATAACTGAACAAAATTGTAAAAGTGAAATTACAATATTAATGCGTTAAAGAACAAAAAAGGAAGAAATAGATTTGAAATTTTAAAACTCAAAGAAAAAAATCAGTTAATAATTCAATAAAATATTAAACATATATTGAAATTTAAACGAAAAAATTAATTACATGATCATAAGTCTGTAATTACAGTAGTTTTTAAACATAACATTATTACAGAGAGAAACGATTGTGGTGAGTGAGAGTTTCATGGAAAATATAATAGAAGAGATTTTAATTAGAAAATCAACGTGTACACGTTTTTGCCGAGAGAGAAAGGAGATATTGGAAGTAGAAAGAGAGAGAAATTATAAAGGGATAGGTAAGAGAAGAAGACATATAGGGTCATTTATTAACCGAGGACTGGTCTCATGAGATTAAAAGTGAGCATTTTACTTATACACTAGTTTTTAATCCCGTGCAATGCACAGGTGCTATAAAATTATTATATTAACATTTTGTACAATATTTTGAGCCAATTTTATTTAATATGGAATCACTTATGTATGTTTTCATACAATAAAAATTATAAATTTATATTTGATTTGTTAAAAACTCAATCTAAGAAAACTCATGCAAAAGAGAAATTAGTAATTAAAATATTGAACTACTTTTTAGTGTGCAATTGGTTTAGATAAAATATAGAAACAATATAATAGTAAATTAAAATATTTTCATTTGATTTAGATAAAATATTTTATTTAAGTAATTGGCCACATGGAATAATCCATAATTGATGGGAGTAATATATAACTAATACTAAGATAATAAGTGGAGAGGAGTCATAAAGTCATGCAAATAATGAATTATGAAGAGAGTGATAGAAGGGACATATAATGGTAGAAGTCAAAAATAAAAATTGAAGAAAAAAATAAAATCTCTAATTATATAAACAAAATGAGTGGATTTAATAAAGGGATACATGACAACATATAAAGAAAAGAAACAATAAATGAATAAGTAAAATAAGTACATTAAATAAAAGGATACATGGTAATATATATAAAAAAATGCAATAAATGAACCACTTCCTCCATTTTATATATATACTATTAGATTGGGGCATTTAATTGATGCTATATAAATCATTGTCAAAAAGGAAAAAATCAAAAATAAAAAATGAACGGCCAAGAAAATAAATAAGTGGCGGCCATTCAAATAAGGAATTATAGAATAGAGGAAATAAGGAATTATTGGAAAAAAATGAAGGGTCAAGAAAATAGGAAGGCAAAAAAGTGGTGGATAATAATGATTCTATACATACAAATTTTTATGATTGAAAAGAAAAATATAAAAATTATATTCCAATAGAATTTTTTATAACTATTTCTATGTGAATATGACACGGCACATCCTTATGGGATATAAGAAACTCATTAATTTTCTCTTATTTTTAAATAAATGACGGGTAATATAGAAAAATAAGATAAAAATAGCACAGTTAGAGAAACTTTTGATGGTGCAAATTATTAATCTAATTTACCCTGCCAACTACGAGCTGACACGTGGCCATTCACGTCATCTATCAGACCTGCTCCAGCGCGAGGAGCTCGGAAGAGCCCTGTTGAATCATTGTAAGAAGGATAGAGCCCCTCAAGAAGTGGGTACTCGCTCGAGAGTTGATTACGTACGGCGAATTGCGAAATTCGGGCTCCAGAGCTCTTTTGGTGAGTTATGGAGCTCCCTCTCACCCAACTACTCTGCCAGAGTGGTTTGTAAAAGTATGGGCGACTGCCACCTGCTCTGCAGAACGCATAGAACTCACTTCACATTCATTAAATGCACACCAATTGCATTTAATGCCCCATAATTCATGGAGAAATAAGGTCAGAGTCGGTACTAATCGAAATATAGCTCCAGACTTACTCTGGGAGTTATGGCCGCACGTTTCCTCCAGTTATATATATACAAGAAACATTTACTTCTTTGAACAATCAAGTAAGTTCAAGCTAGTGATAACCAGTAGAGGGAGAGAGCTGAATAACCTATCTCAGAGCTCCCGAGTTAGAGAAATTAAACTCTATTAGGGCTTGTTTGGTTTTTATTTCTGAGCAAGATTTTAAATTTTTTTCTCAAAACACAATTTAAAATCAACTCTACTTTTATACTTTTCAAAATTTATTTCACTATACTTTCTCTCTCTAATTTTTTTAAACGCCATAACTTTAAATCCAAAAATCAAAAAATAATAAAAAATATATATTTGAAACCTACGCATCGAGATCTATAAAATAAGATCCATTGTGACTATTTTTTGAAATTTTTTATGCGTTTTTTTCATTGGTTCAAAAAAAGTCAAACAAAACCAAATTCACTTTTCAACATAAAAACTCTAACTCAAAACATTCAACCAAACACCAATTTTTTAAAAACTTGTCTAGAAACATTAACCAAACATTACTTAAGGGTCCCAATCTATTTTTCTCTTGTAATATTGTGATAGACTACCTCAAGAGATAGTGCTGGCTTGTAACACATACCTGTTCATCATAATACAAAGCTACCTGAACCCCGAGTTTTATTCCACAGGAGAAGATTAATTCATATCTTTATACGAGGCCAACCTTCTTTATACATCTCTAACTCTGTTGGTCTGTAGCATTTATTATTTCTATCATCTAATCCATTTATTTGACCGTGTGGCCTAAACTGCCATCGGCTAGTTTTACGCACCAATAACTTTATTTAAGACTTTTCTACTTATACAATTATATTGCCAAATAGATATAGAAATTTATTAAAAACACCATGAAACATATCATATAAATGAATTCATAAAAAATACCATTAGAGATGACCTAATAGAGGTGAGAATTAATAGCAGTGCCACATGGCAAATCCTTATGCATGTAGCCGACTTTACTTTCTATTTAAATTTAGTAAGATATCCTTCTATGTTCCTCTTCTCCTCATGTTTTACCATGTTTTCTTTATTTTATTTTTATTCTTTTTATTGTTATTTCATTTACTTTTTTTAACATTGTTTTTACACCTATTTTTACACAAATCTTTCGTATGCAAGTATCTTAAAACATTACTAGATAACCAAATATTTACAAGTTGTACAAATTTTACATAAAACAAGAATATACAATATTGCTGAAAATACTCTTACAAAATATTTTTCAGTTCAGATGGTAATAGAAAATTAATGTGAATTTTAGGTACATTATTGTAGTTAAATTATACTATAATACTACTAATTAATAATCATGTTATTATCGAAGATTATATTAAAATATTGAAAATATATAATTAGCTATAATACTCCATAACATATTAATGTTAAAAAATGTTACTATCAAAACAAAAATGGTTACTACTAAATGATTAGTGCTGAAGTTGTTATTTTATATATCAAGTATAATATTAATATAAACTTATCTTTGAGAACACATGTACATTTACATGGTTATTTATATATGTATAATTTGAGTGCAATAATATAATATAATATAATATAATATAATAAATAATATAATAGTGCTTCACATTTATATTCAACACCCTGAAAAAATAATACTAATATGACAAAAATAGCATCGACAATTTCGACGCTCGGAACAAAGTTCAAACTTCAAACACATTATAAAATCAAATTGTAAATACGAGCCTTTTTTGCCTATTTATATTGGCTAAGCAATTATTTCTTCATCGTTTGTTATACCGTATACTAATAAAATTATCTTTACTATGTCAATAAATATATTGTGTTAGCAATAGTATTGATAATAACTCAGCCATACCTTCAGGGGCGGAGGCACGTGGGCTTCTACGTGTGAGGAGGGAAAGTTCAGGGGCCATTGTGCAATTTTGGAGGAGGGTGCTGCGTGCGATTAAACTTACAAGTTCATGGGCAGGTGTCGTAATCTAAGTTAAGTTTTTGGAAGTTTGGTCAAGTATTTTGTGCGGGGGCCTCTGCGTAATTTTTAGGAGTTTGGTCAGGTTTTTTGGGCGGGGGGTTTCGTGCCAGTAGGTGTACAAGTACAGGGTGCACATGCGTAATATATATTAGGTTATATGTTATAAGTTATAATATTTTTCAGTTTTAATAATAAGTAGAGTTCTTTATTCTTCATTTGTTCCGGTATTTTATGTTAGATTTATTTTTTATAATCTTATACATTTTGTTTTAAAATTTTGAATATTAAGAATCAGGTGTTTTAATGTTAATTTGCTTCTTAGATTGTTAATATATTTGTTTGTTGGTTAGTATTTATTAATAAGTGGAGTTTTTTTATTCATTCCGGTATTTTAGTTAGATTTTTTTTATAATCTTATACATTTTGTTTTAAAATTTTGAATATTAAGAATTATGTGTTTTAATGTTGATTTGCTTCTTAGATTGTTAAATATTGATATTAAATTTGATTATCGAGGTTGATTTGCTTATTAAATTGTTAAATATTGATATTAAATTTGATTATTGAGGTTAATTTGCTTATTAAATTGTTATTTGATAAATTAATATTTAGATTAATATATGTGTTTGTTGGTTATAGTATGTTGAATATTGAGTTGATAAAAATATTTCAAAATATATAATTACTTTTAGTATATTATTTTTAACTTTTCCTAAATATCGTAATAGAATGGAGAAGTATTTTAGTAAAAATTTAGCCTAGAAATATAATTATTGAATTTGATTTGGCTTAAATTTTTTTTTTGCCCCACCTAAAATTTATTCCTGGCTCAGCCATTACATACCTTCCCTAATTAAAATAGAGTCCTAGTGGCCATTACAGCGCTTGATTTATGTAGTATTCCACCCATTTATCTCTATATATACAGTCGACAACCATTTTAAAAGGGGGAGTCAAAGATATATTCGAAGTAGTTTTGATGATTTAACAATATTATTATTTCAATTCGAATTTTGTATTTATTTTGACTAATGCTCCTTTTTAAGTTCTTAAATTCCGTGGGCGGTGTAGTTACTGAGATCAATGCAGACAATTATATATTTGTCTCTCCTAGAAATTGACTTGCTATTTCTCATTTTTTTTCTAGGATTCCCATCATCCTTTTGAAAGACTTTGTCAAACTTTTTTATTTTTAATTTTATCTCCATCAAATCGTTCACGTATCGAATATGCATTATAAAATATAAACTATTATGTAAACACATATAGAAAGAGAGTGTTTGAAATAATAATTAAGCACATTCATTAGAGGGTATTCTTTCACATCATCATCATCCTCTTGAATAACAATATTAATTGTATGCTTTCAAGTGATAATCAATTGATGTCACTAAGCATTTCTATTTTCTGAATGATTGTCTTCTTTTGAAAATCTCTATCCTCAGTTTAAACTAAGGGCTCGTTTGGTTCAAATTTTAAGAATGAAATTGGCATTCTAGATGACAGGAAACTTCTATTTCTGGCATCCTTTATTCCAATTCATTAGTGCTCGTTTGGTTGGAGTTTTAGGAATCAAATCGGCAAATTTTTTTTTTTATTTTCTGGGAAAAAAAAAATATTTTCGTTTTCTGGATTTTATTTTTTTTCATTTTTTTTCCATTTTCTGGGAAAAAAATATTTTTTGTTTTCTGGAAAAAAAATATTTTTTTTCATTTTCTGAAAAAAAATATAGAAAAAAAAAGAAAATGGGAATCCAAGAATTCCTCCTAATTTTCTTGGGAATAAAATTTGGTAAAATGGGGGAATTTAGGTTTCCTAGGAATCCTAAATTTCTTGACAAAACTTGAACCAAACAATAGAATCTTCTCCGGAAAGAAATTAGGATTTCAGGAATCACCAAAAACTCGAACCAAACGGACCCTAAGTGCCATATACGTCTATGCCCATGATCACTATTTTACTTCATTGCAAGCATAACACAACAAAATAGTATTACCTATCCAATTCTCCATGGTCGGTCCTGAGATAAATAGGACAATTTTTATATGCATATATAATATTCTTTGATTCCTTATATTAATGTAGTCACAATATTATGCCTCTTACATAAATTATATATATTTTTTATTATTGTAATAAGGCTCGTGAGATTGGTCAACTTGCATACCTTCAGTCCTGCTTTTCAAAATTTGCTAAAACTCTTTGCATGTGTATTGCTTACTCCAATTAGGTTACCCAATAGCTACTTTCCTTCTAATAAATAAAAACATCTGATTTTTGTCTATTTCCCTTTATTCTGTTATTTTTTCCCTTGATAGCTAACTCATCCCAATACTTTTGTTATTCTTTCTAAAGATTGGCATCGGTGAATTCACATATACAGTTTCATAATTCATATAAAGAGTTGAATCACAAGATGCTAAAACCCGTTGTGTTTCCTGAAAGTACAAAAATTTGAACCAAATGAACAATAAAGATAATTTTGATCGATACCACTTTTATTGGCCTATTTTCACCTTTTCCCACGGAATAGCAATTCTGTTCGATGAAAACCAATTAAATGCCTTCCGAGTCTCTCTCTATATATAAGAAAGAGAAACAAGAACTTTTTCTGAAGATCAAGAAACTTTTCTTCTAAAAGAAAATGCAAAAGTCTTGGTTTTATGAAGAGTATGGTCCCAAGGAAGTACTCAAGCTAGGAGAATTGCCAATTCCCACTCCCAGACAAGGCCAGTTACTTGTTCAAGTTAGAGCTGCAGCTTTGAATCCCATTGATTCTAAAATGCGCCAAAAGCCCATTGTTTCTGCAGATTTCCCTGTGAGCAGAGCTTATTAGTGTCACACTTGCATAGTATAATCAAATCATTAAGATAATAGTAATATATATACATATGTATTTGTTGCTGCAGGTGGTCCCTGGCTGTGACATGGCTGGAGTGGTAATAGCAAAAGGCAGCGGCATCTCAAAATTCATTGTAGGAGATGAAGTCTATGGCAATATCCAAGACTTCAGTAAAGAGGGGGGAGTGAAAAAAAATGGGACACTATCAGAATTTATAGTTGTGGAGGAGGATTTAGTGGCGTTGAAGCCAATAAATGTATCATTTGAGGAGGCGGCTAGCTTGCCATTAGCAATTCAAACGGCTATGGAAGGGTTTAAAACTGCCGGTTTTAAGGAGGGACAGAGTGTTTTTGTTGTTGGTGGGGCCGGTGGAGTTGGCTCGTTGGTTGTGCAGTTGGCTAAGTGTTTCTATGGGGCTTGTGAGGTCGTGGTGACTACTAGTACCCCGAAGGTGGAGTTCGTGAAGAGCTTGGGTGCTACTAAGGTTGTTGATTATACGAGGACTAGATATGAGGAACTTGCGGAGAAATATGATCTTGTCTATGATACAATTGGTAGTTTCTTTTACTTTCATATTGAAGTCTGCCTATGAAATAAGTTTTCATTTGAACACTTGTGAATATTGTGTGAGAAGATGGAGGGAAAAGGCAAAGTAGAAAGGGAAACTCAAAATCTTTATAAAACCTCTTAACACCCCCACCCCAGTACCCCACCCTCCTCCCTATTTGGTATGAGTTTATGTGTTTTATGAGAATCATAAAGTGCAGAAGTCAGATATAGTCTCTAATTCATGTCAGGAGCTTGAGTTACATTATGCGTATTCCTTTGCTAAAACTCGACGTTGATATATGAAATTATCAGTTTTTTTTATCCCTAAAGACAAAAAACTTGAAAAAGAATATCACCAGCGTGCGATGTTTTTCTCGAGTTTTTATGAATTTCAGGTCCTAAATTCTAAACTCACATGTAAACTTTGAGCTTTAGCAAAGGAATTGACATATTATGATCTACACTATCGACATGAAAACTTGAACTAATTGAGCACAACTCTCATTTTCTCCTTTCCATTCCTTCTTAGTGCTCATTTAGTTCGACTATTTGTGCGGTTCTAGAACCCTGAGTTGGTAAATTCATTTAAAACCCTGAGAAGTTGAAGCAAAAAAAAAAACTTCCTTCGCTGAATCTCAAATTTCGTACATTAAATCACCAGTTTCTAATTCATTAAAAGCACAAAAACTTGAACAAGATGAACATTTTAGAAAAAAAAAACTAAATTTTATAGCTTAGAGCAGAAAGGACTTCATGGTTCGATTTGCAGGTGACTCCAAGAACTCGTTTGTGTTGGCTAAAGAAAACGCGCCAGTCATAGACATAGCATGGCCTCCATCAAACCCTAGAGCAATTCATTCGAGCTTGACAGTTTCTGGCCAAGTTCTTGACAAGATTAGGCCATATTTGGAATGCGGAAAGCTGAGGGCAGTGATTGATCCAAAAGGGCCATTCCATTTTCATGATGTTATTGCAGCTTTTCGACACTTAGAAACTGGAAGAGCCAGAGGAAAAGTTGTCATCTCTCCCTTTCCTTCTCGCCGTCTTTCTTCGATTTTCAAAAATGGCACCTCACAAGATTTCTATAGCTTGTGACTATTTGTGCATTAGAAATTATAGTTCTTTTTTGTGTGTAATACTGGTCTTTAAGGGACAAATATTGTTGATTCATAACTTCAAAATTTTAGTTCTTTGTGTGTATCAATATTTGGTCATTCAGAAACAATTTGGCAAGTATATTATTCCCCAGTATGTTTTCTCACTAATTATACTCATCTGTGTGTGTATAGAGATATATAATATATGTATGGCCCAAAACTTTCAAGCGCAACACAAACTCAAATGATTCCACACCTGAATTTATTAATCAAAATCAACTCTCTTGTTTGGGACCTTTTTTTTTAAAACAGAAAGAGGCATCACTTTGATACGACAATCGACGAATTAAAAATAAACAAAATGAGAAGGACCTCCACTCCTCAGAACCAATAAGAAAGCTATATGTTGAAGTCTTGAGTTTGATGTTTTGCTGCTCCAATAATTCACTTGCTAAACAATTATAAACATGAGTTGAAGTCTATCTCTTGGATGATAAACAAAACTTCATAAAATGCAACTGTCACAGGGAAAAAAAAAAAGAAGAAGAAGAGAGAAGGCTTTCACATTATTAAACTATGGGTATGTTAATATTTGCTTTCACTACACATATTAAAAATAAATAAAAATTTGAATCCAAAAGTCTCGCAGTTGGCAAATCCTCCTTTATTCTTTCTCTTTTTTCCCTTGTTAAAAAACAAACAAAAAAGGAGAAAAGAGGGATTAATCACACATATTTAATTCTGAGTAACCCTCCGTCTCAATTGTTAGATCGGATAGGTTTACGACCAAATTCCTAAAAAGTTAATGTCCAAACAAATGCATTTTAATTAGCATCGATCTTCCTTAAGCTATTAACAAAAGTGGTTGAGATAATCCTTAATTAGTTTAATAAATAATATCCCAATAAGAACAAGCTTAAGCTTATACCATGGGAAAATTTATAGCTTGATCGATCCATTATGTACACCACTAATTATATAACATATATATTTTCACCTAGCTAACCATGCATTAATTGTAGAAACATCAACCTATTTCAGCATCAGATCGAGTTAACCCAAGTGCTGCAATGATGACGAGAGACCAGGAACTTTGATAGGTGGCACCACACCCAAACATTTCTCTCAAATGTTTCATGTGTTTCAGTTGTTTGTTTCCTTCGATCTACCACTGATGTAACCTATGACTTAATTTGTCTCCTTAATTTGTTGATTAAATAGTAAAATATAATTATACAGTAAATTTTCTTCGCAAATACTCTATTTATTTATTTTTCTTATTACAAGTTTACAACGTACCGTCACATGCATGTCATTTGCCTTTGGATATATCCATACAACATTGATTCATAAAACCAAAAAAGTCATTATCGATAAATATCTACACACATATAAATGTAACTTCATATATTTTTTCATAGATTACAAGATATCTTTTCCTCTTGACCTTCCTAAGATGGACTACCTCTGTATCATGATCATCCTCTTAGCAATTATACCACTACTTCTTCTCATAACATTCATAGCTCTAACATCAAGAATCTTCATTGGGAAGTCAATAAAATCCCCAAAATACCCACCGGTGGCCGGGACTGTATTTGGCCAAATCTTCTACTTCAACAAACTCCATGACTACCTGGCAGACGTCGCTAAAAGGCACCCCACTTTCCGCCTTCTTTCTCCTGATCGAAGCGAAATATACACAACTGACACGCGTAACATTGAGCACATACTTAAGACAAATTTTGATAAGTACACAAAAGGGAAGTATAATCAAGATATAGTAACTGACCTTTTTGGTGAAGGGATATTCGCCGTTGACGGTGCCAAGTGGCGCCAGCAGAGGAAGCTGGCGAGTTTCGAGTTCTCAAATAGGGTGTTGAGAGACTTTAGCTGTAAAGTTTTTAGAACAAATGCAGCTAAGTTGGTTAGAATTGTTTCTGAGTTTTCTATGGCCAATCAAGTCTTTGATGCACAAGTAAGTTTTCTAAAATTTATATGCTGTAAGGAAAAAAGGCATGGGAAACGTATAGTCACTTTAGATTTGTTTTTATTCAAGATATCAACCTAATTTTTTGGTTTGCCTTTCTCATTGTAAAAATATACTTCTACTAGTTTTATCAACCGGGTAATCATACAAGGTGAATTGATGAGTTGTAAATGTCGAGAATGTATAACCCTTCAATGCATCCATTACGAGTAGCCGGTTGGTGAAGCTAATAAGTGTATGTTGCTCAAATTTCAATAGGAAACTCGGTTCCCACTGAACTTTTCACAAAGAAAATTGGAGAACCCGGGCTTTAGTTAATCATGTTCTAAGGGGATCAAGCAATACAAAATATTAGGGAAGAAGCTTTTTTATCCACTTTTTTATCTAGTAGCTGAGCCCCTTTATTTATTATGACTAATATATCATATTATGTAATAACTTTGATCAATTGAGATTTTATTTAGTAGCCAAACCTGCCTGCATCGTTCTTCTAAGCACTTTTCTCTGTTTAATTCGACTTCATTAAACTTGCAGGATTTACTAATGAAATGCACCCTGGACTCCATATTCAAAGTTGGCTTTGGAGTGGATTTGAATTGCCAAGAAGGATCAAGCAGAGATGGGAGCGTGTTTATCAGGGCATTTGATGATTCAAATGCATTGACATACTGGCGCTATGTAGATCCATCTTGGAAGCTAAAGAGGTTCCTTAACATTGGCTCTGAAGCTTCTTTAAAGAAGAACATTAAAGTCATTGACGATTTTGTACACGAAGTTATCAAGAAGAAAAGGCAACAGCAAGAAATGCAACAACATTGTGTAAGTTTTAATGTTATCTCTTTATAACTATTGCAATCACTATTGCTAGGGTTGTTATTTTTTTACTTGATTCCATCCTATGTTTCCAAAGCATTTGAGGATAAGCCTGTCAACGGATCAGATATGGACCAGGTCATGCTATATCCAACTCCGATAAGACTGAGAATATACTGAATCTGATGGATAAATAAACACTAGTCCATATCTGAATTTGTTACCTAGTATCTATAATGAATCGAGTTACATGGAATAGAGTCATCATTAGACTTGTTCCCTTGTTTTAATGATCATTAGACTGTCCGTTTATGTTGGGGTATTTTATAGAATTATATAAAATAAGGGAAAATTCCCTATTAGTATAACTTACCCCCTAATTTTATGTAATTCTTTGAGATATTATTGTCTATAGTGCCAACGTCTAACAATTATGAAAACTTGCCAGCCAACGTCTTATAATTATGAAAACATGCCCCATTGTACCACATCGATTCTTTGTCAATGCTAATCTCTTTAATGTCAGGCCCAAATGAGCTATTTGCAAGCTGGCACGGTTTTCAGAATTTTTCTTTAATTTTCTACAAAATTTTTTTGAAATGCTAAAACGCATTTGTTATCTTTGAAAACTGAATTTTACTGATAGAACTTTTGATTCATCATGGTTCGAAGAATGACAAGGAGGACATACTTTCAAGGTTTCTGGTGGAGAGCACAAGGGATCCAGAGGAGATGAATGATAAATATCTGAGGGATATAATTCTGAGTTTTATGATTGCTGGCAAAGATACTACTGCAAACACACTTTCTTGGTTATTCTACATGCTTTGCAAGAATCCACTCATACAAGAACGAATATTACTAGAAGTAAAAGAAGTTATGAACGATCAAGAGAATGAAGCGAATATTGAAGATTTTGTGGAGAAATTAACAGATGAAACACTTGAGAAAATGCACTATCTTCATGCAGCATTGACAGAAACCTTGAGGCTTTACCCTGCAGTACCAGTGGTAAATTTTTTACATCCTCAGCTTTTATATTAAGAGTGGTGATAAGAAGTGGCTCAATGGAAAGGCAAAAATCAAGTGCTAACTTAGTGCTTGTATAAATCTTGTTTCATTTTTGGGGAAAAAATGATGACAGGTTAAAATGGGAACACCATCTTTTTTGGTGTTATATTTGCTTGTAAAACGTCTGCTTTTGTAATAGTATAGATGAATCCAAAGACCCGTTAACGTACTAATATGTCACCATCACTACTGCTACCACCTAGGCACCTAAACACCATCACCAGCATTGGTGGTGCAGCAGTAGTGGTTAATGGGTTGATGAGTTAAAAGGGCAGACTACCCTTATCGAATGTGAACCCGTTTAAAACCAACAAAAATGGATTGGTGAAGTATTTAATGAATTGAACTGGGCGGGTTTAGTGGGTTCAGTGGAAAATCGGCACCCTTACCTCTAACATTGCTCTTCATAACAATGTATTAGGGTCCTCTACAATGATGGAAATCACTCTATGGGAGAGTTGAAGAAATCTGGACCATTAGTTCAGCATCAAATGGTTAAGATTTTTGTAGGTAGTTTCTATCTAAAGGAGTCCTAGCCAAAGGTGTGTCAAAATCGAAGCATCCAATTTTAAATAAATGGTCTAGATTTATTACTCTTGACTATATTGCGCCTTTGGTAATTTTTAAGGATGGTAGGTGTACAGAAGAAGATGACACTCTTCCTGATGGCTTTAAACTAAAAAAAGGCGATGGCGTATACTACATATCCTATGCAATGGGCCGGATGCCTTACATTTGGGGAGACGATGCGGAGGATTATAGACCAGAAAGATGGCTCAACAATGGGATTTTCCAACCCGAATCCCCATTCAAATTTATAGCATTTCATGTATGTAAAAAGCTTATACAAGCTCATAAAATAGCTATAGACCATATAGCATTCTTAAACGGCTAACCAAAGTTTCTAAAATTTATTTCAGGCTGGTCCACGAATTTGTCTGGGAAAGGATTTTGCTTACCGCCAAATGAAGATAATGTCAATTGCTCTTATTCAATCATTTCGGTTTAGACTGTTTGATGATACGGAAAATGTGACTTATAGGACGATGTTTACACTTCATGTTAATGGGGGCCTTAATCTTCTTGCTGTTCCAAGAATATGATCATGTCTTATAATGAAAAAGCAAAGCATAGGAAAAGCTCAGTTGGGTCCCAAGTGATGGGAAGTGAGATTTTGAAATTTTATTCCAAAGGGTGAAAATAAACTGTGCTTATAAAGTCGGATAAAGAGTGAATATGTGTACAAGTAATTTTCATTTGAAAGGTGTGGTTTCAGTGATTGGAATAGATACTTTGTGCTTAAATTGCTTTGAATAGGCAATGGAGAAATACAATAAAGTTCTTAAGAGAGACGAGATTTACAAACATGCGGCCTACACACCAAACCTAATTTTCTGAAATTTGCTTTTAAACACTCGGGTTCAGCTAAGTTGGAAAAGAGGCCAGCATCATGTCCACCCTACCCGAGTGCGAACCTCGGAACCCCAATTCTTTCCCTGTTTCCAATATGGAACAGTAAGGGTATGTTTGGTGAGTGTTTATTTTTTCAAATTTTAAAAACTCAACTTAAAATGAATTTTACTTTTACGCTTCCCAAATTTTATTTCACTTTATTTTATCTCTCTAATTTTTTTTAAAACACCATTACTTCAAATTCGTCGAGTTCTATAAAATAAGATCCATTGTGACTATTTTTTGAATTTTTTTTTGAGATTTTTTAGTTGGTTGAAAAAAACTTAAACAAAATCAAATTCACTTTTCAACGTACTTCCGAATTCTACCGAACACTAAATTTTAAAAACTCAACTCAAAATATCAACCAAACATCAAGTGTATTCATATAATGCTTGTATCAAAAAAAGAAATTTGCACTTAAATCCTTGATAGAAATTTCCTATACAAAGATAAGACATGACTAAAGCTCAAATCAGCGTCACCTAGTCTCACTCACAGTTGAGAGCAATATCTTGTTTGTATTCATCTCTCTCTATCTCTCTCCGGATTATATAATCTATGCAGAATTATCTAATAATACAATATCTATATAGATCCCCAACTCTAACTTCAGTGAAAGTGACATTTTAGTCTCTATTCACCTACTATTGTTTGGTTTGGATTTATACCAAAAATAATTGTAAAGAACAGGAAAAATGGGCATTCATTGGACTTTCCACTTAGTATATACAGTCTTTGAGCACAAGCTTGAACTAATTGACTGCAACATTCATGGAAATTCTTCGTGCGTGTCTGTTGGTTTTAATTGCGAGTGCTGTGTGTGTGGAACCGAAAAATGTGTTTTACAATACTTCCCATAGCATTGTTCCTGGAAAACTCAATGTTCATTTGGTAGCTCACACGCATGATGATGTTGGGTGGATGAAGACTTTCGATCAGTACTATTTCGGTTCCAATAACACCATTCAGGTCCCTCCCTCTACGTACGAATTTTTGTTTTCCATTTTACATCTTATGAGTTGTATTATTTGAAGCGTTTACATGTAATGCAGGGAGCATGTGTTCAAAACGTACTTGATTCATTGGTTCCGGCATTACTAGCTGACAAAAACCGAAAATTCGTTTATGTTGAACAGGCAATTATTTACCTCCTTTTGAGATCTACACGCATGCAAATTTATATATATATATATATGTACTCATTTGATAATTTCAGGCATTTTTCAAGCGCTGGTGGTGTGAACAAACTGATGAAGTGCAAAGCACAGTCAAGAAGCTTGTGACCTTGGGTCAACTTGAGTTCATGTATAATTTTATAATATAAATATCATTTGGGTCACTATATTATATATGTTTATAAATTTTAACCCATCTTCATAGTTATCTTATGGGTTTTTATTTTCTTTGTTTGATCATTTTTCCTGAAGAAATGGGGGTATTTGCATGCACGATGAAGGGGCCACACATTTCATCGATATGATAGATCAGACAACACTTGGGCACCAGTTTATTAAACAGCAGTTCAACGTAACTCCACGAATTGGTTGGCAAATTGATCCGTTTGGACATTCTGCGGTGCAGGCTTACCTACTAGGGGCAGAGGTATACAATTGAAAACCCCATCGCGTATACAATTATAAACAAATGTTTTTCGACACAAAACCCCCACTTTTCGTGTACATTTTTTTGAAAGCTAATGGAAATTGAGCCTGGTTGATGGTTTTAGGTTGGATTTGACTCTCTTTTCTTTGCACGAATTGACTACCAAGACAGAACTAAGCGGAAAAATGACAAGACTCTCGAGGTTGTCTGGCAAGGTTCTAAGAGTCTTGGGTCATCTGCACAAGTGAGTGTTAAAGTGATTTCTATGCATTCATATACTCTCTCTTCCCCAAATCAAGAGTCGCGTACATTTTCCTTTTTGGATGTCCCCAATTTAAGATTCACGCTTCTTTTTTTTAGAAATAATCAACAGATTGAATCTCATGAGTTTTATTTTCGACCATTGATTACGAGCAATCAGTGTTTTCTTAAACTTGTGAAAGTCAAAACATGACTCAACCAGATTTGTGACAATTTTCTGCTTAAAACGATTATCTTTCTTAAGTCACTCAATATTTTCAGATTTTTGCCACCGTGTTTCCTGATCATTATGGACCTCCAAGTGGTTTCTTCTTTGAAGTAGATGATGATTCCCCCAATGTCCAGGTAGGTTTCTTGAGAAGGAAATGTTGAATTTTTACTCGCCTCATAAATGACGATTGCGCTTTCTATTTTGTATTGATCAAGGATAACATCAATTTGTTTGACTACAACGTCCAAGAACGTGTTAATGATTTTGTAGCCGCAGCTTTATCACAGGTAAGCTGGGTTATGCTTTTGATATTCACTACTCGTGCACACTTACATTTTCTTTTCCAGGCTAATATTACTCGCACAAATCATATAATGTGGACCATGGGGACGGATTTCAACTATCAATATGCCCGAACTTGGTTCAGGAATATGGACAAGCTAGTTCATTATGTCAATCAGGTTGGGTTCTTTATTTTTTTTTTCTTTTATCATTCCTTAAGGGCCTATTTGCTTTCTTCTTTTGAGCTTTACTGGAATCCTGAATTCTAATGTCTGGCTGAAATATCGCAAGGAATCTAGGATTTCTGGACTAATAGTTCAACTAGTTTTTCAGGCCAATATTATAACATAATATAATTTGGTTATGTCTGGATGTAGGATGGCCGTGTCAATGCCTTGTATTCAACCCCATCTATTTACACCAATGCAAAACATGCCGCGAATGAGTCCTGGCCACTCAAAATGGATGATTTTTTTCCGTGAGTTCAAAATTTTTATATAAATTCCACTCAGAAGTTTCCTGCTTGATCCGTATTTAGGGGTTGGTGAATGCGATTGTCAGGTATGCAGACGCAGTTAATCGTTACTTCACCGGATATTTTACAAGCAGGCCAGCTCTTAAAGGCTATATTAGACATTTGAGTGGCTATTATTTGGTAGGTCATGCAACTGTTTTGATTCATTTACTAAGTTCTCCCAAATTAAGAGTCCACTTTCATTTTTAGCACATCCCATATTGGAAGTTCAACTTCCCTTCTGAGACTTAATCAGTGTATCAAATCTAACGGTAATAAACAACTTTTGTTCTTAACTATTGATTATACAAGTCCACCATAATAGGCAGCTAGGCAATTGGAATTCTTTAAGGGAAAGAGTAAAGAAGGGCCAACTATGGATGGTTTGGCCAATGCTTTGGCAATTACTCAGCATCATGATGCAGTTACTGGTACAGAACGGCAACACGTGGCTAATGATTATGCAAAAATGCTGTCAGTAGGTTACAAGGAGGTGATGATTTGCTCTAAATTTCCCAAGATTACATATTAATAAGGTTTTTTGCGCGTTTTCACAAAATAATGCAAATAACATCAATATTTCTTGCAGGCTGAAGGGTTAGTTGCGTCGTCACTAGCTTGTTTGGTAGAATCAGAATCAAAATCTGGATGTCGAAGTTCGCGAACTAAGTTTCAACAGGCAAATACTCAATATTCAGTTTCTTGTTTGTCTGTTTGTTTCTCCCCCTTTTCCGTTTATAGAATGAGTTTCTAAGATTTTTTTCCCTTTTGTTTCTGCAGTGTCCGCTTCTGAACATAACCTATTGTCCTCCAACAGAAGTTGATTTATCACTTGGAAAAAGACTGGTAAGGAGAGTAGAATGTAGGTCATCCTTCCTCATGTGCGACCCCTTACTTGCATGCGGAGAGCACACACTAACAGGATTAACAAAAGTGAACATTGATTAAAAGCTAGTATTATAGACAAGTATGTTTACCTGATAAAGACTAACACCGTGTTCTCTTCTGTAGGTGGTGGTTGTCTACAATTCTCTAGGGTGGAAAAGAGAAGATGTCATAAGAATTCCTGTGAGTATTTCCTTTAAGTTCTGCGCAGTGCATATAAATCCAGTACTATATACAAACAAATTCTGTTTAAATTTCTTGAACTTGACAGTTAATCAACAAAAATGTCACTGTTGAGAATTTCAATGGGAAAGAAATTGAATCACAGATCTTTCCAGTGACTAATGAGTCTATAGCCGTAAGAAACTACTATGCTACTGCATATGTTGGTATACCCCCAACTCAGACCCCTCATTATTGGCTTGCATTCACTGCATCTGTTCCACCTCTCGGTTTTAGCACTTATTATGTCGTTTCAAGCACTAAAACAGCAGGTTAGCCATCTCATTACCGTATCTTGAATATTTTTATATTCAAATACAATCTTGAGAAAATTATTGAATTTGTTTTCTAGTTTTAACTGAGAATTGTGTTTTCTTTCTGTCCCGTGTGACTGATACAGCTGCTACTTTAGCATGGCAAACAGTTTACAAGTCTACCGAGAGTGAAAATGGTACTATAAAAGTAGGCCAGGGAAATTTAAAGCTTATATATTCTCAAAACAGAGGAAAATTAAAACAGTATGTCAATAGTAGAAGCTTGGTATGTTCTATTGCGTTCAACCTTTTTTCTCCCTTCAATTCTATTTTCCTAATTTAACCTTATGCTAGTTCAAAATTGAAGATTAATGCGCCTGTAGAGCAATCGTACAGCTACTATATTGGAAATGATGGAAGTGGGAATACTCAGGTAAGTGAGACTCCAGTTTCCCCACCAAAGTTGTTTTCTACATGAATTTTGATTCGAGCTTTGTTCTCTGTTAAAGAGAATTTCTAATTTCCCATATGAAGTGTGAGATTTGGCAACATTGAAAGAAAAGATGTACCTTTTACTTGTTGAAGGCCTCTGGAGCATACATGTTCTTCCCAAATGGTACAGTTCCCATCCATTCCGAAGATCAGGTAAATCATTCCTTCCAACTAATTTTCCACTTATGCATAACCTATAAATCGATGACAAGACCAAATAAGTATCTTTTAACTGCAATTACAGGCTCCTTTGATGGTTATGCGGGGGCCACTATTTGACGAAGTTCATGAGAAAATCAATTCATGGATATATCAGGTATGAGGCAATTACCTCGTTTGGATAATTTTCGCACCTCTCATATATGTTATATTGTTACCGAACTCTTACATAATAAATTGCATGGTTTAACAGATCACGAGAGTGTACAAAGGAAAGGAGCATGCAGAAGTTGAGTTTACCGTAAGTTAAATCCTCCTCGAATCTATCCTTGAGTTTGAGCTCTTTTGATCAGCAATATTGTGAATTTCAGATTGGCCCCATACCTATAGATGATGGAATTGGGAAGGAAGTTATAACTCAGATTACAACAAACATGAAAAGCAACAGAACATTTTTCACAGATTCAAATGGACGCGATTTCCTTAAACGGGTATGTTAGTTTCTTATCTTTTGAGCAGTACCAATATATTACATAATGACTACCATACTGCGACACGTTAGACTTAAGCTAGATCTCATGTAGCACTTAATACTCCCGAGTGGCAGGATTTGACATTATTCTTGAATAGCCCTTGACAAGATCTGTAAGTATTTAGAAACAGTTGGGCATTAGCAAATGTATCAACTAAAATACATTTTTTTTGGTTGCAGATTCGAGATTATAGAGCCGATTGGGACCTGGAAGTTATGCAACCTATTGCAGGAAATTACTATCCTGTATGTTTCTTCAATCTCTAATTTTTTAGCCTTTCCTCGTGTGAACTGTTTTGTCCAAACAACTTCAATTTCACATCGTAATAGACAATAAATCTTTACAGCTTTTGCATTATACATTGTATTTCTCATAAAGCTCTACTCATTTTAGTTTTTGAAGAATTATCTGGAAGTCCATTAAGCAAGTCGATTAGTCTCTTGGCTTCGCATAACAATCTCCATCTTTTTTTTCCGACAGATTGTTCTTGGGAGTTATATAAAAGATGACAGCACTGAGCTCTCAATTTTGGTAGATAGATCCGTGGGGGGATCCAGCATCATCGATGGGCAATTGGAGCTGATGCTCCATAGGTTCATTTCTCCCTTTCAACTTCTTATTATTGCTAATGATTTAATTAATAATCATCAAAATGGATGACTTAATTAATATCACCATATCTGGACTTAAAAATTGATAACTTGAATGATCCGTTTGATGTGTAGGAGATTTGTTCATGATGATTCTGGTGGTCTTGTATTGGTACTAAACGAAACAGTTTGTATTCTCAGTGAATGCAAAGGACTAACTGTAAGCATGTTCTATCATCAACATTTAATTCTTCATGTGGTAGGGTTTTAAACAAAAGTTTAAATGAAGTTAAATGCCAAATAGGGCAAAAAATATGTCACAGCCTCGATGGTGCCTTAAGAAGGTAAATTTTTATGGCGCCACTGTTCTACATGTTGGATTACAGATCCAAGGGAAGTATTACCTGAGAATTGATCCTGTTGGAGAGGGAGCGAAATGGCGTCGGTCATTCGGTCAGGAGATATATTCACCATTTCTCTTAGCCTTCACTGAGCAGGTTGTCATGAAAAAAGCATGAAATAATCTTATTGTTCTTGTGGTTGACACCGTTAACTCTTACACAATGTGGTTGACACCATTAACTCTTACACAATGGATTCATAATTTTGCAGGACGGAGATAATTGGACAAATTTACAGGTACCAACATTTTCAGGGATGGATCCTACCTACAGTCTCCCAGATAATATTGCAATTATAACCCTCCAGGTATGCATTTGAACTTTCAAATTTCAATCGTTAGGTTCTGGGTGACTCAGGTGAATATATTCCAACTACTGCAAGTGGAAAAGTATTTTGCTTCCACTCGCGTAAAATGTATTTCTCCCAGAACCTAACAGGGCCTTAGAGCATCCACAATAACGATAATCTTGTATGGTGAATAGTAAAACGGTATACTACTTACCTCTGGCATCCCACGCTGGTTGAGCATGAAAAGATAATTTAAACACAGAATAGAGGTTCAGTTGGATAATGGAACAGACAAGAAATGTCTGCCTGGTATTGATCCGTCAATCTTGTATTGATACAACAACGTTAAAGGATACATTTATCCCATCAATGCTACGTGAACTTAGAGAAATATAAATCCAATGCGAACTTTCTTCTACTTGCGCTTCTATATTGCAGGAGCTTGAAGATGGAAAAGTTCTCCTTCGTTTAGCACACATATATGAGGTATCGCATCCGGCATCCTTCATGCGATCATATAAAGAAGACCTTGGTTCCTCATTGAATTACCTTGTTTGTCAACATATGACTAAGAATTCTACAGATCTTAACTATATTTTCTCTAATTTTAGGTTGGAGAGGACAAGGACCTTTCAAATATGGCAACTGTTGAATTGAAAAAACTGTTCCCAGAGAGAAAGGTACAACCGTACAAGCACATAAGGAGATGTATCTCTTTCTTGTGTGCAATTATCATTAATTTTCATTAAAAAAACTTATTCATTAATTTCTTTGTTCCTATTAGATAAACAAAATTTCAGAGATGAATTTATCAGCTAATCAAGAAAGAGAAGATATGGAGAAGAAAAGATTAGTGTGGAAAGTAGAAGGCTCTCATGATGACGAACCCAAGGAATCGAGAGGCAGTCCAATTGATGCAGAGACACTGATGGTCGAACTTGCCCCGATGGAAATTCGTACTTTCATTATCATCTTAAGCTAAAAATGTTATTTCTACTACTTAGAAAGTAAAAAATGATTCCTTTGTCCCTCACAAAGCCTAGAGACCATTGGGTAAATGATTGTAAATAGGCCTGATTTGTAATAACTTGATGAGTTTTAAGATTAGCTTTGAGAATTCATTTGTAGCTCAAGTGGTCAGGACTGCTCCTAATCGTAGACGCAAAGTAAAGCTCCTTTTCATAAGAACAACTCTTCAATTCTGTGATTTGATAATAACATAAGAGCAATAGTTAGAAATTGAAGATAGTTGCCAGAATTATCCAATCTAGGGCTTGGAATTCAAGGTTCCAAACACTATAAAAGAGAGGTAACTGGTAAATCTTGCTCATATAACATCAGTAGATAAAAACAAACAATTGATTATAATGTAATCTAGTAATCAAATTTAACGTAAGACGAGTTAATAAAAGAAAGAAAAGCTGCTCCTAACCATTCATAACACCTCTGAAATGAATTTACACAATGTTAAGCAGACCCATTCTTGCTAACACAGAGACAGACATATATATATATATGCTATACCGAAGGAGATGTAATATCCGGGGGAGGAAGATTGAGCCCCGGCCTTGATGTCCATCCTCTTCGTTCTCTGTAGGCCTCGACCGCCTGTATGCGTATCCTCTCTTTTGAAGCATCGTGGGCAGCCTTTGGTGCCTATATCACACCCAAAAAGCTTTTGTATTAGGAATCCAATAACATCAATGATGTGTGTGTCTGTAGAGCTGGCAATTATTGGCAATCCGCATTAAAATGACATAACTATGAAACTGTCAAAAATATTAATGGGTTACGGTGGAGGTTTAATGGGTTTCGGATTGTAATAGCTGGACCCAATAGACCCGTAAATGGTTCAAATACACGGTTTTGACAAATACTCGGTCCTCTATATTTTGACTTGGTATTGATTCCAACCAAAAACTCAGTCCAATAAAAGATAAGGTATAATGTGACTTAAACTGTGATATCACAACAATTTTTTTTTTTGATCAGAAACAAAGCTTATATTGATAAAAAACCAAATACAAGCAGAAGAAAGAAAAAAGTGAACGAGAGGTCCACATACAACAAACAACAGAAAACAAACCAAAACACAAAATGACCCATCTTAGACACCAAAAATCCCAACTAGAACACCACAAGCTGCAACACAGAAACCAAATATCACAACAATTGCATCACCTTGGATCCCAAACCGATGCAATCCATTATAGGTCTCTTAGTGCCTGGGCTAGTGCGAGTATATTACTTTGTGTGAAAAAGGTTACTGTGGAAAATAGAGACTATACCTTCGGAACTGTGACCAACTTCAGCGGAGCCTTGACGACATCTCCAAATTTTATATCTTCGTGTTTAGGAAAGTCCATATTATCATCTTCACCTTTATCGTTGCCTTTCTTGCGTTTCTTTTTCATTTCTTCTAAACGCCTGCACAAAATAAATTAAATCCCATGTTGGAATTCTCTTTCACTAGTCTGTTTATTTCCATGTTGCTACTTTGATGTATGCTTTTTCAAATGGCAATAAAATTTTTGTTTCTTATCAGAAAAAAATAAAATTTAATCCCATCACTGCAATGATTAAGACCCGAAAGGCACAACCGACAACATATCTCTCTTAATTTATGTTAAGCCCATCAAGAGCATTGTTGAAGAGCTTACAACACAATAAACTCATAAATATTCAAAATCAAGAAAATGATAAGGACAGAAAGAGGAAACAATAAAACAAAGGTCAAAAGGACACTCCAATTAGATAGTTTGTGAAACATCTATCTTTGACTTAAAATCACTTTTCGACTGTGTCTGAAAGTGTCCCAATTGTTAGCAAGAAATGTCTCTTGTTTTAAAAGGACCCAAGCCCTCGAAAAATTCAGACCATTTAAGACAATACGCCCGCTCAAATGGCAGTAAAGATGTGACATTAGTCGGCCATTAATGACGGAACAAATGGAAGAAGAGAAAATAAAATGGAAGGAGAACAAACACTTACTTTTTCTTCCGTTCCTTGCGTTTTGAACCCAAACCAAGTAATTCCCCATCAAACCGAAGATCATCTACTGGCTTCCTTTTTCTCTTTTTCTTTTTCTTTTCAAGCGTGCTACTTTTGTCAATGGTATCAACATCCATATGTTGTTGCACTCCATCAATTGCTTTCGTCTTGACCGCAGTAGTTTTGAAGTCCAATTTATCCTCAGAACCAAATTTCTGGGGATAAATTAACAAATATACAACTCAGAACCTAATGTGCAAATTATAAAAGATATACTTTTAAGAGATGAACTAAAGTTCAACGATAAATAACACAAGTAGGCCTCATATGTAGAAGGTGCTTGCTTATACCTCCTAACATAACAATTAAATCCATACACCTCTTAATACTGAATTAAGTGCTGCGCTCAATGCTTAATTTAACTTTAATGAAATTTTATTCCCATGGTGCCCCTAATCTTTTTATTTATTAGTTATTGATATATATCATAATTCATAAATAATAAGGGTAAATTTGTAAAATACAGTCTATTCAGCATCCAAAGCCAAAAGTAAAATCAAAGACAATTTTCCATTAGAGAGTCCCACTCGGCATTAAAGCATTCAAAGTTTGCCATTCAATTTTTAGCATTCTGAGGCTAAAAAACCAAAGAGACCGGTTATCGTTTCTTTGGATTATAAAACCAATAAAATCTAAGAAAATAGGATTCAATAGCTCATAATTTTCTTCAACAGATTATATTCGTACCTAGTTCAGATCAGATCTAAGAAGAGGCATTTCAATGACCTAGAGTCAAAATGTAAATTTAGACATTACAAAAAAAACAATTATTATTTACCAAAAAGGATATAAACACGAGCTATATAATAGAATTCCTTTACAAACCCCCACCTTTTCAACTCCGCGGCTGCCACCAGCTCCTATATTCTTCTGAGCACTATCCACAGATAACTTGAAAGTAGAATCTAAAAAGGTATACGAAAAAATTCATTTATTCAGATATTAACTTTATAGGTAAAAGTATCATAGTAGTGTGTGTAAATAGAGAGAGAGTGAAAGAAGAAGAAGAAGAATGGACCTGAGGAAAGGGAAGAGGAAAAAGAGATGAGTTTGCAAAGTTTGGAAGGAAGAGCGTCAATGGACGAAGGGGCGGGGGGAGGAGGTAGACGATTTGGGGCTCCATGTGCTGCTCTGTAATTCTTCTCCCTCCTTTTTCTTCCTTTACCTCCCATCTCTCTCTCTCTCGCTCAGACTTCAGTTCGTTAAACAGAAAGAATGACTAATGACTTGCCCTCCGCTAAAACCCTAACTTGTAAAAACTAACAAAGTGGCCGTGGCTTGAAGTTAAAACTTCGTTCTTTGCTTTGGTTACTTAATTTTGAAAACTTTAAGGCTTTTAAATTTAATTTATTTTAAAGTTGTTTGTTTATAAAAATATTAAGTGGTTTTTCACTTAAAATTAAAAATTTGAAATAAAAATTTTTAAAAAATTTAAAACACCTTATTATAAAATACATATTTTACCTTCTTTGTTTTTCATTTTACATATGATTAAAATAAACTAATAAGGGTAAAATTATCATATTAAACAAAATTCAGTTTTCAAGTATCTTATATTCAAATAAACAATATTTTTTCAAGTATAGTTTTCAGAAGTAAACAAATAATTTTTTTAATTTTAATTTTCAGTTTCAACTTTTAATTATTTTATAAAATGCCACCTTACTTACAACAAGGACATCGACTACAAGCAATCGCACTAGGCTCATACACGGGTAGGCACCATTCACTGGGTGCACCAAAATGGTCCAAACACCCCCTAAAATAAACCTTCCAACTGAAAAGAATAACAATGACATCACGTCCCTCTCGTAATTATGAAATTAGTATGATCACTTGTATTGCAAATTAGTATGATCACACGGGTAGGCACCATTCACTGAAATTAGTAAAATAAACCTTCCAACTGAAAAGAATAACAATTTATTTTAAATAGGTTATGAATAACTTGGGTATTGTAGCCAAGTAGCAAGAGAGTGCGAAAGAGTGATTTCTTGAATCTTGTCCCCTCCCTATCCTCTTCAATAAAACCCTAGATCTATCCACCAATTGTTAAAGCTATTTCTAGATAGCCGTCTCTTCATGTTCAAAATTGGCACGAAATTAACATGACAAATCATGCCCAAGTGTTGAAATTTTTGCATTAATTCACATTGTTTAATTGTCATGTTCTTTTTAAAATAGAAACGAAGCTGAAGCTTTATATCATCAAGCTCGTTTCTTTGTGTCCGAATATTAAAAACTTTTGCATGCCTGCTATGCCGTGTTTACAGGTCAGCCGAACATGTAATCGCATCTATCTTGCATTGCTGGTCTATATTCTTGTACACAAATAAAAGTAACACATCATGTTCTGTTCTTGAAGGCAAAACAAAACGACCCAAAAATAAGAATTTCCAACCTTACTATGGACCCGTTTGCACAAAACCCTGGAGATTATCATTCACTTGCTCACGACTTAAAACTTACCACCTTTGTCTTTTAAAGGAAATTCTTCTAAATTTCTATTATGACAAAGACCATCAGCACATTGTAGCCAAAAAATTGATATCAATCTAAAATAAGTTATTTATTACTATTTGATCAATAATCCAAACAAAGGTGGACAAAAGACGAGCAAACATTCGCCATAAATTCAAACAATATCATAAAATCCTGACAAATGAATCAATCGCTACTCAATTTTCATTCACCTTGATGCCAAAAAAACTGGACAAAAATTATACAAGCTCAACTGTTGAGACTAGACACACCTCTTTGAACAAAAAAAATGTAGCTTTATTGGGGGATAAAATTACAACTCAATCTTAAATAGAAAAAAACGCAGATATATCCCCCAAGGTAAAATCTACAATTTGACACTAACAGTATATATTTATATAGAAAACATATGTTACATCCACAAAGGCCGCTCAGCTGCTGTTCATAAGTTGAGCGAATCTGAATTTAGTTGAGCGAATCTGTATTGTATTTGTATTGTGATTGTATCCATTTGATTGGATGGCATTTTGAAATAGAAAAATTGCCTGAATCTTTCATTTCATTAGGGGGCTGAGCCCATCACCTTCCCAACCGAGCTTGAGCATTTGATCTACCACCTTCAAGCTCAACTGTAAAATCAGCAAGAATTAAGAATTGGTAAAATAATAAGGTTATACTGAAAAATATTAACTTCCTCATGAGTAAATGTTCATTAATGGTTGAAATGATGAGCTGATTAATGTAGTTAATATCGCTCATCAGATTTGTGAAGCAAGTGATCGGACCTTTCATTTTGTTTTCTAAAGATTATCGTTCGAGCCGTTGTAGTTGTATCACATCGTCATCACTACAGTTGTATAAAACAAACAAAAATAAAGGTCTAAAGTCTCTTCCTTTTGGGAATACTACAAATCCTACGGGGAGGGGAACGGATGACCAATTTCACTTGAGCTAAAGCTCCTGGGCAAATGTGTTTGTTTCACCATCCCTAAGGGATTAATTAATTAACCACCCTAGGTTCAAACGCTGCCCACACACAACAGTTGTATTAAATAAAATTCCCTTTCCCACATACATATTTGACCGTACAAGGAATATTACGAAGAAAAGTATCTACTTAAGAATAAATACTGAACATCAATATTTTATGTTGAGTCCTCAAATGAACTACAATATTAGCACCAGCACATGGGATTTCTAGGATTTTCTATTTTTAGCAATTTGTTTGTATAATTAAACCGGAAAGATCGACAATTTTGTTTATTCAATTACTTTTTTCACAAAGCCTCATGCTTGAGCCATTAGTTAGCAATAATTACCAGTGTTTTGAAAAGCGTGGCGGGGCGCGCATCGGGCGCGCATCGGTGCGCCTAGACGGGAAAAGGCATCGAGGCTCATTGAGAACTGCGATCTACACACTATGCGCGCGCCTTTTCATCGAGGCTTACGCCTTATGCGCAATGCGTACGCCTTCTATGCATTTTCCACGAGGCTTACGCCTTTTGTGTAATTTTTTGTTTCCCCCAACACCAGAACGACGTTGTTTTGGGTGAAATTAAAAAAAAAAAAAAACCCTAACTTGTTAAATCGATTGAAACGGGAAAAAACCCTAGAACTCAATCTGCGCCGTTCAAAGGAGAGGCGAGGGAGAGCCGAAGGGAAAGACGTAGACAGGACGAAGAAGAGACGAAGGAGAAAGAAGGTGAGTCAAAGGAGAAATAAGGAGAGACGAAGGAGCCTTGTGCTTACCAGGGGAGACGAAGGAGACGAAGGAGACGAAGTCGTCTGTCTTCACTCTTTCATTCTTCGACCTTCATCAACGGTATTACACCCTTTCTACCTTTTTTTTTTTCTTCCTTTTTTGATCAGAGATTTAGAAGAGTCATAACCATTTATACCCAGCTGCCTTGTGCTCTGTAATCAACTAATCCGTAATCCCCATTTTGACGATGCCTTTTAATTTTTATATTTAATATTTTAATGACTAGCTTTTATTTTCCAAAAAAAAAAAAAACAGAAAACAAAGGTCACAAGCAGCAGTGCAGCACTAAATTTTAAAAACAGATAAACTTTTATTTAGCCCATTTTGACTTTGCCTCTTGATTTTTATATTTAATATTTTAATGACTCTAGCTTTTAAATTTTTATATTTAAAAAACAGAAAAACAAAAGTCACAAGCAGCAATAATTTTTAAATTTGAATTTTTAAAAATAGATAAACTTTTACTTTATGTTGAATTGTTGATTGTAGTATGACTAGTATCTACTTGCTACTTTCTAAAGACTTTATTTTGATTGTAGAAACTACTTTTTTTTCTTAAGACTATGTTATTTGGCATTTAGACTTAATTTGTTTGCCTTATGTTAATTTTTTTTTTTTTAATATAAAATTGCTTTGCACGAAAGGCTTACGCCTCGTCGCATTGAGGCCTACGCATCGCCTTTCGACAGGTAAATGCCTAGGCTTACGCCTCCGCCTTTTAAAACACTGATAATTACTAGACAATATTATTGGGATTAACAACTGCACATGGTTATTACATTAATTAATTGCAGAATTATGCAGTTAATACCGCTAACTTTCTTAAAAACCTTATACTTAGAGAAGAGTTGTTCAACTTACCGCAGGATCAGTAAAGATTATCAACTGTCTATTGGCAGTAGATACCAAAAGATTTGTGTTATCTTTGTTTAGAGCCAGAGCTGCAATATCTTGTCCCTCTTCTAGTTCCATTGTATGAAAGACCTGCAAGAGAATTCTTTTTCTTAGCAAAGTAATGTAAGAAAGAAATGACTACGGATCTTTAGGAGCCAGTCCACTTCCGGCACGTAGATGAAAATCTTTGTGGGCGATCCAAAGTAAATATCGCTCATAAATGTCAGCTTGAAAAACAAAAAAGAAAGCCCTTGAACTTTATATTTATTCCAGAAACCCCTCCTTTTTTTCTGTGCAAAAAGGGGGAAAAAGAAAACCATTAAACATTGAATGTATGTTGCTAGAGTCTTTTGCAACACAAAAGAATTATATTTTGGCAATTGCAATGTGTCATTAAAAAGGGTGCTGTTGGAGCTGTTTTGTGACACCAAAAAGAATGATAGTTAGCGGAACATGAGGAGGCTCTTGCAACACATGCAAAGTTGAAGGGCTTTTTTAGCCAAAAATGATTCAAGGGTTGTTTCTGCAGCAAATGTAAAGTTCAAGGTGGACTTTTATGCTTTACGCTAAATGTTATCGGATTTTTTGACTTCTCCCCCTGTAGTACAGCACTATACGCCCATACACACATGGACACCACATTTCATGCCACCTCAGTACTTAAGTGGCATTTTCCGTATTTGAATAGTATAGCCCCTAGCAGCCTACCTTACACCTGAGGGTGTCAACTCCTTGGACTTGCAAGCTCACGGCCTACCTGAGCTTGGAGTATCACCCCCACTAGGGGCAAGCCAACACACTAAGGGACCACATCCTACATCTTTAGACCCCAGTACCCTATACCAGTCTGGGTCTTGGCAGACCCTAGGGAACTCCATGAGCTTCGTGTGTAACGCCTTACCCTAGAACCTCACCTCTCTCCCCAGTGCCACGTAACCCCAACGAGCACTACCCTCCTCCACCCCCAATTTTTATTGTGAAATTAGACTTAAGTACTTAACCCCCTGTTTCCATAATCATTAGACTTTGCCCTCTGCATGTGGAGGAATCTCAAAGTATTGCGTAAAATGGGGGGCAATGTCTAATGTTTTGCTGTAATCCTTTGACTAAACCCCCTTTTTCTACGTATTTCTTTGAAATTCTTCCATCTAAAGGGGCCAAAGTGTAATGATCTAATTTGTTTGCGGGGAGAGGGGGGTGCACAAAGTCAAAAACCAACCCTCCCTTACTAGCCCTTTTTCTTTTATTTTCATACCTCTAGAGTGTGGAGATCAAGGAAGTGAATTGAAGGGGACAGAATGTCTGGTCCACTTTGTTCACTTGTTTCATCTGATACAGCAGCAAGATCTTCAATCCCAGGTTTTTTATTGTCACACAATCCATTTTCCATACACGAGTTTAATCCAATCAAAACCTTCAGTCCATCAACAGAAACCTCCATGCAACTGATGGTAGAGGATAATGGTAATTGTGCCCTAGCAATCAAAGTCCCGTTAAGCGTAAAGGTACATAGACTATTGTCAGATTTGTTCCAAGCAATGACAATCCCTTCACAAGAAAGGCTGACCATATGAGCATTAATTCCAACAAGCCTTCTGATCAAGCGTCCCCTCCTCGTTGAATGCACCAAAACATCTGACGAGTTAGAGCAAGAGACAACCACCCCAAGATCTGAGCTAACACAGCAGCTATTTATTTCACTAAGATGTCCTCGAAGAACATGTATAGGTCCTTCAATACGCCGCCGCCTGTTTTTGTCCGCTAAGATATTTGCTATGTTATTATTACTGGTGGTTGAAGTTGGAGTATTGGATCCACTTGATGGCTCGGACCCGCTAGAGAGAGAACCGGAAGCTCGGTGTAGCCTCCAAAGTAGAACTAGGGTGTCTCGGGATCCAGTCACAAGGTAGTTGCTATCTGGTGATAGTGACAGACATGTTACTGGAGCACAATGAGCCCTTGCCATTTCTAGGGTTTTCGCTCCATCTGACGATACAAGTCTGATGCTGTTATCCGCATGCCCACCTACAACAAATTCAAATTTAGAGAAAATTGAAAAGCAAATAGCATTATAGTAATATATTGGGCTCCTCTAGAGTGAGAGTTGAAGAAATCTAGACCAAAAATTTAACATATTAAATGGTTCAGATTTTGACTAGTAGTTTCTCTCTAAATGAGTCCTCGCCATAGGCAAACACTATCTACCAAAATCCAAGCCATCCAATTTTAAATGAATGATCCAGATTAATCACTTTACTCTAGACTCTAGAGGACCCGGATCTATGGTAACAATTATCATTAAATAATTTAATACGCTAGGGTACAATAGTTTTTCCACACGTTTATTGACAAAAGGGAGGTATCTTGACATTTTCTCTAACTCGGGGCGTACGTTAAGTGGACTTCACCCTAAATTTATTTTGCAAATAAATACACAACGACCAAATAATTTAGGCAGCCAAAGCTTACCGGTGATAATTTCTTTGTCGCATGTGATGGAAACTATAGCTGAGCTTCTAATGCCAGAAGCTGGAAATGCTAGTGCCTGGGGAAAATTCCATTCATCTGAACCAGACCCAGAGGGTCCTTTGAACATGCGCATGAATGCACCACCAGTGGAGCTAGTGCTGGGCTTTCCATGTTGAAAAAGGAATGGTGCACCCTGTCCATCAGGTGTGTTTGGCTGCCATTTATGTTGGGCTATGTGTGCTGATGGAGCATTTATATCAACAATTACGAGAGAGTCTGAAGATGCATGAATTGCAGCAGCTGGTAGGTTGCAGCGCTCGGGAGAGGGTACTACGTATGGTTTAACTTCTTTAGGGTTCCTAAAGATGGTCTGAAAAAGCAAGAATGCAATTTGGACTTCTTGTTAGTTTTGATAATTGGCAGTGCCTAGTGTGCAATAAATTAACATGTGCAACAAAAAAAATAAAAAATCTTGTAGTTAGATATACTCAGGGCGGCTCTTAAAAAGATGCCCGACGCCTTTCTTTTAATAAATTAATGGACTTCCCCTTTTGAGTGTGCAAATGTTTTAACTTTTTTGATGAAATTTGATGGATATGATCATGGTTAGTAGCTCGTCTCTACCAAATTTCATCCAAAAATTCAATCTAAAAGTGGTAATGAAGAATTGATATATATATATGTATGTGTGTGTGTGTCTTTTTGTGCGCATTTCTGGGTGTTGAAAAATGTTATGGTCATCTCACCACCTAGATGGTTCAATTTGTTGACAAAACTTGGTGGAGATCATCTACACCTAATTTCATCAAAAAAAATTCAAACAAAATGTTCTATTTGGTTGGAGTTTTTAAATGTTTAATTTAAAATTTATTTTGAAGTATAGTTTTTAAAATTGTTTTTCAATTCAATTTGTATACGGTACACTATTTTTAAAATTTTACAAAAAATATAATCTTTGTTTTTTTATTTATTTCTTAAAAAAATTCTAAAATACAAAAGAAAAAATGAACAAAAAGATCCCTTTTTACTTTAATGAATAAAATGGGTGAACCAAACACGATTTTTTTTTTAAAAAAAAAAATGTTTTTTTAAAACCCAACCAAACAAACCCTCAAATGGGGTTAGTCTGTTATTTATTAAAAGAAGGGCACCCTTTTTAGAGCCACCATGGTCCTATATATAAAGGTCTGGGGGCAAAGGCAGGGCCAGGAATTTTTTAAACGCGGGGGCGGGAGGAGTTTAATACTAATGTCCCTTTTATAAATTAAATGAGAAAATTTAGTAGTAATATTATTTTTGTTCAAGATTTGGGGGGCAATAATAAAACTATTAGTAAATTTTTAAAATTAAAGGGAAGCAAACTTAATTAATATGCATATATTTATAAATTTCTAAAAATAATTATAAGGGTAAAATTATAATTACATAAAAAAATAAAAAATAAATTTGTGGGGGGGGGATAGGATGGTTACCCCTTCGACTCAGTGTGGCTTTGCCACTGTCTAGGGTGGACGCATAATTGGTTGGTGAACCACTGTGAAATAATTATGATCAAACAAAAAGGTTTTGTTTATCATAATGACAAAGACCAGCCTATATTCTGTTTTTCAAATGGAAATGTCAAAGCTTTGAGTATTAAGTATTCTTTTAGCTAAAAGGAAAACTAAACAAGGAAACTTTAAAGTCCAGGACAAACTTTACTACAAGAAATAAGGGTTACCTGCAAATGAAGAACATCTGCAAGCGGCATCTTCTTGATGTGAGGAACAGTTAGAAGTTGGGATGGGGTCTGTCCAAAGTAAGCAATCTGATCTTGTGTGGCACGCTGTTGTACCTATTGGTGTGATATTCAAGGAAAATGAGTAACAGCCCATAACAAAAAATAGTGAAAGAACACTATGAAGGAGGAAACAAAAACTTACAGGGTCCGATATTTTATCAATATCCACCGTTCCTTCATAGGTGATGTAAAAGAAAACATTATTTGCCTGTATAGCTTCTTTCCCTCGTTGCTTATACCTGAATATTCCAAATTATATTAGTTTAGAAAAATTGTCACACTCACGGAGATAAAACAGTTGACTTTTAAACATCTCCCCCTTGAAAAAATATAAAAGCACATACCCAAATATTAAATCAACCCATTCATGTAAATGTGCTGAGACATGCTCACTCTCGAGAGCCATCCGATGCTTATGAATGAAATCAATAGGATTTTTAGCCCAAGGAGGAAGTCTGACAGAACCTGGAACAGTGAAGGATAAAATATATATAGAAAGAGGACAAACTTTCAAGCGTTTGGGTTTTTTGACTTTGCCCCCTATTCTTAATGCTTAAATTAGACTTAAACCCCTGCTTTGATAATCATAGACTTTGTCCCCTGCATGCAGAGGAATCTCCAAGAATTACATAAAACGTTGGGCAATTACTAATTTATTTATTTTTAACGTATTTTTATGTAATTCTTTTGAGATTCCCTATATGCAGGGGGCAAAGTTTTAATGATTATGAAAACCGGGGGGGGGGGGGGTTAATTCTAATTTCGCACATATATGGGGTCGAAGTCTAAAAAGCCCAAAATATTTATACTGTGGTCCACAAGAGAATGCAACAAGACTTGTGATAACGATACTAAGTAGCTGAATGTTCATACCAATCTTTTCTCCCATTTGTGTTGTTCCAAAGTCTATTGAGTTCTCATTGGTCAAGATCTCTGGAAGGTAAAAGAGCTCGGGAACCTAAGACATAAAATAAATATATTATTTTATTTTATTTTTACAGAATAACACAAATTAGAACATGTATAACCTCCACTTACAGCAAAAACAAATATACCCCCAATTACTGTAAAATTATAAGGGCTTTTTTGAGTTATCTCTGTGTTAATAGCACGACTAGAGATAACCCACCCCCCTGGATTATGAAAACAAAGGGGTGTCTCTAATTATGCAATTAATATAGGCGCCAAAAAGTGGACAGTGTTGTTTCCTGTCATGAGTTTTGGTATATTGATTATGTTATGAAAGGAAAGTGGGCTCTTAATTGGGGCATTTCAGAAAAGATTAATGGACTCCTAATTTGGGGCGGAGGGAGTACTATATTGCTGGAATTTTCCGCATCAACAGCCTTCTTAGGCTTTCTCACTGTTCTTCAGCATTTTGCAACTCTTTTTGCTGTATCATTGGGTTAGGTGGATATTGTTTTTGGCTGTAACAAGGATTGACACATAAACAATGGGGCTGAAATATGGATACTAAGATGGATGAGTTGTAAAACAAGGATTAACTGAAAAGTGAATTAAGAGAGAAACAATAGTAGATGATTTAGGCACATGGAATAGTGCCAGCTGGAAATAAATAAATGATCAACATGGATCGTAATCCTAAAGGTATGGGAAGGCCGAAACTAGATAGATAGTAAAGAAACACATATGGCTTGCGTTTAACAGCCTTAAGTAGAGCGGAAACCCAAACAAAAACCTCTATAGCTAGGGATGGCAAAATAACCCAATATGGCGGGCTTTTGACCCAACCCAACCCCAATGGGTCAGGTTTGGGGTGGTATTTTTAAATGCAGCAGGTATGGGTTATAAAACAAAAAACTAGCATGGGTTTGGGTTAGTTCACGTAAATTTAACTTGTGTGACCCGAACCCAATATAGTAATTTTTTCCCTAAAATGCTCTGATAATTACAACAAGGTGGGTTCAAGCTTGTGCATATAGTAAGCAGGGCAGGTTCGGATTCCAAAATAAACCCACACCAGGTCAGGTTCAGGTCACTCGTACTTTTAGGCTGAGATTCAAAATATGAAAGATACTTTAGTTGTAATGGTAAACTAAATTCATACCAATTCCTTTACATCACTCATGTCCTCAAGAACACCATTCCATGTAGCACCAATATCTAAAAACATTCTATCTGCATGATCAAACCTGCCACCTTGTAATTGAATTGCAAGAGTAGTAAACGGCTCCACTCTAGTCAGATAATACAATACCTGTCATAAACAAAAGCACCATCCTATCAGTCTGATATCATAGTGCATAGTATTTATGCACCAAATAGCATCAATTCAATTATGAGACACCCAACATTAGACAAAATGATAAAGTGACAAAATGGAGATTCGCCTGTGATGTAACCAATAAATTTATTAGGAAAGCATACAGTTCCAGCACTCGAGTAATGTGAGCCATAGTGGAACTTGGGGATAACTGGATCATTAAAGCTGTAGTATCTCTCCTGAAACTTTTTCAGCCGATCATCACTCAATGCACCAATTGGCTGAAAGTTATCAACGCCTTATGTTAGCTAAAAGCATGAAGTTTCTGTAGCCATTTGAAATATATATATATATATATATGTATGTATATATGCCACCTTTGAAAGATCTCGGTAAGAAGAAGGATCGGAAAGATCCAAATTGTTTGAACTGTAATCAGAAAGAACCCATGGAAAGACTGGATACTGCACAAAAGAAATAAAAATTAATATCACAATTAAAGGATATGACCCTCTCTGAGATAATAAGTACATTCATCATTTAAAAATCCACCTGAGTCATGTCATTATAACTACGCCCAGCCAGTGTATTGAGCTGCATCAGGTATTCAAAGTTGCTAATCTGCAAAGAATGTCTTGTTAATAATTTTAAGGAAAAGAAAATCAAACAATTGAAAATAGGAAGTTATTTCTCTATTCTTACCTCCCACCTAGCCCAGCGTTCCATAAGTTGAGTTCTCTTCAAAAGTTGTTCGGGTCTCTATAACAAGAAATGATGGCATCATTTGTGTGAATAATAAAGATAGTTAGACTATGTTCGGTGACAGGTTTGTCTTCATCAAAAGTACGACGGGGATTAGGCAGTTTTGGTGTAACCAAACAGCAGGGTTTTCTTTACCTGAGTTGCTAGGTAAATATTGTTCAAATGAGGAGGGCGTGCTTGAACAATGGCTCGATATGCATCTCTTCTACCATCAGTACTCTGGAGCAAGCAACGAAACACAGATAAATCGAATAACATTGTTTGTTACGGGAATTATGCAAATGCAGATTTCAAGAATAATACCCCAAAATCAAAGAAGTAGTTTGACCGGTCAACCATAAACAATTCCAGCGCACTTCTTCTCAGGAGATATCTGTAATAACAGTAAAATTATGTCAATTTCTTATCTACGCAGAATACACTGAAGTATTAAGTAAGAGACGGCAGCCCTAAAGATAAATTATTTCTATTATATCTAACAGGATAAAAAAATTAAAGATAGATAATGTTTATTTATTTTTTGATAAGAAACATAATTTTATTGCATCTAAGACAAAATTACAACATAAAAATAGGCTCAGCCCACTGGATGAGCCGTCCATTGCAACATGATCCTAATATTCCAACTACATCAATCCAAGAAACTGAAGCAATTCAGCCTAAACAAAAAGCTATCAATACTATCAAAGATATTCCATGCCATGCTTTGACCTAAAAATAGATAAATATTACTCACCTTCTGCTATATATTTGATGAAGGGAAGATATCAACCAGCTCTGATCCCTTTCTTGAACTGTATTTTCAGTATTGCAGTCCAATTCATCTCCTAGTGCATTGCTCTCGGATTTATCAACGATAAAATTAATTCTCTTTGTTGTTACCTGAAAGAGGAAAATAGTTTATGCATTCACTAACACCTGTTATAATTCGGTATACAAAGATAGGTTGAACTTTTGGATAAAACATAGTTTAGTAAAATTAATTCTCTTTTTTTTTTGCATAAAACATAGTTTAGTAAAATATAATACTCATACCAACTACTCTAAATATTAGCAAATAGAGTGATATGTTTTAGTTAGTTGTAATTCAGAACTTTCCCTATGTTCTAACCGCATATATTTGGAGACTGTTTTTATTATACTGTTCTGAGAAGCATCCACCTAGGTGCTAGGTAGTCAGCTGCCTCTGCTAGCTAGATGGAACCTACGTGGTCTGGGTAGGTTATTTTGCTCCTTTTTACAAAAAAAAAATAAAAATAAAATAAATTTGAAGAAAGGAAAGAAAGAAAAAGGAATCTTTTTTATTTTTGTTTAAATCATAAGAAATGTTTGGGTTGAGAAATGATTGAAAACACAACTAATTGTTATAAGAGGGAAGAAGAAACAATTGGTGAAAAGTTCTATTACTTTTTGGGTTTTCCATGGAATAAAATTCTCTATCTGGCGGGGAGGAAAATTTCCATGAAAATAGGAAAAAGATGGAGAACATTTTACCAAATCACTCATCTGTTTTTTCCAACTCCTAAAAATTAGTAGTGTTCTTGATCATTTTCAACTTTTTATCAAACAGATCCTAAGAACATTTTTTTTTATAATTATACATACACGTGCATCATAAAAGGGCACATCTACAATGAAGAGATCAAAACAAGAATGATTAACATCATAGCCTACATGTGGAAAACTTACTTGATACATTCCTCGTAGAACCCTTAACGGCCGGACCATTGACGCCGGAAGCTCAAGAAGAATGCTTTCATCATGTTCACTAGGAACATAACCTGGGGCAACTGCTGATGGATTTTGCACAAAATCCTGGTCACTAACAACTTGTTGGTCACTGGAATCCACTGGGGCCCGCAAGGGCTGCTCACCGGTCCTGGATAGCCTTGTCTGAATCTCCTCCTGTTGTTGTACACCATCCGCCCTAACTGGTGAATTGCCAATGCCTTCTTGTTCATCGTCCTCTTTTACTTCCTCCATTGAGATAGCTTCGGTAGCCAAAATCGATGCTTTAGATGGAGTTATAACATTCAGCTGATCATTTTTTGGCTCCAAATGTTCTTCATAATCTGCAGCAGCACCCACATGATCTGAACCATGGTAGTTTCTCCTCAAACATCGCCTCATCCTCGAAGAACTTTCCAAGCAATCTAGCTTCCAGAAAACCTATGGAATCAACGCTTTTTAGGCTTGAAGAGATATAAACAACAGAATATAAGAATCTAATCAGACAAATGCAAGGTTGTGAAGCAATACACATACACGCTCCGCCTTGCATAGATGGTCACTAAACGGACCAAAAAGACATTTGATGTCTATCAAATAATGGATAAGTTTGCGCCACGCGCGAATCCCAGTACGTAGACGATGCCGAGTTATTAAGTCAACTTGCGTGTGCCTGTCAATCTGAAATTTCAAAAATAAACTCAAATAATTGTTTACATTTAGTAAGGGCTTTTTTTACTTCCCACTTGTTCTTAATTCAAAATTAGACTATCCCCTGTTCATAAGCATTAGATTTAGCCCCCTACATGCAGGGCAATATCAAAGAATTGCATGGAAACGGGGGTCAATGTCTAGTTTTTCTAACGTAATCCTTTTGAGTTAACCCCCAACCCCGTTTTTACCTAATTCTTTTAGATTCCCCCGCTGCAGAAGGCAAAGTCTGAAGATTATGCAAACAGGGGATAAGTCTAATTTCACATTAAAAATAGAGGGCAAAGTCAAAAAAAGCCCAAAGCAGTTGCCAGTTGGTGACGACAGAACAATAGTATCATATTCATACCTCTGAACGCTGCATGTTTCTAGCTAAAGCTAAGCTATTGACAAGGACGGCAATATATTTGTATGATAGAGCATTGAAATCTTTCCCATAGACCGATTTCGAATCAACTGACTGTAAACATTCCATCCAGGCAGTGCCCATGGCTTCCGATATATCCCATCTCTTTACACGTTCCGTATCACTTTTACTCCGTCGTTGTGCAGCCGTGGCCATTGCGACAGCACTGAGACCTCTTCCAGAACCGATCTTCGCATTGCGTTCCAGATCGCGTGCGGCAGCCAAAGCGGCGGCTTTTGTGGCAGCCTTGTCCTTTGAAATGGTTGATGATTTGATAGGTGATTCCAAAGGTTTTTGAAAGCTTGAAAATGTGTGGAGTCTAGGTGATCTACGCTCTAGTAACGAGGCATCTCTTTTGAGCTCCGAAGATGTTGGAGGTGCATTGGTTTCCCCACCAGAAGCACCAGCTGCAATCATTGCCAATGCCATTGCAGCGGGAGGTGATGCAAAAGCAGCAGCCCAGCCCGGAGACAGCATAGAAAGAGCAGCCTGAGAGAATAAACTGAATGTCATGCAAAAGGTTACCAGTTATATGCATAAGCTCGTACCCGCCCCGACTTGGTGTTCTTATATTACAAGGGCATTTAAAGGGAAAAAAAATAATATTGTGTTCGGTCGGGTCGGGTCAAATTTAGGAAAGCCCAAACCCCTGCAGGGTTTTAATATTTAACCCCATACCTGCCCCGGTATTGCAAAACCCGTCTTGTAAGGGGCGGGTCATGTCGGGTCAAAGACCTGTCAGGTTTGGCCATGTTGCCATCCCTACTTACTGGTAGCAGATGAGGTGCATGGCACCAGACATGGCAATTACCTATGAAGCACGGATACCTCTCAGAGGGTCGCGAATCTGTGTCTGATAAGTATACGCTTCCAATATGTATCGGATACACGTTTTAGAGTATCCTGATTTTCCTTTTATCTTTTGAAATTCCAATAGGTATACGCATGGGATATGTTTAGACTTTAGAGGTTAATTTATAATCTTAAACTTGAAATTAAAGGTTCAATACTTTTAATTATATTAGAGGCCAACATAAGACCTTATAGAACTTTTATGACAAGGCATTACAAAAGTTTTGTACCCCCCTCTTTATGTTTCTCTTTTGGTTATTTATGGTATGAGAGTCCTCTAAGGAGGCTAGTGATTTAAATATATATATATATATCGTGGGATCATTAAAAAAAAAGGTGTCCCGAATATCAAACTATTTCTCACAAGATTTTTTTATTTTTTTTGAAACAGCTAGTAGGCTTGCACTAGGTTTACCTACAAAATAACAAAAATACTAACAATACTAAATTGTTTTCGCTATTTTTATGTACAAATACACATTATATATGTGTGTATATATATATTTAATGAATCCCCAAACGTATCCGTATCCTACTTTTTCCAAAAAATCCATATCAGCGTATCCATATCCTATTCGTGTCCATGCTTCTTAGGCAATTACAATAATGTAAACAAGGAGTTTTGCTTAATAGATTTATAAAAGCAGTGTCGCCACACTAAAAATGATGATTGCTCTCGTTGGAAAAGATCCATCAAATAGAAGCCTTCAATATCTTTAAAATTAAAGAATTACAGTAAAAGCAGAAGTAGAGGTTCACATGATTCAACAATTCCAGACTCGTTTTAGTGAATAACTATGGGCCCACCTAAACAAAGGCTTGATGATCAGCTCACGAATATAAATGTTCAATGGAACATAACACCTATGACCCCTATGACCCAATGTTTGGAAAAGCGCTAGGAAGAAAGTGGCCAGCTTAAGAGCCATGGAGGGATCACTAACCAAACATTCCCCATAATCCACATATAGACAAAAATAACTTCAAAGATGAAATGGAACCAAAAAAAATTCAAAGATAAAAATGTTAATTTCATTTCATGTGGAATTAATGCTCAACATTCGGGCTCATCTTCTTCTTTTGGCACTTTCAACTGCCAAGACCTGCTTCAACGCTCTTTCGGCTCTATCTTCTTCCTCATTCCCCCTTTCACCGAAGATCTCCTCTCCTAGCCCAACTAGTGAGTCGAGATCTAAAACCAACGTGAAGAGGAAAAGAAGATATTAGCCGGGTTCTGAGCGTTGAGATAGGGAATGGCACAAAAAAGTCACCGCATGCCCCAAGGATTACAACCAAGTGCTCGCTCTTTGGAAGGCCGGGCACATTTCAAATTTGAAAGCTAGGATTACGATTGGGTCAATTCTTGAGCGCTCAATTTTCCTAGAGGATCCTATTGAAACTCCATGGGTTGATATGCTTTTTGGATTTAATTAATCTCGGGTCTTGCATTCGTCCCTTTTTGCTTTTCTTGGTTGGTGAACTTTGATGCATAGACTTAGTTCATTTTTCAAGTTTAGTTTTCTTTATTTTCTCTGTCCTCTTGAAGGACTTCATGTAAGCCTATGCCTTTGTAGCCCTCATTTATCCTTTTTGGTTTTTTTTTTTTTTAATCAGACCTTTTTCGTTATTTATGGGAGCACTTTTTCTCTGGTTACCGAGTTAGAGATTTAAGAAAAAAACTCCCACCGATCCTGCCTTGTCGCCACCTTGCCCGCCGAGGCAACATGGTAGTCCTAAGATGGCAAAGGGTGAGGTTTGGTCAAACTGAACCTGGACTGACTAAAATTTAGTGCAGCCCAAACCTGCCCCATTGATTTACAGGTAAAGACCTGAACCCCCACCAGCCCACCCGAACCTGTTGTAATTATATGGTATGACAAGTGTTGTTAAAGGGCAAAAACTTCTGGTAGGGTCGAGCCAAATGGGATTATTTTATGTAAACCCAAACCCGAGCCAGTTTGTATTTTAGACACTCAAACGCGCCCCACTAAGGTCACATTGGGTTGAAAACCAGCAGGGCCGGGGTCTTTTTGCCATAGGCCACCACCAAACGCTTTTGTGGGGCCTAGTCAGCACTATGCTAGGATTTCAGGACGCTGCTATGAACAGACTAAGATGACTTCCAATTTATACCCTTTTAATTAGTTCCCTTTAGCTTTTACACCTAATTACCGTGAATTTACGGAGAAGACAACCATAAACTTGAGCCCTATATATCCTCGAATTAGATCATCAAAAACAAATTAAAACACTATAACAAACCTAACTAGGGGTATTATTTCAGTTAATGGCCTTTACCAATACCAAAATCAAAACAAGAAGTTCAATACCAGTTTACCAATCGGTATTTCAAAATGAAAACCAATACCATACCGCTCGGTTTTTCGGTATATTTGGTATTTTCCGTAAATTTCAGTATTTAGTGATTCTGGTTAATTTCGGGTTTCAGTAAACGGTATTATTAGTGTAAATGTTCATAAACATTTTTGGTTGATTTTGGTTTTTGATAACCGCAATAATTTTAGATTGGAAACTTGTAAAATTTAAGCAATACTTATGCGAATAATTATAATTTAAAAAAAAAATGAGTGGTCAAGATAACTAACATTATTTAAAATTGTGATTTGTAAATATTAAAATCCTTGAAATTTGTGGTATTGGATATATTCAACATTATTTGTATATAATTATTCGATAGTTTTAGTATGATGTTTTTTCGATACTTTTGGAATTAGTTTCTTCAGTATTATTGGTTAGTATTTTCAGAATATTATACTTTTTGGTAATTTCGGTACGGTAAATTGGTTTTTCTAGGAGTAATACCAAAAACAAACTAAAATTTTGTAGGTATTTTCAGTTTCGGCATTTCGGTACGTCAATATGTGATACCAAAACCATTTATCTTCAGATTAATTCAGTTGGTTTCAGTAAAAACCGTACCAGGTGACACCCCTAAACCTAACAGATAAAAAAATGTAAAATGGTATATTTACATATTTCAGTCAAGAGAAAGGAAGTCAGTGCTCAACCTCTATAGGCAATGCATCTGCAGCTAAAGCACGGTCATCGACACCAAGAGGATTCGAACCGTCTGCAGTAGCAAGTTCATGGATTCCAGCCAAAAGGGGGCGCCATCTCCTCAAAACAGCAACAAATGGTGGCAAAATGGCATCAATATACTGTCTACGAATTGGGGTTCTGTCCCTGCCAACAGCATGATACACCTGCAACATACATCCATTTGTGAGATAACATGATCAAAAGAAGTAAAAGTGACAGTCATCTTTAAGACGCATCAAAAAAGAAAGATCAGGCAAGCTAATTGTTTAGAAAAAAAAACTAACCTCCGAATAGAGAACAGATGTTGCAACCAAGACTCTCTGTCTCTTGGACTCCGAAATTGGCATGTTCAGGATAGGTGACAGCACACTGTACATGATTGATTAAATATTAGTTCACCGCAAGTATTTCATAAAGTGAGTAATTACATTTAGGCAACAAAAGATGCAACTTCTTGAGGAACAAGACCAGTAAAACAGAACCTACAGAAGATCCTTTATATATCAACCAGACCATCCATGTGATGTCAAATCAAATGAGCAAGTTACAAAACACAGGAAATAGAGATATTTTTTTTTATAAGAAACAGAAAATATCATTGCCACAAAAAGTAAGATTACAAGAAGAAAAAAGAAGAGGGGATGAGAGACGTCCCCAATTGAGAACCCTAAAAACAAAAGGACAACCATAACAGCTACAAACAAGGGATCTCAAAGAAAAAAACAAATACAAATGACAGCAATTAATAAAAAAGGAAGGGGTTTATAAGCAGACTTCAATCCAATTAAGCATTGTATAATCAACACCCAACCTGGATAACTCCTTCGAGAGTGATGCCCAAAGCGAACATACGTAAAGCAGGGTATTTGCCAATGTGCATCATCATTTTTGACAATCATGTTAATTTTAGCCATGAAAACATGCTTGAGGCATTAAACTTGGAGAGGAAAACCCTGAGTAATTGAGAAATATGGGAGAAAAACAAGGATGATGGAAACACGCTGAGATATATACAAAGTATATCTGACATAATATGTTCTTATAAAAAGGGTTGGGTGGCTGTGTCAGTGGGAAGGGTGAGGGAGTGACACAGATAGATAGACAGATAGAGAGAGAGAGAGAGAGAGACGATAACCGGAAGAATACTATCAAACAACTAAAAAGGAAATGCAATTAATGGAGCATGAAGTTCAGTATCCAAGTTTTAAAAACGGTTGGTAGATGTTTTTTTCTTTTAAGGACACAATAGACAGAATCACAAATTGCAGTAGGTCCATTGCAGCTCACAAGTTCAACAGTGCATTCATGAGTTTCAGATCAAATAAAACAAAAATCAATATAATTGATACCTCCACAACACTGCAGATCGTGGTTTCCTAGTTGGCATTCGACCATTGTTGCTCAAAGAAGACAAATTGCCACCAGGTCGTTGTAATCCCTCGGACAATCCATCCTCAACATTCATATTCGACATAAGCATATTGTTTCCACCATCATCTTCTTCCCTCATGGAAACAAGCACCATACGAAGCATACATAGGAATGGTTGATCACTGTCTAACAACTGGTAAAGACCCGCCATACCTCCCATTCCAGTACCAGATCCCCCTCCAATACCGAGACCACCACCAAGGCCAGACTCATCTAACAACAGAGCTTGGAGCATAGAAACCGACTTCTTTACTAAAGGAAGTTCTACCCAATTTCCATTTTCATCTTTCTCCAAAGCGGATTTCCAGGATTCCCATCCACTTCCACCACCACCGAAGGATGTTGGGTTTGAAGGAAGGCCAACTCCGTACCACAACTGGCTCCTGTATTTCCAACCCTCAGCTAAATCTAAGATACAGCTTCCATAAGACACAAAGGCAAAAGAAACAGATTCATAAGGTTCAGCTGCAGCAGCAGCAGTAAGTCTTTCCATAACTGATGCAGAAATTTGCCCTTTAGCATCAGCCATGGAAGCAAGAACCTGGTTCAGAAAAAGGGTGTCAGTGTAAATCAATATAGATGACATGTCATGTGAAGAACTATTTTCAAGAAACCCAGAAGAAACTAATAGATGTGCATTGGTGAAGTTGTACCGCATCCAGGCCAACAAACTAACAAATTAAATGTCCTCAAAAAATAACTGAAAACAGTACCAAAAAGAGAAGGTAAATGCAGCAGCACAGTGAGAAAATTTTGAACACTTGGGATGCGTTTGATAAAAAGTTGGAAAATGATTGAAAACACTACTGATTTTTGTGAAAAGTCGGTTGGTGAGATGTTCTCTATCTTTTTCTTCTTTCACATGAAAACAATTCCTAACACACCACCAAAGAATTTTATTCCATGAAAAACCGAAAAAGTAATAATATTTCACCAAATCATTCCTCTCTTTTTCCAAGTTCTGATAAAAATTAGTAGTGTTTTAATACAATTTTTTTATCAAACCAACCTTAAAGCAATAATGATCACGCATGGAAAACGGTGACAAAAAGATTGTATGTGCATGACCGAGATAGCAGCATACGTACATCAAGAGAGAGTCCACCAGAGTCACCACCAGACAATGCTTTGTGATCACCCATAGCTTCTACAGATTGTCCACCAACTACGGCCACATTTGAGTTGCTACCCTGGGGCTGAACATTAGATAGAGAAGAAGAAGAACCAGATGGAATACGGGAAGAACTATAAAGTCTGCTTTGTAGGCGTAAGTGATCTTCAACCAGCATTAAAATCACAATTGCATTCTCAACCAAGGCCACAGAAAGCTGAGCAGCATTCTCTGCTTCTGCCTTAGCCTCCTTTGGTGATAAACCCCCAGCTGCAACACCAGCAGCAGCTGCTGCAATAACTTGAGTCTGCTACAAAAGAAGAGCTTGGATGTAGACATTATTGTAGCTTTTTTCACTGTTATTTAATCACAAAACAAAGGAAAGTAAAAGACATCGCTAGGATGTGATGTAATGAGTTCTGCGGAGAAAGAAGATTGAGGCTATAATGGCACGGCAATGTACAACTTATAAGAAAAACAATACAATTAAGCAAAGCTGCACTTGCTTTCATAAAAGCAAAATTAGCTTTGACAATAGCATTAACCAAATGAGGAGGAATTTATAATATTAAGGGTCCGTTTAATAAAAAAAAAGTTGGAAAACGATGGGAAAATGTACTAATTTTATGAGAAGTTGGAAACAGAGATGTGTCATTTGGTGAGATGTTCTCCATCTTTTCCTCTTATTTCATGGAAAAAAATTCTAACCCATCCCCCAAAGAATTAGAATCCACTGAAAAAGCAGTAGAACTTCTCACCAAATCGTTTGTCTCTTTTTCCAACTTAAAATAAAAATTAGTAGTATTTTCAATAATTTTCCAACTTTTTTATCAAATGGATCCTGAGTCAGTAAAATAACAGGTGCAAGTGCGCATAACTACTTCACAAAGCACAAAGTGTGGACCAATCAATAGTTAGCAATTCCCAACCTTGTGTATGATCATATATATATGTCCCCTTTGGCAGAAAAAAATCATAGTTTCTTAGGTCTTTCGTGTTTAGGGTGTCTTTGGTTTTCTTGGTTCTAGTGCTCTTTCAAATCCCTTTGTCTCTTCTATTGAAATGTAAAAAGGAAATAAAAGACAGCAAGCAACTGATAAAAGAAAACTGAAATGTTTACCTGAACCTGCAGTTCTCTGGCAGCAAAGTCCAGCAAGTCCCCCAAAAGCCTTCTTTTGAAAATAGGCAATGATTCCTCACGTCTATGGAAAATCAAGAAGATTGAGCAGAAAATATAATCAATTGATAACTGGGAAAGATAAATAGATTAAAGCAACAGTTTGGCAGTTGCTCCAAAAGGGGACGAAGGATCTTGAAATGGACTTAAAACTAATTTTATTACTAACAAGAAAAATCCGCCAAAAAAACTGCAAACGATGGGCCAATTGTAAGTATTTGTAAAGCGACAATATTCATGTTACAGTACTTAGTAAGGTTTTTATCTAATTTGTCTTCATTTTTTAATTAGAAGTTATGGTGAGATTGAGATAAGATTACCTAAAGATAGGTTTAATGCCAATAGGATTTTATATTTAATTTTCTTAAAATAGATCCTTTGATGGAATTGCAAGTAAAATTTGATGATTAATGAAAATTTATATTCTAGTAATAATAGTAAATTTAAAGTACACATGTTAATAACATGCAGTAGTACCTGATCCGTTGGTCTCCTGTGCTAGATCCACCCACCATCGAAAGCCACTCTGCACAATGAATTGTAGCTTCAATATCCTGTCAAAGGGAAGTAATAACAAACAACATAAATGAAGGAATGATACTACGTGGTTTGGCGAGAGAACAGAAGATACTACCTAACAGGGAAAAAAAATAACATGCACAAAGTGTTATGGCAAAGAGATGAAGTCCAAAAGATTGATGTTTCAGTATTTTCTCCTAAGTAGAACAAACTGGCAAAGTTGATTACAAGTATTTTTTACTTGTATTCAATTTTGGAAGTACAGAATTGAAGTTCCCTTCAGTTTTACCTAAGGTTTGAATCTTTTGTGTTATATCTTTCTTTTTTTTCCATCACCACAAACACATTCTCCCAGAAAATATTAAAATCATTGCTAAGGAAATGCGTAGAGGTTTACAAAAGAGAGAAGTGAAGAACAGAAAGTGAAAATCTAAGGGTAACGATATTTAAAAAAAAAAATTCAACCTTCCATCCGTCCTTTTGGCGCATTGAATACTCTAGCATGATTATGAGGAAATTATGTACAAGGTCTTCCACATCTCCCAAGCTAGACAAATTTGAACTTGTACTTTCACCTCTCTGTAGGAACAATTGATAAAATTAGAACATGTAAAATACCAAGCATATCAGTGACAGAACTATTAGTGTCCACTGTCCAGTATCACAGCATAAAGGGTTTTGCTTTTTACACTAATTACGCATAATCTTTCCCTTTCACTACAAGAAAATAAGAAAAGCAAGTACACGAGACTTCTCAGGAAGGGAACAGAAAAGAGGGCTTTTTCACTTTGCCCCCGCTTGTAGAAGAATCTAAAAGAATTACATAATAATGGGGGTCAGTGTCTAACTTCCTACATAATCCTTTGACTTAACCCATGTTTGTACGTATTTTATGAGATTCCCCTGCATGCAGGGGACAAAGTCTAACGATAATGAAAACAGAGGGTAGGTCTACTTTGCATATAAAATGGGGGCAAGGGTCAAAAAAAGCCCCAGAAAATATTACCTCATAACTAGATATAAGAACCTCCAAAATCCATTCAGGCCATTCCTCCATTTGGGTCAGACTGAATCTGTTTTCTGGATGACTGCAAGTCAAAAACAGAAGATCCTGAAATGAAACAGAGAAGAAAATATAACAAAGTGAGATTGAATTTCACAAGGATCAGGTAAGCAGCAAGGAAAGCTGGTGATTTGAAAAGCAAGCAATGGTAAATTTTATCCAAGTGATTGCTTTACATTTAACTATTAAATAACAAGCAAATGCCATTGGGAACTGTTGAGATTTGTATATTCTATTTATAGCATGTGTATATTTAGGATATATTTAGAGAAACCTTATTAGAAGGAAACTCCTTAATATACTAGGTCTCTCTCTTGTATATATATATTTTGTACCTTTCTACTCAATGAAATTCTCACATTCTCACATGGTATCAGAGCAATCGATCCTCCTATAGTAACCAAACCCTAGCCACCTCACATAATAACCAAACCCTAGCCGCTGTGTTTCTCTTCCAGCGTGTAAACCTTAGCCGCTGTGTTTCTACTCCAGCGTGTAAACCCTAGCCGCTGTGTTTCTATCTCAGCATGTAAACCCTAGCCGTCGCGTATCAAAAAAAAATTATTGTTCATCCGCGCTACTGTTCATCCACGCTACTGTTCACGAGTTACTGTTCATCCGCGTTGCTGTTCACGTTTTCAAATCCACTTTTTCCAGATCGTCTCTCTAAGATCTGTGTTCTAGCATATTTCTAATCTATTCCCAGCATTAGTTTGGTGATATTTTTGGCTTATACTACAAGACTCTAATGGGTACTCCAAGCGAAGAATCAATCCTTACGCTTTCGGTATCTGCCACTAAATATGCTGAGTTCCTGCAATTCCAAGAGAACAAGCGGTCCATCTCCAATGCTTATGTAAATCAAACTGGTAACCATATTGCCTGTATCTCTTAATCATCATCTCTTGGATCTTGGGTTCTTGATTCTGGTGCTTCTAACCATATGTCTGATAACAAGAATTTGTTCTCTTTTATTACTTATTCTGATTCATTATCTACTATTACCTTAGCCGATGGCTCTCAAACAAAAGTTAAAGGCATTGGACAGGCCAAACCCTTGCATACCTTGTCTTTAAATTCTGTTCTTTTTGTGCCTGGATGTCCTTTCAATTTAATTTCAGTTAGCAAATTAACCCAAACCTTGCCTTATTATGTTACCTTTGTTGCTAATTCGGTTCTTGTGCAGGAGCAGAGTACTGGGAAGTTAATTGGAGTAGGACATAAGTATCGTGGTCTATACTACCTCACCCTACCATCAACCCCTGTAGCCTGTGTTGCTAGTGATCCACCTGCACTCCTAGTCGTGTCAAGACAACTTTGAGGTTTTCAATATTTTGTCACTTTTGTTGATGATTTTTCCCAATACACTTGGTTATTTTTAATGAAAAATCGTTCCGAGCTGTTCTCCATCTTTCAAACATTTTGCTCAGAAATTAAAACCCAATTTGGCACACTATTCGTACTTTTCGCAGTGATAATGCACGAGAATATTTTTCTGCCCCCTTCCAATCCTTTATGACTTCTGAGGGCATACTTCACCAATCTTCTTGTGCTCATACTCCTCAACAAAATGGAGTGGCTGAACGGAAAAATAGACACTTGATTGAAACTACTCGTACTCTCCTTATTCACAATCATGTTCCACAACGTTTTTAGGGAGACGCAGTCCTCACCGCTTGTTATTTAATTAATAGGATGCCATCCTCAATTTTAGAAAATCAGGTACCTCATTCTTTGTTATTTCCCACCCAGCCTCTCTATTATGTCCACCCCCGTGTCTTTGGCTGCACTTGTTTTGTTCATGACCTCACTCTTGGGAAAGATAAGTTACATGCCAAATCTCTCAAATGTATCTTTTTGGGGTATTCTCGCTTACAAAAGGATTATCATTGTTTTTCTCCAAACCTTAAACGATATCTTGTTTCCGCAGCCGTCACCTTCTTTGAGACAACACCCTTCTTTCCCTCTTCAGAGCGTGCTGCGTGTCCTATTGATATTAGTGAGTCCCCCATATCAAACGCTAATCATATTCCACAAGTTGTGTGCTTTCCTGATCCTGTGGCTCCTACTGCAACCTCGCCACCACCTCTACTTACCTACCATCGCCGACCTCAATCTACACCTGTTGAGAACCCCACCACCGAGCCTACTACTGAGACTATATCTGAGCCCATCCCCCCATCACCGGATCCATCGGCCTCTTCTCCTACTCCAGTTACGCCTCCGATTTTGGCTCATGACCTGGATCTTCCTATTACCGAACGCAAAGGTATTCGTTCTACTCGTAACCCTCATCCCATTTATAATTTTGTGAGTTATCATCGTTTATCTCCACAATATACTGCATTTGTATCGTCTTTGTCTCCTGTTTCTACACCTAAAAATGTAGGAGCCGCACTTTCTGATCCGAGTTGGCGTCAGGCTATGGTTGATGAGATGTCAGCCTTGCATTCGAGTGGCACATGGGACCTCGTGCCTAGGGGTGTGCAAAAAAACCGAAAAACCAGGCCCGAACCGAACCGAATTAGCCGGTTTTAAGGTTTTCGGTCTCGGTTCGGTTGGGTAAAATGAAAACCGAAAAGGGTCGGTTCGGTTATCGATTACCGGTGTTACATAACCAGTGAAAACCGAACCGACAACACGTGTCATTCATCTATTGGTTCGATGTATAAGTTTATTCCCTTTAAAAAAAATATAAAATAAAAATATATATGAGTTAAAATTAAAACCCTAATATCTAACACAAACAAGCCGCCCATTCCCAAAACCGAAAAACCGATTTCGACCAAACCGAAAAAACCGACCCCGACAAAACCGACCCCGACCGGTTTTAAGCCTTCACCGGTTCGGTTCGGTTGATCATTATAACAAAACCGACATGTCGGTTCGGTTTACGCTATACCCGCACGGTTCGGTTAACCGAACCGTGCACACCCCTACTCGTGCCTCTTCCTCCTGGTAAATCAACAGTGGGTTGTCGTTGGATTTACACTGTCAAAGTTGGGCCCGATGGAAATGTTGATCGTTTGAAAGCCCGATTAGTTGCAAAAGGGTATACCCAGATCCATGGGTTTGATTATGGTGATACGTTCTCTCCAGTAGCTAAGATGTCTTCTGTTCGTCTATTTCTCTTTATGGCAGCCATTCGTCACTGGCCCCTTTATCAATTGGTGAATCGGAAATCAAGAAGTGCTTTTCTGCATGGCGAAATAAAATACAGGAAGAGGTTTATATGGTAATTTTGCAACCGACTGGGTTCTTTTTGCTAAAGGGGAGTCTAATCTGAGGTGTGTCGTCGAGTGAAGGAGAGAAAACGATGTGGTTTACTTTGGTAACGATAAAAAAAAAAATCAATTTATCGCTTTACGATTTATCGCGATAAATCAGCGATAAATTGCCGTCCGATATAAGCATTGCCGGTGCCTTGCCGACGATAAATCGCCGATTTATCGGCGATAAATGCCGATTTGAACACTGATTGGATATCAAGAATGCTTTTATGCATTTTTTATATGGAGCAACCGACTCTAAGGGAGAGTCTAATCTGGTGTGTCGCCTTCGACGTTTGGTATGGCTCGTAGTGAGGCTTATAACTCTGTCTTTTACTCCCATTTGTCTTATGACAAATGCATCTACTTGGTCGTTTATGTGGATGATATCGTTATTACAGGGAAATGATCAAGAGGGCATACAGAGACTCAAGCAGCATCTATTTCACCACTTTCAGACTAAAGATCTGGGAAAACTCAAATATTTTATGGGAATAGAAGTTGCTCAATCCCGACAGGGTATTCTCATCTCTCAACGGAAGTGTGCCTTAGATATCTTAGAAGAAACTGGCATGACAAATTGTAAACCGGTAGAGACTCCGATGGATCCAAATGTCAAACTCCTACCTAATCAAGGGGAACCGTTATCAGACCTAGTAAGTACCGGAGACTCGTTGGGAAACTCAACTACCTCACCGTGACACGTCCTGATATCGCATTCTCGATGAGTGTACTCAGTCAGTTCCTAAGTGCCCCGTGTAATATTCATTGGGAGGCAGCTGTTCGTATTTTAAAATACATAAAGAAGGCACCAGGCAAAGGTCTTCTTTATGAAAGTAGAAGCCACATTGAGGTCGTTGGCTACTCCGATGCTGATTGGGCAGGCTGCCCACATGATAGACGTTCGACCAGTGGGTATTGTATCTTTATTGGAGGAAATTTGGTCTCATGGAAAAGCAAGAAACAATCAGTTGTTTCTCTATCTACCGCCGAGGCGGAATATCGAGCAATGGCCAAAGCAACGTGTGAGCTGATTTGGATGAAACAATTATTATAGGAGCTGAAGTTCTTAAAGATTCAACAAATGAAATTAATGTGCGATAACCAAGCAGCTCTCCACATTGCCTCCAATCCAGTTTTTCATGAGAGGACTAAACATATCGAGATTGACTGCCACTTTATTAGAGAGAAAATTCTTTCAGGGGAGATAACGACGAGCTACGTGAAATCGAATGATCAACTAGCTGATATCTTTACAAAGTCTCTCGGTGGCCCTCAAGTCAATTACATTTGTAACAATCTTGGAACCTACAACTTGTACGCTCCAGCTTGAGGGGGAGTGTTGAGATTTGTATATTCTATTTATAGCATGTGTATATTTAGGATATCTATTTAGAGAATCCTTATTAGAAGGAAACTCCTTAATATACTAGGTCTCTCTCTTGTATATATATATTTTGTACCTTTCTACTCAATGAAATTCTCACATTCTCACAGGAACCATTTAAGATGAAGGTAACTTCTAAGCAGTCCATCATAGGTCCCAAAAAACTCAAATAACTTGTCATCCCATAAAGGAGAAAGAAAATGTTAGCCTGCACCCTTATTCCATATTTCCATCCTTCCAACATTGTCATATCATTCTGTATCAAGTGGAGTTAATGGCTATACATTAAAGATAAAACATAAAACAATAAAGTACAATGAAAAATGAAGAAATATAAGCACAGATAACTTTTGTTTCTGTGTGTGCATGTGAAATGATATAACAGCGGCCAATATCCTAAAACAAGATTCAGAAATTACACTATATGGTACCTAGATAATCAAGTCTGTTCGAAATTACGAACGAAGATGTAAAAATCCATCAAATGAAAATGCCACACTAGACACTCGTAAAATGAATGAGATAAAATAGGTGTAAACTAAACTAGGGAACTGAAAGCAGGAAATAGTACCTGTAGTGCTCGACTTTGCAATCCCTTGGGTGCATATGGAAGTGAACGCAAGAGAACCAATAAAAGCTCTATATGCTCAAATCGATGACCAGAATCATAGAAGTTCAGCCCTTCATCTGTTGAGGGTGCATTAATCTAAATCAGGAAAAAAATATCTCAGTTTCCAATGTTTGAACGATAAACTCATGGTAAAGAAAGATTATTGAAGCCAGGATTGTGTATCATGAAAACTATTTTATGTTCCATGGTAAGTTATTAACTATAATTCACTTTTAGAGAGAGAAGTGGTCGTTTGAGCAACTTTAGGATCCACAGTGCAAGAAGGGACCATGCTTATGGAACGAAAGATGGTTCCAAGGGCAATTCAAAAATCTCTCCCCAACACCAGATCCATGCTTAAAATGATTGTAGATTAAAAAAATAGTGTTTGTGGTGCTAGGGAGCAATTTTATAGCTGCCCTCAGCAACCACAGACAGAAAGAACAATTGCAGTTCTATGAGCATCATGATATCATAATGTGGTGTCCATCTTGATAGAGGATCAAGATTCAAAAAGTTGACAAAAGATCATAAATTTTTAAGTGGTAAGTGCTATGGCAGTGTTGATAAAGCTGTCCCGAATACGTCATTCAAACCAAACCTCTTTATCATAAATTTCACTTTTCATGTGTTGTCCATATTGAAAGCGGATCAAGATTCAAACATTTAGTTGAACAAAAGATCATAAGATCTTAAGTGCCAAGTGCTATGGCCGTGTTTATAAGCTGTACCCAATACCTCATACCCGCCTTCTGGCTGGTATCACCAAAATGGCAAACTAGCAAAATTAGGTCTCCTCTTATAAAGCAACATTACAATTATGGGCACAACTTAATTTGAATGAATGAAAGGAAAGGACTATAAATAACAAATCACTAGCAAAAACAGATAAAAACATGGAAAGTTTCCAGAGAGACTCATAATGGTGGTATGTATTCTCCCACATATTCGTAACTCCTTGCTATGGGAATGACACAAATGGTAACCAAAAAATGATTGAAATGATGTAAGCCAGTAAATTTCACTTTGCCATTATACTCCATTTTCACTCGTGAAATCAGTGGTCATATAGGATTGCAGTTTTTGTGTAGGACTATTTGTGGTTCACACTAAAAGCGACGTTGTGATCTAGTGGTTCAAGATACTCCACAGATTGGCACGAGTTTCATATAACTACAACGGGGCGAAGGCCTTAGGCTTTGGTTGAATAAATAAATTCGAGCACTTAATAAAGAGGGAAAGTTGCAGAAAAAGAAGATATGTATGACAATATGAAAATAAATCCAATAAGGACTCCCTAAATTTCAACTGAGATTTCTCTTCTTTCGCATTTCCTTCTTTTATAACTAGCAGTGCCCAGGCCTCATAGTGCACCTGATTAATCCCAAGCCCTTCTTAAATTGCTTTAAATTTCAAAAAAAAAATTAGAATTATTAATAAAATAAACACTTCTATTACAAAAGTAAATACGGCATTCAAGATAATGGATGGGATACTAACATAGTGGAAAGAGGCACGCACAGGAGTCCGTGGAAGGCTATCTCACAAGGCATCGAAGGCTTTGTTAGAAATACTAGATATAAGGTAGGGGATGGGGATGGGGCTAGAACTTGGTTTTGGGTGGATCAATGGGCGAGTAACACATCTTTGGCAGCCTTATTTCCAAGACTACATAGAATTGCTAGTTCTCCAAATGCTACAATTCGGGCCAATGTGTTGTGGGGGGCTGATTCCTTCTATACATGGGATATCACTTTCCGTAGAAATTTCAATGAAATCGAAATGAATGAGTTCATGGACTTGATGGGGTTGTTGAATAATTGGAGGTTAGATACGTTTGAGTGCGACTCTAGATTATGGGTGGACGAAAAGAATGGTGCTTTCTCAACTAAATTGTATTTTTGTATCATCTCGGATTCCAAGGAGGTTGATTTCAGGCCTTATAGCATGGTTTGGAAAGGTTGCATACCTCAAAAAGTGAAGGTTCTAGCGTGGCTGACTGTGTGGAAGAGAGTTAACACGGCAAATATTTTACAACAACGGAAACCGTTCCTACAGATTTTGCCTTCTTGGTGTGCAATGTGCAAAAGGGGGGGAGAGATGGTGTATCATTTATTGTTACATTGTCCAATTGCACGGTATATTTAAGCTAATGATCGAAAGGAGTTGGGGCTAGTTACAGCTTTTCCAGAAACACAGCAGAGTGTACTTTCGATTAGTTGGTATATCAAGGGAAGCCGAAAGAAGGCTAAAATTTTATGGAGATGTTGTTTGGCGGTGATGTGGTGCATATGGAAGGAAAGAAATTCAAGAATTTTCGAGGACAAGCAAGTGACTGAAGACGAGCTGTGGTGTAGAGTTAAGGCGTTAGCATCTTTATGGGCGTTTTCGTCCAATGCCTTTGGAGCGTATTCAATTACAGATATTTCACGGGACTGGTAGCGGTTTTGAGATAGTTCTTATTGTGGGATAAGTCCTATTGATACAGGGAGCTTAGGATTATTAATGTGTCGTGCGGATTGATAATTTGATGTTCTTTTTGTGTTTTTGTCTTGCTGTCTTCAGTGGTCTCCTCGACCTCTGTTGACTGCTTTATTTCTTGTATTGATTTTTCTTATCAATATAAATTTTCGTTTCTGATCAAAAAAAAAAACAAGAATACCTAATTCTAAAATGTTTATTTAAGAAGTGAGCACACACGAATACTTCTCCGTCAAAACAAATTTGAGAAATGTTGTAGGAACAAACATTCTAGTGACATAGACATGAGTGGTGTCACAATAGGCACTAAAGGTGTTATAAGCACGGGTAATTAATTCATAACTAGAACTCATGGCACACTTGATGAGTGTGCAATACTATACGTGGCAATTCTAGATATATATATAGAATTTGAAAACACTTTAAAGACGTGTAATAGTGTTTGGCCTAGTGGTAAAAGTATGTACTCTTTATACCTAAGGTCGTGGTTCGAATCATTGTTTAAGAATTTTTCCCTAAAGCATGAAGGGTGTTTTAGTAATATCACATACACACCAAACCCTCCAAGCGTTTAATATAATAGATTAGACATGAGAAATAGATAGCAAGTCATACCGCTGCACCCAATAAAGATGCGTAGACATTGGTAGTCATAAGCCTGATCGGTGCTGCTTGGAAAGCCTTTTGTAAAGCAAACAGTAGAAGAGAAACTTTATCATCAAACATTGTACCACCTCCCTCCAGAGAACCCAAAACATTGGCAGTCGAATCCAAAAAGGCATGCGAATGGAACTTGAGATGCCCAGATATGACTAAAGCACCTAGGAGGCCAATAATCCCAACAACAACACCATCACTATTGTCAACATTATAAACATTATTCCTTGCATTGTCTGCACTTATCGAAAAACTTATACCACCCAAGTTTTTTATCAAAGTATTCTCAACAGTAGACACCGTCTTCTCATTATGAGACTCAGATTCAAAAGCTTTGTCTGGTGAAGGCACATCTTTTTCCGCCACAGGTTCTACATCGTCACCAACATTATCAAGCTTCGATCCTCGTGTTGATAAAGTTTCATTCTTCTCAATTGAAGAGTCTCCAGCATTTGCTTCCCTTTGCAGTAGGACCAGAAGTGTTTCTATACCACCACATGATAAAAAAGCTTCCGCAAATGTTTTAGCTCTAGAAGTATTTGGCTGCACCACCAACCTATAGATGAGGTGCAATACCCTCGCAACCTGGAGAATACAGTTATATGAATGGATTCCAGAAAGAATGGTCACACTGGCTCATTATCAGATAACAGAAATGACTCTCCATCTCAAATTAAGGGTCTCACTTAGAGGTTTATACTTTTTACGTAAACACTAATTTCAACCTGATCAATGGTCATATGGCCTACTTTCTAGTATGAGGTTTTAACATTAAAAAACTAAACGGTTGGCAAAAAGTACAATGTACTTGGAGCCTTTTTTCACTTTGGGTAACATAAAATTTTCTAAAAATAACATTCAAACTTTTCAAACGTTTTCATTTTTGGGTAACCTGTTAATTCTCCTTCCAAAACTGTTAATAGAATACTGAAGTGACATTTAACATTCCTACGTGGCAGTTATATTATACACATGGCTTACACACCTTTTAAGGAGCCTGACAGATAGTCATGCTTAGGTAGTGCTGTTGAAAATTCAATTGGATATGTTTTGTTAATTTCAAAATTAAAATGATGATGACCTCGGAATCACAACCAGAGTTTTCACCTGCAGTTGGACTGTTGGGCTGACTGGGTGGTGAATGGAAAGCTGGTTCAACTAGCCATGGTGTATGTGAGAGATGTTTATGGCTTTGGTTTGGTTGAAGAGGAAAGATAGAGTATGGGTAGAGAACTAATTGAAACCAAGGATATTCTTACCTTGGATAGAGTAAAAACAGGGATAATCACATTCTATGTGTATGTGCAATTTTAAAGGGCATTTAGGACCAATAAATGCCACATCGCATACCGTTAACAGTTTCAAACAGAGAACCAACGGGCTAAAAATGAAAACGTAAGAAAAGTTGAACATTAATTTTGTCGGAAAAGTACGTATGTTACCTATGGTAAAAAAAGGGATTAAGTACATTGTACTTTTTGGCTATTAACCCTAAGTTGAATAAATGTGTATTGCCAAAATTCACTGTTTTAGATTGTTTTAGGTGTCGTAGGGAGCTGATTGATCTGTTTGTTTTGTTTCTAGTCAGCTACTGTTTGTTCTTGCTCAGGTTGTTAGAGCTTTCGGCGGATGTCTTATTCTCTGTTTCTCTAACTATCTTGTTGATGGAGCTGTATTTTTCTTTTGAATTAATAAAAGTTTTTCCCATCAAAAAAAAAATCACTGAAAGAACAAAACAAATAAATGCCATGAAAGATGTAAGGGTTTGTTTGGTTCAAGTATTGGCATTTATAAAATATAAGAAATATTATAGTGTACTATTATAATATGGTTTAAAAGAGTTTAATTATTTGCTGAATAGCCATAGTTTTGTATTTGAGAGGATTCCTAGGAACCCTCTTAGTTTCCCCCCATTTCAAATGGGAATAAAAACTTAGTTTTGAGAATTCTCCCCTCCAAGGAATCCTGGATTCGCTGGCAAAAATCCAACCAAAAGTCGGAATTCAGGAGGAAACGAAATTGAGGATTCCAAGAAAGCTCAAAAGAACGAACCAAACAGACCCTAAACATCTCAGTGTATAACAGATTGAAAGAAAATGAAGGAAAAAGTAGGCAAGACTGTATAAGGTGCCACAGATATATTTATCTTTCAAACATATTTCACAATGATATGTTACCTGATTTGGTTGCGGGCAGTCAACCATAAATCCAAGCAAACAACGGACATCTTCCACAGCCAACGAATGAGAAGCCGCCACAACAAGGAGTTCAATAACCACAAGAAGCTCGTCAACTAAAGCATTCACTTCCCCAATGGGCCGCGTTGCCTTGTTTAAAGAAAACGTATTCATTGAATCATGCTCACGTATTGTCCAATAGCATCTTCTACAACTATCTAGAAGCATCTGAATAGCATTAGCATCTCGCATTACGGATGATTCTGTGAAAACCATATCCGCAAGAGACGATAAAAGCTTTTTTTGTATTCCGTAGTTGCATAGGCTCCATATTTTGAGATCCAGTAACAGGGTACTGAAAAGTTGAACCTTGAGGGCATGGTTAGTTCTTTGAGATTGACATAAAGAGACAATCGCGGCAACGAGCTCCTCGTCAGCTACTCCATGTTTTGCAACATCGAGCGAAGATAAAGTTTGCAAAAGATAATTCAAAATTCTAGATAAAACCTCGGGGCCTCTAACACGTGAAAACTCTTCGTTGTTTCCAGGGTGTTGAATGGCCAAAGAAATAATTCTGAATATAGGAGCGGCAAGAGCAGTTGTACCCAAAGACAAAGAAATATTCCCCAGTTGTGGTTCCAAGCTATTTTCATGAACCTTGCTTACTGCTAGTGGAAGTAAAGACATTGGACCTCCATATGCTAAGGCCCACAAAGCCTCTGCGGCCCGCATTCTTGTAGCAACATGCACTTGCCCAAGAACCTCAGCAGGTCTTCGGAGCATACCTGGAATTTACAAAAATATTATTAAGGTAGGGAAGATGAGCATCTGCAAAAAATTCCAAGCCATGACGACAGAGGGAGAAACAATCACAAAATGGGTTTTTTTTTACTTAGCCCCCCATTTTATATGCAAACTTAGATTCTCTGTTTTCATAATCATTAGATTTTGCCCTTTGCATGCAGGGGAATCTCAAAGAATTATGTAAAAACAGGGGGTAAAGGATCACATTACAAAAATTAGACATTGCCTCCAATTTTTATGTAATTCTTGGAGATTCCCCTGCACACAGGGGGCAAAGTCTAATGATTATGAAAACAGAGGGTAACTCTAATTTCACACTAAAAATAGGGGACAAAGCAGAAAAGCCTAAAAAATATACAAAATTCCTCTAGCAAAATACTTCAATACCTGCAGCACCAGTAGGAGAAGCATCTGGACAGTAACGGCCACTAAGCAAACTCGGATGATAGAGAAGGTGAAGGCATCCCCCAATTTCGGCATCCAATATTGCACTTTCTTCGGACATTTTTTTCATGTGGTCATTAGTCGCTAGCCATGGTAACCCTGCCCCATTACCGAAAGAAGGAAGTACATCCCCACCTCTTGAAGCCAAACGTGCCATCTTTTCCAGCCCAAGCGGTTCCTTAAAGATATATATCGGTCCCATCTCTGCAAAAAGAGGGCATTGACGACGCCGGCGTTGCAAACCGGCCATTGTTGGAGGCGGGTTAGTCCCAATGCAGCAAAATGCAAGTGGCTTCGAGATTCGAGGGAAATCAAAAGGACGACTTTCGTACAATGATCCATCAACATACAACCTTAGTTCACTTTCTGCTTTTCCAATCAGCCCCTGCCTGCAAGTGTGCTCTAGACCGACAAAATACCAACACTGCGGCTTGAATGCATGAGTAAAATGCAAAGAAGCCTTCTTTCCCTTTCCACTACTACTTTCAACCACCAAAAATTGAGCGTGAAAATATGCCTCCATACCCTGATTATCAGCCGATAAGAAGCTAAACATCCTCGGCATGTGTGCTGTCCCTTCACCGGCTAGTGCACTAGCGGCAGCCGCCGCTGACATAGCTGAGGATTTACCTGATTTGGCTGCAGCAGCGGCAGCAATTGCTGCAGCAGCAGTAGCCGTGTTTAGCGTGTCCGCAAACGATTCAATGTAGATCCATGTTGCAAATGCGAATCCATTAGTGAAAGGCCAACGGCTCTCTCCCGGACCAAGCAAACCCGAGCTTTCACCGTCAAACTCAAATGTACACGACGGACCGGTTGACTCTTTCCCAGCTATGGCCTTCTCCAAAGACAACATTAGACGAGGTGCCCATGCAGTAGTTAGTGTGCTTGTGATTACTTCAAACCATTTATGCAGATCAATTACATTAAGGGAATGCCCAGCTAAGTACTGGATGCAGTAGCATAAGGGAGTTCCATCCCATTTCGGTGGCTCAGATGAACCAACATCTAGAATAAAAATCTTCTCAGCCGATCGTAGAAGAACTCCTAACAAACCAGCCGAAGAGCACATAGCTCTGTTTCTTGTGCAAGCTGTCAATATAGCAAGCAACCCTTTAACCATCCGAGTTCTCGGGGACATAAAACCCTCACCATCCCCAACGCATGGAAGCCAAGGAATAAGCTCAGCTGATACTAAAGCAGCCCTAGAGTTTAACATCACACTTGGAGGATTGTTATCCTCATCCTCTTCAAAGGATTCAACACCCCCCATTGTAGCAAGAAGCGAATCGACTACCAATAAAGCAATATTCTCAGCTGTCTCTCCATTTCCGAAACTCATTGCCCCACTCACAATGTTCTTCAAATTGTCCATACTTTCTGGTTTCCCCATAATAGCCGAATCAACCAAATGCAAAAGCTCTGGATACACATTTGGCCTGCTTGTCCTTGGCTTAGGCTTCTGTGGTGAACCATGTGGAGAGTATCCACCACCCCCACCATGTGTATACAAGGGGGAATCAAGACTAGTTGCAGAAGGGGACTGTCGAATGGGAGTAACTGGTTGCCTGTCATTATTCAACTCACTGGGTGAGGGGGAATTAAACTCAGATTCAACATTCCCTGATGCGTATCGAAAGTTCTCATCACTACCACCAGACAAGTGTCTCAATTTATCTGTACCCTGAAAATCTCCATCAGTTTTCTCCAAATCTTTTAGGGATACCTGCTCAAACAGGTTATGATCCTCCACTGTACCTAAAGAATCAGCCTCCTGCAAAACTACATTACCACTATTGGATTCTTCTGTATTACTTGTTCTTACACTTCCATCTACACCCCCTCCTCCTCTTCCTCCTTCATGTATATCTGAATCCCTTCCCGAATTTTCTCTGTTCTCACGTGTTTCTTCCTCTTCCATTATATTATTGCAACTGAACCAACCTAATGAGGCTCTTTCCAATTAATATACTCAGTGAATTACCTGAAAATATCATTTTTTTTCAAACGCCTTGTTAATCATACACAATAAAAATTGGAATTCAACTCTATAGCTACTTCAAAACTGAGCCACATTTCAAAAAAATGATCAGGCATTACTCAGTAATTGTGCTGAAACACGTCGTTCTTACTTCAAATCTGGAGTGTAACAGAGTCAATGATCTAACATTAAATGAATAAGATCAAAAACTCAGTTCATATATCACCACTACAGATTCAAATATCGGTCTATGTAAAGAAAGAACAATAAAACACCTTTTTATCTCCTTTACGTTCCTCTATTGAACTAACCTAATGAATCTCTTTCCAATTAATTTACTCAGTAAATTAAATGAAAATATCATTTTTCTCAAAAACGTTGTTAATCACACAACCGAAAAATGGAAATTGAACTCTATCCACTTTTAAACTGAAATAGCCACATTTCAAAAATGATCACAAACACCGCAGCTATTATGCCGAAATACATTGTTAAAACTTCAAATCCGAAGTGTAACATAGTCAATGAACTAATATTAAATGAATATGATCAAAACCTAGTTCATATATCGTCACTATATATTCAAATATCGGTCTTTATAACAAAAAAAAAAGTACCTTGTTATCGCAACGCGATCTGGAGAATCAATTCATTGTACAAAGAACAGATCTGGTTAGAAAAAATGACAGTACGAGGAATTGATTTCACTTGTAGTAATTCAATTCAACCAACTCACAGATAGAATGAATGCAAACTTCAATCCTACTCGACCCCCAATATACGCAATCGAAGATTGACGACAGCTGAGAGAAAACAGAGAAGAGTATTTATTATTATTATGACTTTACCTAATGTTGGTTAAGGGATAAATTGTTTATCCCCTTCGAGTAAATCACTTTCTTTTATTCTTCTTAATTTTGGGAGAGTGTTTCGTTTAGATCTGGCAATGGCCAATGGGTACTTTGGAAAAAAAATAAAAATACAATGGGTCACTTCGGGCCGTGTTCCCCTCAATTTATACGGTCTTCTGGGTGTTATCGGTGCAACTGTGACGAATTCTTTTTTTATTAAGTGAATTAAAAAAATCATATCATATACTATTATAATATAGGGTATCCCGCCCCGGCACGGTAAATTAAATAAGAACTGATAATAAGATAAAAAGAAATAACGTTTAATGAATCTAAATCGACAAATTTATGTTCAATATATCTTCATGCTAGAAAAACTAAAAGTAGACCGGATTGGACCAACTTGTTTTTAATTTTTAAAGAAATTTTTAATCATAATTTTTTTATCTTATTTTGATCTCGGCAAAATAAATTTTTAACAAATTAAACTCAAGGCCTTATGTGAAAATGATTCAATTACGTCTGTTGGTATGATTTGAAAATAGTTTAAAAATTTGACTGATATATTGTTATCATTCCTAAAGAGGACATACTGAGATGACCAATAATGTATGAGCACATAAAGTACATCCTTAAATGTTATTCAATAATTTTTTTTTATTTTTTACATAATTCTATATTCATGATGGATCTCATTTAATTGATATTGATTAGTAAATTTTAAATTTTAAATATTAAATTTTGAATTTTTTATTTTAAGTTATGACATTTTTAATATAGAAAAAATGATGGTGTGTAAAAAATTTATTGTGTGCATATTTTAGTGTTAAATGTTACTCAATAATTTGTTTATTTTTACATAATTCTATAGTCATGATTGATCTTGTTTAATTGATCTTGATTAGTAGATTTAAATATTATTTTTTTATTAAATTTCTTGATTAGTATATTTTAAATATTAAATATTATTTTTTTTTATTTTAAGATGAATTTTTTTTAATTGATCTTGATTAGTATATTTAAATATTAATTTTTTTATAAATTTTCTTCATTAGTAGAGTTTAAATATTAATTTTTTTATTTTTTATTTTAAGTTATGACATTTTTAATGTAAAATAAAATTATTGGTGTTAAATATTACTTAATAATTTTTATTTTTTACATAATTTTATAGTCATGATGGATCTTATTTAATTAATCTTGATTAGTAGATTTTAAATATTAAATTTTTATTAAATTTTGAATTTTTTATTTTAATTTATGGCATTTTTAATACAGAAAAAATTATTGGTGTAAGTGTTTTAACTTTAATGTGACATCTTGATATGTGTATAAAATTCATCCAATGGAGTAGAGTTAATGCACACCATAATATGTATATTTTCAACCATTAGATTTTTATACTTTTTAAGAATAAATTTAGTCAAACTTGATGTTTTATAATATAGATAATGTATGTCTTTAAATGTTATGCAATAATTTTTCTTGATTTTTTTTGCATAATTATATAGTGATGAGATTTTGCTTAATTGATCTTGATTAGTAGATTTTAAATATTAAATTTTTATTAAAATTTTGAATTTTTATTTTAAGTTATGGCATTTTTAATGTAGGCAAAATTATTAGTATATGAGAGTTTTTGTGTGTATATTATTGGGTGTGTGTGTTTTAACTTTAATGTAACATCTTAATGTACGTAAAAACTCATCTAATGGTGTAGAACTAATGCACACCATAACATGTGTATTTTTAACCATTAGATTCTTATATTTTTTGGAAAAAGAATTAGTCAAAGCTAGTGTTTTATAATATAGATATGCCATTATATTTGTAATGTTTTATAACTTCTTTTTTAATTTTTTTATACATAATTTAATAATCACAATGGATCTTGTTTTGTAGATGTTGATGAACATATTATCAAATATATAAAGTTTTATTAAAGTTGAATTTGTAAATTTAAAGGTTATGGCATTTAAAAGTTTTTTAAAATTTGATGAAAGAGAGAAATGTTGTAGAAAAGTAGAGAGATGTAAGAGTTATATTTGTGTATATGTTTAGTGTGTGAGTAAATGTTATGTTGATTTGACATCTTGTTGTGAGGTATAAAAATGATCTAATGGTCTAAAAGTGTTAACACCATTACAAATCAATATGAGACGTTGGATTGATTTATTATTTTATTGCAAAAAATCCTTGTTTTATAATATAGATTATCAAAAAAATAACACCCTCTTTCTTATTAATTATTATAATAATAACATACTTAATACTATCTCTTTTAATAATTGTTATATTAATTGTCTTAATAATCTATATTATTTATTATAATATTATTATCTAATAGTATTTATATATAAAATGAGAGGAGTGAAAAGAATTTATTGTATTAAATATTAATAAGACTCTTTAGCTGTCACGTTTAATTATATTTATTGCATTAAAAGAATTTATTGTATTAAATGTTAACAATGCTTTTAAGTTGTCGCGTGGGATTATATTTATATATAAGAAAATGATAATATGTGCCATTAGGGCACATGTTAACTATACTATAAATGAAAATAATATAATTTCGCATGAGAATTTGTACCTAATTTAATATATGTTATAATTTAATTTTTTTTATTTATAGGTGCGTAACATGTGCTCTTAGGGCACAAGTTAACATAACCCTTATATATATACTATTAGATTTTATATATATACTATTATTTATATATATACTATTTATATTTAGCTGCCATGTGTATTTATATTTATTGCATTATATTTATATATATACTATTAAATTTTAACAAGTCTTTAATATAATTTTTTTTTACATAAGTCATGCACTAAATTTTTAATGCTATTATTTAGTAATAGTTATTCAATCTCTTTTTGTTGTTTTTATGAAACTCCTATAATTAAAAATAATAATTACATATCTCTAATTTAGAGTCCATCTAATTAAAAAATAAAAATAAATAAAATATATATATATATATAATTTTATAAATGCGCCCGTGCGTCGCACGGGTTAGAAAACTAGTTTAAACTTGATTTATTATGGGATTATTTGGCTTTTGATCTTCATTAATTATGCCATAATTAGTTTTGCTACTTAAAATTATTGTATTGTAGCTTTGGTTCCCATTTTTGACAGTTTATGTCCAAAAGTCGGTTAAACTAATTATTTAGCTGTTAATTTACTTAAATGCCCTAAAATACCATCATCTTTAATTAAGACCAAATTTCTATAACCTTTTCAATGATGCCCCTTCCTCCCACTCTCTCATCAACATCCCCCCCTCTCTCTCTCTCTTCTTTCACTATTTCATAAACAACAATGGACGGCGAAAAATCCCCTTCTTTACACGAAATCCATATCCACACTCACACTGAAACCTTAGATCAAATATTCCTCTTCACTACCCTCGATTCGCAAATCCCTAACCCTCCCCCAATAATCTCCTCTTACTTCAACACAAAACCTTTCTTCTCAGAGAGAGGACTAAAATACGAATTGCATGCTTAAATATCAACTAAAAGGTTATATGTTTTGAGCTTTGACCCAATCGTTGTAAGATTCCTTATCGGCAATGAAGAAAGAGAACGAAATACTCCTTCGGTGGTGGGGCTTCCGTTGATGATGCCACCGGCGAAGAGTTTAAGGTGTTATAAAATTCAGGCGAGATTATGGGTTATTTTAGATGTAGAAATTGGATCTGTGTTGTGTGATTTTTTAAGAGATGGTGTAATTGTTTTTAGTGATAGAAAAATGGGAATTGTGGTAAATTTTTAGTGAGATAAGGGTGTCTTATTTGAGAGAGATATTACGTGGGTATTATGAATAGTATTACATACTAGAAATATTAATTTGTGTGTGGTCGATTTTAGAGATATATTTTTTTGTATATTACTTAGTTATCTAGGCAATGATGTAATTCGCTAGCACATTTCAATATATTTTAGAAAGATGGATATGAGATTTGTTATAACAACTCGGTCCCAAGCCTAACAAGATATTGTCCGCTTTGGCACATAATCGCCCTGCTTTATTTTTGGCAGGAGTTACCAAGATACCCCCACAAGGTCTTTTACTAATTAAAAATATAGGTGTTTAAACCGGACTGGTTGGACTAACCGGACAAGACCAAAAAATAGGGTTTTATTCAGTTTTTACACATATAACGGTTCAGTCTGGTCCAAATTTTCATAGACCAGAGTGGTCCGATCCTGTATTCGTTTTTGTCAATTTTTATCCTTAAAAACCCGAACCGGACCAAATATATATATTAAAAAAGCTTAAAAATATCTCTCTCTCTACTAACCTTAATTTCTAAACCTACACAGCCGCCTATTTGCCTCTCTATCTCTCCCGTCACTGTACGTCTTTCTCTCATTATGTCTACTTATTTATCTCTCTCGAGTTGGACTTATATTCACTCAAGCATGAAGCACAACTTTCAAGCATTCAGATATCTCTCAAAGCATTAAAAAATTGATAGGTTTCATCCCGCCATTCAATCACGATTAACCCATCTTGTCGTGCCATTCAAACGCAACCAATTTATATTTTGGAGATAAGTTATCCTATTTATATTAAAAACATATTTTTTTCTTATTTTGTTTTCTCATATCTACAATTGATTTTCTTCATATTTATACATATGTTTTGTTTTGTGTATATATGTGTGGCTTTTTGTGTATCCAGCCATGGTTCTCTGATTTTGACTAGTTTTTTAGCCATGGTTCTTGTAAAGCTCCGATCGAGATCAAACCAAGTAAAATGGTTCGGTCCAGTCCAATCTTCAGTGGCATTTTGATCCAGCCTGGTCCTAAAATTTAAAGGACCAAAATATTTGATCCAGTCTATATTATAATTCAACGGTTCGGTTAACCGGACCGTAAACACCCCTAATTAAGAACCAAGTGGTTACTTATGAATCAATGATCTACCCATTATACTACAAATGTAGGATATTTTGGGTCGTTATAATCTCCCTCCGTTAAATCCCTGACGTCCTCATTAGGTCGGGGTCACACGCAATCAATCTTGACTCTAACTAGATGCATCCACCGGTTCCAGCTCGCCGTCAGCTACGATATTGTCCGCTTTAGCACAGAACCGCACGGTTTTGAACCAAGGATTTACCCATTATACTATCTAACGTGGGATATTTTGGATCGTTACATCTCACCCCGTTAAATCCCTGACGTGTTCGTCAGGTCGGGGTCACACATAATCAATATCGGCTCTAACTAACGAGTAGTCTTAGATTTGCTATGATACCATTTGTACGACTCGGTTTCCGAGCTTAGAAAAATATTATCCGCTTTGGCACAAAGCCGCACGGTTTTGTTTTTTGCAGGGAATCACCAAGACACCCCCAAAAGGCCTCTTGCTGATTAAGAACCAATGATCTACCCATTATACTATCGACGTGGAATATTTTGGGTCGTTATATTTATGGGTGTAGTTATTTCCTTAGAGAATAAGAAGATGTATAAATTGTATCTATGTGTGTGCATAGTGGAATTTTTTGCTAAAATAATGGTTTTGACTTTTATTTTGATAAAAATAAATCGTATTCAATAATCCTTTTCAACAATATATATATAAATATTATTACGGATTATTTTCATCAATTTTATGGTATGTTCCTTTATATATCATATATATATGATATATAAAATAAGAATTGATTAAAATGGAAAGTTATAATTTATTAAACATAAGGGCCCCTTGGGGCTTTTGCTTAAAATTTTTGGTCAACTAACATTTTGACTCTTATATATTTGGACCGTTTCAGTCCAAAATGAGGACCAAAGCTACAATATGATAATTTTTTTGTACCAAAGCTAATTATGGCACAATTAATAGGTGTCAAAAGCCAAATAACCCTTTGTTATTTTAACAAATTACTCGTTATTACCTAATTTTTGGTTAAAGTTTTTGATAGAAAAAAATTATGAAACTGATTTACTCATTATAGATATAATTTCCGCCAAGTTTCGTAATAAAAATATGATTACCCATTTGAAATTCACGATCCTTAAGTTAGACTTAAAATGGTCACTAAGAGAAGATGATTCATATAAATATTATATATATATATATATATATTATCTATCTATTTTATATATAGTCAAATGCTCTACAATCTTCTACTGATTAACACGTGGTATGTATTAATTAAATTTCAAGATTTCCTTTATGTGAATGTGTAATAATATATATTGACTCCCTATAATTATGACTTTCGTTTTTTAATTATATATATGTATTAATTATTACTTTCATTTTTTATACTGCCTATAATAGATATCTATTAGAATAGATATATATAATAAATTGAAACAATCAAATGGACATTAATTATGACAACCGTAATTGAATTTCAATATTTCCTTTATCTGAATATGTGTAATAATATATATTGACTCCCACTCCCTATAATTATGACTTTCGTTTTTTAATTATATATATTAATTATTACTTTTGTTTTTTATATTGCCTATAATAGATATATATTAGAATAGATATATATTAGAATACATATATATATAATAAATTGAAATAATCAAAGGACATTAATTATGACAATCGTGTTGCCTATAAATATGACAACCATTTTTTAATTATATATATTAATTATAACTTACTATAAGGAGTGAAAATATCATTCATAATATTCTGAAATTCCGAGGGGGCATTTTTAAGCCCAAATGGCATGACATTCCATTCAAAATGTCCAAACGGGACAGTGAAAGCAGTTTTATACCTGTCAGCTTCAGCAATTTGGATTTGCCAATATCCGGATTTTAAATCGAATTTGGAGAAAATAATAGCAGCCTGTAAACGGGCTAATAAATCTTTCTTATTAGGGAGAGGATATCTAATCCATTTCAAAACTTTATTTAAAGGTTTATAGTTAATAACTAATCTAGGAGCCCCACGCTCATGTTTTGACTAAAGAGGAACAGTCCATTTTAGATCTTATAGATCAAGTTGAAGACACCAACGTTAAACGTAAACTTATAGAACAATATCTAACTACGTTTAAAACTGAAAAAAGTATATTACCTAGTACAGAACCATATTCTTTACATAATATCCTTGAAAGTTTTTATAAAACCCCGGAGGAAGCGGTATCTTTGTTTTTTCCTTTCTTTCTCTCTTCTCCGCTGTTTTCCTTCTCTGTAATCTTCTTTCTTCTTTCTTCTGTAATCTTGTTTCAATTAATAAAAGTTTGAAGTTTTATGTATCTCTGCTCCACATCTCGATCCTAGATTAATTTGTTTTATGTATCTCTGCTCCACATCTCGATCCTAGATTAATTTATTTTATGTATCTCTGCTCCACATCTCGATCCTAGATTAATTTGGACGTCACTTAAGTCGCGTTGCAGCCCTAACTCTTACAGCAAAGGTAATGCTTGCTTGGGTATTTGTGTTTGCGTAAATCGTTGACAGGCGTGCTAATTTTATTGTTTCTGTTTATTAAAATTTTCTTTTGATATGTTGAGTAGATCAATTTCTCGTTCAAAATATGTACCCAGTTCTTTTATAAAGAACACTGATGATGTTGAATTTTCTAATATAGAAAATAAATTATTAAACTGGCATTTACCTATGGTTAAACCAAACAAAATTTATAATTCTGGAATGTTTGATTTTATTTCTTCAATGTCTATTAAAACTATTGAACAGACCATTCCTGTTGGTAATAATCTTGATCATATGCAATTATTACATGAAGATGAAATCTTACGCTATAAAGATAAGTATAAATATATGCATATTGGCTTAATACAAGTAGCTATTAAACCTTTAACTTCTCTGGGTTTAAATACCTCTTTATTAATTGTTTTACGTGATTGTAGACATAATAAATTTAAAGATTCCTTATTAGGAATAATTCAGACTAGTTTATGTGATGGTCCAGTTTATTTTAACTGCTTCCCTGATTATTCTGTATCTTTATCTGATAAAAATTTATTAGATGTTTTAACTTTAAATATTCAAATGAGTGGTTATGATTTAAAAGAAGGTAGTGAGCCTTTAAATGTTACTTATAGAGTCCATTATAAGGTTATGAATACCCTTAGCCCTAATGCTAAAAGGTATGATCCTAAGGGTAAAACGACACTTATTGAGACCAATTTATTAAAATCTGATATAGCCGTGCCTAGGACCATTAAATGGAATGAAATTGAATTACCTGAACAATGGTTATTGGAGGCTGCTGCTCCACCTACCCCTGTTGAAAATAAAAAAATTGAGGAAATTCTTCAATTTGATGATGGAGATGTTATAGTCAGATTTGATAATAATAAAACTGCTAGGTTATCAACCTCTTCTAAAAGACCCTCTTCGGCTTCTCATTCCGAAAGCCAAAGATTTTATACTCCAGTGCCTACTATTAGTTCTAGTATCCCTATCCCTAGAACCATCCCCTATGAAGGAAGTTCTGGTACTAAAAATGATGATTTACAATTTGAAGGTGTTATTAATTCTCAACAAAATATTCCTCATGGTGTTTATTCTAAACCTTCAAAAAATGAACCTGATACTGTTTCAGAATTAGGTTTTGCTATGAAACAAATTTTGACTATTACTAAAAGTGAATTTACTTATAAGAGGACTGATTGTAATACTGAGTTTATGCAAGAAAAATATTCTGATTTTAGAAAATGGTTTTTTGCTGAATTTTCAGAAGAACAGAAATTATTTTTTAAAGCAAAATTCTATGAACATATTGATGAAAACGAAGAAGTTATTCCTTTTGTCACTTGGTTTTATAGTAATTATGAGGGAGATTACCCCAATATTTGTACTATAGATAGTTTTTATAAAACTTGGAAAACTGTTTCTGGAAATATGGTCCAGTCCCTTTATCCTCCTACTGAAGCCTTAAGAATAGAGGTAGGAGAAAATCAGACCTTAGAGACAAATGCCTTTTCGTCTAATATTAGGATAACATCGTCTCATATAGGTCCTGATGATCTTAATAAGGTTATTAAGCAAAATAATTACACCAACTTGCATATACAGACTATAGCGAGTCAATTAACTCGTATTGAGGAAACATTAGAAAAAGTTCAAGCTATCGAAGAAAAGCGACCTACTCCTATTATAGAAAAACCTAAGGTTGAAACCTTTTATATTAAACCGGTTATAGAAATTACTGAGAAATTCAAGCATAATGATAAAAACAAAGAGATAGTTGAAGCTCTTACTGAAAAATTAGAAAACCTCCGTTTATTTAATGGAAAACAGATTCTCCCTATTACTCAAACTGAGGATGTCTCCGATTATGAGACTGAATTTTCTGATATTACTCGATTTAAAAATGAGTTATTAGCTATGGAAGGAGATCTAAATAAAATAACGTTTGGTAAAACCCATGTGGCTACCCAAATGGCTCCCACTAGGACTTATTACCAGCGTCCTACCCCTCAAGATATGTTATTTGAGGAAGAAGCTATTTTTAATCCTACAGTTAATTTTAGTGCTAAAACTATTTATGAGTGGTATATTGATGGTATGTCCGAATATCAAATATTAACTCAATTATACCGAATGACTATGTATGGTACTGCTTGTAAAGCTAGTGGTAGCAGCGACAAAAGTGTTGCTGAATTTATGATTGCAGGTTTTTCTGGCCAACTAAGAGGTTGGTGGGATAACGTTCTGACTGATAGTCAGAGAAATGAGATTAAAAATTCTGTAAAAATAGTTAATATTAATGTTACTACAAAAAATGAACAAGGCCAGGATATTACCCAGGTTCAACCTAAAGCTGAAGAGAATGCTGTCTATTCTCTCCTAACTGCTATTGTACAACATTTTATAGGCCCTCACCCTACTATATTAGATAGAAGTAAGGATTTATTAATAAATTTGAAGTGTCCTACTCTGACCCATTTTAGGTGGTATAAGGATGTATTCCTCTCTAAGGTTATGACCAGAGAAGACGCTAATGCTGATTTTTGGAAAGAAAAATTTATAGCAGGTCTTCCTACTTTATTTGCCCAAAAGGTTAAAGACCGTATTAGTAAAAAACATGGTGGTACTTCCATTCCTTATAAGGATTATACTTATGGTTATCTTATTAGTGAATGTATTGCTGAAGGCTTATCTTTGTGTAATGATATTAAGCTTAAAGCTCAACTTAAGGCTCAGAATTTAACTGGTCGTAAAGAAATAGGTGAATTTTGTGATCAGTTTGCTTATGATATGAGTATTCCTTATTCTAGGATTAAGAAAACTACTGATAGTTCTAATAGAACTAGAAAACACCATAAAAGGCGTAAAAAATCACATAAGAAGGCCCCTCCACCACCTTCTACCTCTAGGACTCCTTATAGGAAGCCTGGGCCAAATAAGAAGCCCAATATGAGTCAAGTTATTTGTAGAAAATGTGGCAAGACTGGCCACTATGCTAATAAGTGTTGGACTAAGCAAAAGCTTAGTGAAATAGCTGATGAAGGTCTTAAAAGACAACTTATGGCGGTTTTATTAAACCCTAGTGATAATGAAGAAGATAATGAAGAAGAAGAAGTTAATAACATTAAATCTGAACAATCCCCTTCTGGAGCCTCTTCCAATAATTCGGAGTCTGATTCTGATTGTAATTGCAAATCCCAAACTGATTATTATAAGGCTATATTAGAAACTAATGGTCTTAGTATTAATGTTTTGACTAAAGAGGAACAGTCCATTTTAGATCTTATAGATCAAGTTGAAGACACCAACGTTAAACGTAAACTTATAGAACAATATCTAACTACGTTTAAAACTGAAAAAAGTATATTACCTAGTACAGAACCATATTCTTTACATAATATCCTTGAAAGTTTTTATAAAACCCCGGAGAAAGAGGTTACTATTTCGGATTTAAAAACAGAAATTAATAGCCTAAAAACTGAGGTTAAAGATATTAAATTCCGTCTCTCTATTATGGAAAAATCCTCTACTATTACTGAGAGTACTATTAATATCTGAGAGTACTTTCAAATTAATATCCCTAATGCTAGTGACTGTTATTCCCAAAGAATGTTGTTAAAGATATAGCTCTTCTTGATACAGGAGCTGATATGAATTGTATTAGGGAAGGATTAGTCCCAACTAAGTATTTTGAAAAAACTTCTGAATCTATGACTAGTGCGGGAGGCAATAAGCTCAAAATTAATTTTAAATTATCCAATGCTTATGTTTGTAATGATGGCAAGTGCATAAAAAGCACTTTTATTTTAATTAAAAATTTATCTCAGCGTATTATATTAGGTACTCCTTTTATAAAACTTATAGAGCCTTTTACCAAGGATGAAAGGGGTCTAGTTACTCAATTTGATAATAGAGATGTGATATTTAAATTTATTACTAAACCTCGTATTAAGGAAGTTAATGAGGTTAAGGATAAACTTGTCTTTAAAGAAAAACAAATTGAATTTTTGCATGAAGATTTAAAAATTATGAACATTAATCTTCAAATCAATAAAAATAAAGTGACTATTAAGAAACTACAAGAACAAATTATTAGAGAAGTCTGTAGTGATATCCCTACCGCTTTCTGGAATAGAAAGAAACATATTGTTCCTCGCGACCTACTCCTATTATAGAAAAACCTAAGGTTGAAACCTCTTATATTAAACCGGTTATAGAAATTACTGAGAAATTCAAGCATAATGATAAAAACAAAGAGATAGTTGAAGCTCTTACTGAAAAATTAGAAAACCTCCGTTTATTTAATGGAAAACAGATTCTCCCTATTACTCAAACTGAGGATGTCTCCGATTATGAGACTGAATTTTCTGATATTACTCGATTTAAAATGGGTGTAGTTATTTCCTTAGAGAATAAGAAGATGTATAAATTGTATCTATGTGTGTGCATAGTGGAATTTTTTGCTAAAATAATGGTTTTGACTTTTATTTTGATAAAAATAAAATAAAAATAAATCGTATTCAATAATCCTTTTCAACAATATATATATAAATATTATTACGGATTATTTTCATCAATTTTATGGTATGTTCCTTTATATATCATATATATATGATATATAAAATAAGAATTGATTAAAATGGAAAGTTATAATTTATTAAACATAAGGGCCCTTGGGGCTTTTGCTTAAAATTTTTGGTCAACTAACATTTTGACTCTTATATATTTGGACCGTTTCAGTCCAAAATGAGGACCAAAGCTACAATATGATAAATTTTCTGTACCAAAGCTAATTATGGCATAATTAATAGGTGTCAAAAGCCAAATAACCCTTTGTTATTTTAACAAATTACTCGTTATTACCTAATTTTTGGTTAAAGTTTTTGATAGAAAAAAATTATGAAACTGATTTACTCATTATAGATATAATTTCCGCCAAGTTTCGTAATAAAAATATGATTACCCATTTGAAATTCACGATCCTTAAGTTAGACTTAAAATGGTCACTAAGAGAAGATGATTCATATAAATATTATATATATATATATATTATCTATCTATTTTATATATAGTCAAATGCTCTACAATCTTCTACTGATTAACACGTGGTATGTATTAATTAAATTTCAAGATTTCCTTTATGTGAATGTGTAATAATATATATTGACTCCCTATAATTATGACTTTCGTTTTTTAATTATATATATGTATTAATTATTACTTTCATTTTTTATACTGCCTATAATAGATATCTATTAGAATAGATATATATATAATAAATTGAAATAATCAAATGGACATTAATTATGACAACCGTAATTGAATTTCAATATTTCCTTTATCTGAATATGTGTAATAATATATATTGACTCCCACTCCCTATAATTATGACTTTCGTTTTTTAATTATATATATTAATTATTACTTTTGTTTTTTATATTGCCTATAATAGATATATATTAGAATAGATATATATAATAAATTGAAATAATCAAAGGACATTAATTATGACAATCGTGTTGCCTATAAATATGACAACCATTTTTTAATTATATATATTAATTATAACTTCCACTTTTTAAAACTGTAAAATTCAATGGACAATAATATATATTAATTTTATCCAAATATGTGTGATAATATATATTGACATCCTATAATTATGACTTCCGTTTCTTAATTTATACTACTAACCATATAAAAATGTCTCTCCGGAATTCAAATTCACTATATATCAATTTCCCATATTCCAATTTCTATTAAACAGTTTAGTTTTAATTTTTCCATTCCAATTGTATACTCATAATTTTTTTCCCTTTTGAATGTTTTTGAAGATTTCAAGGTTTTCATCAAATATAATTTTCTTCCGCTCCATCAACGCTTTATTATTTCAAGGTTAGTTATATCAACTTCTTTTCCTATTCGATTGTTTTCCCACTTTAAAAGTTTGATATACTTAATATTTAAATTTACTTTTAATAGTCACAAGGTTGTTATTTTTTTTTTCCTTTTGAGTTATTCTCAAGTTTGATATACTTAATATTGAATTATTGTATTACTCTCAATTTTTTTGTAATATATTTTCTTTGTAATTATAATAAATTTTGTGCATATTTTACAAGTTTGTTAGGAAAAGTTATTACACCAGTTACTATTGTGAACTCCTAGATGTGCATATAAAGGAGATGAAAAGCTCAAATTTTTATTTTTTATCTATATTCTCTAGAAATCTTCGGTACATACATTGTATATGTCTTATGATAGTATAGGAAGATGTTTTGATCCATATTACTTATTTTGTTTACGAGTCATTTTCTCATTTGGTTGTAATTCACAGGCTGTAAAACTAGTTTATATAGTAAAACTCACTCTTTCATTATCACGCTGCCACGTGGCATTTCAGTAAATGTATTTATATCACTACACATTAATATATCGCTGTAATATCATCGTCTTTTTTTTTTCTTTAAAACGGCTTATTAAAAACTAATTAATTTATATTCATTTTACCTATTAATTACATTTTACCCTATGCATTTGTATAATCCTTTTCTTACATATATTTTGTCCGCCTTTTATTTCATATAATTTATGCATTAACAATATAGTGGCACGTGTAAGTATTCAATGCCAAATTAATATGCAATTTCACCTTCTCATTTATGTTTTAGCCTTTCATATTTTCATGTGGAGATTATTTTGGTCTTCTCTCACTTGATCATATATACATACTATTAAATACAAGATCACAAGAAATGTAAACATTTTTCATCTTCGCGATTCTTTCATTTAGATAATGGGTCACTTTTATGGTTATCTTTAAATTTACACGTCCTACTCTTATCCATCTTATTTTATTTTTTTCTTATATATACTCCAATGCAGAATCTTGGTTATTTTAACATTCCTTTGCAAGACATTGGGATTAAATATCACATTTAGAATGATATATCATTAATTTTAGGAAGTTTATCAATCAATTATTACCTTCATATAATTTACGATCTTAATTTTCAATTGTTCAATCTTTAGTACAACACATAGACCGGACAACTCAATCTTCAATTATTTAACCAATAAATGGTTGTAATGAAAAATTAGTGTATTTTCAGTAGTTAGACTTTTTTTTAAAAAAATAAATTATCATTCACCTAATGTTAAATTGGACTTTTTGCTCAAAATTGGTGGCTAATCGATTTCTCCACAAAATTTTGAAGATTACTTTAATTCATTATCTCTTTAAAAAAATTGTTCTCTTTAGAACGGGCCTTTTAATTTAGAGAAGCATCCATCTATTGCTTTACGAGTAACTTATTTTTTATTATAATTTCAAACCATTTTCCCAAGTTTTACACATTTTTCTCCATATTTTTTTATTTTTGTTTATTTTTTCAAACCTTTGTATGCCCATTTTATAATGTTTTGGCATTGACAGAACTAAATATTTTTTCAGTTATTTTTCATAGCATGTGCATTGCACGGGTTTATAACTAGTGTATGTATAAGCGTTCATCAAAATAAGGGAACAACAATAGTTATCAAGATAAGGGAACATGTTGTATATATACATAGTCCCTTTTTATTAAGGGTGTTCTTAAGGTCTCGTTTGATTCGGGTATTAAAAAGTAGGACGGGATTATTAATACCACTTTTTTTATAATACCTTGTTTAATTCGGACAAATGTGCTGGGATTACTAATACCAGTACTAACTTAATACCACTCTTTCTGGTATAATTTAATACCAGGGGGAGGTGATATTATTTATCCAGGATTAAGAAAAATAAACCATATATTTTCAAAAAATGCCATTACTACTATAATTAATATTTTCAAACATGGCACTACTACTAATATTATTATTATTATTTTAAATTTTAATTTTTTTTATTATTATTATTATTATTTAGTCCAAAATATAATCTCGTATACGAGTTACAGAACCAAACAAAGTATTAACATCAGTATGAGATATCTAAGTTTTAATACTGCATGAATCAAATAGGGTATTGGTATTAAATTAATACTAGGATTAATAGTCCAGTACTATTAATACTGGTATTATTAATCCCACTGACCTTAATACCTGAATCAAACGAGGCCTAAATGTACCAACAGAATCAGTCTTCTCACCCAAGTGTGAGAAGACTTTCTTCTCACCCCATTAAATTTTAAGAAATCTTGTACTTCACCCTAGTGGTGAGTGAGTTTACTAAAACAACGTAAATACGATAAAGTTTTGTCATTAAAGGTAAGATCATTAAATTAAATTAAATTTTTCATTAATATAAAACATAACAAACAAAATTTACATTGTTCTTAGTAAATTTCATTAAATTTTTTTTCTAAATAGTACCTCTGAAGATACAAAATATTAATTGTGATAAATACAATTTTAGCAATTATATGTTATTTCATATAATATATTATTATTCACTACTTTTAAATAATTATTATTCATATTTTAAATTTCTCTACAAATTTTATTTTTATCAAATAAGTAAATATAAGTCCTCACCACATCAAAAATATTAAAAGATCAAAAGCTCTGATTTATATTTATAATAGTATGATTGATGTATAAAAGAAATTTGAAATATTTACCCCATTTCCAATTCAAATTAGATCATCCTTTAATTTTTAAGCATTTTTAAAAAATTATTAGTTATTTTCAACACAATTATTAATAAAACAAAATTAAATTATTTTTTTTATAATATGAAAATTTAAACATTAATTGTAATTAAAGAAAAGCCCGGCTAGAAATGCCCTTAAGTTATTTTTTTCTTTATTAACTCTTTTTTATACATACTTACTTAAACTATCTCCCTGTCTTTCTCTAAAACGTACATGTGAGTGAAATGGAGTAATAAGTTATGTTAGATTGCAAACTCTCTCTCTCTAAAACGTACATGTGAGTGAAATGGAGTAATAAGTTGTGTTAGATTGCAAACACTCGGAGGAGCCGTTGAAGTTAACTAATTAATTAACAAAAGTAATAATTAAGTCTTATACTATATAAATATGTCTTAATTTACTACATCAAAAATATTAGAAGATCAATTTTTTTTATCAAAAATATTAGAAGAAAGACGACGGAGAATAAAATTGCGGAAAAAAGTGAATAGTGATGAATTTTTCAAGGTGTTCTTAAATGTATCCACAAAATCCGTCTTCTCACCCTGGGTGTTCTTAAATGATTTTTAAAGACTTAAAAACACTTTCTTTTTTCTTTTTACAAAATGTTATATTTCATGAAAAGGGAAAAAATGAATTGAAAAAATAAAATAGTTTTCATAAGAATAAATCATTTATTAAAATATTTTGTTACTTTCGTTTTCTAAGATATTTAATTTTTTGGAGACTCAAGTAAACAATTTCCTTGCAAAATATTAAAAGGATAGAGATTTTCTCACCCAACTATTTCCTTTTTCCTTTTTTTTTACAAGTAATTTTTAAAATTTAAATATTGAAACAATAAAAGCACAACATATAATACATACACACACACACACACATATATATATATATATATTATTTATGACATATTAAGCACATGTTAAGACAAACATTTTTTAACTTTGACATTGGATAACTTAACGTGAGTTTTATTAGGCTCTACATACATATACAAATAAAAAAAGTTGAACAAATTAAGAAAAACATTATTGAAAACGTTATCATGCCGGAGCAAGTAAAAATAAAAGTCTAGCACTTAATATAAAAGTATGAAGATATTTATTATAAGCTTTCATTTATGAGATGTATGTAATTAAGTGAAAATAGTAGATACTTGTTTGTTTGAAAAAATAAAATATTTTAATTAATTTTTAAAATTTACTTGGGTGAGAAAACAAATTAGTGGAGATTATTCCAAAGTATAGAAAGTGGGGTGAGAAGAAAGGGTTTTACGCTATTTTTAAGGTTAAGATTAACGTAACTTTAACTTTTGGTGGGGTGAGAAGACGGATTATGCGGGTGTATTTAAGAACACATTTTATTACTGACCGTTCTTAAATTAATTAAATCAAGAACTATCCATTTCGAGATGGTAAATAGATGGATTTTTTCTTATGAAATTGATGGAAATGATTTGTATAATGAGTCGATCATTTCCACAAAATTTTCCCTAAAAAATTGACATATATATGCAATTGTAAACTTTGAAATTTTAGATATTTAGTTAACTCACTTCTTATTTGAGTTTTTTTTATGAAATTTGGTAAAAATGATATAGAGATCACGTCTACCGAATTTAATGAGAAAAATCAACTCATTAACATCTCGAAATTGATGGTCCTTGAATTAGTTAAGTTAAATAAGTTCTTTAAAAGAAGGGAATTGTATATACATATATCATATTATACAACTATATATATTATTAACAGGTTATAGCAGTTATTGTGATGTTAACGATTATTAAATAATTCAACTCGTAAACTTATCGTGCTTAGTCGGGTTAGCACTAATACAACTTAAAATTGTTAAAACTTCACCCGTTAACTTATAAATTTGTGTAAATTCATATCGTATTATAGTATCGGGTGTTGTTTTATCAGTATAGCTTGATTCAATGGAAAATAAAAGAAATAAGTGAGTTGATTAATGAAAATAAGAGAAAAAGGGCAAATATTGGAAATTAAATTATAGTGTTTAATCAGTACCAGTTAATAATCGTTACCGTATTTTTTCATTCTTATTTTGAGATAGTGTTTGGGTAGGTAGAAAGTGAAGGAAATGGGGATTGATTAACTAAATGAAGTACTAAATAAAGAATATTATTTTTAATAGAGCTCTCGGTAAAGAAGATTTTAATCTTCGTTGCCACCGTAATCAATAAAGCAAATGTAGATTAAATCTAATAAGAATATAGAGGATGCCAATCGAACACAAAATTATTAATAATGTCAACATGAATTTTGCAGAGTGTATTCTACTCAAAAATAACAAAATTGCTCTTATTAATTTTTTACACAACATATTCAATAAAGTGTACATCTTTAAAAAAATATGGACTTGAAACTTGAGACTCTTCATATCAATATAGATAATTGCCAAAACAATTCTATTTGCTAGAGTATAGTAAAGCTTTAATAAATTGAATATCACACTTTTAAAATTGTATATTACTTTGATAATAAATATAATTTATTTGGTAATAGTACCACCCTTTATTTAATGAGGCATTTTATATGCATCTCTGATATATTAATTAGTGGGTTCGTGTTATATAATCCAAGCCATAACTGATTTAATCAAATGTCAAAATTCGAGGTTAATTGAAATTGCTGGTTCTTTTAACTGATTTTATTTCACTAAAACTCCTCTCACGTGTTGTCTTTCCTCCTGGCATCTACGAGTCATTAATTTTATTAAACCACTGATGAGAGAGAGACCGAGCTTTTTCGTGATGACCAGGGTGCTTGGATCATCAGCTATTATGGGCTCATTGGAAATGCAACCATCAGAAGTTTGGAGTATTCATAAAAGGTTGGTGATTTCAAAAGAAAAATGATTGACAACTATAGTTAGTTTTCAAGATGAATTCCACCACGGCGAAGAGTCTCATTAAAAAAGAATACACTAGCTTCCATCCTCTGAAAATTGTAATACACTTGGGCCTCGCTTGATTCAAGTATTAGAATAAGTGGGATTAATAATATAAGTATTAATCATATACTATAATATCTCATGCTAATGTTAATATCATGTTTGATTTTGTAACTCATATGCGGGATTATATTTCGAAATAACAAAAAAAATGATAATAATAATAATAATAATAATAATAATAATAATAATAATAATAATAATAATAATAATAATAATAATAATAATAATAATAATAATAGTAGTGGTGGTGGTAGTGGCATTTTTGAAAATATTATAGTAGTAATGGCATTTTTGAAAATATATGGTTCATTTTTCTTAATTCCAGATAAACAATACCACCTCTCCTTGGTATTGAATTATATGGTATTAATTATACCACAAATAAGAGGATTAAGTTAGTCTTGATATTAATAATCTCAGCACATTTATGCGAACCAAATAAAGTATTATAAAAAAATTATATTAATAATTTCATTCCATTTTAATATCCGAATTAAACGAGGCCTTGAGGAATGCGGGAAACTCATGGACTTGATGGGCTGCACGATCCAATGTCATACCTAGAAGGAAGGAAATATATCCACTGTTCTTTTAGTGAAAAAAATGAGGGAAGCACGAAGCAGCATACGAGATTGTAAAACATTAAGATTATGTGGTGGGTGCCAAAAAAATTATTTTATGGGGGTGGCCGATTAGACTCGTCAACTTAAAGGAGTCGACCAGATCTTATGAGTCCTAGTTAGGGCTGGGATAATAAACCGAAAAACCGAAAACCGAACCGAAAAAACCGAAAATAACCCGGTTCGGTTCGGTTCTTATTATTAAAGTGGATTTTTTTACCGGTTCGGTTCCTAATGGTTATTAACGGTTCGGTTCTCGGTTCCTTGGTCAATTTAATTAAAGGAACCGTTAGGAACCGTTCTAAGGGTTTTAAACCGGTTTTTTAGCAATTTTAAGGGTTTTAACGGTTCTAACGGTTCTAACGGTTCCCCGAAGAACCGTTAGAACCGTTTTTGGCCGGTTCCTATGATTATTAACGGTTCTAACGGTTCTAACGGTTCCAACGGTTCCCCGAAGAACCGAACCGTTAGAACCGGTTCGGTTCCACTTTCGGTTCTTGAAAAAAAAAGCTCAAAACCGAACCGTTTTGAATTTTCGGTTCTCGGTTCCGGTTCTTATCATTTAGGACAAGAACCGAACCGGTCCCAGCCCTAGTCCTAGTCGGCCAACTAGGCGATTAAAAAGGATGATTTTATTTCTATCTACTAAATCTTGCAGTTAATCCACATTGTTAAGTTAATCTGCATTACATATTAAGTTAATTCGCGAGCGTGGATAAATTGACAAAAAAATATTATGAATTTAATTTTATAAATATTATTTTAAATAATAATTTAATATGGAAATATCTACCAAATTAATAAGTATAACCACTTTAAAAATTTAGATAGGTAAATTTTAATTAACTTTGCAGTAAAATAACAAAAACAAAATTTAACCCCTTTCCCCTTACGGTTTTAACGATTCTCCCAATGTCTCTTCTTCTTCTTCTTCTTCTTCCCACTATCACTCTTTTCCCAGCATTCTTCTTCTTCTCTCTTTCCCCACCGTCTTTTCTTCTTCTTCTTCTTCTTCTTCTTCTTCTTCTTCTATCACAAATCCTAGATTAGTTTCATATTCTTTAAATTACCAAATCTGTATTCCAACCTTAGAAACTCACACCCACAATTTCAAAAATCTTGAACAAATTTGATTTTTGTATTATGTAAATCTAACTCACAATACGGAAGATTAAAAATTTAAACTATATCAAGTTTCTTATATCATGTTTAACTTTCAGATTATATAATTATATTATTAATTATAATGTTGGGGGTTCCAAAAGATTAATGAATAAAAAAATTGTAAATTATTAATTATAATGTTGGGGGTTCCAAAAGATTAATGAATAAAAAAACTGTAAATTATTAATTATAATGTTGGGGATTTCAAAAGATTAATGAATAAAAAATGTAAATTATTAATTATAATGTTGGGGGTTCCAAAAGATTAATGAATAAAAAAATTGTAAATTACTGGACAAGGTCTAATTGCAACGCAAGCTGAAAAAGTTGGTCATCCCCACTTATATATATATATATATATACACACTATATATACTTGGTCATTCTTTCACTTTGTTTTCGTGTGTGTGTGTGTGTGAGAGAGAGAGAGTGACGTCTATTCGATCAACACAAGCGCAGAAGTAACCCTAAACCGTTCAAACTTTTTTAAATGTAAAGATGAAGTTAATTAAAAGGAATTATATTTAGATTAGGAAAGTTAATTAAAAGGAACTATATTTAGATTTGGAATGTTAATAAAAAAGGAATCTAAAGTTATACAATTATAATTTAATTAAAATTGGAGGATATACTAATCAATTTTAAAAAGGGTAATTTTGTGAAACTTCATTTAAAATTTTCATAATTTAAGGGTGGATTAACTGCAAGATTTAGTGGATAGAAACAAAATCACCCATTAAAAATGCAAATAAGAGCATCTCCAATAGTCTTTTAAATCTTTGTTTTGTGTAAAATTTACACAACTTGTAAATTTTTTTGTCTCCAGCAGCCTTTTAAAATTGAAATTTGTGTAAAATAGTTGTGTAAAATACACTCATGTTTTACAATGCCACATCAGCTTTCTCTTTCTTCAATTTTTTTATAAAAATTTAAAAAGTAATAACTTTAAATGTAAAATATATATTTTAATAAAAATTACATATTTAAAATCTACTCATCAATACCTATAAATCAAGATCCATTGTGATTACAAGATTATTTGTAAAAAATTTAAGAAAAAATTAATAAGAAAATTGCTTAAATTGATATTTAACATGTGTTAAAATCTTATTTGTTATTTCAAAATTTACACAAAACTTTACAGAAATACCATTGTAGCACTTTTTTTTTAGCATTCAAGTTTTTTGTAAAAGTGAGTTGACACATGTGATTTATAAATTAATTTTTATACTACTATTGGAGATGCTCTAATGAAAAGATTTCAAATACAACTCTAACAGAATGATGATTGAAAACCTCTTGAATTAAACAACTGCCACAGATAACTCCTAGATCATAGGAATTATCCTTTCATATATCTTTACTTTAATTATATTTGTTTTGTAATAAAATACTATTATATATAAACTTGTAAACCCTAATCCTAAACATTATTTTAATAGGTGAGAGGGTATCCCCACAAAGGGGATTTTATTCACAAATCTCTTAAATACCATAGCCAAACTCTTGTACCCCATGGTTTCTCAAAATAGTATAAGAAAGGTGCAACTCCGGACATATTCTAAACATACTATCAATTGTTTAGGGAACCATCATATAACAAAAAAATTCTTCTTCTTGTGTGTGGTTTGTTTATTTTTCCTTTATAGACCTAGTTTATGTTCTAGCACATTATGTCACTATTGTATACAACTGATTCACGAATTTGGGGAATTCACATTATGTATACTATTTTCCATTGCACTTTTTTCCACTTAAAAAAGACCTAGCAATTTAAATGTACTTGATTACATTAAATTTTCAAATAATTAATTTATATGGCAGAAATTTTAGCATTATTCCTCTTTTCTACGGAGTACAAGCACTACCTTATCTAAAGTTTTGTCTTCCCTCGTTAGTGATGTTTAATTGTATAATTTTTTGATCTGAATTAATTTTTATTGGTACAAGTAAATCTCACTTAATTTTATCATTTTTTATGCAATTCAAAAGATTGGTTATAGTTTAAAGAGTGCGTTTGAATTTGAGATTTGAGAGTAGACTTAGGCCTGACATCTGGATTTGAGAGCTCAAATCTAAAATTTTTGTTTGACTTGAAATAAGGATTTGAGATTTACAAATTTATCGTAGAAATTAATATTTAATTTAAATTATAACTTTTTAAATCTTAGAGCATCTTCAAAATATATAAAAATTGTAAAAAAATTGGGCTCAAGCAGTCTTTTAAATTTAGCTTTTGCTTAAAATAAATGTGTAAAACACATCTCAAGTTTACACTAACACGTTAGTTTTTTCTTTCCACAAATATTTTATAGAACTTTAAAATGTACTAACTTTTAATAAAAATTATATATCTTAAATCTACTCATCAAGACCTACGAATCAAGATCTATTGTTATTGTAATATTATGTATACGAAAATTCAAGAAAAAATAATTAAAAATTGCATAAATTGATATCTAATATGTGTAATTATCTTATTGGTTCATTTAAAATTAACACAAAAGTTTAAAAATGTACCATTGGAGAAATTTTTTTTACACTTCAAGTTTTGTGTAAAAATATCTTCACACATATGATTTTTGCACAAAAAAATTTACACAATGGGTGGAGATCGATGCCCTTAGGACTTAAGGGGAAGGGTGTATTTTCCAAAAACCAAACAGGAAGATTTGGAAAGAAATTGGTTTAATTATTACTATTAAATTAATCTCGACGTAATTAGTCGTAAAATAAGCTCATTATATATAAATAATACATAAATAAGTACACCAATAATTGATATAACACGATGTTCTCTAACTAACATGATTCTTAAAATTGTTAAATACAAAGAACTAGTTTTTGTAAGAATATAAATATTAGCGTATTAATTAATTTTTTAAAAATATAATAAATGAGTATTGTTATTAACGATTCAACATTTTCTTTACTATTATATATAATATGTATGTGATACTAAAAATAAATATATTATGTTAGCTAAATATAGATTTTACCAAGGAAATATTTGGATTTATAAATTAAATTATATATATTGGTAATCAAACACAATATTTGAAATTCTTATAATTTTTAGTATGTAATTTTTAAAACTTAAATTTGTGAATTTTAAACTAATTCTAATTATGCGATCCAAACGTGCCCTAAAAGTATTGTTTTCCATGAACGAGAAAAGATGATGCTGAATATAAATCAATTATTTTTAGATGTAGAAATTATTGTGGGTGCAAATTTAAATTAGCGCAAGGCCGGCAATGTACTGGGCTGACCCAAATTTCAAATGTTCCCCAGCCTACATCAAATTTGTAACTTTTCGTTATGTTGTCATTTTCGCTTAAAAAGTTAAAGGAATATTCAGCTAAATAAAAAGAGATTACCTAAAAAATATATATACTTTTCCATTCTTAGTAATGGTATTCGCCATCTTTCGAAGTTTGTCCGTGCAAAATGGTCTTTTGTTTCTCGAGGTGAAAATAAGATTGTTCATTGGGTTGCAAAAAAAGCTAACCAAGGTTCTCTCCCTGTTAATTGTTTGTGTTGTCTACTTAGAGAGTTGGTTATTCTTTTTATTTCCGGTGTATTTTTCTAATTTTTTGTATTTCGCGTTTTGTTGAGAAAAAAAAAAACACGGCCATGCGCACAAAAAACAAAAGTGAAAAACAAGCATATACATGGATTCATGCTTCGCGTGTGCTACAATCGGTACCAACCACCAAGTTGATTAGGAGTTTTGTGGTTTGACAAGAAGTTAAATATATGATTCATGATCAATATACTCAACAACTGGTCGGGAATCTACTGTGAGCAACAAAGTGTCGAATTTGAACATGATATTGGATTATTTGCCAAACGCTTGAAGCACACAACACATTTTTTTTTAACAAGAGAGATGTTTAGTAGAGGCAATTGTCACATCCCAGTCCAATTTAGATATTGTTCGATTTGACCCAAGTCCTCACGATTTTTTTTTCTTCTCATAATGGTTCTTACTAACGTGTACTAGTGACCACATTTATATATCATCAATTTATTCGAAGCACGTATAGCATTTTGCCTACAACACTAAGGTTGTTATATCCATAGGCCTAATGGTCTATTAGGTTTTCCCTACATATGCCCTAGGTAAACTAATGTCCCACTTGGATAAATTGATGTATGAGGAATATACATAGTGTGGAGCCTACTAATATCTACAACAACCATATTAGGACATATTTAACACTACCTACCCTTAACACTAGGGTCATTATAACCACTTCTAAACAGAATCTTTGGGAAAAATGGAAAAATGAAAAATATTTGGTTTTATATGTGATCGATGCGCATAATATTCGTCTTTGGTTGGCAAGTCAATTGTGTGGTATTTTTAAATGACATTAATAGTGCCCATAACATTTGTAGGTCTTTAATTATTGGGAATTTTTACCAATGATCTTATGGTTGATGTCGTACTTATTGTGTTTGTAATAAAAAGGCTTATACTTTAATTCTCATGGATATGTTATCAATCCCTTCGTATTGGTTGGGTTTGTCAATTGGGTTATATGAGTCAAACTTGGGGTGGTTTATATTTCAAGTCCACTAAAGCCTAAATTCGACCTGAAGTTAAATACACTTTAAATGCTCAAACTTAACATATTTTACCATGGGTTTCAACATTGGCCCAAACCGTATAGATGGAGAAAATTGAATGCTTAAGTGGATTTATAACTTTTGATTACAGTTCAAGAGTTATGTAACTTTTCTCTCTCCTTATTTCTCTCTTTTTTTAATATTATTAGTATTTTATAGTTTTTACTCTTCTTTTTTTTACTATAAATTGCTTAATATCAATACAAACCGAGCCTATAAATACATGTTCACATCTTTTAGGTTTAGGCCTGGTTTGGATTGAGCTACTTGATGTTTAAGCTGCACATAAAATTTGATTTAAGTTTGAAATCTTGTTCACGTCAACCCAACTCAATCTCAACTAAACCTCGATCTTGAATTTAGTGAACTGACGAGCAGACTTTGAATCTACTCGACTCAATTAACAAGTCTAGTAGTTGTGTTAGTTGAAGATATCAATATATAATAAAAAAGATTTTTATTGATAAATACTCGTCATTATAATTATGACAGTTAAAGAGATTTTTATATATGTGAATTAAGTAATTTTAAGTGCATAAAAGAAACAGTTTGAGCAGACGTAATATGTTTGATCCCATTTTTGAAATTGAAAAGTAAATAATATTTTATTTTGTAATGTCAACAAATTAACCTGTTTGGGTTGGCCCAGAGAAGTGGCCCAAAAAGCTTAAAGACATGCAAAAGGTTAGAGTCCGACCTACACCTCGGCTCGTCATCCTAACTGGAATTGTAATAAGAGAAGGGACTGAAGTTAGGGTTGAGGTTACAATAAGTTGAGGTTACACTAACTAGGCTGTTCACCACTTACCCAAAGGCAATTGGTACCTCCCTAACTGGGGACAAATGCAAGGGCATATAGATCTAAACCCCTTTTAGTAGTAGCTCAAGCACATTTATTGACTAAGAGATCTTTGAATTGTTTGGGGATATTGAGGACACTGCTAATATGCCTCCAAAAAAGAAAAATCTTGAGGCAAGTTTCCAAGCTGCTGCTGCTAGTAGGGCTAGTCAGAGCTTTAGTAGCTATAAATCTTCCATTGGCAGGAGGCAAAAAAGACAGAGAAGGGAACCCACCTGATATGGTATTAGGGAAGATTTGAGTAAGTCATATTCCCCTCTTCTTGCTAACAAGGTTGTTGAATGGGCAGAACCTGGAGAAGACATTGCCGACCTTTCGATTGAACATGCCAGACCTACTAGCATTGGGCAAAATAAAGATGAGTCATATTCTACCTGGCACCCAACCTTCCACCATTAGGGAAATGAGTTGCCAGAATCTAACTCCTTGTACAGGAGCCCATCTGTGGTAGCCACAATTATGTACAGAATCATCAAAAGCTGTTGATGTTGTTAAGCGCCAACCTTTAGTTAAAAAATGAGGCCCTCTAAGATCTTTTAAATGTGAGTTTTCGAGCTTACACTTGTGAAATTTTTGCATTCAGGATAATCCCTTATGAAGTTTAGCTGATTGTGTGCTTATCTTTTGACAAACTTCTTAGAAGTTCATGGTATTAGATAATATAGAGGTGCCATTTATTCCCTTGTTAGGGCCTAAAATAAAGGTTGAAGAAGTTAGAAGAAGATAATGGGCTATTGAGGCATGAGCTCAGGTCCAATAAAAATGAGCACGACACATCTACTAGTTTGGTATCTAGGCTGAACCAACAACTAACTGATGTGTAGTTCGAGGTCAACTGCCAAATATCCAAGCATTGGGAACTTAGGCAAAAGTTTAGAGTGCTCACTCTTGATGGCGAAGCATGGAGAGTAAGAAGGAGTTGGAGCTCAATGATGCTGAACAGAAAGGGTACGATGATTGTTTTGAGGAAGAGTTGGCCTCTATTTAGAGGGTTTAAGGAAGGCTTTTCTAGGCTGGCTACGATGTTAGCCTTGATGCTGCGCCCATCCCTTCTTCTAGCTTTCTGAAGGCCCCTATTTCTACCCCCTCCCCATTTTAGGTATACCTTAGAAGAACATAGGGGGATGTGGAAAAAAAGAGAGAGAAGGATGAGTTTTTTGAAGTAGTGATTGGTGGCACGGATGTGGGCCATAGATGGTGGGAATGACGATGGAGCTGTCAACGCTAGTGGGGCTACCACTAGGGGTAATGTTGAAAATACTGTTGATCATGACCCCATCATCCACGTGGATTAGACCTCCCATTCCCTTGTTTCCCTTTAGCTTATTTTTTCCTTTACTTATACTTTCTTAGACTTTCCTTATCTCTTTTGTAATGGACATATTTATTTTGTAATGAATTATTCTTCCTTTTTGAATATTGTGAATGATTGTTGTTGGTTTTGTTAAAATACATCAAGTATTTTGAGCTCGGACATTTTATGAATTTAAAATAAAACTGGTGGACCTTGAGTTAAACAATTTAACTTAATTGATAAAAATGTAAGCTACATAAGCTCAGTTGATTTTAAGTTAAAACATTTTAACTTGGTAAAAATATGAGCTTCACAAGTTCTGTGATTAAGTCAAACATTTTAACAGGTTAGATATAAGCTTCACAAGCTCAATTTTTAAGTTAAACACTTTAACTTAACATATTAAATATAAGCTTCACAAGCTCGATATCTAAGTTAAACATTTTAACAGTTTAGATTTTAAGTTTCACAAGCTCGATATTTAAGTTAAACATTTTAACAGTTTAGATATAAGCTTCACAAGCTCGATATTTAAGTTAAACATTTTAACTTAACATATTAAATATAAGCTTCACACGCTTGGTTTTTAAGTCAAACGCTTTAACTTAAAAGATTAAATATAAGCATCACAAGTTTGGTATTTAAGTTAAACATTTTAACATAAATGATTAGGTACAGAATTAAATACTACTTTCTGATAGAATCGAACTTTGTAAATTCAAAAGGGAATGCTTTATTAATACTGCATATTTACAACAAGGGCAGCCAAATAGCTAATACAACATGGGGGGATGTGGAAGAAGAGGAATGGGAGGAGGATAAGTCTTTTAAAGTCGCGACTGGCGGCACAGATGTGGTCATAGATAGTGGGAATGGCGATGGAGCTGTCAACGCTAGTGGGGTTACCACTGGGAGTAATGTTGAAGATATTGTTAATCACGACCCCACCATCCATGTGGATTAAAGCTTTCATTCCCTTGTTTCCCCTTAGCCTATTTTCTTTCCCTGCTTTTAATTTCTTAGACTTTCCTCATTTATATTGTAATGGACATATTTCATTTGTAATGAATTCTTCTTCCTTTTGAATATTGTGAATGACTGTTGTTGGTTTTGGTAAAATACATCAAGTATTTTAAGCTCGGACATTTGATAAACTTAAATTAAAACGGGTGGACCTTGTGTTAAACAAGTTAACTCAACTGATAAAAAATGCAAGCTGCATATGCTTAGTTGATTTTAAGTTAAAACATTTCAACTTGATAAAAATATGAGCTTCATAAGCTCAGTGTTTAAGTTAAACATTTTAATAGGTCAGATATAAGCTTCACAAGCTCAATATTTAAGTTAAACATTTTAACTTAACACATTAAGTATAAGCTTCACAATCTTGGTTTTTAAGTTAAACATTTTAACTTAACATATTAAATATAAGCTTCACAAGCTCGGTATCTAAGTTAAACATTTTAACAATTTAGATATAAACTTCACAAGCTCGATATTTTTGAGTTAAACATTTTAACTTAACATATTAAATATAAGTTTCACACGCTTGGTTTTTAAGTTAAACACTTTAACTTAAGAGATTAAATATAAGCCTCGCAAGCTTGGTATTTAAGTTAAACATTTTAAGTTAAATGATTAGGTACATGACTGGATATTGTTTTCTGATGGAACCGAGCTTTATAAACTCAAAAGGGAATACTTTATTAATAATGCATATTTACAACAAGGGCAACCAAATAACTAATACAACTTTTTAATGATATAATTTCCTTAGGTTGGACACATTCCATGAGTTGTGAATTGGCTTCCCATTCATGTTTTTCAAGTAATAAGCACCACTACCACTAGAGGAGGTGATAACGAAGGGACATTCCCAATTAGGTCCAAACTTCCCATCAGTAGGTTTCGTGGTGTTAAGGGTGACCTTTCTGAGCATTAGGTCTCCCACTTGGAAGTTTTTGGGTTGGAGGTTATTTTTCCTTTATTAAATTAAAGCCTGTTGGTATAAGGCTAAACTAGGGCTTCTCCTAAGGCTTGATCATTACTCTCATAATCCACAAGGGATAGTCTTAAGGAGGGTAGTCCAACCTATAACGGGATAATTTTAGCTATTCCATATGTCAAAGAGAATGGGTTTCTCTCGTAGATTTTCTTAGCGTTGCTCTGTAAGCCTATATCACTCCTATTTACTTTTGGTTTCATAAAGTCTTTTCTCCAGTCCATCTAAAATAACCTTGTTGAAAGTCTCTACTTGCCTATTTCCTTGAGGATAATTGGGGGAAGACAAAGATTGTTTGATCCCATACATGTCACAAAAGTATTTGATATCCAAGCTTTTGAATTGAGTCCTATTATCCATGATACTGGGTATGCCAAAGTGCATGATAATGATTTTTCATATAAAAGATTTGATATCTTGTGGATACATCATTTCGTGACCCTCATATCTCGATACAAAACTGTTTTCGGTTAAAGCCCAAAATATAACTTAACCATTACAGAATTCGGTGATCCAAGTGAATGGGCAAAAAACTCCAATAACTGGGGAGGACCAAACGGATCATCTGATTTACCGTACGATTAATTCGATTACCCATACGGTTAATCCGATTTTTCGTACGGTTAATTAGACAATAGTATCAGTTCAAGCCGAGAAGTCGTGGCAAAGTTAGCCCTAAACGGTCAGAAGGGTGACCGAAATGGATTACTGAAAAATTGTACGGAATATCTGTTGTCGAAGTTAGTAATATTCACTATATAAGTTAGAAAAGAGCTTAAGACAAATGGTCAAAAACTGAGACTAAAATAGAGTGCAAAACAAAGAAGAGAGAAAGAAAAAACAGAGATTCTGTATTCAAATTTACTAGATTAGTAAATAGTTTGTAACATAATCTTATTTTTCGAAAAACAAAGTTGAATCAAAGTTCATATTTTTCGTGAATGTATACAATCTATTCACATATTATATAATCCTTGTAATTTGTATTACTTTACTTTTATATGTATGTAAATATTCCATATATGTCGTAAATATTTAATTTTTGCATATGTTGACATATGCCTACTGTATTAATCAAGCATAAAAAGAATCATCATATGTATAAATCGGACTAAAACTCGCATCTGAACTAGATATATGCTTAAATTATTTTCTATATATTATTCCATTTCATAATTTTCGCATAAACTATACGAAGAACTGGGTAAAACTGAGACTGTTATGGGAAAACCCGTACGAATAATCTGGATAGTGTGAACCAAAATCTCTTATACATATTTTAAAACTTTCCTGCATGCTCTATTTTATACTCACTGGAAAAATTTGAGAGTTTGTCAGATTCATCGCACGGTCAATCCAGATTCACCGTACAGGCTTTCTGTCTAGAAAGTCATTTTACATGCTAAAGACAGTAGGCTTAGTGTATCATCTTTAACAACTCGTATACATAATAATAGGCCAAAAACAGTATGAAAAATGTTAAGAAAAATGAGAATAATCATGTTCATTTAGAAGCTAAAAAGGGCGATGTAGGTGCCTAACACCTTCCCATGTCGTAACATATTCCTCGAACTCACTTTGACTGCACAGACAACATTGTATATTAAAAAGGCACAAAACATACTTTTGTTTGTTTTTCCAAAAAACTTACTAGCGACTTTAATCATTTAAATAAAACGTGCGAAGTGTACACGCCTCACATAAGGGCGACGGGGGTTCCGTCGGGATCCTCACACATCTTGATCGCGGATTTTGCGCAAAGGTTTTACTTCTACCCATTTAGTGAAGTAATATATGCCCACGAAGAGATACCTTTTTATATAATTTTGGGAATGAGCCCATTATGTTCAACCCCCACCGAGTGAATTGTCAATGGCTTGTTAAGGGATAAAGGTCGGTAACAGGTTGTTTGATTATGGGAGAATTTTTTTTAGCATTTATCACACTCCTGAATTTAAGATAAAGTATCCTTTTGTATGTGCAGTCACCGATATCTTTGTAACGAGCTCGGTGGGCCAAAGACCTACCCCCGTTAAATACAAGAAAATAGATAAGAAGAACAAACAAATTTTTAGTAAAGGTGGTTATTTTAGCCATTAAATGGTAGCTTTGGTTTACGTACATCCTTTGGTGATGACTATACTATTTTATTGATAATGATAAAAATAATTATAGAGAGTAATTACAATGTTACTTGGTGAATTTTGTGATGATCTGAAATGCTAATTATTTGTTTGGTTAGGTTTTTAAAAATATTTTGGGATTTTAAAAAAAAATATAAATCGTGTTTTGTTCACCCATTTTAAAAATTTTCATCCATTTTAAAAATGTCATTGAAGTAAAAAAAATATTTTTTTGTTGTTTATTTTTTCTTTTGTATTTTAGAAAAGTTTTAAGAAATGAATAAAAAAGAAAGATTATATTTTTTATAAAATTTTAAAAATAGTGTATTGTATATAAATCGAATTGAAAAATAGTTTTAAAGAACTATACTTAAAAGCAAATTTTAAATTAAAGATTTAAAAACTCCAACAAATCATAACTTAAGAGCATCTCCAACCGTCTTGTATAATTTGATTTGTGTAACATTTTCACATTTTGTAAAATCAATGGCGTCCAACGGTGTTTTAAGAAATTTTGAGACCTAAGATTTGTGTAAAACACAAATTCAATTTACACATTCACATCATCTTTTTTTCTCCTTAATTTATTACAAAAAAATTTAAAATGACATAACTAACAATCTAAAAGTTAGTTTTTAATATAATTTATATATTTAAAATCTACTAATCAAGAATTACAAAATAAGATTCATTGTGACTATGAATTATGTCTAAATTTTTTTTATACAAAATTATTAAATATTACATATAATGATATATTATATTTGTGTGATTTTTATTGGTCCATTTAAATTTTTCACAAGAGTACCATTGGAGCACAAAATGGATATACGTATAATTTATGTTTAAAACTCCTTTACAACATTTTTTTTTCAAAAAAACCCACCTACACATAAAATTTTACACAAAAATATACATAATCATTGGGGATGTTCTAAGAGTTAGTTCCTTTTGTAAATATCAAAATTAGTTGTTACAATGTGATATACTCAACCCTCCATGATGAGGGAAAAGTGGAAAAAATGGTGGTTTTTTATTGTTATGGTGATAAGATTGTTATTAGTCACGTGGCATGCTAATCTTATTTCGTTCTACTACTACTTCGTGTCACGCTTTGAATAGTTTTAATAGGCTTTCGTGCCGAGTTCGGCTACAGACTAAGAACTCGATCAGTATATTAGTCGGACCTCAGGTGGAATATTTTTATTCCTTTCATGTCTATTATTATAAATTTTTTTAATACAAATATTTTCTTAAATAATGGAGGAGACAAATTCAATCACATTATGCCTGTCTCTAAAATCCAAGTGGCGAGGCACAGTGAGCGTCAGTTAGTCTTGGGAATCAACAAAGAGAGAAAAAGTAGTAGTATTTTTGTATATACGTAGGGAGAGAGACATGGGACCGCGTGGGAGTCACGTGATCTCAGTCTTCTTTCGTACTATTCTCTAACCTTTCTCTCCCACGTAGACTAACATGGTTTATAACCTCAAAACACTTTAAAAAGTCAAAAGCAACTTGGCTTTACATTTCTATATTTTACCATTATCACGTGAGCTTTCCACTTTCAAATCTCTGAATAAATTGTTGCAAATTAATAACAATACTTTTGTAATGAAATGAATTTAGTTAAGAGGTCAGATCAGAGCTGATATAAAACTATCTCACTTTAATTTTTCATAGAGATTCGTGCCTAAATATTCACGGGCTCTTACTCTATCCATTTTCTTACTATTGCTTCCATGCAAATAAATAAATAAATTATTATTTTATTATTTAATATATTAAACAAAAATAATGCTATTATTAAAATAATTATAATTGTTGATAAAATATTATTAAATATTAAAAATATATAATATTTTTTTTAAATAATACTATACTCTAACGAATAAAAAATTATTATTACCATATGAGTACCCTCAAACAATTATGTACAAACCCCTCCTTCAACAAATATTCTTTATTTGAAGGTTTAAACTTTTTTTTTTTGGGAGAATTTTACTTTTGTGCTTTCAAGTAATCCCAACCTAGCAAATTCAAATGTAAAATCTCATAACCACTGTGAATTTCAATTTCACTGCTCATATTTTATATGAAACTATAAATTATAAAATAGAAGAAAGAAGAAAGAAAAAAAAAATACTTGAACTAAATGAGAAATTAATTGTAAAATTCAATTCAAAGATATAAGGAATAAACAATGGCCTTGATTCTTCCCCATCCTTCCAAATATCGTTAATACCTGCCAATGTGTTATAAGGACATTTATATTTCTAATTAGTGAAGCTATTTTTTTTAAAATAAAAGTTGATAACTAATTTTTTCCTTTAAAAGAGAATCATTCCTGAAGATACTATATCAGAATATCAAACAAATGGGATTTAACTTCTCTCGATTATCTTTTGATCCAATTTTATTCAAGGAGATTTAGTTTGAGGGTTAAGTGGATGGTTTTTTTTTTAAAATTTGATAGAGATAATTTCTATAATAAATAAATTATGTGTACAAAATTTATAATAAGATTCAATTTAAAAATAAGTAAGATGATAATTTAAAATTTGAATAGTTAAAAATAAATAAATATATCAAATTTTTATTACACTTATTTTTAGTTCTTAATAGAATTTTTTAAACATGATTACTCATTATAAAAATTATAAATACTAAATTTAATAAAAAAATTTATCTGTTTAGTTTTAAAATTAAACATTCTTGAACAGAATTCAACCGAAAATGTGGCACGTTAATAATAGCACATGTAGTGACAGCCTCGTGACCCTATCTTTGACTCGCAACTAAACGAACTCCTCTCTAGTCTCTCCACGTGCAGCTGAGAGTGAGAGAATTGTAGTAGTAGTGAGATACATACAGCAAAAATAAGACGATAAATATGTGTGTAGACAGAGAGAGAGAGAGAGAGGGGAGAGAGCAGAAAGAGACTGAACAACACACATACACAGTGAGTGTTCCTATCCATCTATCTAACAAATTCTCAACCCCACATTTTCCAACTCTAATTACCAAAATGCCCTCACCACCACCGCCATTCCCAGATTTCCCGGCTAATTCACCACCGCCGGCGCCACCCAACCTCCACCACCACCACTCCCCCTTCCTCCCCCCGCTCCTCGCGGGAACCCTAGCCCTCGCATTCCTGGCCTTCTTCGCCGTCCTTTACCGGAAACTATCCGGAAAGCGCACCGCTCCGGCGGATCTCACCAAACCTCCGCACCGCTTCTCCTACTCCTACCTCCGCCGCGCTACGTCATCCTTCGCCGCCTGCAACCGCCTCGGTCAGGGAGGATTCGGTTCGGTGTACAGAGGAACACTTGATTCCGGCCAGGATATCGCCGTGAAGGTAATGGATTCTTCTGGATCTCTCCAAGGCGAGCGAGAGTTCCACAACGAACTCTCAATCGCCTCCAGGATCGAGGCAATGTCCGGACAGTGTCCGCACATTGTGTCGATTCTCGGATTCTCCTCCGATCAACGGAACCGGTGCCGGAGGAGACTGTCACTAGTGTATGAGTACATGCAAAACGGTAGCCTACAGGATGCATTGCTTCACCGCAAGTGTTTAGAGCTATTGGATTGGAAAATGAGATTTAGGATTATAGTTGCTATAGCTAAAGGAATTGAATATCTTCATTGTTCATGTGATCCGCCTATAGTTCACGGGGATATTAAACCGTCTAATATACTGTTGGATTCTAATTTTAATGCGAAAATAGCGGATTTTGGTTTAGCAAAGGTTTTAGCTCCAGATGGCATTGACGAGACATTTATTGAGTGTGGAGAGGATGTGGAGACAATTGATAAGGGAAAAAGGAGGGATGGTAATGGTGAAGATAATGGATCCATACTAGAGGAGACAGAGAGTGCGAGTGTGATGACAGAGGAGGTAGTTGTGAATGTAGATCAATCGCCGGAGAGCTGTGTTAGGGTCTTTGATAGGGAGGTGGCAGTCTCGCCGGAGATGGGGTCTGTTGGATTGGAGGCCACGCCGTCGAGTGTGTCAGAGAGTTGTTTCGATAGGTTGAGTGTTGATAGTGGTACTAACAACAGGAGGGTTGTTGTGAGGAATAAGAGTGGCTCTGGAAGGGATTGGTGGTGGAAGCAAGATAATGCTGGTGAAGGGTCGGAATCCGGCAGGGTAAAAGATTATGTAATGGAGTGGATTGGGAATGAGATAAAGAAAGAGAGACCGAAGAAGGATTGGGTTGCAGAGAGCACAAAGATGGAGCAAAAGAAGAATAGTAACAAGACATTGGAGTGGTGGGCATCATTGGATGAGGAAAAGATTCAAAAGGAGAGGAAAAAGAATCGGAAGCCGAGGGAATGGTGGAAGGAAGAGTTTTGCGATGAATTGACAAAGAAAAAGAAGAACAAGAAGAAGAAGAAAAGGGGACTAAGTCTTGGATCAGGCTGCGGTGGAGAAATGTGGTGGCAAAGGGATGAGGAATTGGGGCAAGAGAGCAAAAAGAGGAAGAGCAGGGGTAGTAGGGGCAGCATTGATTGGTGGTTAGATGGTTTCAGTGGTGAATTTCGAAGTGCTCGAAGAAATAGCCAAGATTGGGCTGGTGGAGAAATCCCCAAAAGTGGTGGTATTAGTAGTACTCCTAGCATGAGAGGAACTGTTTGCTATATAGCTCCAGAGTATGGTGGCGGTGGGTTGCTGTCAGAGAAGTGCGATGTTTATAGCTTTGGTGTACTCTTGCTGGTTTTGGTATCGGGTCGAAGGCCATTACAAGTAACGGCCTCACCAATGTCTGAATTCGAAAGGGCAAATCTCATTTCATGGGCTAGGCAGCTTGCTCAAAATGGGAGGCTCTTGGATCTTGTTGATACTAATATCCAGTCTTTGAATAAGGAAAAAGTACTATTGTGCATCAAAATTGCACTTCTTTGTTTACAAAGATCACCTAGAAAGCGCCCCACCATGAAAGAAATTGTGGAGATGCTCTCTGGTGAGGCCGAGGCGCCTCACTTGCCGTTTGAGTTTTCGCCATCACCGCCATCCAATTTCCCTTTCAAGTCCCGGAAAAAGGCCCGATGAGTTTAACAGATGTTTTAGTTCCAGTATCAGTAACCGTAGATGGTATTGTTCTTATTGTTACAAACCAGTTTATGCATTGTTGTTCTTTGTTGTAAAAATTATTGAAAAAGCAAAAGAGAAAATAGAATTGCTTGAGTTTAGCATTGACTAGGTTGCTTTCATTTTGTTCTAGCCTACAAAATGTATATGACCTTTGCAAAAGTGATTATCACAAGTTGTTGAAATCTAGGAATCCCAAGCATAAAGATAACTGTAGGTGTATGTGACAGTTGCTCCAACTTTTGCAAGTGGTGAGGCCACTTTCAACAACAAATTTAGTGCCCTTGGACTTTTTATGAGCTTACCTATTATTGATTTAGCACTTTTTGGGTCCCAAGAAATGTTTGCCTTTTTGTTGTCTGCTACCTTACAAAAGTTAGGCTGAGCTTGGTTGTAGAGTAACTTTAATTTTAGCATGCTACCTATGCACAAAGAGTACACAAATTGATTGCTGGATTGGTCAATAGCTAAATAATTTTAACTTGTTTTTAGTAGGCCCCAATTCTTGAGTAATCTTATGCATTAACTATTTGAGTATCTACATCACTCATACAATCCATGTATGGAGTGATTTTGCAAATTTACTTAAATAGACGTATATGGAAGTGTTTATACATGTTTGGGCAAGCATTTTACATGTGCGCAAGAATTATCACATAAAATTGTCTACCATCTAAATGCCATATGCTCTTAATTAATTCAAGCAAGCCTGGTTTTTCACAAGCTTGGGGGCATTTTCGAATTTAGATAATCGTATTGTAGATCTGGCATGAGAAGAAATGGATCTTGGTTCAAATATACGCTCTCAACCAAAGACTCAGCTATCTAGTTTTTTACTCGGTGATATGACTCGGCCAGTAGCCTGGTTACAGCAAGTCTAGCTTATTTCGTTAATATATAGGTAGGGATGTATGATTTTTGGAAGCGAAGGTACTGAAACCAAGTGAACTCTGACCCTTTTTGGATCGGTCAGGGATTACATTTAAACCACGTATGGCAAAGAGTAATTTTCTAGTGGTGCCCAATCAATAGTTTTTGATGAAGTGCTGTACCATGATAATTTGTCGGACCTACAATTCCATTGGCGACGTCTCTCTTGTTGCCTGCTTTGTCGAATCTTAAAATGCATGTATTTCAACTACACACAGCGTAAACAGAAAAACGAAAGGTGTTAAAAAAGGTAGTATGAATCTGATGGGTTGAAAGTGAAAGCCAACTGATTTGATTGATTTTGAGTCTAGATTCCCCATAAGAATTTCGAATATCTAGGCATTATCACCACAAAAGTATTAATTTGATTTGATTGAAAGTGAATTTCCATTAGTTATTTGTGGACCTAGATAGCTTAAGAATATCAAAATTCTCCACTCTTTGATCTTTCCATTTGAAATGTTATTTCCTATACTTCATTCCCATGGATGTGATTCTGCAAAGAGCGAGAACTCTACAAAGAGTTTGTATTTCTGCATCACTTAAGCACCAAATTTATGACTTCACTTACAGTTTATATCGCACATGTATATAATTGGTGATTGCTAACAAACAATTATCATATTAATATTGGCAAAACATATATGGAATTTGTTGTACTGTCAGTGTCTTGTATTATTTAGTTGTTATATTTTAAGGTTGATTGTGATGTTTATAGATGTATATATTCTATCTGTATTTTCTGGATTTTGATATAGCCATTTTGTCAAAAGGATAATTGATAAACGTTCACCAGATACACTTGTTTAGTTGTTTATGTAATTCTTGTTTGGTTAATGGTAGCCCTAAATATGCTGTTTATCTACACATACATACTAAAATAAGAAGATAACTCAATTCTACTGTTGGGTGAACAAATTCCACGGACAAGGTACTAATGGTGCATTTTTTTTTGAACATAAGGTACTAATGGTGCTTGATTGTTTTACATTATGAAAAACAATTTGGTTTTCTGGAAATAAGATAAAAGGGCCGCGTGATAATGTTTTTCGCAAAAAAATCAACGAATAATATTTTTTGGAAATAAGGGCCTAGATATCAATATAATTATGAGATAAGAGTTCATTTATCAATTGTGTTTTAAAATAAGAGCTTTGACCAAGCGCAAACTTTACTTTGCACTAAATTGTGTTAAGGGTAAACTTAACTTTGCATAAAATTGTGTTTTGTACAAATTTAACTTTGCAATAAAAAAAAATTAGTGCAAATTTGTTTTGCATAATGTGTTTATATTTTTTAACAAGTATCTTCTTATGTTTCATTCATAAAACTTTAAAACAATATCAAATAAACACAAATATATAGTAATATTTTAGAAAATAAAGAGTGCAAACTTAACTTTGCATAACTCTAAAAAAATTATTATGTACATTTTATTAATAAAAAGGCTTTGAATATGTAATTTGTTAAAATTATTCTAAAGCGCCGTTAATTAAACATTTATTTATAATAATATGCTAAAACCATGTAGTGCAAACTTGATTTTGCATGATTCCTTAAAAAAACGCAATTTAAAAATTTACTGCAAAATTAACTTTGCAATATTTTGGAATTTGGTCAAATATAAACCCTTAATTTTAAAAAATATTATTCCCTTGTTCTTTTGTAGATTTTTTTTTCATACAAACCCTATTTTTCTATATACCGGTATTTCACAAAGATTAAAACAAAGAACTGTTTATAATTTATATACTAGTAGATATTTAAAACTAAAACAAAATTTATTACAAGTGTAATTTATAATAGATCTCTTTTTGGGGTTTTGGCTCTCATAGTTAAGAAGAAAAAACTCTTCTTCTACTTCCTTTTTTTTGGAAAGAAAAGGAAAATTGCAAGAATAAAAACTAACAATTAGAAACTCATAACTGGGCAACCATTATTGGATAATGGATATGTACCCACCAAATCTAAGCACAAACACATTTAGATAGAAATTACGTATCATAATTTAAGTCATTGAATTTTAAACTAACGTCAACTCTCTTCTAGGGTAACTGAAATCACCCTAGAGGAGCTGGATCATCATATAGGCAAACTAACCAGCAAAATAAGCCTCCATTCATTTCCTTCAATCATTAGTAATGGGAGAAAGCAATGGTTTGTTCGAGAAGAAAGCTTCTAAATTCCCCACCACAAGCCGAAAGGCATTGAAAAAGGACTCCTCTGTAAATGCAGCTTTGTGCGGCGACAGCACAACATTGTACAATCCAAGCATCTCTTTAGGTACACTAGGCTCATTCTCAAACACATCCAAACCAGCACCACCAATCTCTCCATTCACCAATCTCCTCACAAGCTCCTTCTCGTCGATAATGGCCCCACGAGCTATGTTAATTATGATCCCGTCCTTTCCCAATGCGGACATCACTTCACCGTTAATCATATGGCGCGTTTGGTCCGATAATGCGCAACAAATGACGAGGACATCGCAGTTAAAGGCGAGTTCGAGGACGTTCTGGTAAAAAGGATAGGAAGTGGACAGTTTCTTCTTCCTTGAGGTGTAGGAGATTGTGCAACCGAAGGCCTCAAGCCTTTTCGCTACTTCAGAGCCGATGCTTCCCAATCCAACTATCCCGATTCGTTTGCCTCCCAACTGAAAGAAAAATTCCGTCAAAAGTTTCTTTTTGGATCATAGCTATGTACCAGACCACTGGTGCTGCTGCTTTACAATTAGGCCCTATGCAATTATTCCATAAAACTTTATGTTGCCGGTGACCATAACGTTACAGAAAAATATTTTTACTTGTGGTCTAATAACAAGATAAAAAATGATAAAAAAAATAATTATTTTATATGAGAAGCAAGTGAATTTGATAAGACATAAAGAAGAAAAAATATTCAAAAGATAAATAAATAACGATGAATAACATCTTCGCATCAAATATAAGATAACTTATAATACTAGTCAACTTATTATTTATTTTTCCACACTATTCAATTGTTTCCCCTGTATATAATTTTTTATCGTGTCATCAAATTCGCTCCTTATTTTTTAATACAAACCGGTTAAAATTTAAAAGTAGAGTATGAGTGCCACCTAAATTCATGTACATCACCGACTGCACAGCATTGAGTTTAGGCCGTAAATAAAACAAAGTAAAATATTTTTTCGTCAATCATCTCAAGTACTGCTAAAACAAAAAGAATTTTTTTTCCGGTTAGATTGTGAATAGTTGTAATCATAATGAATCAATTTGAACGGGAGATGGGCAATAATAACCTTGGAACCAAGCGGATATTCGTCAATGACCGGCCAAAGACCGGCACGAACAAACCGATCACCATCACTAATTCTCCTCAGAACGTCAATCAGCAGGCCAACCGCAACATCGGAGACGTCTTCCGAGAAGATGACGCCGGCGTTTGCGACGGAGATTCCACGCCGCCGGCACTCCTGCAAGTCGATGTGGTTGACGCCGGCGCTGGCGGTGACGACGAACTTTAAAGACGGGAGGTGGCGGAGTAAGTCGGCGGTAATGGGACTGGCGCCGGAGCACAGTACGGCCTTAACGGACTGTGCATAGGTTGTAATGAAGAGATCTGTGGAGAGTGGAGATTGGTAGGCTTTGAGGATATCAAATTTTTTGGAGAATTCGTCTTCGTGTGCGGTGAATACCGGCGGCGGACGGAAGATGAGGAGTTGGGGGCGATGTTCTGCTTCCGCCATTGGCGGTGGAGAGGGGAAGGGAAACGATTGAAGTTGAAAGGGGGGGGAGTTTTTGGATTTTATTTGATAAAGTCTAAATGTTTGTTTGTTTGTAGGTAAATATCAAGTCGTTGGTTGTAGTACAGTGGTGAGTATTCCCGCCTCTCACGCGGCAACGGCGTCTTTTTGTTTCTTAGATTGAAAAATCTACGAATTTCTTGACATCGTATCTATGAAAAAATATTTATTTATAGCTAGTATGATGAAGTCGTCTTTTTATTACGGTAGAAAGGAAATAGTAGCCGATTAGTCATTAAAAAAATAAAAATAAACAAATATTTTCGGGATTACATCAATTTCTTAGACACATGTTGGTTGGGGCAAGATTCTTTTAGTTGTGGACACCATCCATTTGCAAAAAGGGGAGTAATTACTTTAGTTAGCCTTTTATTTTCAAATTTAATGAAATGACATTTTTCTAATTTCAGTTGAATGATTGGATATATGGTTATCCTTAATTCACGATAAGTCAAATGTATTTATATTAAATTTAATTATTGATATGGGATATAAGTCTTTACAAAATTCTCTTGTGAAGGCCCAATTAGTGTTTTGTTAAAGAGTTCTTTTACCAACATTTTATAGATATCAACTTGTTGTTAGCTTCAAAACAAATAATTATGCCACATTCACACGGTAGAGGCCTAAATCCTTGATAATAGTATATATAATCACCCAAGTTCTCCCCAATTTATTAATTAGAAGTCCTTTACTAGAGTTTTTTTTTTTTTTCTGAAAAAAAATTGCTTTCGTCAACTTGAATATATAGAGGTGGAAATGGTTCTTGAATAGAAGGAATATAATTGTAGCTCAATTTTCTCGTGGGCCAGAAATCCAGCCCTTCTGAGGAATATAGATGCTTTGTTTTTACAGCAGCGCACTTGGTTGAATTTAATGAGATGGGCTCTTGAATGAAAGTATTAGCATGATCCCTTTGATTTGTGGGCCCTACAGTTTAGCAAATAACTGGCCCAACAAGTGTTTTTGCTGAGCAATTTGGCAGCTCATAATATAGATTTTGAATACACAGTTTTAATTAAACATGAGTGTTTTACATATGACCTATGTTAATTAAGAACATATATCCATCACTAATTACATATGACCTACAAATCATCATTTTATCTTAAAAGAAGTTGGGGATATTATATGCTAATTCTTAACATATTTTGACCCATGCATACATCTCCAACTTCTTTTGAACCTACCTACCTAGCTAGTTAGAGCCATACTACTCACTCACATTAACGTATATCCATCTAAGCATTATTAGCATCATGGATCGTAAATGTGACATATCACACACCACAAGATCCATCAATTAGCCACATCGCTTGCCTTTTTTAATTGATCGAACACACTCACATATACATACATACACACACACACACAATATATATATATATATATATATAATTAAAGCCTTTATTTAATTTATTATATATATGAGCTTCTTCAAGTACTTGCATGCTCACGTGACTCTTAATTTGTTCTTTATTAGTAATAGTAAGAATCCACATAAATTAATAACATACACAATATATATACAGAAATATCAATACCTAAAATCAAACCCATTAAATTTTCCTAAATATGTCCCATCCTTAATTAATATGAATTATATATATAATCTTATTTTAAATGATATGATTCATTATATATATATATATATTTAGTACAGCTTGTTTTATTGTACGTCTTCTTCCTCCTATAGCTAGCAAGAGAATATATATACCTACCTTCTATCCAAATAAAAATAAAAATGCCTACCTAGCTAGTACATGCACCGACTATATATTAATTAGATCGAGTACGTGTATAATATAATCATTAATTGATATTAGAGAATATAAAATATTTATATGCAATAATAACAAATATGTTCAAGTCGATCAAGAGGCTGACACACAACTACCAGCATGGGTTTATATATACATAACATAACGTTGCATTATATCTTTATATATATATATATATATGTATTCCCTTTTCACACAATCACGCCAGCTCTATAGAAAAAAGAAAATACATATTATATACGGAGTATATATATATATATATCTTTCATGTATCTTTTGATTTATCACATGTTAATTTTAAAACCACAATATATACTTGTTTCTTTCTACTCCTTCCATCTTATATTAAGAGTACATACTATATATTTTCTTTTGAATATCTCAAAATGAGAGTTCAGTTTCACTTTAATTTCCGACATATAATCAATGTTAAAGCTAGTTTCGCTTTCTACCACTAATTATGTTAATATTATATATTTTTTTAAAAAATTAAAATTCAAATTAGACTCTTAAATTAGTTCAAGTTGTAGGTAATTAGGGCAGCAAACATGCATCGCATACACAAAATTTCTGCACTAATCATTAAACCCTAGGATCTACACTGTTCAATAAAATCGACAGAAGACATACCTTGTATGAGATTTCGAATTAAGGCAACTAAGACGGTGGATTAGATCCTTCAGTTGTTGTTGTCCTAGCGTAGAAAATACGACACCTCTACGGTATGCACACACGAACGAGATCAGATCATTGCTTGGTGTACTAGCGCCGTTTAGGGTTCTCTCAACTATTTCGTATTTCTTGCCTCTAGAACTCTCTAAGACGGCCAAGAAGAACAAATGTTTCCTTTTAAAGGGGAACCCTAGTGAGAACTCTAAGCAACAAACGAATTAGGCCGAAGTCTAACTTGGTCCGTTTTAATTCGTTTTGATCCAACTTGTTTTGGTGTGCGATCCTGTAGGTTTATACTCTTTGGCAGTATAATTAAAAGCTCGTTTTATTATATGAATAGTAAGCGGTCTCTAGTAAAACATTACTACTACCCAAAGGGTATAAATGTCAAAACGACACAACCTTAAATTGATATTCCACATATTAATTCCTTTTGTCAACCGATATCTAGATTGAACACAAGATTGTGCAAGTGTCATTCTTGTATAGTTCAATCTTTATTTATTGATCTCTAAGTATAATTAATCTAATACAAATGACACCTCATTTATGCATGGCCATGTAAATATTAATTATACTTATCAAGGAGCCCAAACATATCTCTCTCATTATATGAGAGTGACAAATCTCATCTTGATCAACCACATACCTCTACATAGTTTATAGTATGCTTGATCATTATCTTTATAATTACTCAGTCAAGAGTAACGTTTGATGATGCCTGACATGCTATTCCCTATGTTGGTAACCATGACGATCTCAGGTCTAAGGATAATACGATATCATAAATGGGGAACACCACTGATTACATAATGTAACACTCCTCGCAGTGTCCCCAAAGCGGGTCGGTCCAATAGTTTGTTCCCCAACAATTATCAGTGTGTTCAGCTTGATATCTCCATATCTATGACTTGTGAAACATAGTCATCAGCTGACCCAAACTCTAATCATTATATCAATGTGATCCTAGGTTATTAACACATGATTATGGACATCTAAATAATGTTATTAGAACATTACTAGTATCCCATAATCAAGTCACATACTTGATGAACTAGTATTAATATGTATTATTTACAAGAGAATATAAAGTAAAATGAAATAAACTTTATTAATGACAATAAACATAAAATATCCAAGTACAAATTATAATTTATAAATAATTCTAGGACATATCTCTTTCACAAGTGAAATATTTTTAATTTCTTCCTCACTTGGCCTTTGGCCTTCGCCCTTTGGGATAGGTGCATGGTTCTTCCGATGGATAAGGTCCATCATTTTCTTTAACCAAAAAAAAACAGTAGTTAATTAGTGCTTCAATTAAATAATAGCTAGCGACAAAGTTGTTTAAAAAAAATAAAAAATGACGGAGACAAAAAGAAAACATTTAGTGACTTGTTTTCTGACTTAAATTACTAAACTTTTTTCAGTGTGCTAAAATTAGGGTCGCTTTCGATATATATGTAGTGTTTGTACAAAAATTAAAATTGGAGATTCTTTTCACGAACATAAAGTATTTTTGGAGCCCTTATTTTAATGAGGTATTTAATTAAAAACATATTAAACATCTTACATAATTAAGTTAATAAGTGATTCAATTTGTTATAATAAAAGCATGCCCAGTAGTACGTTTTATTCTGCACGTTGCACTGACAAATTAAGTAGATATATCATGAACTTCCAGCACAGATAAATTATGAATACAAAAAATACACCAGTAACGCCGCCAGCCTACAAAGCATTGCTGTTGTTTGTTGTTGCGTATATAGTGATGGGATTTGTAATAATCTTTTTATTACTTTATTTTTAAACTTTTGGTTTGTTGGTCGGAAAAGTAATTAAAACAAAGTATTTAGCTTAATTAACTTACCAATTAAGTTAATGCATGTCCATTTTAGGCAATAATTAAGCTAAGTTTCTTGTTAGTAGGACCCAAAAGGCCATGCCATCCATCGATCATATGGGAAAATGATGGATAAAATATAAGTGAGTCATCATCATCACCACCATCATACGAGAAAAAGATGTTTATTTTATTATATAGCAAATATACACTATTATATATTAGCTAGGGTCAAGAAATAGTTTCGGCATTTTAATTAAAGAGGTTTTCCTTTTTGAGGGTGAATGGTTGAATTTTTTGATAAAATTTGATAGAGACGATTTTCATGACGAATAGATCAAATCTACCAAATTTCTTCAAAAAATTCAACCAATAAGTGGGTGAACAAAAAATTTACATATGCGCATCATTTTTGGCCGTTAAAATCTTATATTTTTGGTTCACTTATTTTCGGTTGAAATTTTTGATGAAATTTGGTGGAGATAATTTTCATGACGAGTAGATTAAGTTCATCAAATTTCATAAAAAAATTCAACCATTAAGCAGGTGAACTAATAATTTATATATAAATATACATTTGCGATTGTTGAAATTTTAGATTTTCAGTTCACCTATTTTTTGATTGAAAATTTTGACGAAATTTGGTGGATTTGATCTACTCATCAAGGAGATCATCTCCATGTACCAAATTTCATCGAATATTTTAATTATTTTTTTCTCAAAAGGGAAAGTCCATTCTTTAAATTTTCTTTGTTTTTTTAAATAAATCCTTTTAGAGTCCGGCTGATTATATTAAGAAAATATTTATTTGTAACTGTTGAATCTCGAAATAAATCCACACGGTCATACTTACGTTCATATTTTTGGAGAATATAACTTTGGACTCTTTACTCAGTTAACACACTTATTATCTTAAATTAGTTATTCATCCTTGGTTTATTCTAAGTCTAAAAGATAATTTTGTGGGAGCATAAAATTAGAACCTTTATTCGGACCGGGTATTTAAAAGCAGGCCCAAGATTCATGGAGCGCGTTCGAAGAAAGAAGGAGAATCCTCAGCAGGTAGTTGAAGTTGTGAACATCTAGCCGAGTAAAAACATTCTAGCCAAGCATAGCTGAAGGATCCAAGATAACCGAAGTGGCGATATGGGCGTCCTAGCTAATACGAGAGAGACACTTGTACTTATAGGCACGATCAGTGTTCGTTGCTAATATGGGCGCATGGCAATTGGATACCTGTAAAGTTCAAAGTTGGTTATGAATAAGAAACCACTTCGCATGTGAAGATTGGAGGTTTGGTGGATAAATTATACCCTTTATAGTTATTTAACTGCTAACCTAATAAGTATTGTAACTCTAATTTTATACGTATAAATAGAAAGAGAAAGCTCACTAACAGGGATCCAATTTTTTACTAGCCCTCAAACACTCCAGCATTCTCTTAAAGTGAACAGTTATAACTCTCCTGGAGTCAATCTAAATTTGGCCATTAGAGCTTAGTAAAGAATATCACCACACACTTAGGGAGGACGTAATATACCGGACTGGGTATAAAAGCCATCGAAGGAACCTACTCCACCAACGAAAATTCATTTTCATTATTACAAATTTACTATTCACTTTCACAACCTTTGTTGAATCTGGTTATTGACTCTATCAATCTGGGCTGCTTTTATCTTATTTGGGCTTGGGCAAATTTCTACCGCTCACAAATATAAGCAGAATGCTCCGGTTGTTAGCAATCTCAAAATTATTCAACTCGATCCAACTGAGATATTTGTCTTGAATTAGGTTTTGTTTAGATGATCTCAAATACTCAAGTGTTCGTCGATTTGATAAGACTAGCTGTTGTGATGGGAGGTTCAAAAGACTTATTCGTGAACCTGCTCGTTTTGATAAAGTTTCATAAAACTTTTTAATGTATAGTGTTGCTCTTCAAATAATTCTAGCACTAGAGTGAGTTAGGTTAGATTAGATGGGTTCGTATGTACTTTGAAGTGATTTTTGATATATTCTAATAAATTTAAGGGTGAGTGTTTGCTTAAATTATTCATGCAACCATTTGTTTGTTGCTAACGACGTATTTAATTAGTGCGTTCATTCCATTTGAAAAAGTTAATAGATAATTTAGTCTTGCCAATTTTAACAACCTAACGAATTAAACCAAATAACGGTTTGGGCCGTTTCATTGTAAAACTATAAAATATATATAAAAAAAATATATAATAAGTTGAAAGATAAAACGAGCGATTCAGTAATATATATGTTTTGTTATTTTTTTTATTTGTCATGATATTTAATTTTAAGAAGTAAGACAATTAATTTAAAATATTCTCCAAAAATTAAAATTTTTAATAATCATCTCTGAAACTACGTAATTAATGAAGACGAAACCTTTTAGAGTGAATTTACTTTTTTTGGCAAATAGTACCTGTTTATTTATTGAGTGACAATAAATGTGGAAGGACAAATAACTTTATGCGAATATGTTACTTGAAAAGTAATCTACAGAGAAAGTACGCTTTGGCTTTGGCCTTTTCTAGAGACAAACACACACACATGTATATATATATATATATAGACAGTATTTTTAGCACAGATGCAATGAACGACGATTTATTATTTTTAAAATATTAGAGAGATATTTTTAACAATAAAAAAATATTACTAAAACTCCGGTTCGAATGAAGTCCACACAATTTTTTTTCATATATTTATATATATTGAGCATGCTATAGTATAGTAGAATTAGCGACTCGTACTTCTCTAAATATTGCACCTCGAACGTGATCTTTAATTTTTTTTGTATTTTCAGGTAGACAAACATGATATTCAATTTATGCATTTTTTTTCACCTGAAAAATAAAGCATCTTTGTACCATCCAAATGGCCCGGGGCACTATAATAGAAATGTTGAATAATGCTAGAAATTAACTATTGAATTTCACTTAGGAAAAGAAAAAAAACTTAATAATATCAATTTAATTAATTAAGAGTTATATATATATATATATATATATATATTCTTTTTTGAGACTTCTCAAAATTAATTTTTTTTTTGAAATATAAACAATGTACCATATATTATCATCGCAAGTAAGTTCAATTCTTCGGTATCGATTACGTTAAAATTTTAATTTGAGACGGAGTTTTAATTGATCAAGTAATGGGTAGAATCCATCCATCCATCCACCTAGGTAGATATGTGCAGCTTTAAGATTTACTATGGGAACAATATATTACTTAGCACTGTGTCACTGTATACACTTATTACCTACTCATGTTTACAATAATATTATTCACGTTGTAAATTAATTATATTTGTCTTCGCTTAATTATGTTATAGTAGGTGCTGACAACGTACTCGCTTAACATATTATATTACCATACGAAGAGTTCATCTTATATCTTTTATGTACGTTGAAAACTGAAGCGTTATGTATGTGTGGCTATTATATATAGTATTTCAATAATTCTTAACGGCATGCTTTTTTATTAAGAAAAAAATGATTGAATCTGATTCGCTGTAACTACTATAAATCAGGTCAATGGTTTGATATTAAATCCACTCGCTGTGGCTTAATTTATATTAATACTTAGTTACACTGCAGCTTGATATTAATACTTGGATGGTAAAGTTCTACTACAGATGATTTGAGATAAAGCAACATTAACATTAAATATGTTACAAATGTCATTGTTACGGTTAGGAACCACTTCTCCCAAAAGTTTAAACTGTTAAGAAAAGGAACTGCAATGAATATCACGCTTAACACCCTCCCTAACGTGCGACTCCATACTCACACATGAAGAGCAAATATGAACAGGAGGATCATGCAGCTAGAACAAACAGATTTAGGATTAAAACCTTGGAGATAAAATTGTAATTATTTTTAGTAAAGGCCAACAAAATAACAAGAGCATTCTCTTGCACGAGAATTCCATGAAGAAAAACAGAAGTGAAAAAAATTAGTGTTTATACTTGGAACTCTCTCTCACTCTCGTGTTAGATTTCTTGGTTGGATTCGCACTCTCTTTTTAATCCCACACGGTAGGGATAGTTAATTAACAAATTCGGCCTTTTTAATTTGCTTCAGAATTTTATTTTGTCATGTTATTATTTAATGTAACTTTTTTTTCCAATCAAGCTCTCACCGGATTAAAATTAATCCTGGATCTGCAGAGATTACAAAGTGAACTTAATTAATTGAATCTTCAACGATGAGAAATAAAAGAGAAAGAAGACAAAAAGTAACTCGATGAACTCTTTATTTATTACACTTTAATGCATATACATGCATATAATGCTACATAGTTATGATCGATTCTCTTACCTCTCTCTACATGTCACTTTCCTTACCCTAAATAATTCATAAAAGAAGAAGAAGAGAGAGAGAGAGCAAATTAACATATATGATCGATATTAACGTACGTAATACTTAATTATATATAGCGTGGTCTTATTAGTTGTTTTTGTGTTGCAGCCAATTGGCAAAAGCATCAAGGGTTTTCATATCAGCTCTATAGTGTTTCTGCGTGAATTGGAGTAGAGTTGACCAAGTGAAATCAGGATATATCCTTTGAATTTCATATTTATTATTATTAGTCAATAATGATTTTGGGGGGGTGATGACGTGGTTCATCTTTGGAGAGAGAAAGAATGCAAGAGATTTCCTCGGACTTTGTTTGTTAACCACTGCTCTGTGCAAGCAACTCTTGTAAATTCCATTTGATAGAGCCTGAAAAAATAAATAACATTAATATATGAACTCCATTAATTTATAATTAATGAGAAAAAAAATTAATGTGATATATAGAAGCTAATTAAAGCAATGTCTGATCAATGCACTTAGTTCAACCTCATAATTAAGAATATATTATTATTACCAGGTATGTATATATATATACAAGCCAGGGTCTAATTTAGCCTAGCTAATATTGTTATGGGGTACTACCTATTTCGCTTGCACATATATATATTTTCACTGTCATGCCTTTATGGCACTGATTATATATCCAAAACATCCCATAAGAAGATTACACACTACTTTTGGTTAACAATAATATATATACTTAATTGTAATGCATGATAATGAAATTATGAATATATGAGGTCAACATACCTGATAAGAATAGCATTTTCCTTTAGTCATATATATAAAGTGCCGCATTTGACATTTCTTCCTAGCTACTTCACTAAAATCTATCTGTACATACCGGTCCAACTAATAACATAGTATATGTTTTAATTTTGGATCAAACTCGTTTGCTTTTTCTCAAATTAAAGGCTAGGTTATTATTAATAAAGACTAGTGATTGATTTATAATACATTATTTTACCGGATACACAAGTAATTAACATGGGATGAACTTCTTGTAGCGTAGTTTGCTAACACTTAATGCAGCCACACACAACAGTCTGGTCACAAGATATATAGAGTTGGAACATTGTGGCAGAAAATGATATATACATACATATATATTATATATATAGAGAGAGAGATCAAATTGCTTGAACTTAATTACCATGAAAGTGTCACCAATATTAACAACGAATGCTTGTGAAGTGGGAAGAATGGAGTGCCATTTTTCATCAGCAAAGACTTGTAAGCCACCAACATCATCTTGATGAAGGATGGTTAAAGATGTTGGGTCACAATGAGGTCCAGTTCCAAGTGTTAGATCTGGTTTTTGGCAAGGTGGGTAATAGTTTAGTCTCATTATTGAGTCATTTTCTTCAAAGAATTCCCTAAAATGAGATGGGCCCACACCAAGGCTGATGCCCAATAGCTCCATTATTCCAAGTGAGAGATTGCTCATGGCTTCACAATATTCTTGGTATACCCTCCTACGAAAATCCAAATTAACAAAATTAAAACTCATGCTACTTAACAATTGGAAGTAATGGGTGAAAAAGTAAATCATTACATTAATAACACGTACTACTTAAATATATTATGTTTCATTTCTATTTTCCTCACCTACATTGTAAAAATAACAAACTACACAACGTAGGGCTCAAAAAAATAATTGGTTGATAAAGCTGTACAAATACCATTTTCTTTGAAATAAGGCTACGTGTATACAACAACTTATTTTGATCAAATTGTGTGAGAATGATCGATGCGGCAAACTCGTATTATTTAGCGAGAAAGATTCTCATATCGTATTGATCGAATTATGTGCACGTGACATCATTTGGTTAACTAGGAAAATTTCATGTACTAGCTTGCTAGCTATATTAATTATTTTCCATACCCGAATTGTCTGAAATCTTCTCCCATTACATCCAAGAAATAATCCTCCACCACATTTGAATTCCTTTCCTCGGGAGAATATCTAAACGAAAGTGTTTCTTTCCACGGAAGATTAGAAGTAAACCTATTAGTAAAACTACTAGCATACCCACAATACTCCCCGGCCTTTCTCTCGGCCTTCATTTTCTCTTTTAGCGACATTTCAAAGAAGAGGTCCGCGTAGTGGTGGGCCTCTTCTATGAGCTTGGGATTGACCCCGTGGTTCACCACGAGAAAGAACCCATGCTTTCGGCATGCATTGTCGACTAGCAGAGCCACCTCAGCTACGGCTGGGGGGTCACCGGAGAAGAAAGCATGCAGGTCGATTGGGGGCACGTATAGGGGGGGTAGGTGTGGGTCACGGAGGGGGGTATCGTGGTGGGGCCAGATGAATTGAGGGGGTATGTTGTGCTGGTGTTCAAGGAGCATGGAGTCGAACGTACTGAGGGGTTTTTGGTGTGGTTTTGGTTGTGGCATTGGCATGATTTTATTTTATTTTATTTTTTTGAATAAGTGTGTGTGAGATAATGGGATAGAAGTGGGGAGATGCAAATAATTTTGAAAGAGAGAAAAGAAAAGAAAAGAAAAGCCAAACCAAGGGAGATCATTGAGGAAGTCAGTTTAGCAAAAGATGGAATCTTAAATAGAAGCACCTCATAGCGTGTGGGATCTTCCCGAGATATTAAAAATAAAAATAATAATAATAATAATTAATTTAAAAGATTAAAATTAAAATTTTACTCGCTGCATGTACAGCATTACTATTAAATATACTATCTCTTGTTTACAGAAAAATGAAAGTATCCAACAAATTTTTTTTTCAAAGATTTTAAAACTGCATATATATATATGGGTGTGGTTTCAATCGTTAATTCTCTTTTTACCTATAAATGGTTGTTGTAATATTAATTATTAGATGAAAAATCAATGGTTGAGATCAAATGTATAGTTGGCTAACATAATTAATACACATTGGAGAAATATAAAGTATTAAATACAATGTTAAGTGGGTAACTTGTTGTTACCTTATGACATGACATTTTTTTGTAATTTAATTTGAAGGAATCATAAATTAGATATTCATTCCATGATTTGGTAATTTCAATACATGATATCTCTATCCCCTACCCCTATAAAATGGGTGATTTTGTTTGTATTGATATCTTGCAGTTAATCTACATTGTTAAGTTAATTAGCATTGCCTGTTAAATTAATCCATAAGCGTGGATAAACTAACAAAAAAATGTTATTGATTTAATTTTATAAATATTATTTTATTAATAATTTAATATTAAAAAATAAATTAGATTAATAGGTACATCTGCTTTAATTAAATAAATAAAAATATGGGGCTTTTTTTTAAAGGATAAATCAATTACTCTCATTCTAACAAAGGAAATTATATTTTTAGGATTAGTTTCAAGGACAATTTTTTGACCGATAACAAAATAAATTTTAATTTATTAAAAATAAAAGATAGTCAATTCCAAAACTACCCCTTATTAAAGATAACAATTGTTAAAAAATAAAATAATAAAAAATATATAAATAAAAAAAGCTCAAATTCAAACTAAGCATCTCAAATAAAGATTTTAAATTTGAACATGTAATCAAAATATAATCACAAAGGTCAACCAAGAACATAAGTACTAAATATATATTTTATTAATTCCAAAAGAGTTAAAAGCATATAACACCCCTTAAGTTTACACCGAGTTGCACTTCTGTCCATAAAATTTCATTTTGCCCTTATAAAGACACAAAGTAATAGCTGTGTTGCACTTTTGACCAACTTCACCATTTCTGTCCAAAATCTTAAAGGAATATCTTACACGCGGGCCACGTGAGGGGTAAAATGGGCATTTTCACCCTAAATGCACTTTATTCTTCCCTATTCTAATTTTGCCCTAGTTGATGACCAAAGCACACACAAAGAGAGAAGGAAGGAGCAATTTTTTTTAGTAACCCCCTGTGGATTTAAAAAATTCAACTTTTTAATATGTGTTGAATTGAATTCATTGATGTTTCGAGAACGAATGAATCTACAACAATTGAATAAACCGATGAACTAATTAAAACTATATGAATTATTCGATGCTGTGTGTACAATTGAATAGCCGGAAAGTACTAGTGGTGGTTAATTTTTTAGCCCTTTTATAAATTCTGACCGAATTAGTAACTCAGATCTCTTTCAAACTGAACACGTCGTATCCAGCAGAAGTTTCAAGGCAGAGATCGAGCCTTCGATTCCTGCGATAAATAGCCATTGACAATTAGAGTCGGTGTGTGACAAAATACTTGTTGGCCTTCCGAGGCAGAGGAGTAAGCTAATTCCTCTGCTTCTTTGATGCCTTGTTCCCATTGCTTCTTCTTCTTCATTATCCGAAGTGAGAACAAAAGCTCCATGCTGTTTGCCTTTCGCTCTATGCTCGCCAGAATCACCTCGTGCCAATCTGTTTGCTCTACTAGATCTAGGGGTGTTTTCGGTTTCGGTCGAGGTGGAAACTAGGATACCCCAAACCCTCCCCAAACTTTATAGTCCGGTTTCGGTTCAGTTCGTACCTATGAAACCCAAACCCTCCCCAAATTATTCGGTTTCCGTCCGGTTCGGTCTCATTCGTTTTTTTTTGTATTGTTAAAACTTTAGTTCAAAATTGCACTAAAAATATAAATTCACTCAAAAGGCACTACAAAAAAAATTATATAATGTATTTATTTTAATAATTAGCTTCAGTAATTATTTGTAAATGTAAATAATCCATAGGGTTTGGTCATTTATATAATGTAAATGTTGTAAGAAAATTTTCTTTTTTTTTCAACGTATTGTAAGACAACTTAAGTAATTACATTAAGTTAGCAATTTTTTTTTAAAAGATTCGGTTTTTTAGGTCCAATTCGGGGACCCCGAATCCCCAACCCATACCGACCCAAATCAATCGGTTTCGGTTTTTTTTTCGGTTCGGAAAATTTCGGATCATAACGGATCGGTTCGGTTCATTCGTTCGGTTCATTCGTTCGGTTTTCGGATTTCTGACAACACCCCTAACTAGATCTGCCTTCCTTCCTTCTCTATCTCCCTTTGGTCATCAATTAGGGCAAAATTAGAATAGGGAAGAATAAAGTGCATTTAGGGTGAGAATACCGATTTTACCCTTCACGTGGCCCGCGTGTGAAATATTCCGTTAAGATTTTGGACGGAAATGGTGAAGTTGGTTAAAAGTGCAAACGGCTATTACTTTGTGTCTTTATGAAGGCAAAATAAAATTTCATGGACAGAAGTGCAATTCAGTGTAAACTTGAGGGGTGTTGTATGCTTTTAACTCATTTCAAAAACTCTAAATTTCAAATCAATGATCAAATGATAAGATGTTGCAATTTTAAAAAGAAAAAAAGTTTATATACAACAAAAAAGAAAAATAAAAATACTTGAGAATGGTGATCCTTTCAAAAAAATTAAAATTTTGATGATTTTTTTAGAATTGTTTGTAGGCTCATTTATTTCACATAATTTCATAAAAAAATATTATTTTTTTTGAAGCATAAAATAAATTTCAAAGGTTTAAGGTTTGTTGTTTGCATAATTATCCTCTCTCAAACCATTCCAATGAAAGAAAATACTATTCGTATTATAAATTAGAGTACCAAATGTCGTGCTAACTAATTAATTACATGATCATGAATATTTTATATAACTATATATTAAAAATTTGATAAATATGAAATATGTTTATTGTGCTTGTCAACATAGAAGAATATGCATACATGATTCTTAAATCTTTATTATTATTATTATTATTATTATTATTATTATTATTATTAGGCGAAAGAAACAGGTGGATGTATTAATAATATAGTTAATTGAAAATATTTTTTAATAAAACCCTTTAAAATTCTTTAAGGGTGTGTTTGGAATGTGAATTTGAGAGAAGATTTGAACATGAGATTTGAATTTGAAATCTCAAATCTAAATATTTTTGTTTGGTGTGAAATTATGATTTGAGATTTATAAATATATTAAAATAATAAGATTTGATATTTATCTTAAACTTATAACTTTCAAATTTTAGAGATATGGCTGTTCCTTTTAGATCCCAAACTCGCAAATTTGAAAATAATAATAATTATTTTTTAAATAAATTATTATTTTTTATTATTATAACTATACTTGTAATATTAATTATAACAATAATATTAAGGATGGCAAAGGGCAAACCTGAACTCAACATGCTTATAAACACATCCCAACCTGGTGTAGGTTTTTTTTTAAATGTAAATCATTTGCAAATAGTGTATGCATAAACCCACTCCTGTCCCGTGGTAATTACACTATATTATAAGGAATAAAATACTATAATAGGGGCGGGTTGAGTCAAACGGATTAATTTTCTGTAAGCCTGACTTCTGTCACGGTGTCAAAAAATAAAAATAGCTTACTAATAAACTAAATATAAATTTTAGTGGAATAATATTTGGATTTAGAAATCAAGTTCCTTATATTTGTTAAGTAAACATAAAATTTTAAACTCTTGTATTTCAAATATGTAATTTTTGAATCTTAGATTTATGAATTTTAAAGCTAAATTAAATTTTATAATCCAAACGCACCCTAAAAGAAATTAGAAAATAAATTAAAATGGAAGTAGATTTTGATTAGGAATCTAAATTAAAATGTAATCTAAATTAGTACAATTATAAATTAATTTTAATTGGTGGATATACTTCTCAATTTTGAAAAGGGTACAAAATTTGTTTGTCAAAGACAACACATTGATTATTGAACCAAATAATTAATTATTTAATACTAGATAAGATATATTTTAAGTGTTATTTAGGAAGTCATATGTGTACTTTCGTATCTGATCAAATTATTAAAAGTTGAGTTTGTTTGAAACACCTTAAATTAAGAAAATACGATTTTTAATATTATTTTATGTTATTGTGTTAAAATTATTATTTAGTTGAATGGTTGCTAATAAAACCAGTAGCACATGTTATATAAGATGCTTCAAATTAATTTTTGGGTTTTTATTGTGATATGATTTGTCACGAATGATAATAAAAGGACTAAATTGAAAGTATTATTGAAAGAATTGAGTTGTATGTAATTTGTAAACCTATTATATAGAGATGAAAATTCAAAGTCAAATATATTTTAAAAGTGTTATTTCCCATAAACTTATTTTATTAATTAACTATAAAACTGAAATGACGAAAACACCTATAACCACTTATCTTAATCTGGAATTGAGTTATTCTAAGTCTATTTGGCAAATAAAATCTTTAAGAAATCTTGTTTGGTTCAGATTTTAAAACATGTTTTGAAAAGTGAATTTAATTTTTGTTGAAGTTTTTTTCAACCAATTTTAAAAAACTTATAAAAAAATTCAAAAAATAGTCATAATAGATCTTATTTTATAGATCTCGATGATTAGGTTTCAAATATATATATTTTTTAATCTAATTTCGATTTTTGAATTTAAAGTTATGGTGTTTTAAAAATTTTATGAGGATAGAAAGTAAAGTGAAGTGAATTTTGAAAAGTGTGAAGTAAAGTTGACTTTTTGTTAGAAATTTTAAAAACTTGATTTTAAAATTTCGACCAAACACCACCTAAAGTTTAATTAAAAAAAATAAAAATAGAACACGTCACCTTAACCCGCTATAAGAGGTTAAATATTTGGTTGAGATTTTAAAATCAAGTTTTTAAAATTTCTACCAAAAAGTCAACTTTACTTTACACTTCCCAAAGTTTAATTAAAAAAAATAAAATTAAACAAGTCACCTTAACCCACTATAACAAGTTAAAGGATTAGCCACCTTACCAATCTGCATTAATTATTGTCAGTACCCATCGATGGGTAGAGAGAGAAGATAACCATTGAAAATTCATCCATATATATCTATATTGTCTATTCATATAATCAAAGCAATTATCTCTTTTTCATGTTATATTATTCCTTTGAAAATTTATACTATATACATTGTTATGAAAATAAACATAATGATTTTGTCAATAGTATTACGTACCTTAAATTATTTTATTAAGAAATGATATTGGAGTACACAAATAAGTGTAACCTTTTAATTCTACAATCAAATTGTCTCTGACGGGTTCAAATTGCTAACCTTGAGCTCTTTTATAAAGATTTGTTTTTGCACTGAACTTACATTTTCACCATATCATAAAGGATTAATCAATTGCCCCTTTAAACTGCCGCTTGCGTCTTCACCATCACCATATATCAAATGATTAATTAATCAACTTACTCTGTTAAACTGCCATCGCCTGTATCTCAGCTATCCCTTAAAGGATTAATCAATTATCAGCTATATTTCCTCGATCACGATGTTTTAAGGGATAAATAAAAAGTGTCTCGTCATATTATTGACACGGTCTGAACCCCGGGAAATACTTGATCACAAGTTATAAAACACGAAAATAAATCCATAATCTTGGGGCGGTGTTATTTACACCCCCATATTTGTCACAAACACCCCAAAAGGTAAATTTTTAATCATTAACACCTTCTAAGACTCGCCTAATGAGAGGTGAGTGCAGTCGCACACCTTCGGCTCACTTGAGGAGAGTTTGTTTGTAAGAACTCACATAACAACAGGTAATGGATTACTTGAGTATTTTTCAAATAAGGCCGGTCTAATGAGAGATGAGTGCACTTACATAAATTGGGCTTACATGAGGAAAGTGTGTTGCTAAGTACTCACCTAACATTAGGCAACGAAAAAAGACGTTTGGGATAAATAAGGATGTGTTCAAATGTGTTTTTAATTAAATTTTGGAGGGAGCGTAAATAACACCACCTTATTCTTGGGGTGCAGCAATAAAATTGACCCTAATGCGGGAACAGTTTATGTTGAAACAAAGAATCTGGTTACAACTTGAACATACAAATAACGGTGGAAAACAATATATGGGTCAACTTAAAAATAAGATAATACTATATTATTAAATTATGTTTCTAATATACACACACATATATATACTAGACTACTTGCACATGCTATAAATGTGTTACTTAGATATATCTAATTGAAACCGAAACATAAAATAAAAATGTTAAGTGGTTAAATAGCATATTACTTTGTCCAATGTTCAAACCCTCTTGCAAACATATTTTTTAATTAAAATAGAGACCGCAAGGGTAAAAAATGAACTACAAAAATTTGACACATCTTCAAAGCAGTTGAATTGGAGCTTGTCCTTATAACATAGAATAGATATAGGGTAAATGTATAAAAAAATCATGTGACTAACTTGCCATGTCACATGGAAATCCATATCGAAACTCCCATTGAAGAAAGTTTATACCAATTTGAATTTATATTATAGAAATTTGTATTGATATAAATGACTATTGGAGATGGGCTTAACTGAAGAACCTTAAGTTACGGATTGAGCATTTTAATTGAGGGGTCAAATGGATGAATTGCTTTACGAAACTTAGTGAAGATGATTTTCATGATTGATGATCGATTAGTATACCATATATGTTCACCAAATTTCATAGAAAAATTCAACCAGAAAATAGGTTAACTATAAAATGTAAATATATATGTCCAGTTAACAAATATATATATTTGAATTTTGTAGTTAACTTACTTTTCAGTTGAATTTTTTTATGAAATTTGATGGAGATGATTTACTAATTATATATGGAGATTATCTCTACCAAGTTTCGTCAAAAACTCACCTATTTGACCCCCCAAAATGCATAATCTGTAATTTAAGTTCCTTTTGTTAAAAACCTTATTTAAAATGTAATATATATGTGTATATATATATTATCGTTAAATGATCGTATTAATATCCTTCTCTCGATATTCCAAATAAAAAAATTTCAAAGGAACGTCTAAAGGATTTTTATTTTTATTTTTTAAAAAATACAGTTTTAATGTAATTTATAGTTGTAAACAAGTTACACTATAATGTAATTTATAGTTGTGAACAAGTTACACTATAATGTAATTTATAGTTGTAAACAAATTAAACATGCAGTTTTAACGTGCTATTGTCAGGTTTATTACATTAATTATATAAATTTAATAATTTAAATGTTTGGAAATTAAGAAGAAAAAGAAATTCATAAAATTCCACTAACTGAAGGCTTGAACATACAGGCCAATAGGGCCATTCCCCAGCTCGGCCACCACCCATGAAGGCTCTTTTCTAAATTTTGTGCTCAACAAATTAAAAAAGGTAGATCTCATATTGCTCATTTATATGTATAGACAAACAATTGAGGGACCTATCACATTATCCATCAACGTACTCTTACAATCACATTTACATAAACACACACACATATATATATATATGCATGAGTCAACATCAAAAAAAACTTTTACGAGAAGTTTCTTGATGAGCGGAGATATTGACACTTCAAAAAATAATTTGTAACACTCTCACTTTTATTGATCTTTTATAACTAAGTAGGGTGTCTGATATTCAATTTTTGAAGGTCGAGTATAAACTTATATACTTGATTTTTGACAATCGAGTAAGGCATTATCAAATTTATGCTCGGTCCTTCACAACCGAATAACGTATACCTTACTCGATTGTCAAGAATTGAATGAAAAATATGAGCGTTTTCAAAAAATATTAAGAGAGCCAATAACTTCACCCCCACTCATTACGCAATGTATATGTGTGTGTGATGATATATGAACAAGTGTCGATCACTATTTCCTACTTTCGTCCAGACCGTCGACCTTGTGAAATGGTTCGCAAGGTTGACAGATGGTTGACAGATGCCATCAATTAAGTGTTGGAACATTGGTGGAAAAAAAGTTAAAAAAAAATTGAAAGAAAGCAAGCAAAATATGAAATTTCTGAGGGAAGTTTATACAATTTAAAGTTTGTAATTTTTTTTTTAAATTTATGGATATTCAATTATGATTTTAAAAAGTTTATTAAAATTATGTTGAGCTCAATTAAAATTTTAAAACATTATTTTAAATCTTATAGTATTCATTTAATGACTTTAGTTGATTTTATTTATTGATGGATTGTGGCAGATTTTAGGGTTTTGGTATAAATACCAAATCCATTCAGAAATCTTCTTTTATACCGAAAGATTTTACGTTAGAATTTTTGTCAATATTTTCTTCCATCTTCCTATCATAACCTTAGGTAGTTCATCTTCCTTTCAAAACCCTATGTACTCATTTTTCCTCTTCAAAACCCTATGAACTTATTAATATTTATAGAAATACTAAATAATTCATGCATTAAAATCTGGTAGACTCTACATGGACTTAAAAGAATCCATGAATTTATCATAATCAATGGATTTTAAAAAATCAATCACAATCTATTAAAATCTTGAATACACCCTTTTAGTTATGGAATTTCTTGACCACCATGAATTTTCTTTGACAACCAATCCTCTGCTGATAAGGAAAATGCTAGTTGTATGTGCTCATTCCATTTATACGATTTTACCAAATTTGAAGACAGTGAATTTTGGTGTGTAAATAGAGAAAAACATACAGAGTGTTGTTTTTTTGTGCCTCGTGTCGAGCACTAAGGGAATATAGAGAATTCTAGTTATTTGGTGAGGTAGTTTATTACATAAACTTTGATTTCCTAGAGTGAAATTGGGTGTACGTACTGGGGTTAATAGTAAGAGAATATATATTTTATTCATTACAATGTACCATTATTATCTCAATAGTGAAATCATACTCTCCGAAGATTAAGGGCGATTTGCCAATACCACGTAATTTCTAGTGTATCTCTTTAATTTGATAACGTTATTTTATTCATGTGCATGTTCCATCATATATGTGTACTGGTTAATTATTGTGTTAAAATTATTGTCGAAAAATCCCAATAAGTGATGTTAGAGGTGATGGTAAATTTACAAGTTTAAAGTAGTACAGATAGCTGGACTCGGTGGAATTAGGGACGACTTGATGAGAGTGTGAGTCACTACAAAAATTATCCCAATAACTTGACTATGGTGGAAGCCATGACGGAGTCAGATTCGTAGGACCAAGGGTGGAGTCGTGAGAGAACCTACTTACACTGGAGTACTATTGTCAAGGTGGTTATGCAAAGAACATTAAGTAAAGTGAAATATAGTGTACTTCGAAATGTGCATTGACCAAGTTGGTCGATCGTGTAGATAGTGTTAAGTGGTAATGTACATGAATAGTCCAAAGGTGGATTCAAGGTCAACTAAGATATAGGTCCAGTTGGAGCTAAGGTGGATGAGAGTTAGTCTAAGGTGAGCCAAAAATGGGATGGTTCAATCCAAGGTGTAAATTGTTGAGAATAGTTAGTCCAAACTATTAATTCCACATCGAAAAATTGTTAACTCAATAAGAGTTTATATATAGGACATTGTCACTACATAATAACGAGGCTTTTTAAGATAAAACTCTACATCTGTGGTCAAATATGTTTAAATTGGGACAATATCGCTACTATGTACGATAACTGGTGGGCCTGTATCGTTTTCTTCCTGGTAGGAAGGGGCCTATCCCGGGTGCTGGGAGCATAAAAAGTGTTACTGGAGGGAGATTTGCACAAGATGTTTGATAAAGAATCGTGCATAAATTTTGTACTCATAATACATGTGTTGTTCAATTTTGGTAAGCCGATAAATGTTTCGATTCAATATATGAAAAACAAATTTGATGGAACAACATGATATACTTTTGAGATTAGAGTAATGGATATCTAACGTGGCAAACTGTGTAATATCCACCTACAGGGTTTATCGGCGATGGTTTAATCTTCACCCATGAAGAATATTGATTTTATCATCAAGGTTTGAGTGTTATCAGGTCTAAATCCAAGGACATTGAGTAGTTCTAGAAATGTTGGGAATAAGTCATTGTTTGATCAGTATTTGAACAAAAATGATAGGGGCTTGAGGAATTATACCGCATGATAATAGAGAATTATACTTATTATTTTAAAAATAGTCTCACAATCTTCAAAATGGTTGAACTTTAAATGTAGTCATGCTTTGCACTGGAGGTTTATGTTACCATATGCATGGTTTGAATTAACGAATGGATATGTGGTAAATTTATTTTATCTGCGTTTTGATCTCGATCGTATTTGTGGAAATAAATGCAATGAATTTACATGTCTTTTTAATTGCTATGGCGTGTGATTTTTATTTTCGGGACATATGAAAGTGAGAGAATCCTGGTAGGAAAATAAGTTGAATCGAGATCCCTCTTTTGAAGTTGATGGGTATATTCAATTTAGTGTAGTTACATGTTTGCATTGGCCCATGTGTTCAGTTCAAAATTACCAATACAAATAGCAGTTGAAAAAATAGTTAAGTGCAGATAATATATCTTTAGGTAGAGTTATGGACTATATAGGATAGATTTTCAGATTATTTGAATTGGTATTTTTTAGGGGACGGTATTGAACGGTAGACGAATAATGTATAGTTAATATAAACTAAAAGCAAATGGATGTTTGGGAGCTAGTGTTGGTCGGATTTTAACTCTAGAGGCGGTGAATAGGATTTAAGGCAAATTAATTCAAATTTTAAAAGATTCTAACTGACTTTTTAAAATCCGTAAATTCTTTTGGATTCTTTATAGAATCTAAAATATTTTAATGGTGACGATTCTTTTGGATTTATGAAGATTTTAATAAATCGGTGGATTTCTAGATATTTTAATAAGTCCATAAAAAATCAAAAGACGAACAATAAAATAAATTTAATTACGAGTTTAAAGTATCATTATATATAAAAAATGTAAAGACAATTAACAAAATACATTATAAAAATCCATACTACTCCATTCAAACATCATTATGATTATCATAACCCTCTTCATTCACATTGGTGTCATCTTGATTTTCATTCTCATTATTTTATGGCTATTTACTAAAAAAATTCAAGACCACAAATTTTTATGATTTTCGTATAATCATTAATTGAATTTTACACTTGATACTATGTTTTGTTTATATGTTATTATTTTTATTTCATACTAATTATTCTATTCTTAGCATATACGTATTTATTAATGGATTTAATTACATTTGTCAAGCACCAAAGTCACATGCAATGCACGTGCATAAAAACTAGTTATAATAAAAAATCAAAGGATAAATAATAAAAGAATTTTGATTACAACTTTAAAGTAATAAGCAAATTATAAATCTGCCGCAAATGGTTTGGATTGAATCTAAAAACTTAATGGATTGGTTTTTATTGCAATTTATAATTGATTTTCATTTTATGTCTAAAAAAATTCATAAAATGGGAGAAAAAAATAAAGGGGGCGACATCTCTATAGTTTTGGAAGAATATGGCCAATTGGATAATTAAAACTTTGAAAGTAGCCGTATCTAAATCGAAAAAAAAGGATTTATTAGATAGAGTGAATACATTAGAGGGATTTAAATAGATTATAGAGACAAAGAAAAAATGATATATATGATTTGGGAAAAAAAGAGATTTTAGATAGACATAATTGAGTGAAAGGGTTTAATAGATTATAGAGATAAGAAGAAATAATACATAGATTTGGGAGAAAGTTGGAAAAGAAATCTATGTGAAATCTTTCACTTAAAAAGAAGATTTGGTGGTTGATTTGTTATTCATAAAAGCACTCCAAAATCCTTCAAAATCTATCAACTTATAAAATCCTTCAAATTTTATTGAGTTTTGAATACCATAAGATTTTAAAAGATTATTTTTAATCCTAATTGAATACCACAAGATTTTAAAAGACTTTGTAAAATCCTAATTGAATACCATAAGATTTTAAAAAACTTTCTAAAATACCAATTGAATACCATAAGATTTTAAAAGACTTTTTAAAATCCCATTTGAATATTCATGAACTTTCAAAATTTTAAAAAATATAATAGAATCTAAATTGAATACACCCCCTTAAGTTAATCAATAAGGATTTTGACCAATCAATCAAAGATACAAAATGAAATAATTATGATAATAAATAAAGAGATAAGGTTAGAGAGATATAACCACAACACAATCACGTTTTGTTCATGCGTTTCGGTTTTGGGCCATACATCCTCGCTTGAGTAGTTCCCTTAAAAAATTCCAATAAACAATTTTCTTACGGGTGAAAATCAAACCTTCTTATAAAGGACAATCTTTCTCACTACATTTCACACAAGATTTTCTTACTTACACAATGAGAAAACCTCTCAAGTGTATGTTAAAGAATAAGATTTGGTGATATACACCAATGGATTATAACTCTATCAAAGTGTATGTTAAAGATACAAGATGAATGTTCACTTTTAAAGTTATATAAATTTGATCAAAAGATAGAATAATGTAATTGCTCAAATCAAAGAAAGCTTTTAGATCAAAGATTAATTGCTTAAAGTTTGTAAGATCAAAGCATGAAAGATATTGCAAGAGGTGAGTTTCAAGGCTGTAAAATAGTGCATAAAAAACTTAAAATAAGAATATGACCGTTTGGGCTTAGAAGTAATTGTTTGGAAACAAACCAAACAAATAAAATAGCCTCGCATTTGACTAGTTGCCTGTTTAAGGTCCAACATGCCCCTATTGTACTAAACAGTTGTCTATTTTGCCAGAACAGGCGCCTGTTTGGCACCTGATAGGGAGCTTAATTAGGGCAGCAATTTCCTTTTTAGGAAGGCTTCAATTGCATCAAAAACATATTTCAAAAGTGTTACCAAAATAAGGTTGGAACTAGGTTTGTTCTTGAAAAGGTAGATTGGATAAAAACATGTAACACTTTTTGAAAATTTAGTCAATTTTCTTTAGATTTGATTTTATGACAAGGTTAAAATTCTTTCCAAGGTGTGCTTTTCAAGAGGCTTTTTAGAAATAGGGATTTGAGCAATTTGTTTTCTATGAAGATTAAATATTAATAACTTTACATAGTAAAATCTAATTACACTCACATAAAGACAATTCTTCTTCTTGAATATAATTTGGAGCTTTTGAATTGCTTTTGCTTCTTTGTGAGGAATTCTTATATTTCTTTAGAGTTATTGAATGGATTTGTGGAAGCCTTCTTAAGTGATCTAATTACATAGATAATTATGTTGAACTAAATAGATAATTAGCATTAGATAATCATTTAAATAAAAAAAATTAGTGTGAATAATCAATTTATCAAAAAGATTGATTAAACAGGGAGTCTTCTCATTAAAGACTCTGATTTAGACGTGAATTCTCGTCAAGATGGAGTGGCACAAGTGCAGTGGCTTTTGATGTAGCAGTGACACCGCATTAGAGTTCATGCATATATATATATATATATATATATTATTTATCTTATGTGTATACCCGACATTCTTCAACATTTGCTCCACATAAAACTTCACGCAATTATTTTGTAACATTCAGAAGGAATCTATAGGAGATATTAGTTAGTGTTGTTCTCATGAGATAAATATACATATATATATAGGTTTGCATAAATTTAAGTATGATTTAAGAGGTGGTGTAATATTACGAAATGTGAAACATAGAAAATACTTGTTATGGTTAAGAAGTTAAGAAGAGAAGTTAAATACTATATAATAGTTGTAAAAATATTTTTATTTGGGTGCTTTAATCAACAAGGGTGCTTTAAAAAATTTAAAAATAGGTGTTTAAATTAGTTTTTAAGGGTGCTTTTACTAGCACCCTAAGTAATAAGATGTGCCAATAAGGGTTGGTTGAGTTGGTAAAGATTCGAATACTTGCTTGTAAGGCTTAGGTTTGAATCTCCCTGCCAACGACTCTCTTGGTGACGATTTGTAAGAACCACCGTAAGCACTTGTTGAGCTTTATGTCATGTCTTGACCCTAAACTGAGAAAACCTACTCTCATCTAATTTTTTATGTACAAGATGTGAATTGTATTTACTATTTCATAATTCTATTTGTAAAGAAAATATTTGGTACCATTGAGTTAGTAGTTAGTACTATAATATTTGTCGAATTCAAATTTAGGCACTTTTTTTTTATTGAAAATTACACTTAGGCCTCGTTTGGTTCACGGATTTGAGGGCTCAGAAAAGGAAAGTCTTGCTTTTCCTTTATTTGGTAAGTACAAATTCCGAAAACACTTTCCTGACAGAGGAGAAAGGATGGGGTAAAACAATTCCTCTCAAAACTCATAGGATTAATTTTTTCATGTGATTTTCAAGCATTTATTATAAAAAATTTGGACAACAATACCCTTACCTAAATACTTTCCATACTTTACCAAACACAAGAAAAGAATCTTGACAATAAATGTAGTTTCCCACATCCATAAAAAAGATAAAAGAATTAATTTTCCTTCTGTGAACCATGCAAATGAGGCCTTAAGTTATTTTTCAATCAAATTATGTTTTAAAAGTTAATTGGCTATGTGTTACACATAGCTTTTAACCACCCATGGAAAAAATCTTTCTGTTGTATTAAATTCTTCCGAGATTTGATTTGCATATAAAATTACTAAGTTACTCTATTTTAATATACAATTTTACAAAAAAAACTAAATAAATGACAAGGACACCCCTCTGAACCACTAAATGTAACAATATCACATTAATGTATGTTAATAATCTACATAATGTTATAATAATTCACATTCATCAACATGCTACGAGTTCAACCATTCACATAAGAAAGGAATACAACCATAAAAACAAATGTTGGAAATTTGGTTGATAAATTATGGGCTTACATATTTAGGGCTCATTTAGTTGCATAAATTATTTTATTTATAATTATTTTATTGTTATTAACAAATTGATTTTATCAAAAATAAATAAATTGTGGTGTGATTTTTTCCGCATGAACTTGTATGATAGTTATAAGTTATATAATATCAACTGTATTTCTATATTTTCTTATTTAATATCTTAGGTATTAACTTAAATTTAGGACTTTATATACTAGTTCATTTTTGTAACCAAATAGTCAAATTAGATAATTCGTTAATTAAGCAATTTTAAATTGTCTAATTCGTAAATTAGAAGACAGCCAAACGGGTCTTAATCAATTATATTATGAGATATCTAGTGCATCTAATAAATATGAGATTTTGAAATGTGTAAAGACATAATACTAGTTATATATTAGGATTGATGAGATTCTATTTGAGCTATTATATAAAGACATGGGCGTTATGATCTCCAAGTCGAATCATTATATGCTCTACTCCTCATCTTCCTTATTTTAGAGAGATAACTCATTGAGTACTCCATAATTTTTACGTTAGAAGATCATAAACCTAATCAAGCTTCACATACTATGATATTACGAATTCAGGTACACTTTCTAAAAATCAATCTCTAAAGAACTAAATATGATTAAAATCCTTAAAACTAATATGATTTAAAGATTAAAGTTACAACAACAAAAACCAAGACAAAAACAATTCATCTTCCTTTCCCGAGGGCCCGAAGGAAGTGCAAGTTTCTTCTTTAGCTTTATCTTTTTGTTTTTTTGCCTTTTTTTTTTTAATATAATTTTCGTTTTCTTAAATGGATTGATGTTAATAAACTTGGGTTGAAGAGTGTTACTTTATAAGGTGCTGGTAGAAACAATGATGTTTAGAGAATCCACTATGCATATATGATACAGTGTACGGTAAAATATTATTTTAGTCGGATGAATTTTACTACGAAAAAATAGTAAAATGAGGATCAGCCTTTTCCTTCCTTCCCTTGCATCCGTTAGTGCCTGTGAATCGAGTTCATGTTCATATTCAAATGTTACTTTGACAGTCTTGTGTAAATATCTAATAACCTCTGCAATTCCTGAAGCAATTTAATTCATACCTCACTGACCATAGAAGTGAAACAACCACTCTTCACTCGTTTTTCCTCTCTGCAAATGGCCGGGTATTTTCCAAATCCAAGATCCAAAGAAAATTTACTTTTATAACCTTTGGATGGGACTCCTGAGGAAGACACGAGGTAGGTCCCAGTGCACAAGATATTAATTTTTTAATGGTTAGCTTTTTTTGTGTTTGTTTGTGTAAGTTGAATTGTATTTATGTAATCATTTTTGGATGTTTAATTTCTCTCCCTCTTTCATCTCCATTTTCAGAAATTTGTTCAATCGCGTTGTCAAATCATTTTTCAATCCTATCATATGTAGTTTGGTGAAATTCACGGAAGTATGTTCTTCTTGTTTGTATACGTTGGATACTTGAGCTTTAATACACCTAACTACAACAAATTTTGTTTTTAAAATATTTTATAATTTCTTAGTGCAAATGAACCAAAAATATTTTATAATATAAGCTTGATGAAGATTCGTTACAAAATAGCTGAAAAACATCAGAATTCAAAATTAACACAGATAGGGAGGTAAATATGTGTGCCAAATAAACCTTTTCTTTTCTTTCGCTAAAATATGTGAAACAATTACTTAGATTACTGAAAAAGGTCTTTGTAATTATTCTGTTGAAAATGAGAAAAGAAAATAAGGGCATGTTTGATTGCAAAATTGTAAAAAGATTGAAAAAAATAAGTAACCGTTATTAAATTTTGGAAAAAAAAATAAAATAATTTGATGAGATGTTCTATAAATTTTTTTGTTTCTCCGTGCAATCCAATTCTCTAATAGTGTGCAAAAAAAAAAAACTCATGAAAAATAAGAGAAGATGGAAAAGATCTCAACGTTAAACGGATTCTAAGAGCATTTAAGTATAAGTAAACCCTAACTTATACCACCAAATTTATTGTGTCAAACAAAAAAGTACAGGATTTTTTTTCTCTCTAAAGTATCGGAAACCTAGTTGATAAGCAAGTTTTAAGGCAACTAACTTTTTTTCCTTCTTTTTTTTATACAAGCAATAAGTATTCAGCCACCACTATTGAAAGCAGACACAATAAATTTAGGGGGCTACTATTGATACACACTAAAACACTCTCTAACACTTTAAATTGGTTCGGTTCTTAAGGACTGAATATATGTGCACATACTCGGTTCTTAAGGGCCGAGCTAGTGTAATTTTTTTACTCAAAAATGGTTTGGTCCATAGGCACCGAGTATGTATACATATATTCAATCCTTAAGGGCTGAGTAAATATGACGGAGTGTTAGTGAATATTTTAGTGTGTGTCAATAACACCCACCTAAATTTATAGCTACTACTAGAAAAAAAAAATACAACATAAAATTAATAATCATATTCATACTGATCGAATCTGAAACCTTTTTATTTTATTTCCAAGACGAAAGATGTGTCAAGTGGGCTTTTAGTTCTTGTGATTTGTCATAATCTCTATAGACTATATGGTCTATACTGGAAAAAGGGTGGACCACTTCAACTTCCACCAAAAGCAAATTAGTCCTTTTGATCATGAATGGACCCCCAACAAATATTGTGGGACTTGAGGTTATATATATGTGGACAACAAAATCAGATCTCACTTTTGAGGTTAAAATCTTCGCTTATTTCCTTAAACGAAAATATGTGACTCTATACTTTGTAAGTCCCTTATTTTTAGATATTTTATGTTTTATTGTGGGACCAGGGTCACCCTCGAGATAGTAGGGTCCTATAGAAAAAAATATAAGAATTTTTTCATACACAACACATTTTTGACTCCTTATTTTAATGTATAGTATAAATTATTGGGCCTTTTGTATAAATTATTAAAAAAAAAAAGTTACTGTAACTAAAGCATGTATGGCTGCTTATCCTATACACTCTTAAGACTAGCAATTGGTTTTGATTAAACAAAAGAATTTTTAATATGAAGGTAAAAAAAAGGGTTGGCGGAATCAAAATAAGAGGGCCTTGAAAGAATCATATTATGATCGAGGAAAGGAGATACCTAGTCAAATCAGTTTATGGGTCAAGTGCGGTAAAAAATATATTATTGCTAGTCTTAAGAGTGACCATGTAACATCTATGGTCAAGGTTTCTGAACTTAAACACGATTGAAAGCATCTTAATACTAATCCAAGTTGTAGTGAAATACAGATGCATCATTGTGTATAAAGGCATTAGCAGAGCAGAACTTTGAGGAGAGACCATAGGCCATAAGAATTGAAAGGTGTACAAATGCTTCCTCAAAAAATAAATTAATTCAAGGGGAAATCTAGTTTAGAACATAATTTGTTAACAATTGCCACAAAAGTGTGCCGTTTGCACTTGCGTGACCTAATCCTTTTTTACATTTCCTCTTTCTCAAATTATAATCTCACTTTCTTTTTTTTGAGATGTTTCAAAATAACAATTCCATTTACCTTTTGAGATATATCCAATTTAGTAAATCACCGAACAGAAAATAAATTCTCTTCCAAGAGGCATTTGGTAAGAGCAATAAAATAGAAAGAATCAAATATTCAATCAAATTTTAAGAACGCCTTGGCAAAATCGAGTTGGAAGTTTTTAATACTCAACGCGGTCAAATTGTTCGCCGAGCAAGCAATTCTAGTTAAATGAGAAAAACACACACACCCCTCACCAGAAAACGGATATCTAATTCTATTTTATTAAAATAAATTCAAGGTAAACCTCCAATAACTCGTATATTATATAGACAATTGTGTAATGCAAGAGCTTAAAGGTTGCATGATAATAATAATCACTCCCTTCACCTAGAAACCACTCAAATCAAATATAGATCCACAATATTGAACATTCAAATCCTCAAAAATAATGAGGTATTAGTGTTTACTTCTATTCAACTTAAATCAAATATAGATCCACACAAAAATCATAACAGAAACTTGTTACAAGTCAACACGGAGTCGGTAACTTTGAGACGCCTTGTTCGACAGGGATTTGGAGGGAGGGTTAAAAATGAATAAAAAATTGAATCACAGAGGAATAAAAGAAAAAAAAATTACAGAGGAGATAGAATCGCTACATTGCTACATTTCTCATAAACTAAATCAAAATAAAATGGCTGGTCCATTTTAGGGAGAGGAGACGGTACTATTCGCCAAGGTTGCAGCTGCGAATGTAGGGATGGTTAAACTTGATGTACTTGGTCCAGTATGACCTGTATTTCGTCATAGCTAACTCAAGCCACGGTTTCATGTTCCCGTTATAGTGTATAACGGCTGCATTCTCAATTTCCGTGCGGTCAATGCTCGGGTTATAACCTAGACCCAGCACGTGCCATGTCTTCTCTAGTGGATGTGTAAGCCCATAAAATGTAATAAGCCCCGGAGGCAAAGTACCCAGCTTCCAAAGAACCCTCTCTTCATTCTAATATAACAATGCGACAAGATAAGAACCACCATATTGATTTATATAAATTTTTCAAAAAATTACTCAGAACATTAGGAGATTGTAATTTCAGATTATCTTTCCTCTTCTTGGTGTAGTATAATTTATCAAAAGGGATCAAGAACTTAAACAGCACCTACATTTGTTCAAAGAATTATAAAAATCTTCCGATAAAAAAAAATTATAGAAATCTATATGCATTGCAGTACTAACATAGAGGTCACTTAAAGAAGTTGGAGAGAAATGCATATTTGATTGAATATAATAAAATGTGGTATGAATTTTCTACTTACATATTTATATGTATACAACTATATATTAACTCCTACATAGGATTGTTCAAAAAAAAAAACTCCTTTGTAGGCATGCTCGGGTTCTTGTTGTGCATTCATTGTGTATAGTTGGTTGGTGTCGCATTTTTCCGGTTTCTTGTGACCCCTTCCTTCTCTTAATCTTGTCTAGCAGGTCAACCCATTTATGACCCAAATTCATTAGGACTTCACCCAACCCCCTATCTCATCTCAGTTTCATATTGGGTTAGCAGGTCATGTTGAAAATTTACAGCCCAAGTCTAGATCCTCATGGACCACTTGCCAGTGTTACACCCACAGAAGTTAAACTACTACAATCAAATCATTAGCTTCTATCAACTCATAGCACATTGATGCATGCGCGATATTATAGCTGGTAATTTTATAATTTCAGGTGCACACGAAAATGTGACCAAGTCTCGCTCGGGATTAATCTAATCTACACTATTATATAAATGGAGCACCCATATCAACCACCAAATGAAGCTGTAATATTTTTTAAATGCCTATTTTCCCCTTGCAATCTTATTTTTTCATGAAAAATTTTGCTTGCAACAAGACTATAACCCTTGCTTCTGTGAGTTGAAAGGTTTTCTACCACTACGCCATTTAGCATTTTCTTAACTATTTTATTCAAATTAAATGTATACAAGTTGAACACGCATCACCTATACAGAGTAATCTTGCAAATAGAAAAGTGAAAAGTTGTGGACTTACCATGTTCTGCCAGTTGTGGTATATGCCAGTTATATCCTTCTTTTTCCACTCCTTAAGATCAAACATGTTCATCCCGTATGCCCAACCGCACGCATTGGGATCAAAGTTTCTCGCAATATGAGGATTCGAGAAATTTAGATACTTGTCGAAACGGTGAAAGCTCTCACCACACGTTTCAACTGCACCATTCACTTTTCCATGGAGATCAACCGACCACAATCCGGTCAAATCTTTTTGGACCACAATGTCGTCATCGAGAAAAAGAATCTTATCCAACTTTGGATAAACCTGTGGGAGATAAAACCTTAGGTGATTAAGCATCGAAAGATATTTAGGGTTCCTGTACTTGAGATTAGAAGAGCCGGCAGAAAGGGTGGTGTGATGATCGGCCTTAAAATAGTACTCCTTCATGGCAGCAGATTCGAGTTGCCGCAGTACCGGACAGTAGGATGAGTTAAGCCACTTAAATTCGTCAACATTTTCAACATGAATGGTGGCTTTTCCAGGTGGGTTCAACAGAAACCACATGTTCATTGCTCCAAAGTTCAATTTATCAGAAACAAGATGGAAAACGTGTTTCTCTGGTTCCTGCAAACCAGCCAAGCAAAATATTGGTCCAAAAGTTCAAGTTTTAATACTTGAGACTTGGATATGAATCTACCAAGCATGTCCAAAAGTTAAAGTTTTAATATGTAATTGAACATTTAATGCCTTTTTTTATGTTCTTGGTTGTATGGTTGTTACTGAACACTTTTAAGTTCACTTTTCAAACTCTATGCCACACAGAGCACCTTTTTATCTTAGAAAATAAACGGAAAAAAATAAAATATGAAAATTTTAGCGTTTCTACGCCATCATATTTGGCCATTTGGGGACGAAAGAAATCCAACACTTAAATGAATCTACATGCATCCCCTTCGAGGGTTCATGTGACATGATAAACAAAAGTTGAACAAATATAGTTCAACATTTATGAGAATAAAGTTAAGGTAAAAATAACCTCCCGCAAAGATGATGATCATAATAATAATAATAATAATAATAATAATAATAACAAAATGGTGACAATTGGTAGTTTGAAAATTGTTTTGGGTCACCTTAGTATTTTGAATCCACAGCATATAAAGTTCATGAGCATAAAGCGAGCATTCATTTCAACAACAAAATGAAGCTGTCATATTTTTGAAATGGCTATTTTACCTTACAATCTTCTGTTTTGCAAAAAAAATTTTGCTTGAAACAGGATACAAACCCTCATTACTAAGCAAGGCCCATGTTTAACCATTGGGCCACCTATTATTTTTTGCTAAATTTTTTTCTTCAAATTATATACATGTGAGGTGCACATGCATTGCGTATGCAGGGTAGTCTAGTCCATGCAATGTGCAGCAGAGATCTGTACCTTAGCATTCATGATAGTCGAGTTGACAACAACTGATGCAGCTAAGACATTGTCAGAGAAGAGGGCATAATGGTAAAGTTTTGGATTCTCAAGATTCTCACTTCTAGGGAACTTTCTTTTCTCCAGTGGAAGGAGGTAATATTCTATGGTTAAGCGCATCGATAAGCAGTGGATACCATTTGGAATTGTCTTCGCTGCTAACTGGCTTAGGAATGTGCTCTGTTTTTTCAAGCTCCGTACTTGCTCATCCGCGGATTGAAGCATAGCTCTCAGCTTTCCAGTGACCAATTTGCAGTCATAAAGTTGCTCTTTAGCTTTTGACAGGACATAGCCCATAGCTTTGATTTTCTCGGGTGCACTACAAACATTTAAGCATAAATCATATAAAAACGTGCTTACATCATACGATAATAAAGATGAAACACAAAAATAACAAAACTTTATACACAAACTAGAAGTGTTCACGGTTCGGTTTTGAGCACAGGTTTCAAAACTGACAGACTGGCTAAAACCGAAACAACCCGAGTCAATTTTGGGTGGGTGTGTTGGTCGATTTGGGCCACGAGCCTACTTACACTTCTGGGCCTATCTCTTTCCTTAACTTTTCACATGGACCTTTTTTATATTTGAATCTTTTACTTGGGCCTTATATATTGTTTGTTAGAATAAAATTTAATATCTATGCTCTACATCAATAGAAACAGGACACATGCATATCTCAGTTCGGTTTTAGGAGTTTTAGTTTGTTAAGCATGATATTCATTGCGGTTCCTTCTCCTAACAGCTTAAGCTTTTGGGAGAGATGGTTCCTAACATGGTATCAAAGCTTGGTTCTCTGGGAGGTCCAAGGTTCAAGCCTTGGCACCTCCATCCTCCATCCCCCATCCATTAATCTGCTATCCACGTGCAAGTATGGGGTTGCACGTGAGGGAGGGTGTTAAGCATGATATTCATTGCGGTTCCTTCTCCTAACAGCTTAGGCTTTTGGGAAAGATGGTTCCTAACATAGTTTTTAAACTGAAAGCCGAACGAACCATGCACCTTAAAAAACTGATTGGTGCGGTCCAGTTCAGATTGTCAGTTTTTATGGTTTTGTGCTCACCCCTATGTCACAAACAAGAGTAATACACACCCATTACCTTCTATTTAGATCAGAATCAGTAGTTACTTCACCTAAAGCACGTTGACTTTCTTTAAGTCGATTCTGTAATTCTTGGGCCAATTCAAGCTTATTTTTCATTGTTGCAATACTTAAATATACCCTGGCCATAATAATTTGATCTCGGATTAAGCGTACTGTAGAGTCAGAATTCTCATTTTCATTCTCCTTCCTCCAAATACTGTATTTTCCCAACACTGCAGAGTCAACTGATTTGGAACGTTCAATGGCAGCATTTTCAAGCTTAATAGTTACTTCATCGTCTTGCTTCACCAAATCAGCTGCACGTTTCTCACGTCTTCTCTCTCTTAATTGCTGCAGAAAACCTAAAAAATTAATTTCATCGCTCATAAAGATAAATGTAGGTCAAAGAACGTATAATTTGCACATGGCAAGTATCAGTTTAATATGTCCAAGAAGCATCTGAAAAGTACCAAAAAGGTCAAAAGGAGTATCATAAACAGATATCGAACTGATATGGCCTAATAGATATTCAATACTAAAAAAAAGTATCCGTTGATTTATTCGACAAGTATGACTTCTAAAGCCAGCATAGGCAAGGCTTGGATACAAAATGGATATGTATGGGGTTACGGTGCACTTTTTTCACAAAGAAAAAAAAGAGGTATGGGACTAATTATTAAAAGTTAGTATTAGAAAGAAAAAAAACCGTATTCAAAATTGAGCTATTGAAGCACATATAGAAAGTTATATTACTGTATTGTGTTCCATACCATATATGTTTTTAAGGTTATCAACTATTACCATCTTTTGAGATAGATATGTATACAAAAATAAATATATATATATAATGTATATTATAGTATCACTGTATCCTTGCTGTATTCGAAGCCTATCTTAGATTTATCAATCGCTGAATCATATCTTATTGCATGGGGTTACCCAATCCACTTTCGTGCAACATAGTTATTCCATAATTGACCATTAACAGCTTGACCCAAATTCCAAAGAAAAGCCCATTGTGAAAACAAATAGAATCATAACAATCAAAACATATTGAACAATAATGATATTTACCCTTCTCACTAGTTTTGCAGGTGTATCAACAAACTGAGAACGATCGCCTGCATGGCCAAAAAGGATCATCTAATTAATTAAAAATCATCTATGAGTAAGGTGCACACACAATCAGCAAACTAGCAAAGCTAGATATTACCAGCTAAAGAATCGTCATGTTTGCCTTTAGCAGTTTCTTGTTTGACTTTTGCAGCTAATTTGATTGGCTTAAGGCACAATTAGAAAAGAAAAGGAATCAAGTGATAGCAAATTTAGATTGAAATGGATTTTGCACCATCAATGGTTAAAAGATCGAAATAAGCACAAAATACAGGGCCTGAAAGTCTGCTGACCTCGGCAGAAGTCGCATTAGTCTCAGCTGAATTCTCTTCCCCTGCAAGTTTCCAAGAAGCAGATAAATTGCTTTTTCTGAAATAATCAAGACTTAGGGGTCCCAAATCAGCTGAATTGGCCTTGATGACATCAATGACCTAGCAAATTTGCTTAATTCGTCAGCGAATTAATGGGTAATATGCTGAAAGTACAAAATTAGCACAACGTGCAAAAAATGAAAACATGAAGCAGAATAGCTAATAGGGGTCTGTTTGATAAAAAAAATAGTTGGAAAATGATTGAAAACACCATTTATTGTTACAAGAAGTTGGAAGATGAGAAGAGTGATCTGTTGAGATGTTCTCCATCTTTTCCTTATTTTCCATGGAAATTTTTTCTTATCCACGGAAAACCCAAAAGTAATAGAACATTTCACCAGCCAGTCATCTCTTTGTCCAAATTCTCATAAAAATTAGTAGTGGTTCAATCATTTTCCAACTTTTTATCAACACACCCTATATTTTAATCAAAGCTTGCCTCTTTTGAGAAAAGGGGTTTAACATGTTGGAGTGCCAGCCTTTCACGCCAATCTACGACCTGCGCCTCTTCAGTATTATTTATACAGGAAAGGTAAGTCTATTATAATGTAGTAAAAAGCATGAAAGTAGCAAAGATGGCTACCTGTCTACTGGAACTGGTTGAAATATCACTTTGATCTGCAGAAAAAGGTAACAATAAACACCAAAATGTATATGATAATAAAGAGACAAACTGAAACCAAGGTGTATACATTATTGAGTAATAGACACACAAATTTAGGACTATTGTCCAAGAACTAGCGCCAATCAGAAAGTTGTTAAAATCATTTACTGTTTGCCAATCCAGTGACTGACACATCACTTTGTGTGCATATCATAATTGTACATTATTAGGTTTGGAAATATTAAAAAAAATTATTGGCTTGTAAGTAAAAAACGAGAAAGCCCTGACATAAAAGCCATAACTATACTTAAAAATATGGCAACCTGCTCCAATGTCACCCAGCCTAAAGTTACCAAATATCATCTCATGTTGTCTTTTATCTGTTCCAACTTATACCAATAATCATGCAAGCCTTATTTTTTTTTTATTAGAAACAAAACGCTTTTATTAAAAACAACTAATCAAAGCGTTACAATGGTGACTACATCATTGGTGAACCAGCAGTCCACCAAAGCCCCTCATGATAATACACAAAAAAAATAATAATAATAACAAAACCACACCTACATAAAACGCAACACAAAAAGATCAAATCGACAATAATGTGGCAAAGCCACATCCAGCGCCATCACTGGACAGCTGCACCCCAATTCCAACATAATTTCGAGATTGATAAGTTTCCAAACAGATGTGAAGAGCTAGCCCAAAGTGATGCTAACTGTTTAATTTTACTCCAAACTTCAGCGACATCATAAGATTTGTCTTCAAATAAAGAGAACATGTAGATGTACCTCAAAACTTTACAGCCAATAGCAATATCAAATAAATCTCACATTGTGAAAAATTACTTAATGCTCAGAGCATTCAGTCAAATTTGTAGTTTAAGATTATTCATATTTACAAACTTGTTATGGGTTTCTCAGGAGAATACTTTCACCAATTAGGATGATAAAATGGGAAGTTTCCAAACAGATTTGAAGAGCTAGCCCAAAGTGATGCTAACTGTTTAATTTTACTCCAAACTTCAGCAACATCAAAAGATTTGTCTTCAAATAAAGAGAGCATGTAGATGAACCTCAAAACTGTACAGGCAATAGAATATCAAATAAATCTCACAGGGTGAAAAATTACTTAATGCTCAGAGGCATTCAGTCAGATTTGTAGTTTAAGATTGTTCATATTTACAACCTTGTTATGGGTTCACTGGAGGATACTTTCACCAATTAGAATGATAAAATGGGAAGTTCTCAAACTTCAAACTGAGCTGAATGTTCTCAAAATCGCTAGTCGGTCCTAGGTTGGCGAGGTCGAGACTGAGGGATTAATCGAGGATTAATCGGACAAACAATTTTCACTATAAATATTAATTTAAATAGTATAATACAAATAAAACACAAGAAATCATAACACTTTTCAAAATGACATCAATTCTCCAAACATCCAATCAACTGATATACATATCCAAAACAAAAGAAACAAGTTCAAACCCCATAATACCTAAACTTCAAAGCTAGGATTTAGAGAGTTGTGGAGAGAGGAACAAATGAAACTTCGAAGCTGATTCGGACGACTAAGAGAGAGGGGGACGACTAGGGTTTAGCGTACTGTGAGTGAAGAAAGGGACTGCTAGGGTTTAAAGAGTTGGGAGTGAAGAACTATGTCTGAGAAAAGAAGGGAAGGAACGATGACTGAAGGAAGACGATTAAAGGAAGATAAATTACACGGAGGAATACACATTACAACCATACGAAGTCGTTTTGGATTTAATTTAAAAAAAATAGATTAACCCCGAGTCGTTTTGGATTTAATTTTAAAAAATTAGAATAATCCCGACTGAAGGATTAATCCCGATTTTTTTACCAACTTTTTACCGATTTCTTGAAATCCGATTTTTTCAAAAGACTAGGCCTAGTCTCCAACATTCCTCCAAGACTATGGATTAATCCCCATTTTTAGAACACAGAGCTCCGTAGAGTGACGCAATTAGGATAGTTTATTTGTGTTTTGGTTTAAGATCTGTGTGGAAGGAGAATCAGCTAGCCTAAAGGCAAAGGGATCACATCGTGCTAGATCTAACCCATTCAGTGGTTGCCCTAGCAAAGGAGGTGCAAATCTGCAAACAGGCAACCTGATAATAGTTGTTAGCCAGGAAACTATGAAGTCTTTTTTTGATAGTAGACTTCTGTTTTGAATCGCATTAGTTGCATATTATCTACTGACGTAAGTCAGCTTTGCGCTTAACCCTAAAGAACTGAGAAACATCAAACATTCACCCACAATCCTAAGGAGTAACCTAGTAGAGGAACAACTTGATTTTTTTCTTTCTTCTTTTCCGTCATTCTCTTGTTTGTGTTCTTCTTCCTTCCTTGGTAATTTGTAAGGTGCACTAGCAGGCCTAGATACCCTAAGTTACAGAAACAAAAACAAAAATAAAGACAAAGACGAAAACAAAAACAAAATGTTCCTAACTCATACAAGCATGAAAAATATTCTAGAATTTGCTTGAGTAAATCCAAGGGTGGAGCAGCGAAGCAAACCCCCGTTAAGTACTACTTGAGTAATAGCATTGAGGAAAACTAACACAATTTTAATCGGTCAATTGGACGTAAAATGTTCCCAAAATTTGAAGATCCCAAAATTTGAGAATTTGCTTCAGTAATAGCATCAAGTACAAGTGACACAAATTTAATCACTCAAATGGGCATAAAGTACTTAACTATATAACACAAAATACATTTTTTTAAGCTAAATTCAAGTCCTCAAGTAAAGGTTAAAGTGGATTGAAATATTCCAAGAGCGAGCAAGATCTACATTCTACACTGACATAAAAGATGAAAAGTAGTACATAAAATTGAATATATATGGATACTGACCAATTGAAGTAGTAGTAGTATAGAGTCCCCTTCCGACAAAGAAAAATAAAGGAGCAAGGACCGAGAAGAAGACGAGAATGAGAATTGGGAAACGAGATCCAGCGCCTCTTCCCCTGTGGCTGCCCGTACTCAATAGCCCCTTCTTGATTGCCATCGCCTACTAAGAAAGCCTGAAATTGAAAGACATAACAAGATATAGAGAAAGAGGATTACATCGGTGCCCTAAAAAGGTGAGAGAGAATTGAGGAAGAACTCCTCTCGGTGCCCTAATAAGGTAGAGAGAGAATGGAGGAAGAAGAGGGGCAAAAAAATCTGAAACTTTGGGGTTACGGCTCTCTCTCTCTCCCCCCTCTTTTTCTTTCTTTGTGGATCTCTCTCTTTCTTTCAACCTTTTCAATTCAATTCCTCCCTATCACTTTTCCTTTCCGTTCGCCCCAGCAACGACGTCGTCACAGTGCCGTCCGCTGTCAATATTTTCCTTCTTTGCTTATACTTTTTCTTTTTTGAGTTAATTTCCTATTTTACTTTTTCTACTTATTTACTTACTCTCCCGGTCCGCTTTCCGCTTTAGTAATTTTAAATTTTTTAATTTCAATCTAATAAATGATATAATTTTTTTAAATAAAAATTAAATTATCTTCTTCTCTTTTAATAAAAGCAACATGTTAAACCAAAATAATTGTATATGAGTGAATTGGTAAAGAATTACAAAAAGGGTACGTCGTACGTGAGTGAATTGGTAAAGAATTTTAAAATAGGTACGTAGCTAGTATGGTAAATGATTGAGGTATTTAGTTGTAATAACTATGTTTACAAATTTATTCTACAATCACTTAAATAAGAGTACACGGATATTATTTAGCATTTGACGACCGACCAAATATTATTTGTCAACATTACTAAGTCTGAAATAAGTATGCAACATAATTAAATGCCTTTTACCCAACCAACTATTATGTTGTCAATAAAAATGTAGTCGGTGGATGCTTTACTCACCTTACTTAAAGTATAGCATTAAAAAGTTTATATATTTTGTAGCGGCACATCAAATCAATTCAAACCAAACGTAACGTAGATAAAATAAGATAATGATGTGTGTCACCTTCATATAATGGCCTTCTACGTAGCGGTTTCAACTTTCAACCATATAATTATAATTTAGCCATTTACACTTCGGTAGGTACCAAGTTTGCAATTGTTAAATCTAAAATATGACTTTTTAACTATTGTTATTTACTATAAAAAATCAATCTACTTTAGTTAATAATTAAAGGGGCAATTAAAAAAAAGGGTTTACTAGAAAAAGATTTTCACACTAAGGCTAAGGAATAATTTTTTTTTAAATAAAGGGCCTATTTTTTATTTTATTGATAATATGACATGTGTCTTTTTTTTTTCATTATAAAATGACATCCCAACCCTTAAAATAAACTAAAAAAATATCAATATGCATTAAAATATAGACTGCAATATGAACTTTGCAGTCCATATTTCACTGCAATGTGAACTTTGCAGTCCATATTTATAGTGCAAAGTTCATATTGCAATCCATATTTTACTGCAATGTGAACTTTGCAGTCCATATTTTTAGTGCAAAGTTCATATTGCAGTACATATTTCACTGCAATATGAACTTTGCAGTTCATATTTTTTGTGAAAATTTCATAAAAAGGGGTAATTTAGGTAATACATAACATGTTTTTATTAATTAAATGATATTTAAATTTATTCAAATACATTCATTTAAAATATAAAACAAAATAGGCCTCTTACACTAATTACCAATTAAAAATAAGCCCTTCATTCAAAAAAATATTATTCATTAGATTTTTGATAAAAATCAATGTATAATAAGCCCTTCTACCTAATTTCTAGATAATTAAAATATATATATATATATATATTATTTTAAAATTAAGTAAACGAATTATTTTTTGAAAAGAAATAAACCCTTAGTTTGAAACAAATGGCACTATTGGCTTATTAAACTTCGCCCAACTCGGATCGCAAATTCGTAGGCTTGTTTAATACTGATTCAAAACTTTAATTAAGTCGAGTTCAATCACATTTTATAGCTTGAACCAAATGTAATCAAACTTAAATCACCAACACGCAAGTTGTACACGCATCATATGCGCACAAAAAAATATCAAACATTCACAAATAATTATAGAGAAAATCAAGATATTGACTCAAAAAAGTAACAAAGATGATGCAGCAACAGTGCATTGCATAGCGAGTAGATTTACAAGTATATAAATCTCAAACACCAACCAATATACAAATGACACATCATCTAGGTCACAATATTGAGTCCCTCTAGAAGAAGATATTCTCTCTCCATTTGCAACACCAAATTAATATATGAATAGCACACATTCATTCATACAAGGATAAATTCAACAATGCCAAACTAGCGTCAAGGAAACATCTATCAATAAGAAGAAAGATAACATGTACTACAAAAAGCAAAAGACCTTCATTAATCCAAGTAACCAAGACTGTAAAACCGAACATATAGATATAAATGCCCCTACATAATTGCAACATCCAAGTAGTCCCCAATCTGCAAATGGTAAAGGCAAGTAAGCACGTGATGGAATAAATTGACCCAATGTTAACAACCTAACGCGTTGCTACGAGGTACAGATACAGGTATGAGTTACCGTTCCTAGCCTAGTACGCAGTGGCAAGGGGGCAGGCTTAGTCAAAACACTATTTTGGGTTCAGTGAACAATATTAACATCTAACAATATTATCATCTCTTCTACAGAGATATGTATATAGTACACTAAAATCCTTGACAGTTTTGACGTGTGTTTTATATATGTATGATAGGTGTGGCAATCATGTTTTTGGGTCATGTTTGGACATGACACAACCCTACATGACAGGGAACTATGAACACAACACGAGCCGTGTTATTTTTGGCCAACACAAACACAACCTGCTTAAACATGACATGACCCGATAAACACAATTATAATCATTGCATCCTGATCACATCCCAACACACGTAGAAACAAACTCTTTTCTCTCATTTAGACACGTGATATAAACTCTTATATTGTGTCAATTTTGTCCCAGAATTAAAACACAACACAACTTCATGTATAAAACTCCAGATACGAAAACGACACAAACATGTATTCTCCTGTCCAATTCATCCCAATTTCGTCTTACACATTTTCATGTCATTCCTAAAATGTCCACTTCAAATGTTGGAACATATGTATATGCATATATCTCTGTTTGTCTGATAAAGTTGACATAGTGAGTCAGGGAGTCCCCAGGGTTGGCGTGTTGGGTCAAAAAACACAAGGTATGGGGTCTGTGTACCCAATTTAATATGTAGGAGGTTCCACAAATTAGGCAAAGCTGAATATACTATGTTATGGCCAAAGTTGATTTACCTCGAAGCTCAGATCGCCCAATGCCTTGCTACCATCGTCTGGTCGTCTCCCATTTGGATAAGATAAAGTTCTTCCCACCTTCAAGAGAATTAAATTGTAAACACTTCATTATTCCTGCGTTTTTCACATCATGTCTAGCAACATATCTACCACTTTTGTACGCATGGTTCTTTTTCTTTTTGATAAAAGCACCGGATTCTCGAATACAAATCAAGCTGACGGAGCTCAGGGGGTGGGGGGGGTTCAAAACACTCAAACCATGATCAAGAGCTTGCCAATATTTGGCATGCCCCTGCTTTTCCCTTTTAAGTCAGGTCTCTTTATTGTACATATGGCTATTACCGTTATGAAATTAATTAATGCACAAATTGGACTTGCCTCTTTAACCACAAAACGCCCAGTTTTAGAAGGATATACGAAAGCGAAGGACAGCATTGCATCTCTTCTTCTAGCTTCAGGTGCTACCTCCTTCACCTGGAAATGAAGCGAATCAAAAAGGTGAACCAGGACCCAAAACCATTGTCTTGTTCAGATAAATATGGATTCAAAATATGCCAAATTTTTTTTTTAAAAAAGATCTGTATTACGAACAGGTAATGTACACAGATTTATAGTACAATACCAAAATAACAATATGACCACATTAATATTTTCCAACAAAAAAGTTCCTCCTTTCCAGCAGCTCTTGTAAGACTTGCCTGTAAGATATAATCTTACAACAAAATGTTGCACACTAGAGCATTTGGTATTCGCTTATCAAAATTATTTTCTACTGCCTAACAATCCCTTATATGTAACTATAAGTTCACTCTTATTTAAAAAAAAATCTCTGTACATATGACTTTGTGCTTTAATAATCAAGAATCTTTGTTCTGTTTCTTTTATATCTCTATATTCAGGTTTTGTAATGACAATCAGTAATTAATTTTAACTTCTTCGTCAAATTCTAAGTTCCGTAACGTGGATCTTTCCCTAACTTTTCCCTTTGCCTCTATGAATCGAAACCTATATAACTAGTTGCTGACTTTCTGGCCAGAATTTAAACCAACATGTTAACTTCAAGATTGAATCAATTCTAACCCTCCTCGAGGTAATAATGAATTTGAAGTTGAATCCTCTACATGGAAGGGAAGGGAGTAGGGGATGAGGAAAAATATAGCACATATACATACTAGATCGGTTAGCTCACGAAGTGTAGCATCCATCCATGTATAAATTTGGACCTCATCTTTGGGTTCTTTGCCTCTCACTTGAAACTCTCCATCAACATGATGACCTCCAACCTGCAAAGGTTCAAGAGTAACCAAATAAGAGAGAGAGCGAGAGAGAGAGAGAGAGAGAGAGAGAGAGAGAGTGGAAAGGAATAATTAACAGGGGAAATTAAAAAAAGGAAGTTGCTGTCCACTTATCACTAAACAATGAAACGGAACTAGTTCCCTTTAAAGACCACTCTTAAAGCTCTTTAACCAAAAGAATCTTTTTAATTTGTTGCAAGATGCATAGCCAACACTACTAAACGGACTACCTCAATTTTGAAATTAGTTCCTACCCCACAATTACCACATTTTAATCAGGATAGTTCTCACCCATCATATCAACTCTTGTTTTTTGTGCCAATTGATTTAAATTGGAAGGCCCAAAAAACTCCGAGGCTAGAAAAAGAATTCTTTCAAGCTGTATCAGCAGCATTGTTGTACACCACAGAGATAAGCATGTCCCCAAACATAGTCAAAACTAAAACTAGATCAAAATATCACGTATAACATCTCATGGCCATTATGTAGTGCTGACTTGCCACAGTGATCCATGGGTCACATATCAGGTCAGGTTATCTTGTTGGCTTTTTATATGCAATCTTCAATAGCTCTATGATGATCCAACTAGTCAAATATTATGGGCTTCTAATTATAAGTTGTTGTTTCACATAGGAAATGATCATAGAGCTGATAACATTAACCTAATCCTTTTATTCGAGATAGAGTTATAGGGAGGGTTTCCATTTTTATTTCCCTTTGACTACCCTTGGCATTTCCCTCCTTTATTTCATCTTGTCTCTTCACATTTAAATTTTATTTTAAAAAGAAACAAAAAAGACTTATAACCACATCTTACTAAATATTTTTTATAAATATTAATTTCAAACAAATGCCAATACAAAATTCTTATGACACCACATAGACGAGGACCAAAATGCATGTAACGTTTGGGAGGTGACTGATTCTATTAAGGACGGCCTGAGTGAGAGAATTAATATATTGAGATATATGTCAAGGTCATGAATTTGCCCTGAAGATGTGAATTTCACAAATTAATGGAAAGAACACGATTGACAATTACTTGAGCATGAACAAAATCGTTTTGAAGCACTAGATGCATGAGCATTTTACATAGAAGACAGAAAAATAAAACAAACAAATAGGTTCTGCCGTGGAAATTTCCACTTTGTGAACGGTGCACTTACCTTAGTAAAAACTCGAAGTAACAATGGACAAGTCTGCATGTTAATGGAGGGAAGATTGCTGTCAGTATGATAAACAATAATGGAATGAGATAGCGTCCACTAGAAATAATACTCTCAATTTTGCAATTAAATAACCACATGCCATTACATTTTTATTTTCAGATAGAAAGGAGCTGTATATCAACCTCAATAGGACGTATAGGCTTGCTCAACAAGATTTGATAATTAAATTTAGCGTCATACCCTATAAGAAATCTTATCTTGATCATCTCAATGGTACTTTATCAATTGCAAGGCCCTTGTGTAATGAAGGAAGAACCAAGGAGATAATCACTAAATAAACTCCTCACTTAAAAGTTGGAAAGCAATGCCCCCAAGCTTGGGGATTAGGTTCCAGATCATTAACTAGTTGTCAAATCGTGAATCATCTCGCGAATCGAAAACCTAAGGGCCTGTTTGGTTGATATTTTAAGTTGAGTTTTTGGGAAGTGTGAAAGTAGGTTGAAAATTGAATTTAGTTTTTATTGGAATTTTTTTCAACCAATTCAAAAAAAACTCAAAAAATAGTCACAATGGATCTTATTTTATAGATCTCGATAAGTAGGTTTCAAATATATTTTTTATATCTAATTCCAATTTTTGGATTTAAAGTTATGGTGTTTAAAAAATTTTATTAGAGAGAAAGTAAAGTGAAGTAAAATTTGAAAAGTGTGAAAATAAAGTTGACTTTTGGTAGAAATTTTAAAAATTAGATTTTAAAACACCAACCAAACAAGGGCTAAGAAATTAGAATCATGAATCGTATCGGGAATCGAATCGTAAGATTCAGTGCAAAAGTAAAACAAGATAGTAAATAGTTAAAAAACACATAAAAGACAATTTTTCGTAAGTAGCATGCAAAAGATCACCAAATTATGCTACGGTTTTGCAAAATTTTTACTTTATATGAAATTAAAAAGTAATATATAAGTTATATTGAGAATAAAAACAAGCTTTTTCCGAAGAAATTTTAAAAAATAAATAAAATAAGAGTCAAATTGAATCTTTGTCTTAATCGCGTATCGTATTGGGTATCGCTAATCATACGATACTTTGTGATTCTATATCAAATTCAATTCTCAATACGATTCCATATCGCTGACTTGATGAATCGCGTATCATACGATTTTAACAACTATGCCGAAATCACATAATTGCCAATATTTCTAAATTACAAACATGGAGAAATTATGTTTTGAGAACCCATATTTCCAAATGATTGAGAGAGCTCTTCTGTATGTACAAAAAAAAAAAAAAAACCCTCTTCTGCAAGCATTTAGGATAGTGTTCATAATAGCACTCAATGGCCAAATATTTCTCCCATTTATCTCTGTATGTTTTACTTATTAGATATAATCTAACTTATCCTCTCCACTTCCCTACCGAATCTTTCTTGTATTTCACATATAACATACACATACTGTCATACGTACATGTAGATACTAGAATCAGGAGACACGCGATGCTTGTGCAATATATTATATATCTGATATTCTATAGAATTTTTAAAACACTTCAAGAACATGTGATTGTGTTTGGTAAAGGGGTAAGGTGATGCTTCCAGCAACATTGGGTCATAGATTTGAAACCCTTAATTGAGTTTTCTTTATTTTCCAACACATGGGAGTATTTTGGAAAATAGCATATATACATACACATATATGCATGCAGAGGCATAAATTCTTACCTGGGAAAACACTACAATTTCATGAGTTTGAATTCGTAAAGACAAAAATATAAATATAGTGAAGCATTTGAGAAGCAGAGCAAAATCAGAGCATATCTACTGATACAGAGTACAAATTTCCACCCTTTACTTCTCCATCTAACGATATTACCAAGCATACATATCATACACATGACCTTTCAAAACAAAAAATGCCCAAAACCCTAATAATACACAGAGAGAAATCCTAGAGAAGATAAACATGGTTTATAACGATATAAACCCTATACGAATAAGTAGTAGCTAATTTCAAACGAACAAAACATCTGAAAAAACATACGTATAAAGATTTGAAGACATGAAAATGTAGAGAGAGAGCGAGAGAGACCTTCTCGCGATCGACGGGTGGAAAGCGAATGGGAGGCTTAAGATGAGGAGGAGGGCCTCTTGCCGAAGGAGGAGGAAGCTGTCTGCCTCCCCCTCCTCTTCTTTGTGCTTCTCCTACTCCTGCCATTCCTCTCTCTCTCTCTCTCTCTCTCTTCTTCCAACACTCCTTTCTACCCTTCTTCCCTTCCCTCAAGTGTTAGGGTTTTTTTTCTTTGAATAAATTTTCCCTTTTTTTTAAACCGCAAGGATGTCCGGCTAGATTAACTTTTGGGCATCCGATATAATTCAGTGTTTTCAATTTCTATCTTCTAAATTCTAATACGATTCTATATCGGTTTTAAACTTTGCTTTTAATTAGATCCTACAATATATAATTCAATTATATAATGAATTACATCAGTTTTAATTTAATTCAATTCAATTGAAAATGAAAATAGTACAATAATTGTGAAAGAGAGCTTAATATGCCTTTTGGAGATAGTGCAACTGCCTTTTGTTACACTTATTCTTTTCTTCTTTTATGTCCAAAGTTATTAGTGTTTTTATTTTCTCAATTGTAATGAGACAAATGAATGTAATTCAAACAAAATAGGACAATAAACATGAATGGAACTCAATACATATAATTATATATAAGACTAAATACAATTTAAATAAAATAAAACTAAATAACTTGGAATCAAAATTAAATCAAATGCAATTTAGAGTGACAGTCCTATCATCTTGTATCGTGATCACCAATAGCACTATGACGTATAGTACTTAAAAAAAAGAAAAAAAAACATATCTATTAATTGTACCGGTTTAAATCATTCTAATTTTCACAATTCTTAAAATTTAAACCAATTCAATTCTTTGAGTTTTTCAAAAGTGGATTGGATCTTCCGCACCACTATCAAATTGCGCACACCTTAAGTAATCCCTCTTAACAAAAAAATGTTGGTGACAAATACAATAAAAATCCTTTGTGTAAAAGGAATGAGCAAGGATGGAGCCATATAAGGGGCTCAAGCCCCCACTTAGTTTTCAAATTGTTTTTATGTGTAGTATTAAATTTAAATAAAGAGTTATATTATTAATAAAGCAATTATCTACTACTTCATTTAAAAGTTGCGTCATATATATTTAAAGTTGTACATTACTTTAACAATAGGGATACTTGCTTTGACAATAGTACCACCTCTAGGGTATAGTTATTAACACTTTAAGGGAATTTTCTAGTATTCTAATATAACTCGTAGTGGCACTTCTTTTCTTCTTCTTCCTTTTTTTTTGTATGTTTAGGAATACTTAATTTTTACTTGTGATGAATTTTAAAGTACTATATGATTTATTTGAAGTGCTAATGATCATATCATTAAAAGTAGTGCAACATTAACTTTACATTAAATTTTTTGATTGTATTTTTTATGATATCGTGCAAAATTAAGTTTGCGCTCCATTTTTTTTAGCACATTATTATGTGTAAATATTTAATTAAGGTACTCTAGAGTTATAAATTTAAACCCACTTATTGAGAAAAGCACACATGATAATTTTTTTAAATCATGCAAAGTTAAGATTTCGGTCCCCAGTTTTTAATAGATTATTATTTGTTGGCATTTATTTGACCCAAATTTAGAGTTACAGGAGTGGCACATAAAAATATAATTGTTAAAAAATAAAACACACATCATGCAAAATAAAGTTTGCATAAAATTTTTTGGATTATAAATTTTTCATGATTTTGTGCAAAGTTAAATTTGCACAAAATATAATTTTAATGAATACTTTATTTTAAAACACAATTAATAAAACAAGTATGTTACGTTAACAATAATTAAAAAATAAGCCATTATTTCAAAAATAAAATAAAATTATTCCTAACTTTTCTTCAAAAAAAGGTTATGATAGAGGAGTTTTTGACATATTTTCGGATTGTATTATACTATTAATTTTCTAGTGAAGCCACGAGTAAATTAAATATAAAAGGAAACTCATTTGGTATTCAGTAGCCAAACAATAGGTATGGGACTATGGGCCTTGAAAATTTTTAAATTACTTTTTGGACGAAAAATAGATATTCGGACCCTTTGTGACCAAAAGTACACACTCCTTAAACATTTGGGCCAAGTATAGTTAGCAATAGCCCAATCAAATTGCCAACCAAACTCTTTTTGACCAGACTTGATCCTTTCCTTCACACACTTCCATCTATCTATTTATTTTGTAGGGCCAGTGAAAAATTGTACTATAATTATTAATTAATGTACCATATCGATTTTATTCTGAAATTGGGTAAATCGATATGGATATAGTACTATATTTTGCCGGCATATAGAATAGTATTGGTAATACATTCGATACTAGTAGTATATTGTATCATACTGAAAAAATATATATCATATATATATACATTATTATTGGTAATACTGGTATACTAATTATATACCAAATCTAAATAAAGTACGGGTGACAATTTTATAAATTTACTACACGAACCTAAATAAAATTGGCACAAAATTGACATGAGAATTCGTGTCTAGATTTTTTAAGACGATGTCATGTCGTGTTCGTGTCTCAATTTTAAAACAAAATTGACACAAAGTTAGAGTTATATATGTCATGTTAGGCGTATCAATTATGTCTAAATGAGAGATAACTTTTCGTTTCCACTCGTGTTAAGACATGCATGTCTATTAGAATATAACATTGTAATCGGGTCATGTCTTATTTTATGATTGTCATGTTTGTGTTAGCTAAAAATAATACTATCTCGTGTCATTTCGTGTTTTTATTTTTCTTGTCACATTAAGTAGTGTCAGGTAAAAATACAACTTAAAAACACGAATTATCACCCTTAAAAGAAACTAACTAAATATTACGTAAAAGAACCTAAAAATCTAAAACTTTTTGACTTCTTTAACTTTGGTTTGTGAGATCGCCAACACCAAGTCACCAATGAATGTGTTTCTGTAATTTGGTATGTGAATTTTTTCTCTCTCGATTTATTTGAAAAAAGGAAAAGCGGTACTTGGTATGTGGTTTTATGATTTTATTCATTACGAGTTACTGACTTTATTGTGGAACTTTAGTTCTGCAATTTTATTCTTTGAAAATTGGAACAAAGGGCAACTTGGTTGCATTGTGAAATTTTATTTATTTATTTATTTTTAAATAGGAAAAGATAGTTGGTGGGAAGTATTTGGTAATGTACCGTTACCATATTGTCTTAGCCGATTAGTTTAGTATACTGAAAATTTTAGTATGATAATAATAATAATAAATTTTAGTATATCGAAAGTTCGGTACATAATTTATGGTATGATAACTGTATCGCATCTACACCAACGTACTATTTTCTATACAAAATTCGGTGAAGTTTAATTTGCCATACCTTTTTATTTTCAATTTACCCCTACAATTGCTGCAATAAGAATCGGTCCTTCGTCTTGAAATATTTTTTTTTTGGTTACATCTTTAAATAATATCTATTTGTGAAACTAATTTAGCTTTCCACAAAATGCAAATATGCATGCATGAATTTTTCCAAAGCCAAATGTCCCCATATTTTTCATTAATTTTTCTCCTAACCTCAACATATTTCAAATAATTAATTAAGGTTAGTGTTATTCATAGATACGGTGGTATAACAATCGATTTTATTAAAGTCTTTGGAGCAATCAGCTCAAAGCAATCAGAGCCAAACGTATGTGATTATATTGGGTGAATATCTCATCTTATAATACTATATTAAAATATCTAACTCAAAATCAATTAGCAGTTTATAAATATTTTGCCCCGTGATACTATATTATCATACTATATATATATACATTAAATGTATATAGTACGCATATAAATATTTATTTACGCCTCAATATAAAATTGGGAAAAAAAAAAAAAAGACCCTACAGAACCAGCCCACATTTCCCTATCCTAATTAATGGGACATTCTGGCGGATATTTAAAACGTTTGCTGGTCCCCTTTTGTACCCCTAGAGCCCACATGGGATGCAGTGCCGCTGTAAAACTACACATGTACATGTACGTGATTATTAAAAATCTTTAAATCTTCAACCAACTAGCTAGGCTGCCATATATGTAAGTTCATATACTGTATTAATTGCTACATGGTTAATTATTGTGACCTCTTCCTTAATCTCTACACTATTTATGTGTTTAATTCCAATTTAGTGAAAATAGCAATTGAAGATGAAGGTCGGTTTTGTGCAACACATAATATTTTAAATGAAGCTAGAGTTACACTATAAATAGGGATTCATTTTCTTTAACTAAAAAGAATGGATGATCATTTGGATGGATAATTTGATAAAAAATTTCATAAGATTTTGTAGAGATGATCGATATTATGAGAATATCACTTTTACCAAATTTCATAAAAAAAATTCAACCTAGAAGTGGGTGATATGATCATAAAAAATTTTAACGGCCGAAAATGTACATATAGATCAATTTTTCAAAACATCCACTTCTAAGTTGATTTTTTCTATAAATATAATTTTTGTAGAGGTGATCTACTCACTATATATATCATATATACAAAATCTTATGAAAAAAACTATCAAATTATCCCTCCAAAAGATCATTCATTCTTTTTATTAAAGAGAGAAAATCTCTCTATATAACCTAGCTCTTTAAATGAATATACAGTTCTCGATTAAAACTCAAACGAACCCAATACATGGATATATATATATCTATTGATTAAGAATATAGCCGAATTGATTTAATTTTTTTCTTCATTTGTAATATAACGAAAGACAAATTTATCTTATTATATTTTTTATTTAAACAAATTGATATTATATAACACCCTAGCTCTTCCAGGGGGCAAACAAATCTCTGAATTAGATTAGCCCTATATATATATATATATATATGAGGGTGAAAAATAAAGATAAAGGCCGGTGTAGTTGTAAAGAAGTCCAAATTTGACTGTGCCCTCTCATTGGTCCCCCACCTATAGATTAGGGTTACAAATAGGTCAATGCCATTTGTCACATTGTATATGCATGTTGAGGATTGAAAGCTATCTTGACAGAGAAATGGGTTGGGCAAAAAATGGGAATGTGCATTTAATAACCCTAACCCAACCATCAAACCCTCCTCTAAAAGGAAAACCCTAACCACCCATCACAGTGCTAAAGAGCTTTAGACCACTATGATCGAATTGCTTTGTACAAAAAAAAGATACAATTTTTTGTTAATTTTTAACCCACTGCATAGTGCAGTGGTACCCAACTAGGCCAGCCACCATTGCACTTAATTTAGTTGATAATTATGTTGCATGCTAGCTAGCTACTTTAATGGTACAACTACATATATAAACACTTCTATAATATATTTTGCTTACCCATTGAAATATTTCAGCCTTTTTAACTTCCTGTTTTGCACCTCTTTGTAGTAAATTGTTGTAAGTAGGGATTGTCTTCTTCAGGGGTTTTTATGGAATGAAAGAAAAGGGGTAGTGCAATTTACGTAGTCAATATTCCAAATCTGTTGAATCATAACCAATTAAGTTTAAAAAGTTCATGTAATTGTGCAAAAGTGTTATCTTATTATATGATAATTGATAGTAAAACTCATTACATTCATTACATTGTGCCATATAGCTAGCACATAATTAATAAATGTGTTTTAATTTCTTTAATAGTCTAACATTTTCTAATAATCAATATCTCATATCTAATTTAATTTATAATATATATTTTACAATATCTAATATCTTTTTTATAGCAAAAATAATAATATATCTAATTTAATTTATGATATAATATTAATTATAATATCTAATTCTCAAGAACATTTTCATTGAAAATCTCCATTTTTTGAAATATTTTTTAAAATTATCAATAATTTATCCTCTTTGTCTACTTCCATCTCCAAAAAAAAACATTTAAGTATTTCTTATCCGTACTTTTAGAAAAAATTATATTTTATATTTAATGTCGCTCTCCCATCCATAATTTCTCTATCTCAAACGAAAAAAGAAAAAAAAAAAACTAACTACACCATTATAATTGATTCTCTCGCTCCTAGCTACTCCCTCATAAAATAATTTTTTGAAGAGAGGTTTGATTTTAATTTAATGGCTTTTGAAATTGAAATTAGTTTTTATGAGTTAATTAAAATTAATTATTAAAATCATTTCATTTACTTTAAATAGTTTTGTATTTAATTATTATCTAACTGGGTTGGGAAGTTAAAAGGTCTAATATATAGGTGCCAATTGAATTAGTCTTTATGTCTACCATCAAGTACCACATCTCCTTTTATTTTCAAGTTTTAGTAGGGTTTTTTTTTTAATAAAATAAAATTGTAACCTTCAACTTTCAAGCTTCTCCACATTTACATATTTTTAAAATAAAATAAATACAATTATGTCTCTTTATTGCCGTTGCTCTCTCTTGCAATTAATTTTCTCAAGTAACGTTACAATAGCTATGGTTATTTAATATCTTCTTATTCTTCCATAGCTATGGTTTTTGCTTATTTTTAAACTCTCTTCTATTGCACTTCTTCTTTCTTCTTTGTTATTTTTCACAATCATGTTAGATATATAAAATTCCAATATTTTGTTTAATCAAAATATAGTTTCAATTGGAGACTTTTGTAAGTATAATTTTTTTTCCCAAGAATCGGTAAGATAGGCTTTCTCTCTTCGTATCATTTATGAAATTTTAGTGTCTTTGAAGTATAGTTGGAATTGGATACATTTTATCTCACAAATGTTGGTTTCTTTTATATTTTCTTTTCGTCAAGTTTTCCGTGTATTTAAATAATTGTCAATGTTTAAGTAAATAGGTCTCTAGAGCCGTAATGTACAAAATATGTTATGCGGATTTTTTTTTTACATCAACATTGACACGGACATAAGCAATAATATCTTCATGAATTATTTTATCTTTCATTTTAACAATAGTGGCTAGCTTCATAAGGATTTGGGGTATTATGTTTCTTTAACTTCAAATTTGAACTTTATATTGTATATTTTGTATATTTTAGTCTCATTTTTGACATTTCACTGAGTATTTTAATATTTATTTTTATTTTCTATATGTAAAATGCTAACGGATAGAGAGTATAAGATTAAATCCAGGTTCTTGATTTTCTAAGAGAAAATGGGTCATAAGACCTCACTCTATAATATGTCATCATTAAAAGGACAAATTTATATCTAATAAAAATAAAAAGGACTAATTTCATTATCTAATTATAAATTAAGGACACTTTTAATAATATCATTTTATATTAAGGATTATCAAAGATATTAATGGACAAAATTGCCCCTGCCAAAACCCCCGCTAAACCTTCGGTATACCAGCACGATCCTCCCCCGTCTCTTATTCAACCACCACGATCAAAAATTCTTCTCTATATAGACGATCAAAGTTTTCTCTCTCTATTTCTCTGCACATTCGCTATTCGTCATTGTTGCTGTATTTCGTCGCTTCTCTTTTTATCTAAGGTACTCGTTTATTGTTTTGTTAATCGATTTATGAGTTTTGTGTTGATTTTGTATTTAGGTTTTGTGTTGATTTTGAAGTTGAAAACACATTTATGAGTTCTGTGTTAATTTTCTCAACATTTTAGTTGTGTATCATTTTATCTGTAGCAATGGTTGGGTGCTATATGGATTTAGCACCGTCTGTGAGCATTCTATTTGATTATCTTTTGTTTGCTTTTGGTTTTAAATGATTTTTGTTACGATTGAAGTTATGGACAATTGATGCTAAATGATTTTTTTTTATGGACAGTGGGGTGCTAAATGCATTTAGCACCCCCTGTCAGCAAAAGTTGATATGAAACCAGAAGGTGCTAAATGCATTTAGCACTCCTATTTGAGCAAAGTTGACATCAAAGCAGGAGGTGCTAAATGCATTTAGCACCCCCTGTCAGCAAAAGTTGATATGAAACTAGGAGGTGCTAAATGCATTTAGCACCCCTATTTGAGCAAAGTTGACAGCAAAGCAGGAGGTGCTAAATGCATTTAGCACCCCAATTTTTTTTGTTATTAGTTTTGTTCATCTTTTCAAATTTGTACGTAGATTTTGTGGAACATTTTTGTTTTTGAAGCATTTTATGTGAAGGAATGGATGGGTGCTAAATGAATTTAGCACCCCCTGTGAGCAAAGTTGAAAGCAAAGGAGGAGGTGCTAAATGCATTTAGCACCCCAATTTTTTTTGTTATTAGTTTTGTTCATCTTTTCAAATTTGTACGTAGATTTTGTGGAACATTTTTGTTTTTGTAGCATTTTATGTGAAGGAATGGATGGGTGCTAAATGAATTTAGCACCCCCTGTCATTTAACTCAGATGAGGTGCTAAATGGATTTAGCACCCCTTGTCAGCAAAGTTGATATGAAAACAGGGAGGTGCTAAATGCATTTAGTACCCTGCATTTGAGGAAGCAAAGTTGATATCAAACCAGGAGGTGCTAAATTCATTTAGCACCCCCATTTGAGCAAATTTGACAGCAAAACAGATTTAGGACATTGATGTGTATTATTGTAAGATTGCTAACTAGATATATGTGTATATTTGTTTTTTATAATGCCACTAGATAACAGTGGTAATGAAGGTTTATATCAATTGTGTTGAAGGGACAATGAATACGACTACTTCCGGAAGAGTTTCTGAGAAAAAGGGCGTTTCTTCAAAGAGGAAAACGAAGGATAATGTATCTAGAAGTAACAAGAAACAAAGTAGAGTTGTGATGAAAGTTGGAAAGAAATCAGGGGGGGTTGGAAAATCTGCAGTTAAAGAAGTGTCTAGACCAACTGTGTTTAGATGCAACCTTGCAGTAGTTGTTGAGGAAATTTCTAGTTTGAAGGGTCGGGGCGAGATTAAAAATGGTCATATTGAAGCTATGATGAAGACGCCATTTGGTTCTATGTTTAAAGCAATTTTTGATGATAAAATCATTCCAGATCATATCGGAATGATTGGTCAAGTAGGCAAGAAGATTATTTCTGCCTATTCGGAGAAGCATTCTGCTTTTTTGATTGCTGGGGAGGAAGTTAAGTTGACTCCTGATGATGTTTCCGTTACTTTTGGACTGCCAAAGCATGGCAGTAAGATTATGCCACGGTCGTCTGAATCCGTGTGTGGTTCAGAATTCATGCAGAGGCGATTCAAAGGGGAGTCGTCGTTGAAAGTTTCCAGTGTTCTATCGGCTGTACGGAGCATTGTTTTGGAAGACGGCGCCGAGGAGGATTTTGCACGGTGCCTTATACTCTACTTGTTAGCAACTGTTTTTTTTGCTAACTCAAATAGGGCACTTGCTTTAAGTTTTGTGCCCTGTGTTGAAGATTTGGATAAGGTAGCTGATTTCCAGTGGGCTACCATTATACATGATCATTTGATGAAAATGGTCAAGAAAAATTACAAAGACCCCATCCGGACTCCCGGGTGTGTTATTCAATTGCTTGTAAGTTCCTTAAATTCTATTTCTTGTTTTTAATTATATTTTATAAATTAAATTTTGTGATTAATTATTCAATGTTTGTGATATAGTTGCACCTCATGAAAATGACATATTATAACTTCTCCAAGCATCAGCACAACAGTGGAAATGCTGAAAGGGGGTGCTAAATGCATTTAGCACCTCCTGGTTTGTTGTGATATGTGCTCACATTGGGTGCTAAATGCATTTAGCACCTCCTGTTTTGTTGTGATGTTTGTTCACATCCATTTAGCACCTTCTTTTTTTTTTCTTGTCAAATGTCCTGGCAGGGGGTGCTAAATGCATTTAGCACCCTCTGTTTTGTTGTGATGTTTGTTCACATGGGGGTGCTAAAATGCATTTAGCACCTCCTGTTTTGTTGTCAAGTTTGTTCACATGGGGTGCTAAATGCATTTAGCACCTTCTTTTTTTTTTTGTCAAATGTCCTGTCAGCGGGTGCTAAATGCATTTAGCACCCTCTGTTTTGTTTGTGATGTTTGTTCACATGGGGGTGCTAAAATGCGTTTAGCACCTCCTGTTTTGTTGTGAAGTTTGTTCACATGGGGTGCTAAATGCATTTAGCACCTTCTTTTTTTTTTTTTTTGTCAAATGTCCTGTCAGCGGGTGCTAAATGCATTTAGCACCCTCTGTTTTGTTTGTGATGTTTGTTCACTATGTTATTTATTTATCGTTTCATGCATAAAATGGTGATAAATCATATTTTATTATAATTATTGCAGCACTTGACATCATAGTTTTTAATAGGCAGTGTCATACTTGTAAATTAAGTTTCTAAATCTTTTTATAGTTTCATTCAAGTTACATGATGCTGTGGGCTTTTATGAGTTTTTTTTTTTTTGTTTTTAAAGTCATTATTTTCTATAATTGCAGTATTGGTTTTGTGAACACTACAATGGTGTTCAACCATATGATGGGCATAGTGATGATACGCCAAGGTTTGTTCGATGGAACATAAACATCTTGAGGCGTATACTTTATGAATCGGAGCTTGCAGATTTGGATGCATCAAAGGTAATGAAGACAAAATTTTTATATGGTCTTATGATTAATTTTTATCTTTTTTAACATTCTTTTTCTTTCATAATCCAGGTATCCAAAGAAATAGGGAATATTTCTGCGGAGGAGGAAGTGTTGTTGAGTCCGCATTATGCGGATAAGACAGCTAAGGACATGAAATTCATAGAGTGGCACACTCCTGAAGCAGAAGTGGTGAAGGAAGGTGACGACAAAGACAAGAAAATTAAAGATCTGAAAAAGAGGGTCGCAGAGCTTGAAATGATGCTCAAACTGAGCAAACGTAAAGATTTTATTGATCCAGAGTTTGTTTTTTGTGATAAACCAGAAGAAGACGACCCTGACTCATATGTTGACCTTGTTTGTTCTGGTGTACGTGGAGACTTGCAATTTGAGACACCATTGAAAGAACAAAATATAAGGGAAGAAGAGAAAGGTGAAGAAAAAAAGATGAGATCAATCATAATAAGACTCAAAGCAAAACCGAGGAAGGTTAAGTTCGATAGTGATTATGAATATTACTATTTAAAGAGGAAGAAAGAAAATGAGGATGAGGATGAGGGAGGAAAAAAGGATGAAGGAAAGAAGAATAAGAGGAGGAAGAACAAGAAAGGAGGTGAACCAAAGAAGGACTTGTTAGTGGAGAAAGATTCTCCAAAAGATGTTGGTGTTGATGTTGAGAAAGAGATGATGAAAAAGAGGCCAAATGTTAAAGGTGAAGAAAAGAAGGAGGGTGACCTCCCAAGTTTTGATTTGAACATTGACTTGAGTCGGGAATCGGCAAAGGAAGATGATTCCCTGAAGGAAAATTTTGGAAAGATAGCTGAACAAGTTGCACCCGCAGCAATTGCAGAAGAAGTCATCAATGTTGATGAGTTGCCAATTGTAGATGATGAAGTTGCGGGAAATTTTCTGCCGCTATCTAAAAGGAAAAATAGATTGGTTTATCTTGATGACAATGAAAGGGAGGTCGTTGAGACGTTTTTCAAGAATGCAAATAAATCGTATGTATTATTTTTAATTTCATTGTATTTTATTTTATAGTTGTTATAAAAGAAATAAAGTTGGTGCTAAATGCATTTAGCACCCCCTGTCAAGACATTTTGACAAACAATCTCAGAAGGTGCTAAATGCATTTAGCACCCCCTGTCCTCACATTTTGACAAACAATCCCAGAAGGTGCTAAATGCATTTAGCACCCCCTGTCCTCACATTTTGACAAACAATCCCAGAAGGTGCTAAATGCATTTAGCACCCCCTGTCCTCACATTTTGACAAACAATACCAGAAGGTGCTAAATGCATTTAGCACCCCCTGTCCTCACATTTTGACAAACAATACCAGAAGGTGCTAAATGCATTTAGCACCCCCTGTCATGACATTTTGACAAAACAATACCAGAAGGTGCTAAATGCATTTAGCACCCCATGTCCTCACATTTTGACAACAAATCAGAAGGTGCTAAATGCATTTAGCACCCCCTGTCATCACATTTGACAAACAATCCCAGAAGGTGCTAAATTCATTTAGCACCTCCTGTCATGACATTTTGTCAAACAATACCAGAAGGTGCTAAATGCATTTAGCACCCCCTGTCATCACATTTTGACAAACAATACCAGAAGGTTCTAAATGCATTTAGCACCCCATGTCCTCACATTTGACAACAAACCAGAAGGTGCTAAATGCATTTAGCACCCCATGTCATCACATTTGACAATAATCCAGGGGGTGCTAATTGTATTTAGCACATCCTTTCAGCATTTGCACTGTTGTGCTGAATTTTTTATTTGTACTTTTACTGGGACAGTACCTTAGCTTGGAGAAGTTACAATATGTCAATATTCATATCGGGCTATCTTCTTCAAGATTTGATGTGCAATCATTTTGTGAATGGGCAGGTATTGTTATAATAAATTTTAAAGTTATGGTTTATAAGGTGATAGAATTGTATAAATCTAAGAGTATTTTTACTAACTGTGCTCTCTATGAATGCAGATCATTGATTGGTATGTCAAGTACATATCAAAAGATATGGAACAAAGAGATAGTGTTATATTTTGTTTTTCTGCTTGGGTAATACTTTTATCTTTTATATTATGTAACTTTGAATGGTTTTTTCTGTTGTGTTGGATGCTAAATATATAAATTTTTTTTTAATTTGCAGCAAGGTATACGGGATGATATTGCAATCTTTATTAAGGATTGTCTTGAGGATGATATAATTAAAATGCCCGTGGAAACTAAATATCTTATGTTTCCTATGAACCACGGGAGGTCTCTTGGCGACAGTGGTGGTTATCATTGGACTCTTCTTGTTTTCAATCTACCCAGTTTACGCTGGATTCATTACAACACAATGCTTCCAAGGAGAAGAGGAAAACAATCAAAGAAAGTGGAGGACCACTATTACGAGGAAGCCGTACAGATGGTATTTTTTTTGAAAACTTTTTCATTACTTTTAGTGTTCACAGTAATGATTCTAATGTTTTGGTTTTTATTTGATATGTGTAGAAGAAAGCAGTAATGAAGCGTTTGAAGGACCGGGGTGATTTGAAACTGAAGGAGACAAAGGTCATTAGGGCAGAGTGTGTGCAGCAAGGAGAAGAGTAAGTACTTTCCAGTGTCAAAAAAAAAAAAACACTTATTTGTTTTTTTGGTGGACAATTGGTGCTAAATCAGTTTAGCACCTTCAAGATATGTTGTATCAAAGTGTACATTTTGACAAACAAATACCTGAAGGTGCTAAGTGCATTTAGCACCTTCCTGTCATCACATTTTGACAAACAATACCTGAAGGTGCTAATTGCATTTAGCACCTTCCTTTCATGACATTTTGACAAATAATACCTGAAGGTGCTAATTGCATTTAGCACCTTCCTTTCATCACATTTTGACAAGCAATACCTGAAGGTGCTAATTGCATTTAGCACCTTCCTGTCATCATATTTTGACAAACAATACCTGAAGGTGCTAAATGCATTTAGCACATTCCTTTCATCACACATTTGACAAATGATACCCGAAGGTGCTAAGTGCATTTAGCATCCTTTTTTGATAAACTGTGCTATAACATTGTTTACTCCTTGGACTTATATATTTTTTGTTCCTCTGTTTTTATGTTGTTTGCAGTCCTGATTGTGCACTATTCGTCTGTGAATTTATTGAAAGACTTCTTCGCGGTGAAGAAGTCCCGAAAGCTATGGATATAAAGTTGATGCAGATGAAGCGTGCAAAAATTACTCATTTGTTGTTGACTGATAAGGATCATAGCTGGGAACCTGTAGTAGAAGGAGTTCCCGAAGAACTTGCCGAGGAGGGAGTTGGTGATAAATCTGCGGATAAAGGCGATGGTTGTGATGATAGTTTTAATTCTATTATTGATGATGCTGTAACATTTGTAGTTGAAAATGCAGGCGAATTTAAATGAATTTGATGAATAGTTATTTTTGTAAGTATTTTTGTAATGATAGCTGTGAATATTTGATATATTTGTATATATGGAAAAATGTGAAAGAATTTTGATGACTAGTGATTTCTTTTTAGAGGACCACTTGTTTAATATGTTGAATCCTCTGTGAGCAGACATCAGAAAAATTCAGTAGGTGCTAAATGCATTTAGCACCCCAATCCAGGAGGTGCTAAATGCACATTACAAAATCCTGTACATAGATGTGAATGTCAATATACTTATATAGTGGAAAATGTGAAGGAATTTGATGAGTGGTGATTTTTGTAAGCGTTGTTGTTAGATTTTATTTACATTAAAAGTCTTTTTTGAGTATCACTTGTTTAACTTGGTGAATCCCATGTGAGCACACAATACAAAAATCCTGGATCTGCTTAAAATGGCATGTAGCAGCCCTTGTTAACACACATCACAAAAAATCCAGGGAGTTCTAAATTCATTTAGCAACCCATCTGATAACACATTACAAAAATCCAAGAGGTGTTAAAATGGATTTAGCACCACTTCTCAATACAGATTACAAAGATTATTGTGGTGCTAAATGCATTTAGCATATCTTGTCAACAGAGATTACAAAAATCCGGGGGGGTGCTAAATGCATTTAGCACCCCTTGTCAACACACATCACAAAAAAAATCCATGAACACAGAGGTAGAAGTATTCTAGGGGTGCTAAAAGATATTTTAGCAACATTTTGTGAATATAAGATAACACATTAAACCATGTTCACAAAATAATCATTATCAATCAAAAGGTGTTTAAACAATTTGAGGACATGTTATAAGAGAAAATAGAAATTGTAAGAAATTGTTAGAACAGGACTAGTTGCAATGAATAATTTTTCTGTAAGGTATCTGTATGAGTATAAGATCAAATATCTATGTATGTACGTTCCGCACTATTTCTAAGCAATTGGCTCGGTGCACGATTTCTTGTTGTGATAAACATACTTGTTGCATCTTCCACACTTGCGTTTCTTCCTCGTACTTGAAGTGTTTGTGTCGAATCGATTCTTTTTGGGTCGACCAGGCTGCGTGTTGCAATCTGGAGCTAATATCTCAGTTACATTTGCCAATACATTAGCACTCGGACCAGAAGTTGGGACTGGATAAATTGGTTTCGAGTAGGAGCTCTTATAGTTTACTGCTAAGAAGCACGGATCAATGTACTCGTAAATATTTTTATTATCTGCGAGTATGCTCAAAACAGCATGTGAACACGGGAAACCATCAATGTACCAGGAATTGCAGCCGCAGTGCCATCTTTGAAGATCTACGCGGTAAGTCTTTTGCTCTCTAACTTCATACAACGTATCGTCAGATTTAGTCACCGTCCATGAGGAACTCTCGGTGACCTTATCTTTCAGCTTGTTTTCAACAGACGGGCACAATTCATTTCTCCAACTCCTGGATGCCTCTCTCCTATCTGACATTTGTTTCATTACCTTAACCCGAATTTGGTCTAGCATTGTTGTAATTGGCAGATTACGTTCATTTATAATCCAGGAGTTATAGCTTTCAGCCATATTTGAAGTCATAACACCATACATTCTCCCCGGGAAGAATGCATTTACCCAACGTTCAACGGGTGCACTTTCTAAGAATTTATTCATTGTTTCGCCCGCAAGGATGCCAAGGTCTCGATAATGCTCCATATACTCATCAACCGTACGAGCATTTGCACAACTCGAGAACAATTGCACTGCTAATTTCTTTTTCCTAAAACTTTTGGGAAGTGTTGATATGAAGTTCTTTTTCAAGTGGAAAAGGCAATAAGCATGTAATGAATCATTGAATACTTTAGGAATTCCATTCTTCAAGCCAACATGTCGGTCAGAAATAAACGTTATTTGTCTAAACGTTCCGACAATAACCTTCAGATGGTTTAAGAACCATTCCCAATTAGCAACATTTTCTGAGTCAACAACAGCCATTGCCAACGGGAACATACCTATAAATAATACAATCGAGTAAGAACAGCAGTCGTGCTAAACGTTTCCACAACCATTATGTTCAACAGACATAGGGTACTAAAAGGTGCTAAATTCATTTAGCATCCTCTTTCAGCACAGTTTTACAGAAGGTGCTAAATGCATTTAGCACCCCATGTGAGCACACTTTACTGCAAACCAGAAGGTGCTAAATGCATTTAGCACCCCCTGTGAGCACACTTTACTGCAAACCAGAAGGTGCTAAATGCATTTAGCACCCCCTGTGAGCACACTTTACTGCAAACCAGAAGGTGCTAAATGCATTTAGCACCCCCTGTGAGCACACTTTACTGCAAACCAGAAGGTGCTAAATGCATTTAGCACCCAGCTAATTTGCAGATACTGGGGTGCTAAACCTTTTTTGGAAGCATTGTTCATACACAACTATGGTGCTCCACACTTTTTTAGCACTAATTATGCTGCAAATGAGACAGAAAATGAAAAGAAAAATAATTGGTGAACTTACCTCCATCACCATTAGTTGCAGTTGCAGAGAGCATGCAACCTTTATATTTTGCCTTAAGATGGCAACCATCTAAAGCTATTAAAGCTCGACAGAAGTTGAATCCGTATATACAAGCTTCGTATGCTATGAAAACTCTTTCAAACTTTCTAGTGTTGTCGTCAACTTCGAGGACTACGTAACTTCCCGGATTTGATTCTCGTATACTATTAGTGTAGGATGCTAATTGTTGATATGATGCATAATCGTCACCGTGTACTTCCTTGATCGCGTGGCTCTTACCGGTGTAAGCGAAGTAGTAGCTCAAGGTAACACCAAACTCACGTCTAAAGTAATCTATAATGTCTGATGGTTTTGTGAGAGGTTTGTCCCGAATCAAATCTAAAACATTGACTTGACAACCTGGCTTGTCATTTGTGGGTTCCTTAAATCCTTGAAAGTAATTCCACACGTATGCTCGCCCACCATTTTTCTTATTTCGAAGAACTTAGCAAACTTGAACTTTGGAGAAGCATGTATTCTCCACGTGCACCCCTTATCTTTTTGCCTACTACAAACAACCGTAATCCGATCACTAGAATTTTTCTTATAATCAAACTTGAACCCCTTGTGGATGGCATATTTTTTTAAACTTGTTCGGAACTCATCTGCACCACCTGGGAATCTCTATCCAACACCAATAATACAATTTTCCCAAGCATTTGATTGGCGTGGCTGAGTATGAGATTCAGCCTCGCTCTCTAAAGTCCCACAATTGAAGGAGCTAGTAGTAGAGTTATTGTCTAAAACCAAGGATCTAGGACCTTCACTTCTCCTTACAAATATGTCTATGATATCTACATTTTGAACAGTTGCAAAGCAAACAATGTATTGTATAGATTCATTACTATCGAGAACATACTCCTTTCCATCACGAGAGATGACTAGGTCCAAATGTAATGGATTTATATCAAACCACCTTTGGCAGATTGACCTTTTCAATACATCAAGTGATAAACCTAGATTCACTTGGAATCCAAAACTAGAATCATTGTAATGCACTTTGCCCAAAATTCCTCTGTCAATATTTCTGCAAAAATCATTTAGCACCTATTGTAAATATAGCGAGAAGTAATATAATTGTTCTAAAAGTCAGTTAGCACTGGATTATAGTAGATTTCACCAAAAAGCAGAGGGTGCTAAATGCATTTAGCACCCCCATTCAGCACTATTGAAAATAAAATAGAAGGTGCTAAATGCATTTAGCCCCCCCTGTCATCACATTTGATTATAAAACCAGATGTGTTAAGGTGCTAAATGGCATTTAGCACCCTCTGGACAGCAACCAGTAGGTGCTAAGTGGTATTGAGGACCTGCTGTTATCACATTTGACAACAAAGCACAAGGTGCTAAATGCATTTAGCGGTATCTGTCATCACATTTGATTATAAATCCAGAGGTGCTAAGGTGCTAAATGCCATTTAGCACCAGCTGGACATCAACCAGTATGTGCTAAATGCTATTTAGCAGCACCTGTTATCACATTTGACAACAAACAAGGTGCTAAATGGCATTTAGCACCCCCATTCAGTAATATTGAAAAGAAAATAGAAGGTGCTAAATGCTATTTAGCACTACCTGTTATCACATTTGACAACAAACCACAAGGTGCTAAATGCATTTAGCACCCTCATTCAGTACTATTGAAAAGAAAATAGAAGGTGCTAAATGCCATTTAGCACCACCTGTCATCACATTTGATAAGAAAAGACAAGGTGCTAAATGCATTTAGCACCCCCTGTCATCGCATTTGGCAACGAAAAGGAGAAAGTGCTAAATGACATTTAGCACCATATGTTATCACATTTGGCAATGTACCAGAAGGTGCTAAATGCATTTAGCACCCTCTGTTAGTTCACATTATTAGAAGATGTAAAAAGCGATTTAGTAGGAGATTTCAACACGATAACAAGCGATTTTATATGTGTAAAAGCTATTAAGCAGCACGACAAACAGCTACAGATTGAAAACTAAGAAATATGATCAATTGAAGCAATATAATGTGTATTTAACGATGAACAAGTGTATTTAATGATGAATGGAAGCAATATATATGCGTTTTTTTGAAAAAAATACCTGGATAATAAATCGGAATTGATTGTTGGAACGATTTCTTGATTCATGTCTGTAGTTGCAATGATGGATCGTTGTGTGCTTTGGTATTTTTTGATTGGGATTTGGTTGCAGCTGTGTTTGATCGTTTGTTTTAGATGTTTGAAGTTATATATATATATATATATTAGGTTAATTGTGTTATTAGTTAAAAAAGGAAGGGGCATTAATGTCTTTTTAATATAATGTCCTTAATTTGAAATGCTAATTTATAATTGGCCTTTATTATTGTGTTATTATTATAATAAGGCCTTATATCTAATTGCCTCATTTTCTAAAGCTAATTCTTTTTTTTTTCTTTTCTCATTTTTTCAATACACTTAACCTTTTTTTTTCCAGTATGTATTTTGCGAATGATTCCAATTTGTTTGCAAGATTTGAATGCAAATTGGTTCTTAAAAACAAAATGTAGTTTTAGATAATTCCAATAATATTTTAGTTTTTATGATTTTTTTTGGTTGTCCGTAGTAAAAAAATGAAATCATCTTTTCAGTTAAAGTTTATCCAACTTTCAAGTATGAAATTCTGACCCAAAAAAAAATATGAAACAATTTTTTTAGGATGTCAGTAAAAGCACCCTTAAAAATCAGTTTTAACACCCTTCTTTTTATATCATGCACATTAATAGTTTTTCTAAAAGGCACCCATATTCAAAGTATTTATTATTCCTTCTTTCAACCATAATTGTATTAAGCAATCAAGGAAAGTGCATCTCATACAGTTCCAAAATTTGATTTGCCTAACTTCACATTTTCCTTGTTCAAATTTTTACCATGTCGTTAGAAAAATAAATACTAAAAATAATTAAAAAAAGGAGGAAATTGGTACTTATAAAAAAAATCGTTGTATAAATAAACATTTCTCAAGCTTGAAAAACCGAGTTACATAATATCAACAATATGTGAACCAACATAGACAATATGTTTTTGCTATATAGTTATTTTTTAGTAATTTTGAATTGTAAACTTTTATAAATCTAAACTTTCATTAAATTATCGCATATGAGTTGTTTAAGATGTAGGGAAAAAAAAGGTTTGTACAAGAAAACATTCTTGCCAAACATCTTTATTTAAAAGGAGTTATTTCCAAATTAATAGGTAAGAACAATGTCAATTTGGTTTGATTTAGATCACTTTTCTCCTTAAGTTAATTCCCTGTTATTTATCTTTTTGCTTTTCTAACTAGGGTGCTTTTACTTATAGGGTGCTTTTGAGAAATTTAAAATTAAATATGGCTGCTTTAAAAAATGGCTGCTAAAAATAAAAATTAAGGGTGCTTTTACCGACATTCATTTTTTCAATATACTTGTTATTGTTGATTTTTATGTAAAAATAACATATACTTCTTTTGTTTAAGTATAATCAGTTATGCTATATTGTAATAATTATAAAGAGAAGTATTTCATCCATGAAACTCAATTCACTTTTATCCACCAACATTTTTCACCTAAAATGTGTACACATTAATTTTTTTTAATTAAAATCTCTTCTATCATATTTTCCTTAAAACTCTCACTCACCACCCTCCTTTCTCTCTATACACATAATATCATATTTAAAAACTGTTATTATTTTGTTTAGCTACCAATGTTTAATTAAAATATTAAATATTGTATTTATTAAAAAATTTCGTATTGGTTAGCAACAATTCTTAGGTTACCATTACTTAAATTATATTTGTTACAAATTATATCATTACATTGATAAGTCCGGTGAGTGGAGTAAATTTGACCAAGCCCAAAGAAGACATAATCGGTCCAAATTGATAGAGTCGGCAACCAAACTTAGCAAAGGTGGCAGTGATGAATAGTGAAAAAATGATAATGAGAATGAGATTTTTGTTGGTGAGGGTAGGTTCCTTCGGTGGCTTTTATTCCCAATCTAGCAGTACTTTCCCCCTGAGTGTGTGTTGGTGTTCTTCACTAAGCTCTAATGGCTTTTTACAATGGTGATGGTTATTCTCAAGGAAAATATTCGTGTATGGGAGGAAGTGTCTTGTTACCAAAGAACCTCCATTCACTCCTTAGCTATCCCTTTCTAATTATATGTATAGAATAAGAGTTACAAACGTTTGCTAGGTTAAACGTAAAATGACTATAAAAGGCATTACTTGCTCAACAATTCTATTCCTTTCACGTGCGAGGTATGTCCTTATCCACAAGTAATTCTGCACTTTACAAGTGTCGGACTCCCATTTGTCCAGATGCCCATATCAACAACGAACACTGGCTGTGTCTACTATTACAGGTGTCTCGTCCTCATTCCTCAAGGTGCCCACTCAGCTGCAGACACCGATCGTGCTTGTGAATACAGGTGTCCCTTTCGCATTGGCTGGTACGCCTATCTCGGCAACTTGGTCCTCGCCGATCTCGACACTATAATCGGCTAGCTGGTCATTGTGACTATTTTCCTCTTTCATGGTTCACTTTCCATCTCCTAGGTTTACTTTATGGACTTGTCTTCGACTATTCAACCCAAGTAGCGATCCCAAAATTATGCTCCCACAAATCCATTACCAATGTCTTTATATATCCCCATTATTACTCACACATTTGGTTACTCACACCCCCCTAAGCCTTCCAATATATCTAAATCTTTTCAACATTCTGTGTTATGTATTTAATTAGATATGTATGCATATGTAGTAGTTGGTTGGTATTTGATATTTGCTAAACAACAATAATCCACTCGATCATTCAAGCTTTTATCAAAAATGGGAGTACTTTTTTCTACCTTGCAGTTTAATTGCAAGCTCTCTACAAAATTGTCCATATATCTGTTTTTTACTTTACTTTAATTACAAAGTTATGACTAGGTAATTAAAAATTTCGTTTATATAAATTTCAATTCTTTTATTCATTATATGTTTAATATTTTATTGAACCATTAATTGATTTTTTTCCTTTCAGGTCTATTTCTTCCTTTTTTTGTTGTTTTTAACACGTTAATATTGTAATTTCACTTTTACAATTTTGTTCAGTTCGATCTCTAACTAATCATGTTCTAAATATATTATATCATGAAGAATACATAATAGATATAAATGTTTTTAGCATTTTTTAATAATTATTATGCTATACTAAATTACTAACTTATTACCCGTGCGATGCACGAAGGTTTTATAAATTATTTTTTATAAGTATATATTTATTATATTTATTTTTGTGTATACATATCTATACTTATATAATTATAGACAAGTTTTTTCAAATATAAAATTTATCAAATCAAATAACAAACATGAGTTTACATAAATGACAAATAATAGTATACATTGAATAAACAAATTTTATCACATCGTCTAGTAGATTGAAATACGAAAGTTAGTTTTTATGTTCTTTCCAAATATTATTTTGGATATGAGACTTTAATTGTCAGTATTAAGTATAGATATAAATATGAAAAATGAAATAGTTTAAAAATAAGTAAATAAAAGTTTCATAATAAAAACTATTTATTACTATAATCATTACTCGATTTGACAATAATTATTATTATAATAAATAATATAGATTATTAGGGCAATTAATAAAAGAAAGAGTATTAAGTGTGTTATTATTACTGCAATTATTATAGTAATTAATAAGAGATATAGTAAGACTTCCTCTGTAATACTATAATGATATATGATATGATATGATTTATTACTATAATTATTACTCGATTTGACAATAATTATCATTATAATAAATAATATAGATTATTAGGGCAATTAAAACAATAATTAATACGGACAATTTAAAAAAAGGTCTTATTGGAGAAATATTTTCACACTAAAGTCAACGAATAACTTTTTTGTAAATGAAGGGCCTATTTTTTATTTTATTGATAATTTGACATATGTATTTTTTTTTATTGTAAAATGACATCCTAACCCTTAAAATAAACTAAAAAATACCAATATGCATTAAAATATGGACTGTAATATGACCTTTGCAGTCCATATTTCACTGCAATATGAACTTTGCAGTTCATATTTTACTGCAATGTGAACTTTGCAGTCCGTATTTCTAATGCAATGTTCATATTGCAGTTCATATTTTACTGTAATGTGAACCTTGCAGTCTATATTTCTAGTGTAAAGTTCATATTACAGTCCATATTTCACTGCAATATGAACTTTGCAGTCCATATTTTTTGTGCAAATTTCATAAGGAGGGGTAATTTAGGTAATATATAACATGTTTTTATTAATTAAATGATATTTAAATTTATTCAAAGACCTTCATTTAAAATATAAAACAAAATAGGTATCTTACACTAGTCACCAATTAAAAATAGGCCCTTCATTCAAAAAAATATTATTCATTAGATTTTTGATAAAAATCAATGTGTAATAAGACTTTCTACTTAATTTCTAGTAATTAATAAGAAAAAGAGTATTAAGTGTGTTATTATTACGGCAATTATCATAGTAATTAATAAGAGAGATATTATTACTTCCTCTGTAATATCATAATAATATATGATTTATGTTTTAATTAAAAAATATATTTCTATGCAGTATATACCCATATTATCTGTTGTGAAATTGTAAATCTTGTTTAAAGCATCTATACATCGAGTGCATACTTGTATTAATTAATATTAGGAGTTAATGATAAAAAGGGATCGAGAATGCAACTTAGGGGTATTTTAGGCACTTCACAATTTCGATCGAGTTGTAAACTAGTGTACGGACCATAAGAAATAAGGAGATGCACCAGGGGCATTTTGCACTTCTAAGCTCTAAATAAGTGAGGGCAATATGAAGCAAATGAAAAGGATAATGCAATTTTAAGATATTTTGGGTATTCCACTCGTCACATATATATTATTATAATTTTGTGTTATGTAAAAAGAGTTTGGCATGTATATCGTTGGGGTTGTTTGAAACAATATTCATATAGTACATATAGATGAAATTAATGTGCACTTTACACTTCTTTGGATCTGCAACTGGATAGTACATAAGTACCAACTCAAAAATTTGTTAAAAATTTAAGGCCTTTAAGTATATAATTCGACAAAGGAAAACTAGTTTGTAGATAATAATTCAACTTTTTTTTAATCAAAAAATATATTTAATTGTAGCGTTTAATGATCTTTGTGAAATTTAATTCACACCATGTGTAAATATTTATATTTATATTTATAACAATTTGAACGTAAGACATACTATATTAGTTCAACCGTATGTATGTATCTTATCATTTCAGTTAAATAGTAAAAGTATTTTAGGCCTATTTATTCGCATTAACCTAATTTTTTCTTTAATTCGGTCAAAGAAGAGCCATGTTGATTGGCCATAAAGAATGTTGCATTTTGTGGTATTTGTACTTATGACCTATTGTTCATTAAACAATTATTATGAATTTGCCGTTGACTAACTCTCTTGAAGGTTAACTTTTTTTTTTTTTTTTCAGAGAAAAGAATAAACTTTAATTAAGAACATGCTATAGTTGAAAACTTGATTTCACTCCAAATGTTCAAGCTTCAGTGAAATATTCTACTATCTATCTCTTATGACTTAATTTTGTTCTGAATCTGCTAGTTTCGATGAAATACTTTATGATAAAATTCGTCCCCTTAATCTCAAATCTGCAATTAAAATTATAAAAATAATCTACTTGTCTTTGAATTGAAAAGCTTATATATATGCACAAGTTTATGGTCAGTCCACAATTTGAAGGTGACTTAAGCCCCGTTGTATTTGATATGATAATACCCAAAGTACATAATAAATACGGCAAAATAATAATATAATAATAATCATAAAAACGCTACAATAGCTTTTGGCCAAAAGATTCTGTAAAATGATTGAATGATCCAAAAAGCTGGAGGTCAAAGAAAACAGACTATTATTAATACATTTGTAAATTGTAATGGCCTAGGCCCCACCTTGTTTTTAGACGGTGCTCTCAAAATATATATCAGGGGAAAAGATTATAAGAGAATCAGTATTTTTTTTATTTTTTTTTCGGAATTATTATTTTAAGAAAGTAAATGGGTGAATTTTTGATAAAATTTAGTGAATATAATTTTTATAATTAGTTAATCATCTCTACCAAATTTTATCGAAAAACTCAATTAAAAAGCAGTAATTCTATACAGACATATGAAATTAACACAATTATTGACATCCTTACGTGGCTTTTCCAATTCAATTTTTTTCCTTTTTTATATATTCGTAAAATCTCTTTCTTAATCCACTCTTCAACTTCCAAAAAAAAAAGGGCATCATCTTTCTCTCACCTTACGCGTTAAATCAAATCCAAAAACCCTACGTACGCTTACCAAAATTCACACAGCTCTGCAATAAAAACCTCCTTTCTTTGAAGACTAATTTATGTTCCTTCAAAGCAACAGTGATCAGTCGAACACCTACCATTGAAGAATCAGTACGCTGTTCTCTCTATATTTTCCCCTTATAATTCTTAATGTTGATTCTTCAAGATTTAAATTAAAATAAATCATTCATAAACCATCTTCATAACAAGCAGATTACTCTATGAAATTTAATATTTTTTAGTGTTAATATGTAAAGACCCAATATTTAAATGCCATATATTTCTTGTGTAATTTGTTAATCCTTATACTTTTTAATAACTTTTCTTTATAAAATTAATGTTTAACAACTGATTTGTTTGTAGGGGTAGAAATATGATCTTCATATTTGGATTTGAATAAATCCATTAATGAAGGTGAAGTGGAGGATCATATAGGTGTTCATGAAGTATTGGAAGAAGAAGAGATAAAAGAGCCAGAAATAGGAATGTTGTTTGATACAATTGACATGTTATTAGATTATTACATAAGATACGGCAATAAAAAAGGTTTTCCAATTAAAAAATGATCTTCGAGAAAAGGAGACGATGGGGAGGTTAAGTGGGCGGTTATAGCATGTGCTCGATCAGGTAAGCCACAAAGCATGTCAAGAAATGCCTTCCAATTGCATCCAAGTCGTAAAACAGATTGTAAAGCAATGGTTAGGGTTTCTTTAGGAACCAACGGGAAGTGGCAGGTAACATTATTAAACCTTGAGCATAATCATGATTTAAGTCTAGAAAAATCTCGATTCTACAAGACGAATAGGGGAATGAAATCTTACGGTAAAAGGAGACTTGAGATGAATGATAGAGCAGGTATTATACCAAATAAAAGTTTTAGCTCATTTTTGGTAAAAAATGGAGGGCATGAGAATGTGCCATTTTTGGAGAAAGATTGTTACAATTATATTGGGAAAGTTAGACGGTTAAGACTTGGGGATGGTGATGCCACGGCACTTCAAAATTATTTTTTGAAGATGCAATCTAATAATTCTAATTTATTTTATTTGATAAATTTAGATAGCGAAGGTAGGTTGAAAAACATATTTTGGGCAGACGCAAGAAGTAGGGAAGCATATGAGGAGTTTGGTGATGCCATTACATTTGACACGACGTGCTTGACGAATAAGTATGACATGCCATTTGTTTCGTTTGTCGGTGTCAATCACCATGGCATTCTATATTGTTGGGATGTGGATTAATATCAAATGAGGATATTAGGACATTTACTTGGCTTTTTAATTCTTGGCTTACATGTATGAATGGTTGTGCTCTTACTTCAATAATTACGGACCAGGACAAATCCATACAAAAGGCCATAGAGATTATGTTCCTTAATACGCATCACATATGGTGTTTGTGGCATATCATGAAGAAATTGCCTGAAAAGTTATGAGGTTACAAACAATATCATTTAATCAAAATTGAAATGCAAAATGCAGTTATGATTCTTTGACTTCTGATGAATTTGAAAAAGATGGGACATGTTCGCTAATGTAGACACCCCGATCCGTGACCCCCGCAAGAACCCTAACGACCGTCGAGAACTACTGTTTTTGAAGTCCGGGACCCACCCGAGCACCCGAAACTACCCCGAAAGGATTTGTTGGCCAACAAACCTATTTTTAAGTGGGATTGTCGCACGACAATCACTGATATGTCGCGCGACAATCACTGATATGTCGCGCGACAATCACTGATATGTCGCGCGACAATCACTCCTTTGTCGCGCGACAAACCCCTCTAACCTCGACCATCCACTTTCTGACACGTCAGTCTGTCAGAAACATCACTTCAACCGTTTGTCACGCGACATGGTACACATTGTCGCGCGACACATGCCCTTTCGGGGGAAATGTCGCGCGACAATCCTCCCCGAGCAATATAAATAGGCCAACACCCCCATGGGTTCTAGACGGCAACTTCTCGCCACAATTTTTATACTAAAATTCCTTATTTTCTCTGATATTTTATAATCTTTAAGCCTTCTCTGGAAGCATCTGTGATAACATTTATTTTCGCAAGAGTCTCGGATCTAATCTTGGCACCCGGGGTGCCACCTTCCAGAGTCAGACCGCTGGAAATATTTCTAAGAGGAAAGCTGATATCCGTCAGAGGTCTTCTCTGCTGTATTATATTTTCTCTCTTATTCTTATTATTATCGCCGGGAAGGTCGATCCCCGTCCTAGTAAGCGAAGTGGCGACATGGTTGTGGTAGATTCCTAACGCGCTCGAAAATCAAGTTTTCATTAGTTATTTCCAGAAAACAGTAGAATATCAGTAAAAGCATCCAAGTTTTCGAACATAAAATAAACATATAAGACCACTAGAGACCGAAAGGGCGGAATGGGTGCTTAACACCTTCCCAAACCATAATATAGTTCTCGAACCCTATAGAATCCTGATTTCGTAGACAACGTGTAAAGAAAGGCTTATCTATAGCCTTCCCTCTTACACAACTATTTTGTCCGTTTTCTTGTAAAACGTACTGGCGACTCTGAATGAACCCTCTTGCATCTAGAAATATGATAGAAGAACACCCGATATGAATTATCAACACATAAAAGCAAATGGAACAACGGAATCCTTTCCGATGTTTCAGACTCCCAAACCAGAGAGGCTGAGAACCTGGGGTCGCATTTGCTGGATTCTCACAGCTAAACTTATTTATTTTTAATTTATTTTATTATATTTCTGCTTATTGTTTATATGTGCTTTTATCTATGCTTTTTTAAATTTCAGGTTCATTAAAAAATTTAGCCTTAAAGAGTGTGATTGGTTGATTGGGTTGTACAATCAAAGGCATCGTTGGATCCCTGCTTACTTAAAAGATTGTTTTTGGGCAAGGAATATCCTCCACCCAAAGGAGTGAAAGTATGAATGCATTATTCGATGGATATGTCCATGCAAATACTATATTAAAATAATTTGTTGAGCAGTATGAAAATGCATTACGAAGCAAGGTGCAAAAGGAGGACCAAGATAATTTTAACTATTTTAACTCAAGGGTGACATGCATCACTCGTTATAAATTGGAAAAACAATTTCAAGATGCTTACACTATTACAAAGTTTAAAGAGTTTCAAATGGAGTTAACAGGGAAGCTTTATTTTGATGTGGCTTCAGTTAAACAGGATAGTGGTAATTAATTGTATGAAAATTTTGAATCTGTGGATGAGGAGAAAAATCGGCAAACTACTTTCACAGTATGCTTTAATCAGGATAATTTTGGCATTAAATGTAATTGTCGGCTATTTGAGTTTAGAGGAATCTTGTTCAGACATGTTATTGTAGTCCTCCACCACAAATAGATTTATCGCGTACCTGAAAAATACATTTTTAGACGATGGAGAAAAAATGTGAAGAAGCGTCATACAAAAGTTATAACAACAAATTATGATTGGACTCTGAATCTTGAAAATGAACGTTTTGACAAAATGTGTAATGCATTTTATCAAGCCGCATATTTGGCGACTAACAAAGAAGAGAAAACTCAAAGAGTTATGCATTATATTAAGTGCTTAAATGATGATTTAATAAAAGACAATGAAGCAATTGGAAGTAGTCAGGCAATACCATTTGTGGTCGAAGAACATCAATCATTATCGCCCAGTGCTAATATGAATCTTATAGAGAAAGAAAGAAATGCTATTCACACTCCTGTAGCTGTTTATTGTAAAGGTCGAAGACCCTTTAAAAGGAAACAACCTCAGATGGAGTGTGCCATAAGAAAGATATGACAAAAGTGTAGATACCCCAATTCGTGACCCCCGCAAGAACCCTAACGACTAACGAAAAAGTATAGTTTTTGGAGTTCGGGCCCCACCTGAGCACCCGAAACTGCCCCGAAAGAGTTTGTTGGTAAACCCCAAACATTATTTTTAAGGACAAAACGGTCGTGTACGGGTCGTTTTTTGTGTCAGGTTAAAATCGTGTCGGGTGAGGCCTCCACCCGTACACGACCCTGTATCGCTCGACCCCGTTTAAAGAAGTATGTCGCGTATACGAATACAATAGTGACCCGCTAATAATTTAATTAAGTAATTTATATGTATATAAATTATATTCTCTTATCTTACACGACCCGACAAGTTCCTGAACACAACCAACATACTTTTCACCCAAACCCGGTAAATTCGTGTCGATTTTGTGTCGTGTTTAAATCCGTCTATCGAAGAGGCACAAACCAACTTCAGCCATTCAGCCATGTCGTGTAACATTGTCCTAAATGTCGCGCGACACTTGCCTTTTTTGGAGAAATATCGCGCGACAGTCCTCTCCCAGGAGTATAAATTGGCCAACACCTCCAAGGGTTCAAGGCAGCAACTTGGAATCTGAAAATTATATTATTCTATCTGATTTTCTGGTCTTCTATCAAGTTTATTCTACGATCGTCTTATTTCTGAAGAGTTATCGAATCTATTCTCAACACTTGGCGTGTCGCACTTCTAGAATTGAACTCTCGAAGATATTTGAAGAAGAAAAATATTATTATCGCCGGAGATCTCTCTGTCGTATTATATTTTCTCTCTTATTTTTATTCTCGTCGGGAAAGTAAAGAAAGTCTCTTCTAGTATTTAAAATTAGATATCTTATGTACTTGTTTTATTTTTATTTTTCTGTCCGCATTTTATTTGAATAAGCTTATTACCAAGTTATAAAATAGTTTACTGTTTTTCAAAACAAGAACCTGAGAAACAATCATTTGCAAAACCAGAAAAGTAAGAACATTATCGTCCGGATAAAACTAGGTTTTCAAAACCTGGATCTATAAAACTTACTTAGGAATAAAACTTAGGCATGTCTCATATTTCCTATAGACTGTGACATATCTGATAAAACTCTTCCTCAAGAGTTCTAATTCGATATTAAATTAGTTCCGATACAAAGATCCAGACTTTTTTTTTAAATAAATCAACACGAGAAGACCGACATTATTATCTGAGAAAATAATACGAGAAACTCTCTTTCAAAACAAAAAGCTTTGTCATTTGTATTTACATCTTTCAAAACAAATATCGGATCCCGAAACACAAAAGTTTTTATCCCTTTTCTATTTTCCCCCCTAAAATTAGGGTTTTTCATTTGGGAAGTAGTAGACTGTCAGTAAAAGCGTCCAAATTTTTCAATATAGAATAAACATATAAAGACCACTAGAGACCGAAAGGGTGGAACGGGTGCTTAACACCTTCTTAATTCGTAACATAGTTTTCGAACCTACAAAATGGAAATATGGTCTGTTTTCTCGTAAAACGAGGTATACTTACTAATTTTTAAAACCCCCCCCACACGGGATGTATTTGTAGATTTTCACAAAAAGGAAAAAGAGAAAGCAGTTTAAAAAATGCATTTATTAACTTTAAATTTATCCCTAATTAATTATTGCATTCCAATTTGCAAAATGTGGAAGAGACCCTAAGAAAGCAAAGGGGATGGAGTTTGTTCGGACACAAAAAATCAATATTTTCAAGGTTTGTTCTAACTAGGCTTTAGAATTTTAGTTTTTATTCTTTTATTTTCAAGTATTTATTTGAGCTGTGAAGCTCTTATGCATACTAGTTGCATGATATTTTGCTTATTATTCTAATGAGGATCTGAACATACTTATCTAATTTCAAAGCGAGCCAAACTTGCATATCCCTTACACCTAGTGTATTAAGAAAATATTCGATTTTGTAAAAAAAAACTAATTTCTGGGAGGTAGAGTAGTGGGACTTGGCTCATTCCAATTAGTTATTCAGTCCAGTTTTTTTTAAAGAAGTCTAATTCGAGTGTTAAATGAATGAATTTTTTAGTAAACTCATTTTCAGTTTAAATTCCTTGATGAAATTTGTGGAAATGATCTATTTATTATAGAGATTATCTCTGCCAAGTATCATGAAAACAAACATTTCTATTTAGCATTCGAAATGGACCCACTAAAAGAAATTGGACTAAATGGTATAATGGAAAAGAGCCAAGTCGAAGTGGTGAAACCCCTTGTTTGTTTTATTTTCAATTTTAATTGGAAAACATGGGGTATACTTGGGAACTTAGACAATTTGACTTATTTTAGCGAGTCTGTAAAGGAGTCTTACTCTTTATTTAAATGTTTCTTATATGCTACAATGAAAAAATAAAATTCATTCTGTTGATGTTTGGTAGACTTCTGAAAGTGAATGCTTAGACTACGCTGGTGGAGGAGGGCGACCTACCGAGGCAACCAACTTGTTAAACCCAAATTCTGAAGTTGAATATATTATTAGTATTGGTATAGGAGATTATTCCGAGTCTCAGGTTGGTATTCAAGTAATATTCATTTTATTAATAAGAAGTTGTAACGTAAATGATAATATTATGCTGTACACTATAGCAGAACAACTTAATTGGTACATAAGAAGTTTTAAATGTGGAAGGCTTCCCTATTACAATAAGTTATATATCCATGTAATAATAAAGGCAAGAAAGGAAAATAAGATTTTTTTTCAACAAGCTCAGTTCATTTTCATAAGGTTATATTTCATAATAAAGGTCCAAAGTCACATTTGAAAGAGTTTTATTTTACAATAAATAAATAAGCTCAAATGATCTGTTTTTATAACCAAGTGACAAAAAAATCCTGGACTTTGACATTATAAGTTGCTCCCCATGCACGACGAAAAATTATTCACACCACACAATAATGTCAAAAGAGTCACACAAGTAGATTTAAAACTCTAAAAAAGACTTGTAGTTCTAAGGTCACATTATATAATAAAAGGCAATCAATTACAATCGAGTTCATCATTAACACCCAATTTAACTTGTGTTTTTTTATAACAAAATAAATTCACAATGAATAATATGTTACAAATAGTTTCTCCATCGATGCCACTTCATGACTTGTATTAAAAACATTCGGTACTTGAGTTACTAGCATAAGATGCTCATTCCCTGCTTTGACCTTAAAACTTTGAGACTTTATGCCAATTTTTCATCATTATCTGTTATGCTTGAAGAAGCTGTTTTTGTATTCCTACCAAAAATATTGCATAAAAAGTGACGAAGGATTATGATATGCAATTCCGCAAAACAAGTTTATGACAATGCATATTTTTATAATAAGTACACATAAAAGGAATTCTACTTCAGAAGCTTGAGTAAGCCCGAGTTCAAAATACATAAACTCTCATTGATGCAATATAAGGATACTTTAATATAACTTACTGTGAATCAACACAAAAGAATAGCACTAGTTAAAAATGATGCTGCTATCTAAATAAATGGTATTTTGGAACAAGTGAAAATTTGTTGTTATTAAAGTGAAATAAGTCTAAAACTATGTTAGAGGAACCAAGTCAAGTAGCGAACCTGTCTACAATTGTTTTATCTAGCCTGTTGACCTTAAAGTCAATTAATCTTATTTTGATAATTATAATAAGTTAATATAGTGTTATTTAACTCGGTTATTCTAATGATGATAGCCATTAGCCGATATCTTTTCCAACCAAATGTGACGTTAAACCGATATGGTCAAACTCTCACACAAAGCTCCACAAATGCTTTCACTTACAAGAAATGAACTCAAATGATCTCCATGTGCTTCACAAAAAATCAAAACCAAGAAAGAATCAAGATCATCAATCAAATGAAGATACGCACAAGACAATCAAGCATCACGAAGACTCGAATTATCATTAAATTGAGTGAGTGCTTAGATTTTATGTAAAGTTACTTTATTGATCAAATCCCTATAGCTCAAACATATTCATGCATATTTTAAAGATTGATTCAAACTAGCTTGAAATTGAATTTATTTGAAAAACATCATTTTACAAAAATCGAGTTTCAAAATAAATTCATATTAATTTTAAATGATCATATTTTAAGTTCTAATAAAAATAGGTATCTTAGAAACATATCTTTGAAGTTCAAAAATCATTAGAATTTTATTTGGAACAAAATTATTAAATTGCAAAAATATTTTTATTTTACGTTTAAAATTCGCTCAATTTTTGCCCAGTTTTGATCTAACGGTAAGATGGAGGCCTTCCCGGATTTCGACCATTTTGAAATTTTTACAGTAGTTAGACAACATCTCCTGGCACTTTTGACTAAAATTTGAGCACGATCCAACAGTCAAATTAGGAGAAATTAACAAAACAAATTTGAATTTTTTTGTCAAAACTAGCTGTTGGAAAGTTTGAAAATGTATACCTTGGAGCCAAAACCGTTCTTAATCATCCCCAACGGCCATATGATTTTGCAAGCTATAAATATGAGTTTTAAGACTCATTTTTAACAACTTGAATGATCATACAAAACCATTTTTCATATATTCTTATTATTCAAGTATTCTAGCTAAAACATTGATCAATCTCTTCATTATTTGAGCTTATATTCATTGATCAATATTGATATCTCTTAGTGTGAGTTTCATTTGTATTTTGTTATACACAAGAGATATATTGTACATTGGTGTTAGCCACCAAAACTTATTCAAATCATATTTGTGAGAGATGTAGCTCATAGAATAGCAAGAGAGATTTCTTGTGAGAGTATTGAGGATGTTTCAATACTTATAAGAGTGTGTGAGAAGAATACACTTGTAGAGGTTTGATCTTCACCCGGAAAAAGATCGGTTATAGTGGAAATTCTCAGGGAACTAACCGAGTGCGGAGTAGGGGAACAAGCCGAACCGTGTGGACAAAAAATCTTCGACTTCGATCAGTTCAATCTTTCTATCTCTTGCTCTATTATATTGTGCTATTTATTCATTGTGTTTGGAATTAACTTTGTTCTCGATTGCTTGATAAATATATACATCAAATATTTTTAAAAATCCGATTAAGTTTTAAAAACCCTATTCACCCCCCTCTAGGGTATTTTTCGACCTACATAGCCCTCTCCTTCCAAACCTTCATTGGAGCAACATAAATTGTCTTAAATTTACCTTTGTGTGGGTAGCCATCCTTGAATGCTGTCCGAATCTACACAACAGATTCATTGTGATCAACCAAAATAATTAATGGGAATTATAGATTTCAAGAGAACTCTAGAATCAAGCTGGTCAAACATGATTACCTTTAAAACGAAAATATAAATTGTATACAAGAGCAATATTCAATTTGTAGTGAGCATAAAGGAAAAAAGTAACGTGGTGGCAAAAAGAAGTAAATATAATCTGTCTGATAAGAGCAATATTCAATTTGGTAAGTTAAGTTGAACCTGAACACATAAAGAGTATGTCGCAGTTCAGGAAAATATGTCTAAATTGTTTAGAATTGTAGTTAATCCACTTATACCATTTATAAACTACGATAGGCGGTGCCTTCGAATCTGTAGGCTTACTCCATTTGGGAAAGGATGCAGCTTGTGACTTTCATGCCGTAAATATTGTGTTCATCTATGATCTGCTCAAGAGGTTTAGCCCCATAAACTATAATAAAACGACTGTACAAATCCATGAAGTCAATCTTAACTTGCAAAACAATATAGTCTTAGTTGATCTTGATGTCCTAAGCAAAGTACAATTCATTTTTTTCTCAAATATCATAAGACTTATTCTTTGAAGTTACGTTGTGCAGCCTCGCGTGAATTCAATTAGTATTAGCCACACTATAAGACTCCTTCAAAATCGAAATCACAACTTAACGAGGGATAACTTTCTTATTTTCAACCAATGCACAATAGTGGTTTAAGAACATTAAGATCAAAATCGAAATCATAGTTAAACTCAAAAGCCCCAATTTTCTTTATCTAAGAAAACCCAACTGTGCTTGTGTTGATTTTTTTTCCTTGAAAAGATTCAGAAAGATATATGGGAAGAATTGAGTTATAAAGGGTCAATGAGAATTAATTTCGACGAAACTACAAGTAAATTAACAATACAAGAATCAACATTGACAATTCTATGGGAAAATAAATAGAAAAACACACTGATTCTTTGACGGTGGGAGTTTGGTCGGTCAATGCTCTTCAATGGAAACATAAATCTTCAGAGAAGCCATAATTTTTATTGCAAAGTCACAAGTAAAAACGCTGAATTTTGGTGAGCTTGTGTAGGGTTTTTGGGTTTGTTTTGGCGCGTAAAGTGAAAGAAAGGAGGTGCCCTGTTTCTTTGGGAAGTTGAGGATTGGATTAAGAAAGAGATTTTACATAAACATAAAAAAGGAAAAAAAAATGAGTTGTAAAAGCCATGTAAGGATGTCAGTAATTGTGTTAATTTCCTATGTCTGTGTAGAATTATTGATTAGAAAGTGAGTTAACTAAATATCTAAAATTTAAACAGTTATAAATGCACACATATATATCATTTTTTTTGTTAACTCACTTCCCAATTGAAGTTTCCAATAAAACTTGGTAGAGACAATTTACTAATTATGAAAATCATTTTCGCCTAGTTTTGTCAAAAAATTCACTCATGTATCTCTTCAAAATAATTGATTCGCACTTGAAGATAAAAAAATTGGTTATCTTAAAATCCTTCCCATATATATAAGTGCTAATTTTGTATATATAGAGAAAAATACTGTCGTGTCATAGTGATATAATACAAAGATAACGTTAAATATAAAATTCTTTTATTTTGTGAAAACACTCCGCAGGGGGTATGATTACCTTTCTAGATGTGATGACCTATGCGATCATCTTCTTCTCATAAAGCTTTATTTACAATTTTTTTCATTCTCTTTGTTTCCTTTCTATTCTCTTTTATAAATGTATCTGAACAAGTGATTTGTCATCACTTATTATTATTTTTTATTATTTTGCTTCTCACTCTCTTAATTCAAACAAACTTATAAGTTTTACTAATTTTTTTAAATATCCCAAAGTTTAATTTATTTTATATGACACAATAGATATATTAAATTTTACGATGCTAAACAAGTTGTTTTTAACTATTGATCACATTGTTTTATCTGTAATTACTATTATTTATTGTTAGCAGATAAAAAGAATTTAAAAGGTTTCTCAATTTTGGAAATGGGAATGGAGTTTTTTTTTTTTTTTTAACTATGCTTGTTTCTGAACTTAATTAGTAAAATAGGGGAGTTTTAAACTTATTTGTGGAAACGGGGTTATTTTAAAATCACTATTGAAGTTAGTATTTTTTGCGTAAAAAATGCTAGTGCAAGTGGCATTTTTAAGATGGAGAAAATTTAGGCTTCCTAAAATTGCCATATATTATGGCGTTTTTAAAGGTTAAATATTTTTCACAACTTCCTAAACGAGAACGAGATAAGTGTGGGATGAGTGTTGGCCTCATTTAACCTAAATTTGAAACTGCTATCTCTGTTTTAAAATCACGGGTTTTGATAAATCATAAGATTGTAAAATACCATAATTTTAAAATTGCTTGATTTATCAATTCTTTGTTCTTTTTAGCTATGGGATTTTACATTCAAAATCTCAAAATTTTAAAATCCTATGTATTTTTGCAAGATTGGATTTAATACATGAGAGAACTTACGCAATGATAATTTTTTTTTAAATAAGCAGCAATGTTACTTAAAGCAATTATGGCTATGAATTTCTAATGTCAAAATTCTTACTATTCAAACAATAGTGTAAGGAGTATCATTAATGATATGTCGGTACAATCTTTGAGAATTAAAACTAAAAAAATTATATAAAGTAGTAACATAATTTTTTTCTTTAAAAAAACCTACATGATTTTAACATAAACGAAAGTTAATAAAATTAAAGAATGCAACCTTAAAATAAATTAAATGTTCTTAATAACACTAGTTGAAACACTAAAAAGAAATTATTCACGATTAGGTAAAGAAAACAAAAGGTTTAAGATCAACAAAGAATATTGGAAAACATACTAGAACATTTTAGAATTGAATCAAATACATGCCATTTACCATAATTATATTGAAAGATCTAGTTTTACATAATATATAATGAATTTAACTAGTGGCATTTAAGATCTTCCTATAAACTTTAATAGCTCGAAATTTTATAATTAATTACTCTCTTTCTCTCAAATTAAAAGTATTTTTATTGTAATATTTCAAATTAAATTGTTTTATCTAAAATTAATAATCAAATATAGTTAATTCCAGAAGTAAGACTCTCGTGCTAACTCCGGGGTTTTAACTAAATATTAAATACTGAGACTCTGCCCCGTATGCCCTCTCCCCCTGACACTTTTTGGGTTCTTGGGGGAGAGGGCTATGGGGCAACTTCACTAACTCCTAGTTCTTATTGAGTATGTCCAGTCATGAACCTAAGAACTCCAACTCCTACTTATAATTAAGCAGCGGCAAGACTAACAGGGGCAAGATCTAGAGTGTCTATTTACTCAACGGCTGATTCAATTGCGACAAGATCACATTCAATAGCAGCTTACTCTTGGAATGAATATGAGAGGCTTTTTCGCCGTTCGATCCGAGCGTGCAATACTAGCTCTTCACATGGTTGCCTTTTCATGTCCATCATTCGGGTTGTTGATAGTTATCTTTCCCCTCGATGTAAGCACTTGGAAGGCACTTGGTGGTACAAGAGTACTAACTGAGGAGCTTTCCGGTCTCCACAATTGTACAATTAAGGTATCCCTCTTATTGACCGGAACAAACAGGATCCCTCAGGGAAGACACTAGCCCATTCCTTTGCAATGGCAGGACGGGCTTTAAGAATTCATTATTCAATGCTTTCCACTGTGCTTACTTATTGCTTTCAAGTCACCCTCGACTTTCAGTTGTACCACCAACCGAAACTGACTTCCAGCTGTCCCGCTAACCGAAACTGACTCTCATTGGCGCTTGACGGTGCAAACTAAACTCTCTCATGTAAGAACTACTAAACTGCTAACCCAAGCAGATGAACGAGAACAAGTTACCCTAAACTACAAAATCCATAACCATCTTTCTCGACGTTGGTAATCAAATCCTTCTTTCAGTCTCACGGGCCTCGATCAAGTACGCGTGCCACATCACCCCAGTTGTTAAAGTTCAAAGATTTGTTGCACGGATGCCCAAACAAAAAGGGAATAGGCCTTTCTAATGATGAACAAGTATGGACGTATTCACTTATAGAAAACGGTATCAACCTTCCCATTGCGTATTGGTACTTATCGAGTATAGAAGAAATCTGCTTCTCTTTGTTCCTACGAATAGAATTCTATATTATAATGTTCTAATTAAAGGTTTAAATTTAAATAAAACAAATTCATCTTTTGTAAGAGAAATATTTGATAAACATCAAGAGTATATAAAAAATGAAAATACTAAATACCGCGTTATTTTAAATACGTGGGATTCTTAAAATATCGTGATTTATCTGAAAAGAATAGTTCTGAATTATCTAAATCACTTTTATTTTTGCATCCATAGCTAGTTATCATATATTGATATAATTCACATATTATAACTAGCATTTTAACAATATATGATAACTAACTATGGATGTTAAAATAGCATAAATAAACCTACCTTGTTTTCTTGAAGTAGAGATAAATTCTTTTAAATGAATGAAAATGGAAGTTAGATTTTCTTTTTAAGCATAAGCAGAACTCATGAAATGAAGAATAAGACAAAGAAGGCACCTTCAAATTTAGGTTAAATGAGGCTAACACTCAACCAACACTTATCTCATTTGGAAAGTTGGAGAAAATATTTAACCTTTAAAAATGTCATAATATACGGCAATTTTAGGAGGAAAAACGTCATATTTTATGACAATTTTAGGATAAATAAGCCACTTATTTAAGCGGTTTTTACTTGTTTAAATTTTCTCCATTTAAAAAACGCTACATGCAATAGCGTTTTTTTATTCAAAAAACGTCAATTTTAATAAGAATTTTAAAACAATCCTATTTTCACAAATAAATTCAAAACTCTCATATTTTACTAATTAAATTCAGAAACAAACACAGTTAAAAGAAAAAACTCATGGGAATATAATGCATTATTATTTTTGTAGTACTCCTGTCAATAATTTTAAGAAAATATCTCTGTAGTCGTTGCTCCATGTTTTATTATATGAAAAATGAATAATTTTGTATTGTTTGTGGAATTAGGCGACCCTTTTGACATGAAAAGACAGGAGTGGGTTCCGAATGACCAGATGGATGATTCAATGGCTTGTAGTCTTATACTTGTACTTAAGTGGAGCTCTTTCTTCCGTCAACTTTATTCTTATCCTCCCAACTAGAGATTAATTAAACACCATTGCATGCTATGTAGTAAAATGTTTAGTATTAATGTTGCTTTTAAGGTCCTTTGATTACGACATTTATAAAATAAAAAATAAAAAAAAATAATTTTTGTAAGACATTAAAAAAATAAAGATATGTGATGAGATGAATGTTTTCTTACTTTGTGATTTTCACAATAATATTTTTTTTTTGATAATTGAAAAATAATTTTTTTTCTATAAAAATGATATCTCCACCGGTGTGTAAATAATAATTACAAACTCCCATAATTGATCAGTAATTAAAGAAGTTATTAATACTTGCACAAGTGAAGATATTTTCATGTCAATGTAAACCCTATATTATATTCAATGGAAACTAGATCTTGGATTCAAATTTATTTTTCTTTTTAGGTTTTGATTTTATTTTAGGCAAAAACATGGATTTAGGCATTGGGTTCTTTTTTCAATTTTTCCAGGGCAGTGAGATTCCTTGCACCAAAAGAAAATAAAATCATTTGATAGTGAGAAAGAAAGGATGGAAATATTTGGGCAAAAATCACTTGATTTTAACGACATGCTTTCTACTGTCGTGAGGATGTGTGGTTTCAACGACAAAAGGCTAGTTTGTCATCCTATTGAATTCTACGACAATTTAGAATTGTCGTCGAATCAAATCTTCCAAGACATGTTAGAATTCAATGTCGTGAGTCCTTGTGGCGAGGACCATCCAACAACATATATTTATTTTGAAAATATCGTTTTTATACATATTTATTGACAATTGGGAATGGTATGTACGTACGATTACAATCTTACAAACTTACCATACAAAAATATGAGAAGAAAATGGGTGATACAAATTATTATACATTCCATTGTATTTTGAAAAAAGACAATCGCCGGGAACGTTAAACTTTGTGAACTAATCTATAAATGATGGACTGGATAAATGGCTTCACGAGTGACACACTAACCAAAGATGAGGATATATTTCAAAGGAAACCTATCAATAAAAGTAATTGTACTTTTTCTCGGCAGTGGTGGCCATGGTGGATATATAGCATAGAAAGAGAGAGAGAGAGAGAGGGGGGGGGTAATTAATATTTTTTAGAGAAAGTTTGTATTTTAGCATCAAGAAGAGAGTCCGAACCAAACCTCTTGGCCCAGTGGTATAAGGCTGCCACTGAGACAACCTTTGGTCGACTTGGAGCTCCCAAGATCGAACCCCGGCGTTGTCAAAATAATGCTTGGCCAGCGGCAGCCACGAACCGCGAGCGGGGATTAGTCGAGGTGCGCGAAAGCTGGCTCGGACACCCCGTGGGGAACCAAAAAAAGAAGAGAGTCCGTAATCAGTGACTTTTTTAGAGAGAGTTTGGGATTATCACAAATCTCTTCAACTATTATACAACAAAATGATAACTGCAAATGTGGGGGTTTCTAACTAATTTGCTAGGGTTAAAATTGGTAATATACCTAATATTCAGCCACTCTTTTTTTAAAATATTGTCCTTTATACCGACACATGTCTTCTAAACTAACAGGCTCAAAAAGATTGTCATTTATTAAAAGTACTAATTTTATATTTTCTTTGATTATTATTTTATAACAAATTAAAAGAGATCATTAATTTGAAATATTACAAAAAAAAGTGAGATGTTGTTGACTTAAGACAGAGAAAGCATCTATATTGCATAACTAAATTAATTAACTATCTATAAAAAATATTTCGTCTTCGTATCATTCGACTATCGTGCATTCTTGTTCCATTAAAAAAATTATCTAGCTAGCTAGTAATAAACATAGATACCAAGTATAACACAATCACCATTCACCAATGTAACACAAACAAGAAATGACTCCGGTAAAGAACATGGTTGATTAAACTCTAATTTAAATACTTCAAGAATCTAAAAAGTATTACCAAAAATATTAAATTTAAACTATTACATTCTGATCGTATCCACCACAGCTATTCACCTAAACTATTAGGATCATTACATGGACTCTAACCTACACACGTTTTCTTTTCTTCAAAAGACCTCTTATGTAGTACATCGATCAACAGACTTTACCCAAGCGATATGGGATGAACACTCATAGTGTATAGTTTCAACACTTATTACAATCACACCGAGACACATAGAATAATCTATCCACAACACTAAGATCGTACATCCACGTACCCCTTAAGACCTGACATCCTCGGCATTGACACAATTCTGGTTAAGGTTTTCCTTTGATACCATTCCGTCGCATTTCGAACTGACTTTGTAAAACATCACCCCCTTTAAATCCATGGCAAAGAAAAATAAAACCGTTAATGTAATCTTTGCTCTAATGACCACTCAGCACTTAAACCTCTAATCATCAAACCCAATCTTTGCTCTAATTAAGGATGGGAGGCAAGTTGCCACCCCAAAAAATTAATAAGTGCTACTAGGCCCTCAATTTCATGAAAAAAAAATTCATACATGTATTAATCTTTGAAACGCATCCTATTAAAAAAAATAGGAAAATAATAATTAAGAGAAGTCAAATCTGTAAGTTGGAAAAAAGAAAAACTGGCTTTACAGTCTTTTGTAAAAATAAAATGACTGCAACGATAGAAAGAAAAATAAGTGCACACGGGATATTTACTTCCGCGAACACTTTTATCTCACTTTCCTTGTCTTTTTAAATCACTTGGGTTATCACTCCAAATAACTGATTCAAGTTGTATTTTAAGTTAGTTGACCTCATATATATATATATATATATATAATTGATGTGGGTTAATTATGACAAACACATCAGAAAAAAATTGCAAAGTTCTTAAATTTGAATCGAAAAGAATAATAATAATTTTTTTTAAATGAAGGTGTAGTACTCTGGTAGGAATGTAGGACGACCCGTCGCCTTTATATTGGTCTCATTACTGTCTACTTTTCCGAGCCACTGGAGCATTGTTAAAATATACTCAACTTTAAAATTTAATTTTTTATTACCAAAATAAAGTAATTTCGATTTTTCTCAAAATAAATATTGCAATAAATATTATACATTACAGGTTAAGAAAATTAAATATTTAATTTTAATTTTATGCAAGCAATACATGATATATATACCTCGTTTGGTTTGTTCTCATAATCCTAAATTTGTAAATTTACACTAAGAGTCTCTTATACTTATACATAATAAGAAATTAAATCATAAGTTGATGAAATTCAAACTCTCCATATGAAATTATCAGGAACCAAAAAAACTCGAACCAAATAATTAAGAACTAATTGTTCAACCTTGAGAAAATAGAGAACAAAAGTTCCCTAGAATTAAATCGTAGTGAAAGATGTTGAACCCCTCTGTTCAACATTAGCTATATTACATAGTGTTAGGATCTACGCCAATATAATTTCGACACCACCCTTTTACCAATCAGAATATTTCCACTGCTAAGCGATACTCACCGTAAACAATACGTATATATGATGGAGCAAGTAAAATAATAATTATGCAAGAGACACAAAAGTTACGTGGTATCGGCAAATCGCCACTAATCCACGGAGAGCCTGATTTCACTATTGAGATAATAATTGTACAATATAAGGAATGCAAGATATACACTCTTTTACCCTTAACCCAAGTACACCCAATCTCACTCTAAGAAATCAAAGTTTATAATATAAACTCTCTCACCAAATAAATTCTCAATAAGAGAAACTCACTTTCTCTCCTTAGAATTTAATTTCTCTCTTTTGCTATTATTTACTTAGCTTATTGAAACTCTCATGCAAAGGGCTTTATATATAGACAAACATCCACCGCCTCAAATTGTGCAAAAGTCCACCGACTTTAATTTGGTCAAAGCACACCTCCAACTTTAATTTGGTCAAAGCACACCTCAATTTTCAGCATGTTTACATTGGATCCAGCTGGACCTTGCTGCCTCAATTGTTGAATTTTCTTTTCTTTGCTTCTTTGTTAAGAAAAAACCAACAATCTCCACCTTGGCAAACAATTGTCAATTTGCTTTAACAATTTTTGCCACACTAAAACACGATTGCATGGAACCCCCTTCTCACCAAGTTCAAATAGTGCTCCACCTGATGTGGATTTCCCTAGTCTTAAATAATAAGACTCCCGTTTGTTATACACACAAACGTCTTCATTGGCCTGTTTCTCGTACCTGCTACGCATTCTCCAATCAAGGAAATATTCGGTCCTAACTCCACCTTGATTCATGTCGGCCAATGCAATGCGTAGCTTTGCCGGTCAACCTTACTTGCCGATTCCGAAGGGGGACTTCATAACTACCCCTTCCCTAGTAGGAATTTCTATCTCACCATCGCCTTCTGCCTGGAAACACGACACATGTGTCTTCGTTTTTGTACGATCAAACGAAACACGTTTCAAGCGCTTGATATCTTGTGCACCCCGTTTCCTTGAAGTCTGAATAAGGCGGTACAAACCGTTTCTCTCTTCTCCCTTTGCTAGGACCTTATTTCCACGTGTGATTTTCATGGCTCCACCTTCTACCAATACCCGGCAGCCTTTGGAGTCCAACTGGCTAATGGATATTATATTTTTTCGTAATTTTGGGACATACGCCACACCACCCAAAGTACGCTCCACCCCGTCAAACATTTTGATTTTCACCATTCCAACACCCATAACAGTACATTTATTACCGTTTGGCAATGTCAAAGAACTATTTACATGTTCTTTGAACGAATCAAAATATTTCTTCTTGAAGCAAATATGATTCGAAGATCCCGAATCTAATATCCAATCACTTTGAGAAAGAGAATTACATTTGGAGATTGTGAGAGCATCTCCAAAGTTTCCTTCATCTGCACATGCTATTGTTGCATTACTGGTGTCACCTTCCTTATTCAAAGGACAATACCATTTTATGTGACCCCACTGCTTGCACTTATAGCATTGCTTGCCTTTTCCACTGCCCTTTGATCTAGACCTACTGTTTCCACTAGATCCCCGGCTGGCATTCCTTCCCCTATTTTGGTCATGAACAATCATAGCCGAGTCCAGAATTTCCTCACATGAGGACTTCCTCTTGTCATTAGACAATAAAGTTGACTCCACATCCTCCATTTTCAACGTATCCTTTCCATACAAGACGGTGGTGACTATGTTTTCATAAGAATCTGGAAGTGAGGTAAGAAGCAATAAGGCCTCATCTTCTTCCTCAATTTTAACATCAACTTTCTTAAGTTGATCAACAAGCCCATGAAATTTATTCATGTGGTCCATGAGGTTGCCGCCTTCCCCCATCTTCAAGCGATAAAGGTCCCGCTTGAGATTGAGCTTTGTTGTGAGATTCTTGCCTAGATACATCTTCTCTAGTTTATCCCATAGCTTCGGCACCGTATCCTCATCGATGAAGTTGTTGATAATATTATCACCGATATATTGTCGAATCGTGCTCAAGCACTTTGACTCTATATCTTCCCAATCATCATCACTCATCTTCTCTGGCTTGCCACTTAATCCTTTTAACGCCCTTGCCAAGCCTTGTTGGACAAGGAAGTCCTTCACTCTTGTTTGCCAAAGAGTAAAGCTCCCCTTTCCATCATATCTGTCTGCCACGTACTGAACTGCAATATTCCTTGCCATGGTAAAAAGAAACTTTGCCGAAATTGAACAGCACCTGTGATATGAATAAAAAAAAATCTATGCACGACCTTTTTTAATCAAACACCTTGTGCGAACCTTGAACCTCCTCTGATACCACTTGTTAGGATCTACGCCAATATAATTTCGACACCACCCTTTTACCAATCAGAATATTTCCACTGCTAAGCGATACTCACCGTAAACAATACGTATATATGATGGAGCAAGTAAAATAATAATTATGCAAGAGACACAAAAGTTACGTGGTATCGGCAAATCGCCACTAATCCACGGAGAGCCTGATTTCACTATTGAGATAATAATTGTACAATATAAGGAATGCAAGATATACACTCTTTTACCCTTAACCCAAGTACACCCAATCTCACTCTAAGAAATCAAAGTTTATAATATAAACTCTCTCACCAAATAAATTCTCAATAAGAGAAACTCACTTTCTCTCCTTAGAATTTAATTTCTCTCTTTTGCTATTATTTACTTAGCTTATTGAAACTCTCATGCAAAGGGCTTTATATATAGACAAACATCCACCGCCTCAAATTGTGCAAAAGTCCACCGACTTTAATTTGGTCAAAGCACACCTCCAACTTTAATTTGGTCAAAGCACACCTCAATTTTCAGCATGTTTACATTGGATCCAGCTGGACCTTGCTGCCTCAATTGTTGAATTTTCTTTTCTTTGCTTCTTTGTTAAGAAAAAACCAACACATAGTGGGTATATAAAACACCTATAATATAAATACAAGAAAGAAATCACCCTTAACTGTATTGCATTGTCGATAAATAAAACCACCCCGGTGTCCAACATTAACTCTTGCTAAATCCAGGAACATTCATATTAAAATTGATTAAAAACTTTTTTTTTTAATATATATAATTCGCATGACAGAAATGGAATTCTAGATTTATCGAGCTCTTCTGGAAAATATTAAGACTTTTATCCATAATTAACTTTGAGTACTGCTGGTTAAATTTCAACTACCGAGAAGCAAGTAAGTTAGCTTGCAAAATTTTAAAAAGTATCACTTATATATGTATGTATGTATCAATTTTTTGTTCCCCCCCCCCCCCCCCCCCCCCCCCCCCCCCCTTCGTTTTTGAAGTCCTCCTCAATGATGTAAATGGCTTTACGGAGGTCACTTTTAATATATCAAATAAATTGCTTCTCTTTTTGTTAGAGAAAATAAAAAGGAATAGTTCACGTACCAGTCAACAGTTGACTCATGCACCAAAAACAATTTCCCTAAAGTTGCCTAACAAAGACCACAAATATTACTGTAGGAAAGATATATGAGGGAATTGATCAGAACAAGCTAGGTGTTGTCATTTCACTAGCTACAAAAGTTGAGGTAAGTGAAGTGAACATTGGAATATATGCCATATGTACACCACCCCCCCGGGTCTCAAAATACATTCTCAATTTCTCACACAAATAAATAACTTTATGTAAGTGACCAAATTAATTGATCTTAAGAAGTAATTTACTATAAAAATTATGTATATTGATTAAATAATTATTTCATATTAGATGATACTTTCAGAAATTATTTATCCTAAAAGTTTAATCTGAAAAAGTGTATGTTAATCAATAATGTATATTATGCTTTCAAACAACATACAAAGTTTAATATATTGTATATAAAATTAGATAGATGATTGATAATTTAAATTAAATAACATATATTTGAGGACTCTTATTAAATTAAACTATACATTTCAAAATTGGCACAATCCCGCACTTGAGGATTCATGTTTTGTCCCGTTAATAATATATTGTTCACTTTAAATATAATTACTCAAATTTTTAATTTTTTTGGAGAGTCTCTTACTAAGAAGTGCTTTTGACCACATATTTAGAAGTTAGAACACATATTTATTAAATCCAAGTAGTTTGGGATGAAATTCCTCCATGTAACCAAGGCACGTACTACTTATTGCAACCATAACATGCCATATAAAAATAACCACAACATTAAGGACTTTACAAGAGAAGGTTGGTGAGGCTCCTAAGATATTCCAAGTCAATTTTTCGATCGACCACTTCTTAGTATTTGAGCTAATTAATGCACTTTATAACTATCATATGTATTAGAATTTGAACATTATATATATATATATATATATATGATGTATAACTATTACAATGCATGTATATAATACTGAAGATAAAAGTTTGTAGTACCTAGCTTATTAGAAGTGGTAAAAATCGTATGTGATTATGAGGATAATATTATAAGAATGAACACAACACCAAGATAAATAGTGGTTCCACAATATATTTGCTTACATCCACTCTCTAGCATATGTATTTTTTTTTATAATATATCTCCTTACATGGTTAATTGGTGTGCCATTTTTTTGGCAATCGCTATTTGAGCATCCACTTTTACTTGGTAAGTCTCTAAGTTATAAAATGTATCAAATGTTGTATTTGTTAAGAATATATCGTTAACTCAAACCATTTATCTCACATGAAAAAAATGTAGAACTAAACATGAGTACATAAGTAGGAGAATGTCACCACATAAGTTAAAATCCTGCACCTGGGCCAAGTTGGGATAATATCCTTACTATGAATATATTCTTAATGTAGCTTAAAATATTAATTTGCCCAAAGTTTAACCCTCTTCCCAATGAATTCCTATCATATTCATTTTCCAACTTTGAATATATTATGGTTTTGCCTTCCATAAACAACAGAGATTCAGTTTCTCATCCATATATATGATATGATATCATATCTCAGTTCTTAAAAGCAAATATATACATGTAATTATGTAAACATAGGGAAAGAAACAAAGAAAAGAGAAACCCAATACCAAATTGACTGTGGTTGTCCATTCGCTAGACATTTAGCGAGTCATCTTACATGTAATTCATTCTTCATTGAGCGTGTAATGAAGGCAATTTTCGCCAGTCATTTGTTGAGACAATGGTTTTTTTTTTTATTTAGTAATTTTGTACTGTTCGCTAAACATTCGGCAAGCTCCCTCGCCTGTAACTCGCTCATTATTGAGTGTCTAAAGAGTGTGTGCGCAAAGAAAGGGAGTGGCTGAAGGAAGGGATGCAAGATTTGCAATCTTTAGCAAATTTTCAAGAATCGTTAACCGAACTGGTTCTAACAGTTCAATTCCTCAGGTTTATTGGTTAACCGTTAATAAGAAAAAATTAAAATATTAACGGTTATTGAAAAGAAATAACGGTTATTCAGTTCTTTCGGTTTATTAATTAACCGTTAATAAGAGAAAAATTAAAATATTAACAGTTATTAGAAAGAAATAACAGTTATTGAAAAGAAATAACGGTTCTAACGGTTCGGATCCTAATCATTGGAATAGAGCTTAGAAGGAAAATCTAATAACAGTTCCTTAATGGTTCTTATAAAGAAATTATACTAAAAATCGATAACCGAATCGTTAACAATCTATAAGAACCGAACCGTTAACAAAATTAACATAATTTCTAAGAACCAAACTGAACCGGTTCCCTGATTCTCGATTTTTTTCCCAGCCTTATTTTTCGCTACTACACCTACTCGTTTTTACAGATTTGCAGGGTATGCCCGCTTTTACCCTGTAGCGGTATACTAAAACTTCACTTTGAAAATGAGGGAGGGAGGGAAGGGTTTTGAGTTTGGGTTTTCAATAATTATTAAATTATGAGTTAGTGTGTTAATTCTTTAATTAGTTTGTGAAATAGTGGGGGTGGTGGAAGTGCTATTCGAAGAGGTGAAAAGAAAGTAACTTTATGGATTGACAGTAAGAAATGGTCTAAACCCAAATAAAAGTGGGTGTGTGCAAATAATAAATGTCCTTTTTAGGGGTTAGTGGTACAATTTGATAATGAGTGGGATTGTTCAAGATAATTATAACTCTAATAATTTTTTTATGTATTTGTCCATATTATTGGTATCACTCATTTTCATTTTGTATTGTATCTCCTAATCTTTAAGAATCATAATTAGCCAAGTGGTAGTTATCTTCGCGTCCCTCTTTTGAACTTTAATGCGACCCACATGTTTTTATGTAACAACCCAAATTAAATAATTATTTTTGGTCCAATTGTTTTAAGTCCCTCCACAAACCTTTTCAAATTCCAAAATAAATAGTTGAGATAAGGTTTTGTTTAATTAAATAAGGGTTTTCTTTGAGTTATACATCATCTATGAGTGAATGAGAGCTTAGCAACACAATCCATCTTGGTCATATCATATATTAATCTGATCAAGAATGCTGACACAAAATGGTGAAAGAAAATTTTACTAGGGAAAGACCTTAAAAAGAGAAAAAGGGAAACTTGTTACATTATTTGCAAGCTTTGAATTTGAACTTAATCCAATGTTTTAAGAGTGAATCTCAAACTTTTAACTCCACGCTTTTCAATCCCTATATTAGCCAATATTATTGGAGGAAATTTTATGTACACAAAGTTCCACTACTGTATTATAAGACTATTGACAATAAAGTGTTTTAGATAAAGGAAGACTAATTATTTTTTAAGAAATATTATTATTTGTGCATATAGTCCATATACTTTTTCAGGACAAATCACAAGAAATGTTTTTCTCTTAATCCCAACGTGAATGGGCTCCTGTACATTGACTATATTGATGGAGGGTTTTAATTTGGTGCGCATAATTTGACTTAGTTTACCAGAACCATTTCAACCAAAAAAAAGATAAATAAATACAATTAGCCTCATGAGATTAAAAAAACACGCTTAGCATAGAGAGATATGGTCGACCTAGGGTTCTCGTCGAATGCTTTCCAATAACCTGGGTTCAGGCAACTTAGGATTCCTCGTGTTTAGAGCTTTAACGCAAAGAGAATGAGAGATTAATCGAAGATTGATACACTAACCTTGCTAAAGTTACATTTTTTCCGTGATTAATACAATAGTAGCAAATATGCATATTAGAAATGGGAATAAGATACATAAATTTAGTGTTAGTAAATCGATTGCCGACGATCTTGTTCAATGTGATGAGAATGTTTGATGTAAAAAAACAAGTTGTGAAAAGGAATTGAGCTGGGGTTGATGCTCCAAATCGTGAAAGAGTTGCCAGGTGCAATTAAGGAAGTGAATAGGCGGAATAAGGCACTTATTGTTTATGTTTTAGATGTGAAGCCCCTTTTTCATGTTATGAAACAATTTGTGGAGATGAAGTGAGGTAAATTTTGGGGAAATCAAAATATACTTTCTAAAAACTTGTGTATTTGTTATGGAGTTCCAAGAACTAAATGCAAGGGCAGAAGTGATGGAATTAGGGACCTAGTCTTTTACTAATAAACCTATTATAATTAAACCAATGAAGGCCAGATGTAAATCTAGAAAAAAAAGGACTTGGTTATAGTTCAAATTTGGATTCGATTTTCTAATATGAAACTTCACATATGGTCTGTGCAAGTATTGAGTAAGTTGGGCAGTGTTATTGGTAAACCTTTTTTCACTGACAATATGACAGCTAAAAGGGAAAGGATTGCTTTAGCTCGTATATGTATTGAAGTTAAGGTGGGAAAGCCTTTTCCATAATCAACTAACATTAACAGACCTAATGGAATTACTATAGATTAGAAAGTTTATTATGAGTAGGTTCATAATCCATGCAAATTAACAATGTGGGGTACATCTTTGGGCATGTAGAGGCTAAGTGTTTGAAGAAGCATAAAATGCAAAAGCAATAGGTGGTTAAGAGGAGTGAGCCTTCTGCCAAAGAGCTAGGAGCATCTTGTTTCTGAAAAAGAAGACGATGGATGGCCAACTATATAGCCAAAACTTGATCTCTAGTGGGCATGGAAGCAGTGTTAATATTGATGGTAGGGGCAAAAGAGCTACACATAATGGGGAGGTTATATACATCTTTAAGTGCTTTGAATGAGAAGATAAAAATTAATGTTTCTTTTAGTGAAGTGGCGAAAGAAGCTAATTCAATTAATCAACATATAAAAAAAGGTGGGTTAATTGGTAAAATTGTTAATTAATCAAATTAGTAACATGTTTGTTGCATTGGATGATACCAATAACTTTGATAAAAGGGAAGACGACCTTGAAAGAAGTATTTCTAGCAAGAAGGATAATTTTGACATGGATCCTCTTACTTATGGGTAGATGGATCGATTAAGTGGGGTTGAGGAATCTAAACATAAATTTGACAAAGTTGATCGATTTCTTTTGGAACAAGTATGTTTTGATGATCCAATTTGCACAAGCGACAGACCAAAAAGTGATATCCATAAGTTTGCCCGTTGCAAATAACTTTTTTATTCTTTTTCCTATGATTTAGTTTTTCTTTAGCGTTCTCCTAGAGGTGTGCCCTTTAGACTTGTATGGCATTTTTTTTTCATTATTAATAAAAATTAGGGATTTTCCCTTTTGAGTTAAAAAATAAAAAAATTACAATTAGCCTCAAAATAACTAATCGACAAGGACAATAAGTTACTGCATTACGTAGCATGATTGTGACATATATATATATATATATATATATAAGATAGCTGTAGTAACACGTTAAGCATGTGAATTATTTGTAAGAATGTATGTTTGATCCTATTTTCTTTTATCCAATTGTTAATCGCTAATATTTATAAAATGTTTGATTTTTAGTAGATGGATTATAGCGGTGCGATGAATTAATTGTAATTGTACGATAAAGTTATTGTAAAAATGTAATTAATTAATTGTAGCTATTAGATGATCAAGCTAGAGTTGTAGATATATGAATTGATCGGTTTTTATTTGATTATTTGTTTTAGCGGGAATTATTATAGAACTGTCATACTTACAACCGTGGACTAATTTAAGATGCAAATCCGAGTTGCTTTTGTTGTGTCCACACCCGTTGTAATAGTTATAGAATGATAAATTGTATAAATAAAGTTGTATTTTAGAAATTAGTATTGCTTGTGTACGTTAAGAAAAAAATCAGAGCTACCTTATTTAACCTTAATCTTATGCATCATTCACCACAAATAATTCTAAAGATACAAATATATTCATAATGTGTAATGACTATCATGCATTAATTAGAATGCGTACTTAGGTGCATATAAAAATAAATAATGGCCAAAACGCGTGAACATGAGTACTCCTAATATATATATATCTGAAGACCGAAGGAAACTCTATCAACCATTCCATGACCATATATGACTGAGGCCTCAACAGAAAGGAGGAGAGAGAAAGAAGTGATGAGTGTCCTAAAACAAACAAAAAATTGAAAAAGGGAGAGAATAAATGAAAAAGAGGAATTACTACTAGATTTCTATTTTGCTGTAAGTTGAAGAAGATCAATTGAGCCTTTTCTCTATTAATTGTATACCCAAGGAATTTCCTGTACGTACCCTCAGGCCATTATTCTCTCTCAAACACTTGATCACATACACACACAACACTTGCAATTCTTCTCCTCTAATTACTATTTATATATGTATGCACACAAACAACTGTACGTACACAACTCAAAATTTATAACATATAGTTTTTCATTCGACTACGTACTCCATAGCCAGCTATATATCATCATCCGATCCAAGCTCATTGTTTTTAAGAGAGAGAAAAATCTATATGGGGAGAGGAAGAGTGGAGTTGAAGAGGATAGAGAACAAGATCAATCGCCAGGTCACTTTCTCCAAGCGAAGGAATGGATTACTTAAGAAAGCTTACGAGCTCTCCGTCCTTTGCGACGCCGAGGTTGGTCTCATCATCTTCTCCAGCCGTGGCAAGCTCTACGAGTTCGGTAGCGCAGGGTATATATATATACATACACTACTATGCTTTCCCTCTAGCTATCTCTTCATTGCATCTTTATCTATTTAATATATTGTATGCTTATAATTGAAAAATAAAAATTTGGTGAGTCGCGGTCTCTTTAATTTTACAGATCTGGAAAAAGCTCGTAGAGTAATTGCATTTTTTTAGAGGTTTAGGTTTCTGATAATCTACATGATTAGCCACTAGAGTAATTTTGTTTTTAGTTCAATTTTTTTTTTTGTTTTATCTCTCTCTAGCTAGCTGTGTGTATATATCTCTATCTCTTTCTCTCTCTCTCTCTCTCTCTCTCTCCTCTGGTATGTTGTCTTCTCATGATTTTTGCACAGCTTTAATGGCTCCACTAATTCTATGCTGAGCGTAGTGGTGTGTGATTTCCAATGAGAGATCGACACGTTTTAAAGATTCTGCAGAGAATGACTGACGAGGTTGTTGTTACCTCCTCGGCCCCCCTATCGAACCTCCGTGCAAGATCTACGTTTCTTTCTTCTTTTTATTTCTTCTTCTCTCTCTCTCTCTCTCTCTCTCTCTCTCTCTCCATTTTGTCCTCCCTTTTTTTTATATTTTTTTCTCTCTTAAAAATCAGAAGCATTTGAAGGTCCAATGGTCTTTAAACCCTAGATTTAAGTTTTGTCATCTTTACTTTTTCATCCTTAGATCTTGTGGTTACTTCACTCATTTTTGGTCCTTCAATCATAGCTTTTCCCTATTTATGTAAAATATATATATATATATATATTATACATTTGTATGAAAACACATAATTTATTAAAAGGGAGATCGAGCAATTTATAAGATGGAAATGCTAAAAAAAAGGGGTTTCCAAGGAATATATGAAAGTAGTGGTTTACTTTACTTTTTATTAGGGTTTGGTACCGATGATGTAAGGCAAAACATTGCAAACATTGTCAGATTTATATGTATAAGACAAAGTTATCATGGCTTGGTGATACTTTCCTGCATATATAAAAATGAAGGTTTCCTTCCTTCCTTCCTTCCTTTAGCTATATATATATATATATCACAACCTCACTCTGTTTTTTTTTTTTTTTTTGGTTTCTCTCTCTTCACGTGGTTTCCGTGAGAATCAAACATATGACTTACTTTCTATACAAAATATTTCTCTTCTTTCCCCTCTCTCTTCTTTTCCTCGTTTTTTGTTTTTCATTTCTGAAAATTTTTACTTGGCGATGATATACCATCATCTTCATGCAAAATCTGGAGCAGGCAATGATGGATCGATCTGAAGGACACGGTGTAAGATACGAGCTTTTGCCCAACTAACGAAAGAATGTGAGTTAATTTTACACACGACACCTTTGTTTGACTCAGACTCAGACACGGTCTAAGATCTGGGCTTTAGCTCGGCTAGTTGAAAAAGTATGACTTCACCGTACATAAAATCTGTGTTTGATTCCCCTCCTCCTGACTCCTCCCCCTATTTGTATTCCGGATCCATATACCAGTTTTTCATCAATTTTTTTTTCTTTCTAGAATTAAATCTCTGAGGCCAAAGTCCAGAGAGAGTTATTTTATTTTATAAAAAAAAGTTTGAGGCCCAAATTCGGTTGCTAATAAAGAGAAGGAGATGTGAACCGGACTACTCTGAAGAAAAAGACTAACTAAACTCGAGTCCAAGGGTTTTAAAAAGAAATTACTGTATCAAATTACAAGTTCAATAGTAATCCACTTATGGTGTTATAAAGAATGGGGTTAGGTTTATACATTTGCTTCATCTGTCTCAAATTAATGAAGAGTTTACTACTAATTTCTTACATGTCACTAATTAATTACAAGTCTAGTTTTTTGTTTCCTAACATAATGAAGTGCAATCCTATATAAAAAAATTACTCATCAATTTGATTTTAGAAAGTAGACTCCGAGTATAAACATTTCTAGCTCTTTAATTTCTCAACGCTCTTACCAAATTTTAATTTAGATAAAAGAGACTAGAATTTGAGTAAAATTACCTCTCTATATATATAGTTAGTCCAACATCTCTAGCTTATTTTTATATATGATTTGAATTTGGTTTCATTTAGCATGATATTAGACTTTATCCAAACTTTCTATGATGTTGAGTTAATGGTTGGAGATTTAAGTTGTTTTTGTTAAGGGTTGGATAAGGTCCAGAAAAATATGGTTCGATTTACCTGGGAGATTTTTTATTTTTTTGAAAAGAGAAGAATATTATTCCATAATATCAAGAGCCAAAACATCCAAAATAAAAGGTGGAGGAAGAGAAGACCACTCCACCTGACCAGACTCTAAACTCGCTGCCCGAGCAATCCTAATATTTAGATTTATTTTCTCTTGCTTCCTTTACATTTATGAAGCTATTCTAAATTTTTCGCTTCTAATAAAATTACTCTTGGAACTTTGATCCCAAAAACCACCTTTTAGAAAAAAAAAATTCTTAAATTAGCATTATTATAGCACTATGTAGATCCATTATTAAAATATTGCAAAATTATGGAATATGATTGGGTTTATAATTTTATTCATCATGAAAATCTTAAGTTTAAGTCATGTTTCAAGCGTTAGATTTAATAATTTCGTGTACATGCTAAACTTTATAGATGTATTTAATATAATATAGATTTTTATATGAGTTTGACTGTGAAAATGGGCTTTTAATTTGCTTTAGAAGAAGTACACAATTCCGGTGAACGCCTTTTGCTGGAAATTTTTGGTCTGAGAATAAATTTTTGAATGTATCAGTTAGAAATTGTTGTCACTGAATTGTGTTGTTTTCAGTCCCCCAATTTATTGGGTGTCAAAGGTCAAACACTTTGAAACAAGTGATAAATTTGTGATCAGATTTGTTATATGCATACTGTCACTATTAAACAACCACTTTTAATACCTAACTAATTTTCAAGCTTTATCTTTTTGCAGTATTCTGGTACTTCCTTTTGTGAATATAATACTCGTTGAGTATGTATATATATACCTAACAATTTCTGCACACACATAATTATGCTGAAACCAGGTTCTTTAATTTGATAGTAAGCATCTAATTTGTCTATTAATTTTTTGATGGGTTAAATTTCCGAAAAAGCAGATCAAGTGAAAAATTTAGAAGTAACATTTTCATTCTTTATAAAATAATTCAATTTCTTTTTTATTTAATTTTAATTGCAGAATGACCAAAACCCTTGAGCGATACCAGCGTTGCTGCATTAATCCTCAAGACAACAGCTTCGAACATGAAACGCAGGTGTGACATTCAGAATCAAGTGTAAATGAAAAAAAAAAAATTCAATTGCAGACGTAGGGGCTGACGGGCAACAACTTAAATTGTCATCCTAATAGAAAACCATTTTTTTTCCCCATTATGTGAGCATGAAAAAAAGCTTGTTTTCCGTCTATTGTTTAAAAGAAGCTTTTGTGTTTTGGGTGTGAATACAGAGCTGGTACCAAGAGGTCTCCAAGTTGAAGGCAAAGTATGAATCTCTTCAACGCACTCAAAGGTTGTATCATTTCTGATTTATATGCAGAAATGTATTCTTCCAATTTCCCTTTCCTTTTCATTTTCCTAGTGAAAACAATTTTTTATGTTCTCTTTCAACCCTAAAGGGAGGGGATGTTTGGACCTCTTTTCCATGAAAAATTTATAACAACTCGTTTGGTTCGAATTTTTGTTTGTTCTTGAAAACTTAAACCGGTAAATTCACAGTTTCTTATAGTTGAATTATAAGTGGGCTCAAGATCTCTTACCAATCTTTGACTGCTGGGAAAGAATTGGGGTGAGCCCAATGAATGTCAGATGCAAAGCCCCGGAAGCTCAAAATTTCCCCTTAAGATTACCATTTAAGGTCCCGGAAACTAACAAAAACTCGAACCAAACAAGTATTACGGGTGTGTTAATTTGTACCTCTTTTCCATGTAAAATGCCCAAGATTTCTATATCCGTGCTTGTTTTGACCGCCCAATGTACAACTTGGTTTAGGATAATAAATTTTCCTTTTCTATATTCTATGAAAAACTTTTCCACACAAAATAAATGCAAGGAATTTACTTCTTTTCCAGGTAATTCAATCAAACACACCCTAATCACATTCTACTATAGCAGCTCTTTCTGTTTTGGGGGGGCTAAACATTAATCATGTACTTCTTATGTATGATAGACTACATTGGCACCATAACTTTACATTTCACATTTTGCAAAATTATATTTAGAGTGAATTTTTCCAAAAAAAACTTACAATACTGGTATGTACACTCATGAAGCGCTAACATTAATTTGACTGTTTGGGTGGTTGAAGGCATTTGCTTGGAGAAGATCTAGGGCCATTGAGTGTGAAAGAGTTGCAAAATCTTGAGAGACAGCTTGAAGGTGCTCTTTCACAAGCTAGGCAAAGGAAGGTACTTTTAATTCAATTTAATACTCTCACAATTCTAATGTTATTTACATATTTAATTAAACCTGACGGATGGAAATCTAGCTTCTTCCATGATAATTGAATTAAAATATTCAATTCATACTGCGCGCGTTAACACTAATAACGTTTCATTGTGGATTTCTAGTTAGGGTGTGATTGGAAATCCAATTCCACTGGGAAAAATCCCCAACTTGGAATTGGTTTCCAAATTAATAGTGACAATCTGAGACAACTATTTTTACGAAAACACTACTGGTTAAGATATGAGACATCTATTTTTTAAAATAAGCGACAAATTTTGTCCCAAAGAAAACTCAGACTATCAATTAATTTGAAACATCCTGCCCAAAAAAAGAAAAATAGAACCATTAATCTGAGGTTGGGAGTATCTCAAAGTTAGCAAGTTTATGATATTTGTTTCAATACAATTTTCAGATTTTAATCTATTAATCCGAGGGATTCCAATCAGTTCTCTCTCTCTCTCTCTCTCTCTCTCCTCTCTCTCTCTCTCTCTCTCTCTCCAAGCATATAACAAACAAATATCCAAGACTTCCTCTCCTTCAATAATACTTTGAGAATGACGATTTTCTTTTCCCTGTATTTGCATTGGATTTTAATGCAGACCCAGATAATGGTAGAACAAATGGACGAGCTTCGTAGAAAGGTGACTAAATTATCCTCTTCTGTTTTAAAATTATCTTAAGGCTCCGTTTGATTGCAAGGTGGAAAAGGAAAATAAATTGAGTTAATTTTGGTGAAAAGATGGAAAATAACTTGAGTGATAGAGGTGATATATACTCATAAAATGAGTATATATCCTCACCTTATTTTCTATCTTTTCATACAAACTAGCTAAATTTATTTTCCTTTTCCATCTTTGCAATCAAACGGAGCCTAAAATTTTAAACTATTTTAAGAAATTTCCGTTGTTTTAGTTGACCACCAAAGTTTATTTACTTTTTCACTTTGGTCCCTCAATAAAACTTGTCCCAAGAGAAACCACACCCTCCCACCCCAAAAAAAAAGAGAAAAACCCTACTCTCTGCTTATCATTTTGCAACTCGTATTCATATGCACATGTCAATCCGTATCATAAGATCATGCGCGGTGTTAAAAACATCAGAAATACATAGAACACAAGACTCTACATAAGTATTAATGTCCTGTCTAATGTGTGTTAAGGACATTATAAATACATAAACTAGCTAGTACATGTCCAGCGTTACTTCACAATTAAAGAAAAAACTACTTTAATTAACACAACCAACCAAGGTTAAAACACAATTTCTTTGAGGGACATTTCAGGACCAAAAGCGTCAGAGATTTATTTATTCAGAAAAAGGGGCAAGAGTTTGAATTACTTGAACTCGAGCGGATATAAGAAATAGCAGACAAGGACATCAAAACTTATTTACACACTTAATTTAAAATATTGATTACATCAAAAAAAATTATATTGTGATGAACGAATGGAGACTTACTGGGTTTAATGCAAATGGCAGGAGCGTCATCTTGGAGACATGAACAAGCAGCTGAAGATGAAGGTTTCTCTGGAATTGTCATCGGTACTCACTCATTCATTCTTAGTTTTTTTAACAAACACGTGTATGGGTGGCTGTGTGCCTGTGTTGACGTGTGCTTTCAGGGTACCTTTTATTAAAGGAATAATGATGAACTCCATAAAACTGCGCACAACAAATTGTGCAAAGGATGAAGTGTTACTACATGATTAGATAAAGAGTGTAGATGAACTCACTTTTTCCCCCATAAGGAGGTGACATCTCATTTTGTGCAATTTTTTCTTGAGTGTAGCATTACATTTAAAGGTTCGTATATAAATGAAAAGAGCAATGTCCTGTCTGATAAGTTTCGGTTACAATACTTATACATACAGACTGTCATAACATGTGTTTTTAGGGTTCCTTAACACTAGGACAAACATTAGGGGCCCGGAAATTTGGGGGTTAAAAAAGAGTCATACGCAAAAACTTGTTTTTTTTCATTTATTCGGTTCAATATCAAAGTAATTAAGTTTGTGGGAATTGAATTATTTAATTGAGGTAATAATGAATGCGCGCAGCTAGAGGCAGGAGAAGGACAAGGACTTAGAGGGTTTCAATGTCCATGGAATTCAACTTCATCACCTGGAAATACTAGCTTTCCTATGCACCCATCCCTTCCTCCTCCTCCACACTCCAATCCCATGGACTGCCATTCTGATGAACCGGTCTTGCAAATTGGGTACTCTCTCTCTCTCTCTCATAGTTTCTTTGTTTCGAAACACTGGAGTACGGAGCGAATATTTAATACACCTAGTCTACCATATTGTATGCTTATGTGGTCCATAATAAAGCCAATTAACGATACAACTCGAGTATATTTAAGTTTATCAAATGACTTTATCCTCATGCATATATGATAGCATTCACATGAAACTTTATCATTAACTCCACACGCAAATTGCACTGAATATTTTTTCACTCAAAAAGAGTGCTATATATGATATATGGGAAATTTCAAGTGCGGCAGACCGGTCTTTTTTATGACAGTTTTGCGTCATAGAAAACACTTTCCAAATGTTTTTATGACAGAAAACCGTCGTAAAAGGACCAATCCGTAAGGATTGAACCGCACGAGAAATGGACCCATATGATATATGAGTAATACTAGATTTATCAGTTTATTTTGATTATATATTGTAGTCTAAATAATGATGTATGTGCATCTATTAATTAGTATGTTAGCTAGGTTCATATCCACCACATCCTTTGAACTACAGAATCGGTAAGTTGATTTTCGCTTTTCTAAAATTTGATGCAGTGATATTTTAGAATGTGATCCTTAATTAGTGACAATGCAATACAATGCCTCTCAAATTAAGAATTTATTTTGAATTTAACACTAGTTGTAACCTAATTAATGATTGAAATCAAAACCTATTTGGTATCATGAAATTTTGTATACTGAATATGTCTCAAATAAAATTGGACTCTAAATCAGCACATGACAAAAAGGAATAGTATACTCTTAATTTAGAGCAAATAGAGGATATGTGTCACACCTAGTATATCCCAATAAGATATTGTCCAGATCGAGCATAAACTGTACAATATCATACTAGACTAGACAAGAACATGAAAAATATTTTCAAATCTTTTAATTGGAGGAAGAAACTATTTATATAGAAAGTTATACTAATTAAGACTTTTAATTAATTAACCTAGTATTTGTTGTTTGCTATTTAAAACAGGTACCAGCATTATTTTCCAGCAGAAGGACCTTCCTCTGTTCCAAGAAGCATGAGTGCTGAGAGTAACATGTTACAGGGTTGGGTTCTTTGATCCTAAGATATCCCTTTCAGTTATAAAATAAATGAATATCACCAACCCATATATATATATATATATAATATTATTTATATATTTCTAAGTGGCTCTTATATGCTTTTGGATTTGTAGTGCTGGAGAGACATTTATATAACAGTGTGCAATTCTGTAGCATCCTTTTCATATAAGTACAATGCCATAAAATATATTGCAAGTATATATCTATATATATATATATGAATATTTGAGATTTTGTTCTTCTTTTAAAATTTGAAGGGTTAGCTATTATTTGGTTGTATTCATTTGTGCTGGATTTTGTCTAAAGCACTTAATACTTTCAAGACGATTGATTTTATTATTATTATTATTTTATTTTAATATTAGTTATGTTATAATAACGAAGGATGATCTTTAAATTCCAAAAATTTAGAAAATATAAAATATTTGAGGGCTAAATTCAAATATGTTATTTTAAGAGGATAAATTTAGACGACATGTGTGAACAATTACACTTTTAATCATTTGGAAATTTTTATTCTCCAAAGCATAACTTTTTTTTTTAATAGAAGCCAAGAATCCATTACACAACTGTTACAACAAAGATGAATACGCAATTATTAAAATAAGTGCGGACACAACAAAAAATGCGATAATTACATTCGTATAAATCAAATCCATAATATCTTTGTCATAAGGTGACAGACCAACCAAACAAGCTACCTGGCCTTTTCAATCACTTGGGGTTGAACCCGAATCTTGCACCACTAACAGTTTTGTCATTACGAAAATGCCTTCCATATCATGTTTGAGGACTTATTTTTGTTCTTGGTACTAAAACGAAAAAGTGACCACTTAAAAAATTGAACTGCTAAGTCCGAACGCTATTAGTAGACTTACCAGCCCAAATTGAAAAATCCGGCCCAGCACATTTACCGAGCTTAAATTTTTTACTAGTCCAGATTCCAGAGGTGGCAGGCCTGTATATTATACAACGTGAAAGTTTTATATGATTAGATAATTCTCGATACAAACAATAGTGCAAAAATCATTAGAATCCTTTTACAAGAATATATTTATCTGACATGAAAAAAATGATATTTTAATTTAATGTAGACCCTACATTCTAACCAACATATAATAGGTACAATAGATTTGAGACACAATTTTAATAGAGGTTTTGAGTTGAATTTTTGAGTTTTTTTGTTGGGAAGTGTGAAAGTATATTGAAAAGTTGAGTTGAATTTTTAGTTTTTGTTATAGTTTTTTTTCAACCAATTGAAGAAAACTCAAAAAATAGTCAAAAGATAGCTACACTGGATCTTATTTTATAAATCTTGATGAATAAGTTTTAAATATATTTTTTTATCTAATTCTGATTTATGTATTTAAAGTTATGGTGTTTTAAAAGTTTTATGAGAGAGAAAGTAAAGGTAAGTGAATTTTGAAAAATGCGAAAGTAAAATTCACTTTTTGGTAGAAAACTAAAAAATTAATTTTTTAATTTTCTACCAAACATGGGCTAAGGTTCTATTTGATTGGAATTTTTTAATTTTGAATTTTAAGTTCAGTCTTTAAAACTGTTTTTCAATTCGATTTGTGTTTTGGTACACTATTTTTTAAATTTTTTAAAAAATATAATCTTTTTTTATAATTATTTCTTAATTTTTTTCTAAAATATAAAGAAAAAAAAATAAACAAAGGGACTATTTTTACTTGAATGAAAATTTTAAAATGGGTAAAATCAAACACAATTTTTTTTAAAAAATCCAAAAATATTTTTTAAAAGCCCAACCAGACAACACCTAAAAAATGAGGCCCAGCATGATAATTTGACATAAATTTACAAAAAATTATAATTATAAAAAAATTACAGCAAAGGAAAGAAAATATTGTTGGATCAGCAAAACAGACCGACTAAAGTCAGCGTGGGAACCTCAAGGGGTTGGTCTACTAGCTTCGACATGAGGCTAAAGGCTCTTAGCAGCCGGTCTCAGGTTCGAATCCTAGCAGCACCAACATCTTGGGGCCAGCCATCACTCATGGAGAACGGGCCGACATTTAATGCCAATGCGTCCGCCATGGGGTTTAGTCACCTTGTACAGTGGTGGCCTGTACGAGGACCGGGGATTAGTCGGACCGAAGGTGCGGATACCCCAGGGCACGGCAAAAAAAAAAAAAAAAAAGTCAGCGTGGGACCTTCGACCCCCCAAAACTGCTTCCCAACGATACACAAAGAAAAAGTGGTAAAAGTGTGGCCCACAAAATTACATGATGGGAACACAAACAAGACACATTTCTAAAATCAAGCACAAAGGTCGCCGCATTTGCTAACCGATTAATATAACCCAGACCTTGATTCGACTATGTGTTGGTTTTACGTAGGAAAATTTAAACCAACCCACTTGTTAGTATTGTTTAAGTTGAACCTGTAGCGATCGGATATAATTATAAGGTATGATTGTATGAAGGGAAAAAAATTATATATAGGGAACGCATCAAACGGATGTATCTTTTTAAAACTTGAACTCGGCCCAGTTCAAAACAAACTTGCTATCCGAACTAAGGTGGGTTAAAAATATCTAGATCGAGCCATTTTGCCATCCCAAATCGTTTTTAAAGATTTATTCTCAAAACTTTTAAGTCATGATAAATATCTCATAATGTATACAATATTAAATTTGAGGGGAAGATTACAAATAATTTCTTTTTGGTGTGGATGGATTACTTTTAATCAAATCAATAGGAATTAGTTAACGTGTTCGGCATAGATAATGTTACTGTTGAATAAAAAAAGGATTAAAAATTTATTTGACATTTTGTATTTTTTTTTCATAAAAGATATTTTGTATTTGAATTTTGAACCACATTAAAAGTTGTACTTATTAAGACTCACTGGCCCAAGCGAGCGAAATAATGGAGCGTAAATTTTATAGTCCAAGTGGCAGGGGCTATTTATTTTTTAACACGAAACCCGAGGTAAAACCACTCGGATTAAAAACAGTATCATGATGAATTGTGAAAGTGAATAATTGGAATTTTATTGAGGAAGTCCTTCTCAGTTTTCATCTTAATGATAAATGGGTGAAACTCATTATGACTTGCGTCAAGAATGATAGTACTGCCATTCTTTGGAATGGAGAAAAGCTTAATGAATTCAAACCGTCCCGTGGTCTGAGACAAGGTGACCCTCTCCCTGTACCTTTTTGTGTTATGTCTCGAGTTTCTTTCTAACTCTATTAATGACAAAGTTGCTTCGAAAGATTGGATTGGTTTAAAAGCTGACCCCAAGGCGTACGCGTTTAGCCACCTGTTTTTTGCTAATGATCTTATTTTTTTGGCTAAAGCTAATGAGAAAAGTTACAAAATCATGATGGACGTGCTTAACAACTTTTGTGATATCTCAAGTCAAAGAGTTAATTTTGCCAAATCTAAAATGTACTGTTCCCCGAATGTGCCTAGAAGAGATGCTCTTAAATATAGTTATATATGTGGTATGGGTATTTCGGAGAACCTTGGCACTTACTTGGGATTTCCCCTCATTCATGGTAAAACCAAAAAAGAACACTTTAAAGCCACGATTAATAAAGTTTAAAAGAAGCTGAATGGGTGGAAAGCTAATCTCGTGTCCTTTGCTACTAAATGTACTTTTACACAATCTATGCCCTCTACTATCCCCAATTATGTCATGCAAACTTCCAAATTCCCGACTTACATGTGTAAGGAACTTGATAAGTTGAATCGTAATTTTCGTTGGGGTGACACGGTTAACAAGAAGAAAGTTCATCTTATTAATTGGGATACCGTTTGTCAACTGAAGTCTATTGGTAGCCTTGGTATTAAAAAATCCAATGACAACAACACTGCTATCATGGCCAAGTTGGGCTAGGAACTTATAACAAGGCCTAACACGTCTTGGATTAAACTGATGAGGAATGAGTATGCTTGTGGGAGCAATCCTAGACACTGGGCTAAAAAGGATAAAAGATTCACATATATGGAAAAGTGTTTATAAAACCAAAGATATTCTCGCTAAAAACACTAAGTGGGCTGTGGGTAATGGTCAGAATATTAATGTGGGGTTGGATTGGTGGTGTGGCAGAGGCCCTATGAGGGAGACAAGTACCAACAATGTTGACTCTATGAGCTGTAATGTCTCCAATTGAATATGGATCTTATTCATAATAATTTTTCTCATGATTGGGTGGATGCTATCATCAGTACACCTTTGCCAATTTACTCGATTTTACAGGATTCTCCTTCATGGACGGGAACTGGTTCAAGGAAGTTTCTTATCTCTAGTTGTTGTAGAAAAATTTATTGATTCTAATAGTTCTAACAATTTTATTGATGTTAACTGAAATTGGTTATGGAGACTTAAACTTCCTAAAAAATTATCATTTTTTTGTGGCTCATTAAACACGGGAAAATTCTCATTAATGAAACTTGTGTCAACGGGAACATTACCCAGAACCCAAGTTGTGGGCTACGTGGCTTTAACGAGAATATTAAACATATCTTTAGAAATTGTTCATTTATTATGAAAACATGGCAACTTCTTTCTATTGATTTAAATTAGTACAATTTGGGAATTAACTTTAGTGATTGATATTCAAATACTAGAGAGAAGGATATTAAGTATAAATGGGTATCCTTTGGGGAACTGTTTTTGCTTCTATTATTTGGTGTTTATGGATAACCCGTAATGATTGGCAATTTAATAACGCCAATATTGATCACATTCAAGTGACCATGAGAAGTTCTAAATTCGCTAAGAAAATCCATTTCACTTTTGAGCATTCTAAGATAACTAACGTTGTTAACGCGGATTTAATTAAATGGAATTTCCCGCGTGCAGGTACTATTAAGATTAATTTGAATGGCAATACATTTGGCGACTACGAATGGGCAGCCTATGGTAGTCTAGCGAGGGTCGATCAATGTAGATGGATTGAAGGTTTTTGTGGAATGATCGGTTATGGTACTCCTCTCCAAGCAGAGTTATGGGACATTCGAAGAGTTATAAAATTAGTTAATGAAAGAGCTTGGCTTGAAACTACAATTGAAATTGATTCTCTTATGGCTGTGAATCTTATCAACAAGGAAGCTGATGATAATCACCCGGAGAAAACTTTGATTTAAGACTGCAAGAACCTGAAAGAGGCGCAGCATTTGGAGATCAAACACGTTCGTCGTGAAGGAAACAAATGCGCGGACTATTTATCAAAGCTGGGTAGGGTGCAAGGAGAACAACACATGAGGGTGTTTGTAACACCCTCGCCTTAATTTAGTAGGATAACACCTGTAATTAAGACCTGGAGCGTTACTAACCCACATTAGACGAGCTAAAGTAGGTTTAAAATAAATAATGAAACAATAAATCTAAGAAAATCACATAACGTGGAACACATAACCCTGATACTCATGTTGTGGGCGATAATATAAAACATGAGTGTAATATACATCTATACACATACATGAAATTCGAGAGGAATACACATCATGTCAATATGTATTACAAAGTAAACAACAACTCAGGCTAACCGTGACTTGCCATATACATACCTATACAACAAAAATGAGTCGATATTAGTGGTCCTCTACTTCGTTCTCGACCCAGTTTCTTCTTCTACCTTATATGTCTCCTAGATACTTAAATTTGTTTATATAAAACGGGGTGAGCTCACAGCTCAGTAGGGGGATATAATAGGCAATATTACGTACAAAACGTAATTAACTATTTAATCATAAATCATGGTTCAACTGATAAAACAATGCATGCATGTGTATATGCAGGTTACCCCCCCTGTGTCAACCATTACATCGAAAGAATACCGAGGTCGAACCGAATAATAATAATAATAATAACAACAACAACAACAATGGGCCTAAGCGCCCCAAAGAGATACCGAAGTTGGGCTGAACTATAATCATAAGAATAAAAACGGGTCTGACCGCCCCAGAGAATAAATCGAACATAATCGCGATATAACATCATCCGACCATAAAAGATCATCATCATATCATAATAGAATTGGACCATATGTCCATCCATATCATATCACAAAATTACAAGTGCTTTGCCGAGGTTTAGATTTTCGGGCTATTCACTGCTGGCTCTAGGCAGCCAACCTTATTGATATCCCCCGGGGGTTTAGGAATTTTTAACCCAAGGACATCAAGCCCTACTTATTTTCACATCGGCAAGCACCAGTCAATGCATATTTTCTTTATCATCGAAGGGTCACAATAAAAATCATAATTAGATTCGTCACTAGATCATATCACGTCCCAGAATGATATAACATACATAAGAAGCTTTTGGCACCATAGATACAAGATATATGCCCACATGATATGCCATAAGAATAGTCCAAGCTTGCCGAAAGGTCTCCAAGAATCCGGTTGATACAATAACGATGCACAATATGCATAACATGCTAATAAATGAATATTTGAAACAACTTATGCCATATAACTACAACAAATCTCTATACATGCATATAATTCATCAATTTCATCAATATGCAATATTTATACATCCAAAGGATACCTCATGTATATCAATTAACACATATATATTAAGTATAATGGCATATCTTGCTTCAAATCACATGTCCATGACTTTATAAATCATAAACTATCATCATCCTTATCATATAATAATTTTTAAAACAAAGACAATTAAAATATGATGATTCATATATAATAAAATTATACTATCGGGTTTTAAAAATAATTAAACCCCAACCTCAAAATATTTAGCCCCAAAGAATGAAATTTTAGTTGATACCCGAACCCCGACCAGCACAACTCTAAATTTTTTATACTGTTACCTAGCCCTCGACGTATAGAACACTTTTTCTTAAGGCTCAACTCAATTGGGCAAAGTTTGGATGACCAATTTATAAGAAGTAAGCTTTGCACCTATTATATTTTTTCCTCTGTCTCTCGGCCATAAGAATGGAAGAATGAAAGTAAAAGAAGATTTCATTTTAATCAAGGCTGAGTCGGTGGTGTTAAGGATAAAAAATATAACTTTTGCTTAATTACGACATTTAACCCCGAAGTTTCATAACTTTATTATTTTAACCCTGAACTTTTGCAACTATACAATTTAGTCCAAACGCAACCAAGATTCCTAAACTCTTCAAAAATTTTACTTAATCGAGATTAATATATGTCTAATTTACACTAACTATATTACGAGGTATCACAGTGTTGGTGTCCTATAATGAGTTTGTGCAGCTTTTAAAAGCGGATATACAAGGTGTTGCATACCCGAGAGGATATTAGTTTCCTGTGTTTCTGTTTTTTCTTTCCTTCTGTAACAAAAAAAAATATAACTTCTCGGTTCGGGTGCCTTGTTAGTTGTCTAAGAGGTTCATTGTAGGAGATGTTAGCATATATTGTTTAAGGTAAATTTATTTTTTTGCGTTGTACTTTTTTTCATATTAATATACTTACTTTAGTTTTTTACCTTACTAGATCACATGCACATCCAATATGTCTGCCATTCAAATATATCTAATTCAAACCAAAACATAAAATAAAGATCTCAAGTAGTCTAGTGGTTAAGTAGCATATCATTTTATCAAAGATCTTAAGGTTTGAATCGTCTTGCAAGCATATTTTTAATGAAAAAAGAGATTGCAGGGGTAAAATATGCAATTCAAAAGTCTGACACAACTTCATAGCGGTTGAAATTGGTTTTGGCTTTACATAATAGTATATATATTTTTACTTTAGGCGGTTTATACTGTATATTGCTTAATAGAATCAGGCCAAGATATGTGGATCTTGTTGTTGAGGACAATGATGACATTTTTAAAAGTGGTTTACACGTAAATTATATACATTTATATTATGATTCAATGATTTACTTTTTTAATTTTGTGTAAAGTTGGAATGGTCAATAATGCAGAGACACTATGTCGCAATCCGTGCCAAATGTACCACCCATTTATAAAAAAAATCTTAAATATTAAACACACAATTTCTTATATTTATACATTTAAAGATTTAAAAAACTATTACCCCTTATGGATATAGTGTAGCCTTTTTTTCTTTTTTTTTATAAGAATATGCATATATAATTTTATAGTCACAATGGATCTCGGTTTGTAACTCTTAATAAATAAGTTTTAAATATTAAAATATCATTGTTATATCATTTTAAAGCTTTTTGAAAAAGTTGAGAAGACATAAAAACGATGTGAATGTGTAAAAATGTGGATATTATATTTTACACATTGATGAAATTGCAAGGTGATTTACGCAACAATTGGAAGACTAAAATTTTGTATACTTTTTATGTTGCTTTTTTCAAAAAATAGAAGATTTAAATTCTGAGACTTGATTCTAATTGTTGGTTTATCATGAGAAAGGTTTAGCTTACATTTACGATTACTATATTCTAATGTTAGCACTAGGGCTTCACCACGCATTGTAGTGTCATTTTGTATAGTCTTATTCTTCTTTAGGTTATCTCAGTCTATTTATGTTTTAAGATATAAGCATATTGTACCATATTCGTAAGAACTTGTGTGAATGTCGTTAGAAGAAATTGATTTAGGAGATAAAGAACACATACACATATATGTATGATTCTTATCCCATTATTTTGCAGACATTTACAAACAAAATATGGTTAAAAAAAGAAAAAAAAATCTTTAATCGCAAATGTTGAATTCCATTAGAAGAAATTATCAGTTGCCAAACAAGCCCAATTATTAGTAGCCTTGGCTTGGGTGAGTGCAAATTAAATGCTTCAAAGGACAATTTTCTTTAAATAAATTGACATTGTAAATGAAATGAAATGAAAAATCCACCAGCGGGGAGGGGGAGTCTAATATTTCTCATTTTTCCATAATAAGAGTGTGCTTCATTCTCTTTTCCGGTCGTCCGATAAACAATTCCGTTTCCACGTCTGAATTCTCACTACTCTCTGTGTCGCCACCGCCATCGCCCCCACCCCCGCCCCCTACATCTACATTTTCTCTCTCTTCATTTCTTTCTGGTACTGGTTCACCTTCGTACTGAGAAACATCAATAAAATATATAAACCATGCCGAATTAATTTGTATCCACTTTAATTTATTCATGATAGCAAAATTATTCCTGCAACAGTAGAAGAGAAGAAATACTGTGTAGTGCAACTAGAATTGCATGGGGGTGCATCCTGTTAAAAGTATAACAATCTTAAATATCATGAGTCACACATTTTTTTATATTTTTAAAATTCAAAAACAATTTTCTCTTATTGTATAATATAAAAGTGTTATTCATCAAATATCCCAACAAGTCCAATATGCATTGTTCATCCATTCTTTAGATTAAATTATCATTTCCTCCAATCATATTATACTAATATTGAAAATTATCATTTCACCCGACGCAAACTGCTAAGAAATAGATCAACAATGTATACCAATTGCACGTGTGGCAGTTGTTGCGTATAAGAATCTTGTAAAATGAGTTGGAAAATGCAAGGGTATTTAAAGATGCACTAAATTTTAGATCTGCTATTTCGTCACGGATTTGCTCTAGGTTCAAGTCCTACAAGCGTGCACGCCCGTGAACCACGGATCTATATTTGAAAGAAATGTTCTAAATTACTAATGAATTTACCAATTTACAGAATCTTTTCCTTACCTTCTCACATAGCGCTGCATTTTCAGCTATTAGGATCTTTTCCTGAATATAATAACAGAAAAGGAAATATGTCATCACCAATTAGTGAACCACTTTTCAACTAATTATATATTATATTATATATCTAAATGGATTTGAAATGACTTTTAGCAACAGCCGTCATCTTTATTAACGTATTGACAACCAAAAATAGCGCCCAATGCACAATAACACGTTGCTAAAAGTCGGTCCATCAAGAAGCTTGATTAATAATTAATATATATATATACCTTTTCTTTTAGTTGCTGAATATGTTCTTTGAAAACCTGCATCTGTAAGTAAAAAACAAAATCTGATTAAACATCAAAAACACATGCAACAAAGTGTTAATTTGATTGTGAAACGGAGGGTATCTTCGATTAACTTGTAAAATAATGCATAAACTGCGTTTGATTTGCATTGTATATGAAAATCAACTGTACACCAAAAACAAAAAAAGTGCAGCTAATTTTCATCTTCTCCGATACCAACCCAACAGGCACATTGCATTTTGTTTACATAAATTTATTTTCTAATGTTGAAAACAGTTTCACTGTAGTGAGTTTTCAAGAAACCAGTCTTGCAGAAACCCCAGTACACATTTTTCTTTCCATTTTGCTAAGTTATATAACCTTTCTTGCACGAATGGTGCATACACTGCGCTCGAGTTGTTGTTCAATTCGTTGAAGTTCTTCAATGGTGCATGTCCCCAATCCTTCTCCCAGTAGTTTCCTGCTATCCATTCTTAGTTTACAACTTAATGCAACATTATATATATGTGTGTGTGTAAAAGCCCCAGTCTGAAGCTGACTATTGGAAACACACGCTTTTAATGACGGTTCTCCGTCCTTTGCATATTCTCCAATGCATTGACGGTGAATTGTCGGTAAAGGCTTGAATCCAGCACAAACATATATATGATATCATCCGTCTCAAATTGATAGTCTCATCTTTTTCGGAATTGATGTCTCAAATTGATATTCATAATTCATTTGGGAAACATAATCAATGTACCAAATTTTACAGTAAAAGTAAGTTGTATCATTAACTATTAATTATGTTGATATTAGTTTTACTTAAAATGCAGGTCTTTTTCAGGACCATCAATTCGAAACGGAGGGATTATAAAATTATTCTCAAAGTAATTAGTAGCTTTTGATCAACCGTTTTGAAATTTCGAGGGTCTCTATCTTCTTGACCATACTTGCTGTTTCGTGCTCCAAATGCTGCCATTTAAGTTAAAAAGAGTATGGTGAGCAAAATCAAATCTTAGGGTTTGAAGTAAAACTTGCATTTTGTGACTTTCTATATTACTTAAAATAGTTAATTAAACAAAGATGCATATTTCAATTCCTAATAAATTTCCTAAAAGAAAATCTCATCGCAAACAGTTTCAAGTCCAGGGACTATTAATTTCACACCTTACTTAGTACGGTCACTTCTACGCGTTGTGCCCGTAATAAAAACCATCTTTTTTTAAAGTTTAAACTATTAAGAAGAGGCATCACAATACATATCATCGTAACACCCCCGTCATGTGTGCAGCCATAGAGTAAACAGAAAAAGGACTAAATGGATCAGACAATAATATGATTAATAGGTGAGGATCGAGGTAAAAGGGCTGACCTTGTACCTACCACACAACCAAACTTTAATATCGTGTTAGAGGGCGGCTTCTTACGTTATGTTATAATCAACCTCTAACTGATATATATTCCCTCTCTGCTTCAAATAAAGAGTAGGTTGTCTTTTACCATTTTTTTTAAGAATTTACTAATTCAATCTAAACACCGGTCCAAAACAAACTTGTATGGTATCATAAAATTTGTTATATTAATTATCTCCAAAAAAAGATTGGAGAGTTTTTGTCTGGGACATTTTAAACAAAAAAAGGAACTCTTGATTTGGGATGAAAAAGTTTTCATATCATCCCTTTCAACTAACAATTTGGTTTCACATGCAACTCTAACCATCTCTCTTAGAAACTTATGCTATGGAAAGAACCACCATGCTATTTGGAGTATGCCATTATGTAGAGGTGGTTGATTTTTCAAGTTTGTTCAACTGAGATATAGGTGAGGTGGACAAGCAAAAATCTGACTTAATTGGCAAAAATGTATCAACGTATGGCAGCTCTATGGAACTTCACTACCAGCCAGCCAGTTAGGAATATAATACTGTGCATAATTTTTTTATGCAAACTGATATGGCATCCATCAAAAAAAATATTAAACATGTATTCATACATACAAGTTCGTTTGATTAGTGCCATAACTACTTGTATAAAAAATCCGTATATAACTAGAATAAGATCTAGCATTTTCCTATGATGAAAGAGAGAGCTTGAAGGGCCTAACCTGCATGTCTTGTACCAAAGGAGTGTTGTCATTTTGGACATTCTTCTTGTGCTTTCTATACCGTTCTATTGTCTCCTGCAAGCTGAACAAGTTCAAGCCCCACTAACATCAAATAAAATCCCACTTTTTTCTTTCTACCCCCAAATTCATATCCATAATAAACTATAAAAAAAATTGCTGGTAAACAAGGACAACTTGAAGTTTCATGTTCTACATTAGCAACCACGTACAGGTTCATATACCACCCTAAATTCTTCTATTATTTCCTATGGGTTGACTTAGATTCATAGCATTGCAACACGCTTTGCAACCATTGTACGTCCAATGTATCTTGATATTAGTTCAGTATATGGTGGTCCAATCCTTTCATTTACAGCAGTGTTCCAGTATTCATCAATTCCACTCTCAACTAATCAGTATCTTAGCCACACTATGTCAAGTCCATACTCAACCTGGGACCTATACTAATTGTTGCAAAAAATTGAAATAAAACTTGTTCCTCAAAACTAGCTTTCCAAAGAAAGCCCACTCATGAAATCATGTATATACCTCTCCAAATTCTTCAAATTCTTTTCATATGGGACTTAGAGTACAAGAACATGCATTGATGATGAAAGTGTAAAGAGTTTATTTTAGGCAACCTCTTCTACTAGTATACAAAAGAATCAAGTCATGCAAGTTTGGTATATCAGAAGAGTAATTCCAGAAATATTTTTGAAAGTAAATTTTGCAGTAGAATCTACATGAAAATAGTTTTGACCAACACTAGTGGCATTTTATATACTTTCCCTTACGTCTAAAATTAAAAGTTTTTCCTTTAATATTTGCATTTTTTAAGAAAATGCTAATTTTAACTTAATCAGCTTTGTCACTATGATGAGATGTGTTACACTAAATTATGTATAGGAGAAAAATGGCACTGTTAATTTGAGATGAAGAAATCATTAGAACCTTAGTTGAATCCAATATCGATCTGACAAGAGTTTTAGATTATCTCAAATATATTTGAGTCAAAAATTAAATAGGGAATACAAATGAAAAAGAATTTGAGCAATGCTATATAGGTCCCAAAACAATCCTAAAAGCATAATCTAAAAGTAGGCCTAAATGCATTTTCTCCACTCAACACTCTCTCTCACAAATTTCAATGCATATAATTCAAATTCATTTAAACTATGGTATATATTTTTTGAGCTCCTTAACATCTCTCAAATAATTTTTAATTTTTGTTCTTAACATACTGTTTTATATGTTTATCATTACTGTGGACCACAATCACCATCATTCATCAAGATTCATTATTCTACCACACTTTTGCAAAACATATATACTGTTATGCACTGATGTTATCAGGGCCTAGATTAATTCTTCCATCAAGGTGTTTGAATTTTTCGCATATTTTTGGGTGTAAAGGTCTTTTGAACTGAAAATGGACTATAAAATCTACCACAATCACCGAAAATTGAGCTGGGTTACAACCCTAATCCGCCTAGACTATATCCGCCTTGAACAACAGTATCTATTTTCTAGTTCAAAATCAATTAGCAATATTTTATTTCAATACCAAGTTAATTTCTGAAAATGTTGAAGGCAAATATCTAAATTTTATAAACTTAGAGCATCTCTAATACAAATGTCAATCGGATCTTACTAAAAACATGGACATATAGGTATCTTAATGACTTATTTATATATGACATTAACGACGGTTTACTCCCATTTCCTCCCACAGATACCATGTCTCCTGTTCAAGTTCAATTTCTATCGGACTTCGAGTAGGGAGGCTATTGCTTCCTTTTTAGCTGATAATGGTTTTACTACAATGCTTTCTAAAGCTCAAAAAATACAGGTTACTGAAGTGTAAAATAACCAAGCTTCCAATGGCTGTTCCAGCTGCTAAGACAACTCAGATACCAAGAAGTTGGACTGCCCTCCAACGCCGACGAAGGGTTATCATTTGCATTTTGCTAAGAAGTGCCGTTAGATCTCCCTTTAGTTTTTAGTTACTTGTTTGTTTTGTTTCGAAGCTAAGCTTCTCCAACTTAATAATTAGCAGTCAGGTTGTTTATTTTTCCTTATGACTCATTTTGTTTGCCACCTGGTTTGGGCTTTTCAAACTTAAATTTCTTTTTACGGTCACTTTTCGTAGTCAAGTCTTTAAAAAAAATCTCCAATGAAGACATTTTTTTACAGACACCCTAGCCCTAGTTCCATCTGCGACCTCTTTATCCCTTTCACCTTTGTATTTCCTTTTTCTTCAAGAGAAGGGCCCGCTTTTCTCCTTAATATTCATAAATAATCTCAGATGTGTGTGTCTTTCAGTGTTGTATGAGATCTAGTGGTCTTCTATCTCTCTATTTGCGAAAGTTTTTCTCCTCCCTACTTTAAGATGTGGAGGTGTTCGTAGAACAACACAAACCGGAGATTCGAAAAGCTATATTAAAATATGTTACACTATTAATACAATATTTTAGAATTCGAATACATTATAACAATATGGATCTTATTGAAAATACAATTATAAAGCAAAAGCTAAATTATTTTAAAATACAAAAAATACATAATTGAAATAAAAATGATGGCGTGGCACATAGACGCTATTTAAGAAACCCTCTAAATATATATGATCTCCTTCGCAACGACTTCCTCTATTTTTTACACGTGTTAGGTTAAATATTCACTTTCCCATTACACTATTATATTTTGTGGTGGAGATAGGCCTAATGATGTCTAATTGAGGTAGTTCTAGACAGGACTCGAATCTAATCCCCTAGGGAAATAGTCACACTTGTGTTAACTTGAGCCTAACCGAATTATTAGGAGAATAAAATTTTAAGTTTGGAGCGTTGATATTCTAATTAATCTTTGCCCAATCAAGTGTTTCATCATATAGTATGGTGTCTACTCATACATTGATCGAAATAAATGATATTTAAATCATTAAACTAATTAAAATATATAAGTGATTACATGTCAAAATCAACTTGGTACAGTGGAAAGATATTTTGAAAATATCTATAGGACATCAATCCTCTCAAGTTCAAAACCACTCCACATTCTACAACACAACCACCACCAACATAAGGAAAAGAAAAAGGACGGCTATGATACTAAACGTGTGTGTGGGTTGAACTCAGAATTTTGAGTTGATAAATAAAGTCTTTTCTATTTAATCAATACTATTCATTATTGTAAGCTAAATTAGATGATACGTGTATAAGTAAACAGGCGTGCACATGTATTGAGTGACTTACGAGTCTAGTATATATCAATATATGTGACAATGGCAATGGCAATAAAAATTAATAACTTTTTATACGAGCAGTAAGTGCATTCTTGATAAGACGTTTGAGGAAGAGAAAAAAATTAAAGTATAAACCCAAAACTTAGATTTTTTCAATACAAATTCTCTTTAAGGCCGACACAAGAGATGGGCGTTAAAAGGTACATAAGAGTTTATCCTACCGAAAAAAAATACAAGTAACTTAAAAACATATATCTAGATCTAATAGATCCTGAATTCAAATTTTAGTTGGGATAGAATTAAAGAAAAAGGTTTAAATTTTTAAGGAAAAAAAAAACACTCAGTCCAATAATTTTCTGTACGCAAATACTTATTTTATTTTTCAAAAGAAAAGGCATACACACACGTGTATATATGTGTGTATATTTAAGAGAAAAGCTATATATACCCTATGATATGTGATAACTATCAAATGAACCAAATAAATGGAATAGCAATGACACATTGGTTTGATTTTCATATGATAAAAACTAAATCTAAGTGGAGTATATATCTTTTACTGCTATATATATATATTATATACAAAATTTTAATTTATGGTGCAACTTAACTAATTTATTTTTCTTTGCTAATTGATAGGCTAACTAACATAGTGCAAGAACGTCATGAAATATTCATTAATGTGTGTCTGTCACATTAGATCTAACTCCGCTAGATTACTATAAAAAAGTAATCCGGACTATTGATTCAAAACAAGATAGACTAAGATTTCTTAAGTAGTGGTGAATAAAATGTAATCTCAACATTTAATTAAACGAATAGTGAAGATTCCTTCAACTCTACTCCATATTGAATTTCATATTTGAAATAAGTTAGTTGTTGTGCTAATCTTCAACCAAAAAATGAGAGCGGAAAACCAAATCTTATGGATCTGATTAAGTCATATATACCAGGTGAGTAGCAACCCTAGCTAATAGGAAAAAAGACAGACACAAACGGGTTTATAAATCATAGAATATAGATAGATAGATAGATTACCTTGAACTTGCAAATTCATAGAGTTTTCCTCTGGGGGAGAAAACAATGAGGGCAACTTCAGCATCACAAAGGACTGAGAGCTCAAAAGCCTTCTTCAACAGCCCATTTCTACGCTTCGAGAACGTTACTTGCCTGCTCGTCGCATTCTCTATACGCCTCATCTGAGTTTTCCCTCTCACCATTTTCACACCTACCATATACATATATATATATATATATATATGTAATATTAGAGAAAGAACCCACACATAAAATTTTAAAAAAATAAATAAATTTGCAAAGCTAATTAAACTCTAGAGAACATTTATATATAGAGAAAGGACCCAAACACAAAATTAAGTTCAACATTTATACATATAAAGAAGCCAAAAAAAAAATGGAGCTCAACTCATCTCATATATATATATAGACATATGCAATAGAGATACACATATATATAGAGAGAGAGAGGAGAGAGTGTGGTAAAAACTAGAGCAAACACCACATACACAAGTTTTCTCTTCTGATGCAGAGTAGGAAAACTAGATTTTGATTTTACTTTGAGTGAATTTGTATTTTGAAACCTTTTTTTTTTCTCAGTGTGTTTTTTTTTTTTTTTGTGGGAGGGGCCGGGGGAATTGTAATATTTGGTAAATTTAAAATAATTTTGAATCATTTCCCAAATTGATGAGTGACAAAAATACAAAGAAGAAGGAGAAGAAGAAGAAGAAGGGAGTATATATCTATACATTAATGGCTACCATAAATATATGATGAAACAAAGAGATCTTTAAAAGAAAAAAAAAGGGAAAAATAAACCGAAAGAAACCTTCTTGATTTATGAGAAAAAGACTGAAATGGAGAGAGATAAAAATATACCAAGACAAGAAAGCTGGGAGGGGCTTTTACAGATATCGGAGTTGTAGTAGTAATAGCAGTAGCAGCAGTAGCAGTAGTAGTGATTGATTGATTCTTATTAGACCCTTTTTCTGTGGGTTTATCATCAAAAGAGTAGAGAATTAGGCAAAGACTTAAATTCAAGCCTTTCCTTTTTCATGTTTGTATACTCTCTCTCTCTCTCTCTTTCTAACCTCAGCCAGCCCCACCAAAAGAAATAAATGTTTGGCACCGTACATACATTTTATGTGATCGAGCATCTACCCCTTTGGGGATATATTTGCAAATATACCCTATGCAGTTCGGCATCCCACACACAAATAATATAAATTTAGTAACTTGTATAGTACATATTTAATAAGTTTATTGTTGCATTAAAGTTAAGATAATATTAATTATTGTCAAAACAAATACGATCAATGGTAGAGTAATACTCCATCCGTTTTAATTTAATTATTCACTATTCTATTTTTAGATCTTTTAAAATAATTATTCACTTTTTATATTTAATAAGTCATTAATTAGAGCACTTTTTATTATTTTTAATATTACTCTTTAAGTTCTCACAACTTTCTTTATTGTGGGTCCTATCACCTTTTTTATTAAAAGAAAAGTAAAGGACATTTTTGAAAATAAATATTTTTTCTTGAAATAATTATTATGTCTCCTTAATTTTTAATTTTTCAAATTGTCACAATTAAATTGAAACAGGGGAGTATATCATAATAAAAATATATTATACAATTTCTCATAACAATACTTTATTTTGACAAATAATATAAATTAATTCTTCATCAAAAGGTCAAGCAGTTCATTTTTCACATACCACCACGAATAATCAAATAGTCGCAGATTATATTAATTGCTTGAAATTTTTTATAATAAAATATTGTATTAATGGAATTTCAATGAACCAAATACAATTTTAGTGACCCACCTGACAAGCTTTTGTGGTACGTCATAAATTATAAACAATGCACTTCATCTTAAATTAAGAATCTCAATTTGATTTGTTAGCTAAATCAATGATTAAAAATATAACTTATTTTTTATCTTGCCATTTAATACTTTGATTATCTCCCGAAAAAAAATTAGGTTCTAACATTATTTTGTGATATTTTAAAAGTGGATATAACTATTACTACATAAGTACTCTATTATTAATTTTAAAAAATATTTATAATACATAAAAAATATTATATATAAGTACAACTAAAAATAATTTTAACGGGTTACAGCGAGTAGTTATTTTAGGAAATAGAAATGAGAAATTGAGAAGAGGAAGTTTTGATTATCCATTCCACCTAAAAGAAGAAAAAAAGTAAAAGGGAGTGGAGGGCGGTGGTTTAAAGTAATATTAAAATATTTATGAGAGGGATAATAATTTTACAAGGAAAAAAAAAACCTCATTCATTGCTTGTTTAGGTAATGCCATAAACAGACCCAAAAGAGGGAAACAACATGGAAAAGAAAGGACAAGTGGAGGGAGGTAGAAGGAAATTGCAAAACTTCATTAATTAAAAAGGGCAAAGTTGGAGAGGGAGATGATGCAGAGAGTGGAGGAGGGTTGTGGAATATTTTAGGTAGTCACTAGTCAGAAAACAAAACTAAAAATATTGAAGGAAGTGGGAAGGAAAGGGGGAAACGAAAAGCAAAGGATATAAAAACAGGAGTTTCCGTACAGGTTAGAAACACGTCAACATAAATAGTAAGGCCTACGTAGGGAACGGACCAATAGGAAGTCGAAAACGCATTGGGGATAATGAATGATTAAATTATCAATGTGGGCCAACACCACAGCAATTGGGACCCCCCTGCGGCAACCGAACCCCCGTCCCCCCTGTCATTTTTATTTTTTTTTATTATTTTAGGTTTTTTTCCTTGAAAAGGACATAACCATATGTAGCAGTGGCAAGTGGTGTAACAGGACCAAACCACACTCGAATTTAACATAAAACTAAACCGTTAAATTAGATTAATTTATTTAAAAAAATTAATTAATGAATTGAGTTAAATTTACTCATATAATATATTTAAATTAAACATATGAACTAGCCTAACACAAATTTATATAATCCGTAAATTATTATAATAAAAAAATACAGAATTTTAACCTAAATACTCTTATTTTTTTAATATATATATACATATATATGATAACCTCATATTTACTTTTCTGCAACCTTACTAGGGTAATTTAGTGGTATGTAATTTAACTATGTTTATTTTGATGTGATAAAATTTATATGCAATGACTTTTTAAATAGGGTCATTTGGGTTTCGAGATCTATAGTTTTGTTATTCTTAAGTTAAGGGTCCACCGTTCTCATTTCTTGGGTTTTAGGATCCAAAATAGATGGTGTCAACATTAAATTTCAGGCAAAATTCCAAAAATAGCCCTAATTCCTTTTTTATATTCATTTTCATTCATTATTCTCCTCCACCCAATCCTTTATCCCCAATCTCAGCTGCCTCATCTTCTACCACCACGTGTATACACCATTTGTTACTTTCTCGTAAAAAGGAAGAGAAAAAGTGTTTGTTTCATAAATTCTTATAAAATCTACATACCCACAAACTCTTAAAAAAGGTTCAATTTTTTTTCTTAAATCTCATTCTTTTTCCAAATTTAGTTTTCTAGATAAAGAAAGAAAAGTGTACAAAGAGGATGGGACTATGCATTTCGAAACCTAAAAGTATGTGTAATGGAGGTTGTTAGGTTTTCAAAAGAAGAAAAATCGATGTAGAAGAAGATGGACAGTAGCAAAACGAAAATCAATTCTTCATCCAACAAGCTAACCAAGGCCGATCATATCCCTCTATTCTCACTGATTGTTCTTACTCTATTCCTGCTTTTCAAGGTATAATTTGTGCTTTTTAAATTCCTAGATTTTGTTAAAATATGATCAATTCAACTAAAAAGGAAGTTTGTGGAAAATTAATTATTGTAGTTATAAATTATAGTTTTATTTGCCTACTGTACTTACCTAAGTGTGCCCGAGAGGCGTACTTCAATCTTGAGTTCAGTTGTATTGGCTTTTATTTATTTTTTCCTTTGTATTAATGGTGAATACACATGGTGGTGGTGGTGGTGGTGGTGGTGGTGGAAGATGATGCAGTGGAGATTGGCGATGAAGGATTGGGTGGAGGAAAATAATGAACGAATATGATGATGAAGAAGGAATTAGTAGTATTTTTGGAATTTTGGCTTAAATTTAATGTTGACTAACGTTTTTTATCCATTGACTAACAAAACCATCTAGTTTGGAATTATGGCTTAAAAAACGAAAACCGTGGACCCCTAACTCAAGAATGGCAAAACTATGGACCCCGAAACCCAAGTGACCGTTTTAAATATTTTAATAAATGGGTTATACATGTCAACCTGTATAACACAATTAATAAACATAACGAGTTTGTGTTGAAAATTCTGACATGATTACTTAATGAGATAATACAAAAAGGACGGAATTTCACATAATATTTATAAAATTGACATAAGTTTTTTATAAATTAAAAAATAAATCAATCCACCCAAACAAATTACAAAAGCGATAGAAATCACTCTACATTTAAGATTTTAACACTATTGTCTTTCCCTTTTTTTGGTAAAAGACCATTTTTACCTTCATTTAATTGATCTTATATTTATGTATTTATGAGTGAGTTTGACTTCCATAAACTAACCATTGTTCCCCCTAAGCAAGTCCAACTCCCAACAGTATAAAATGAATGACTCCAGGAAATGTGAATGAGGTCGGAGAATATGTCCAAAATCTAAAAAAGTCAATGTATGTAGCTAAAAATTACATCGGGAAATGTATAACACCACCACCCAAATCCAAAAAATATATTATAGCTGAAAATAAGAGGACGATTGTGAACACCTCATTTTGCGACCCCCGCAAGAATCTCGAACTGTAAAAAAAGCACGCATGCATGCACGAGTATTTCTAGATGTACATGTACTTTTTTCATGAGATACGGGTCAAAGAATAAAGCCGAAAAAACCCCGGATGAAAAGTTAGAAAATTATTGAAAACTGCCGGAACCGAAAACCGTCAAAACTCCTGAAAACTTGTGAAATGAGAGTTACGCATTTTGGATCATCCTCAAACTTTGAGGGTTGTTAGACATTACCATAAGGAATAGCATACTCGAAAATTATTTTGTGCACAAACTTTATACATTAAACAACAACTAGAGGACTTTGGAATTAGTCTTAGCCACATTTTCATAAAATGTGACAACACAAGTGCCATAAGTTTGACCAAGAACCCTATACAACATTCACGTACTAAGCACATTGAGATAAGATATCATTTTATTCGTGATCATGTGCAAAAAGGTGATATTGATATTGAATTCGTTGGCACCGAATCGCAATTTGCGGATATATTCATTAAACCGTTTTCTAAAGATTATTTTTGTACTATTCGACGTGAACTTGGTATGACTAGAGCTAGTGATATCTAGTTTATTTCAAAAAGTTCATAAAAGGGATTGATAATGCTTAATTTTGAGTATACATTATTTAATTATGCTTAATTTTCTTTTATTTTTATTTTATGTAAAATTTGCTTGCATTAATGTACACATTATTATGAGTATTAACAAGTATTTTTGTAGCTTTAGATTGATAATTACTGATTCTCTCCTTTTTGATGAAGAAAAAGGGGGAGAAAGTATGTGTTATGTGTGTGTGTCATAAGTGATAATGGTACACACTCGTTTATTTTATCGTTTATTTTATTATACTATGCCTGATCAAGAATTACTAGTTTGTCTATTTGTTTAAGTACTATGCTTTCGGTTAAGTTGTTTGAACTTATCTTATCTATGCAAGTATTTTTTATTTTAATAATTGCTTGTATATTTTTATCTATGCACCTATTTAGGGGGAACATATTATTCATATGCTTAAAATTATTATCTTTTTATAAACACACATTAACTCTATTGTCATTATCAAAAAGGGGGAAATTGTTGACCTTAAAGTCAATTAATCTTATTTTGATAATTACAATAAGTTAATAAAGTGTTATTTAACTCGGTTGTTCCAATGATGATAGCCATTTTAACCGATATATCTTCCGACCAAGTGTAACTTCAAACCGAAGCAATCAAAATCTCACACAAGCTTTATAAACGCCTCTACTCACAAGAAATGAACTCAAGTGATATACATGTACTATATACAAAGCCAAGAAAAGATCTAGATCATCAAGCAAATGAAGATATGCACAAGAATGATCTCCACATGTTCTACAAGTTATCAAAACCAAGAAAGGATCAAGAACATCAAACAAGTGAAGATACGTACAAGAAAATCAAGCATCACGAAGACTCGAATTATCATTAAATTGAGTGAGTGCTTAGATTTTATGTAAAGTTACTTTATTGATCAAATCTCTATAGCTTAAACATATTCTTGCATCTTTTAAAGATTGATTCAAACTAGCTTGAAATTGAATTTATTTGAAAAACATCATTTCACAAAAACCGAGTTTCAAAATAAATTCATATTAATTTTAAATGATCATATTTTAAGCTATAATAAAATTAGGTATCTTAGAAACATATCTTTGAGGTTCAAAAATCATTAGAATTTTATTTGGAACTAAATTGTTAAATTGCAAAAATATTTTTTTTTACATTTAAAATTCGCTCAATTTTTGCCCAGTTTTGATCTAACGGTAAGATGGAGGCCTTCCCAAACTCCGATCATTTAAAATTTTTTACAGTATTTAGACAACATCTCTTGAAAATTTTAACTAAAATTTGAGCATGATCCAACGATCAAATTGGGAGAAATTAACAAAACAAATTTGAATTTTTTGTCAAAACTAGCTGTTGAAAAATTTGAAAATGTATACCTTGGAGCCAAAACCTCTCTTAATCATCCCCAACGGCCATATGGTTTTTCAAGCTATAAATATGAGTTCCTAGACATGTTTTAACATACCTTGAATCATTCTAATACTCTATTATTCATATATTCAAATATACAAAGATTCAAGAACACATTTTGATCAATCTTTCATTTTTGAGCTATATACTTTGATCAATTTTGATATCTCTTAGTGTGAGCTTCATTTGTATTTTGTCATATACAAGAGAGATATTGTACATTGGTGTTTGTCACCAAAACTCATTTGAATCATAATTGTGAGAGGTGTATCTCATAGATTAGCAAGAAGGATTTCTTGTGAAAGTATTGAAGGTGTTTTCAATACTTGTGAGATTGTGTGATAAGAATACACTTGTAGAGGTTTGATCTTCACCCAGAAGGAGATCGGTTATAGTGAAAATTCTCGAAAAACTAACGGAGCGCAGAGTAGGGGAACAAGCCGAACCGTGTGGACAAAAAGTCTTCGACTTCGATCGGTTCAATCTTTATATCTCTTCCTCTATTATATTGTGCTATTTATTCATTGTGTTTGGAATTAAATTTATTCTTGATTGCTTGATAAATATAGATATCAAATATTTTTAAATCATTTTTAAAAACCCGATTAAGTTTTAAAAACCCTATTCACCCCCACTCTAGGGTATTTTTAGACCTACAGGCCTTATTGTGGGGAAAAACATATTCAAAATTCATCTTTGTCAAACATAGGATCCTCAAAAATCAATTTGTCTATCGTGCAATTCTAGTTGAAATATCCTTCGTAGCAAATTAAAATAAATAGAGGCCTTCCCGAATTCTGATCAACCTCAAATTTGGATACAAGATAGAAAACATTTGGAGGAAAAACATATCCAAAAATAAGCATAATCCAACGGCTAGAAGTTCTGTTGCCGAGGTTGTTGTACGCAAGTACGTTTCCTACGCGGGAACAAACTCTTTGTACCAATATGAGGAGACCAAGTCCTTCCAGAACTCCAATCGTCTTCAAATTTTTACAGGGTCTAAAAGACTTATATTTTCAATATATATCCAAAATTCAGCATGATCCAAAGACTTAAGTATAATTTTCTTTCTCTTATTTTATTTATTCGGCAGTTTTATAATTTATATTCTTGTCTGCATAATTTATATCACTTGATAGCTTTTCAAAACCCTTTTTCAAATTGTTTTTCAAAACCAAAGGCATATAACAAACCCTAATCCAATTCCAAAATAGTATTATTACTTTCTTATTTTTAAAATCCCGGATTAGCGGCATTGTTATACGAAGGAATCGATAATCGCTATATATCCAATCTAACTCATAGATTGCGATGTGTATGTGATAAATACTCGATTATGAAAGCATTATTGCCATCTATACCAGTTTAATCAATAAACTTTGGTATACGGTCGGTCAACTCGCCTCATATTACATCGAATATAAGATTCTATATCGAATTAGTTTTCGAAAAGCCCAAAGCTTTACAAAATCACTTATTTCATTGTATCTACTATTATCAAAATCTCTTTTTTGAAATCACACACACACTTATTTTCAAAATCATGAGTGAATTAGGAAACACATCGTTTTCATCCCAACCCCAAAATCTCGATTTTTAAGGCAAGCACGAAAAGTTGTACAGTAATAGCAATAGCATGCAAGAACTGAATTATAATACACGCATATCCTACTCACGAAACCGAAAAGGCGAATTGGGTGCCTAACACCTTCCTGATTCATAACTTAATCCCCGAACCTTCGAATCAACTAGTTTCGCATACATTGCGTATAAACAGGATATTTAGTCTATAAATACGTCTCTTTTACACAAACCTTTTTTATTTGTTTAGTATAACAAACTGGCGACTCTTATTCTTTTCAAAACTGATTTTCAAAGCAACAACAGAATCGCCGCCCACGAGGACCCCTGGGCGTCGAGAACGCGGGTTCTCACAACGATACCACCCATTAGCAACTACGACTGGTTCAATTTTTTTCAACTGTAATTAGTACATGGGCGCATCATACTAGTACATTTATTTTACAAAACTAGCACCATGTAGAGAAAGTTAGGACATCTAGTAAAGACCGGTTGTTAATATGTCTTCCATTTAAACAACCCTTAGAGAGAGAAAAATGCATTCAAAATAATCAAAATCATTCGTTTCTCTCTCAAATATGTTGACTTACCAGATCGATGCAAAGGATTGACGGAGCATGGTAATTAACATCGAATTTTTCCAAACAATTGGTGGGAGGGGAAGTGGTGGTGGGTTTGGGATTCAATATTAAAGAGATAAAGTGTTGAAATTCACTTTGAGATAGATAAATTACGACAGTTATAGTTTTTCTACAAAGAGAGTAATTAATAAGAGAGAAAGAGATGGGTAGTGGATGATTTTTGGATAAGTTTTAATGGAAAGATTTTTCCAATAGATTTAGGTGTGGGTGGAAATGGTCAGAGGTTAAAGGTAAAAAAGGAGTGGAGAGAAATGTAAATGACTAGTCAAATCAGGTTTTTAGTAAAAAAAACATGGGTTAAGTGAAAGACAAAGTAAACATTTTGTAAAGGAAGGAGAAAGCAATTGTGCAAGAACTAACGTGAATAATGAAATTTGTTACTTTTGTAATTAGTTTGGGTGAATTGTCATAGTTTGTAATTTAGGGGAAAAAAACTTTATAACTTTTGTAAATATTATGTGAAACTTTATCATTTTTGTAATTATCCCTTAATTAATTCTATCGGGTTAGTGATGACCTCTATAATAATATCAATCCTTATAACATGACATGAACTTGCATTACCCGCCCGATTGCCACCCTTAAATATATATATTCATATTCATATTAGGAGTGACAATTCGTATTTTGGGTCATATTTTTGCTTTATGCAGCTTGACATAACTAAAAAAATGAAGATACATAAACACAACACGAAATCGTATTATTTTTAGTTAAACAAACTCAACGCGATTCAATAAACTCGACGCAACTCGGCAGATACGATTGCAATTTTGCATCATAATAAATACGTATTAACACAAGTAAAAATATATTTTTTCTTTTAATTTATATAAACACAACAAGACATAATTAACATAACATAATTCTAGTTTCATGTCAATTTAGTTTCCAATTTTGGACACGAATACAACACACAATATACTATCTTGAAAACTTTAGACACAAAAATGGATTATTACAAAAATGATAAGTACCATTTAATATTTTCAAAAGTGACAGAGGTTTGTTCTAAATTATATAATATATGATAAACACATAATATTGTCATTTGTTATGCTATTTTCTATAGCGTTTTGGTGCGTTTATTACGTTAACTACTCAATATCTCCATATATAAGATAAATCTTGCCATCTCCCATAAGCATAATCAATCATGATCCATCCATGATCGATCATGGTTGTCCAGCGAGTTTTCCCCTAGTACCACGATCGATCATGGTCCCCTGTTCTTTCCATTTTAAATTACTTTTAGGCTAAATTGTGGCCTTGAGTTATTAAAGATATTTTGTAATTCATTAGTATATATTGTAAGGCTTAGCTTGTATGCTAAGTTAGTTTGATATTTTGAGATCAAATGAGATAAAAGAATTGAAAACTCATCTTGTAATTTCCTCTTCATCATGGTATACTAATTTATGATGTTTTCTTTTATAATCTTTATTTATACAATTATTATGGAATAGACTATTTACTAACGTTACGGAAGAAATTTGCAACATAATTTTGGGTGATTCTTATCTCAATCCAAGTTTAAATGTTGATGAATAGTTATGAATCATTCTTTATCTTCTAATCAATAATTTACAAGCTTACAAAGTACTTCTATATGATGATTAGACTTTATATGTCATGTATGGTTAGTTCTTAAGCACAAATGGAAATATAATACACTTATATAGTTCTTGAAAACTTGTATTTCCCATTTTTTTTATGGATTATTTCTCTATTTGTAAAAATTATAATGAGTTCTTGAAGGTCTTTGGAAATAACATAAACTTGTGAAGCTTATCTTTAATACACCTAATGATATAATAAGTGCTTTATACACTATATGTAGAGGTATGCATGGTCCAATTTATTGAACTGTTGACCATGTGTTTGGACTAGACCGACCATTTCGGTCCTACAATTTTTTGGATAGGACCACACCGAAGTACCAGTCAAAACAAGACCAGTATAAACGGTACAGTTTTGGTCAGTCCAATTGGTCTGGACTTTTTCAATTGAGCTATTTTGTTTGGGCTTACTGAAAATTTTTAAACACAAGAGCCCAGTTTTCCACCCATTTTTTAACCCACTGTTTAACCAATTTATCACCCTCGCCAATTAGCCCATTTTTTCACGAAAAATAAAATAAAATATACCAAATTCCATGAAAAGTACATAACATAACAAAATACACCAATGGATTGTTGTATGCTTGGATTAACTCAAAGGTATTTCCTAGTTTACAAGTGGAATGAACACATTTAACTTTTATGCTTATCCACAAGGCATCCATATCATATATAGGCCCTCATCATATATTTATATATCCGGTCTAGTTTTTATGCAATTATTGTTCCTTAGACTGAATACCGAGCCATTTCAATGCGGTCCACCTAAACTTAGGCCGGAACAGACCGTTGGACATATAGAGACTAAAAGGGCCTTATAATTTGGTCCGGTCCAATCAGTCCATTCAATCTAGTTTGGTGTTGCATACCCTAACTATATGAAACATTTCGACTCATTATTGTATTGCTTAAGTTATGAGCAATTATATTACAAGTTTATGCCAGAGACTTCGTCTCATCTCATTATAAAGATCTTCATTATTTAATTTTTGATCATTTGGATTATGAGGTCACAAATATTTGCTCATTGTTAGACCCATTTACTATCAATATCTCGATTTGGCTTTATACAGGAATGAGTTGCATTACTTCGCACCTAGTGCTGTGAGATAAGGTTAATAAATTTATACTTGATTGAGTCTTGATTAAACATTCTCTTGATAAGATTTTATAACGGGAATGAGTTGCCTTACTTTGCACCCATTATTATTAAGAAGTATAACACATTCCTCATCCTAATTATGTTTGAAATTCTTGTATGAGATTATAATCACTCTGTCTTGTGTTGCAAACAACTTCCACTTACCTTAGTATTTTCTTAACATTTTTCAACATCTTTTTATTTATGTTTAATTCAAAATCAACCATTTTACAAAATAGAAAAACCCTTTAATTTGTGATTTATTTCACATCTTTTCAATTATCCCTGTGGACTGACACTTGGGTTAACGCAACGTAATATTTTTGAAGCATTAATATAGCAGTCCACCAAACTAATTACAAAAACGACATAAATCACTATTCATAATAGGTTTTGGCATTATTGCCCTTTTGTTCCTTTGGTAAATGATCATTTTACCCTTCATTTAATTGATATTTATTTTTGTGTTCTTAAGTGAGGTGGACATCTGTACAATAACTGTTTTTCATCCCCAGTAATTTCAACTCCTAGTGATACAAACCTAACAGCACCAAAAAAATGTTCCCGGCGCTGGAAAAATAATAGCAAACCAAGAATATTTAACATGCCTGAAAAAGATTATTCCACCGACAAATCTATATATATATATCCTTGAGTATAACCAACCACCTATCAGTAACTACAGTCGGTAAATTTTTGTTCAACTATAATTGGTACATGGGTGCATAATACTAGCATATTTTTTAAAAAAAAAATGGTACATGTAGAAGAAAGTTAGGACATCTATTAAGGATCGGTTGTTAACATGTTCTGTATTTAAACAAAAACTATATAGCGCCAAAAATTACTCCGAAAAACATAAAATGTAACCACCAAACCCATAAATTATTACACCAGCTTTTGCTATTTATGTATTATCCAAAAAATTTCATTCAAAACAAATAATATATTGACGAATATGGGTGTTTAATAACGAATTTCACCAGACAAGTGGGTGGGAGTGAAAGTGTTGATGGGTTTGGGATTCAATTTGAGGAAAAAAAATGTATTGGATAATTGTGGATTTACCTTTAGGGTACATTTAGCGCGCCGGATAAAGAGGTAGGATAGGATAGGATAAAGTCCAAATAGGATAAGAGTCGGAATTAGTCGGATATGAATTATGTGGGATAGGATAGCAAAGGAATCAATCGGATAAAGATTAAGCGAAATCGGACAAGATAAGGATTAGTCGGATAAAGATTTAATAAACTTTGCATTTGATGGAGTTTCGGATTACAAGTCCAGATATTATATAATACAACTTACTTTTCTTTTAAAAATATATGCAATTTTAGTTATTGTGCACAATTTTTTTTAACTAATGCAATTCTTCTATTTATAAATAAGTTTCATAAAAAACTCTTTCGGGAAAAAAGTTCTATATCACATATAATATTTACGAACTAGGCATTAAGTACAATTTCAAATTCTAATGTTACTCTTTTTTCTAAAATTAAAGTTTCTTATAAATATCTTCATTTAATAAAAAAAAATGCCATATTATAAAAGAAATGAATTTTATTAATTGAGTTATTATGATTTTGGGTGGTTGAAAATTTTCATTAATAAATTTAATTATCTAAAAGGTGTAAAGAAAAAGATTAAAGAAAATTAAAAATTAATTTTTATATTCATTTTGTGATCCGAAAATCATGGGATTAAATAATACCACATATAGGGGTGGTATATATTTATCCAGTTCTAAAGGGATAAAATGATAATTAATTCCGAATGCAATCCAGTCCCGTGTTGCACCAAACGTGGGATAGTATTAAAATATCATATCCACCTTTGCACCAAACACATAACAAAATTTATTTATCCTATCATTTCCGACAACAAACATTGAATAGGATTAATTAATCATATTCTGCTTCTAATCCCACGTGACAAATACACCCTTAGAGAGAGAAAATGTTGGATTTTTCCGATGGTTTTAGATAGTCTTTTGCTTTTTCCCATATGTTTAGTGAGTTTATCTAAATTTGCCCGTGTATCAATTTTGTACATGACGATACCACTTATATATAGGTATGTACCGATTATATACAGGTACGTACCAATTAATAAAGAAAGTGATTTTAATGAGAGAAAAATCATTTAAAATCATTTGTTTCTCTCTTAGTATTGGTGACTTACCGTATCAATACAAGGGATGGATGGAGATGGGTGATTGATGGAGAATTTTGCCGGACAATTAGGTAGGAGTGCACAAGATGGTGGATTTAGGATTCAATCTTAGAGAAAGAAAGCATATATATTTTCACTTTTAAAAAGATAAACTACGATATCGTGATTTTATTTTTAGAGAGATAAAGTAATTAATGAGAGAGAAAGAAATGGGGGTAGTGGTGGAATTTTTGGTAGGTTTGGGTGGAAAGATTTTTCTGACGGGTTTAATGTGTGAGTGAATATGGTTGGATGTTAAGGGTCAAAGAGGAAAGGAGGGGACAGAAGGGGAAAGAGATGAAAATGAAGATAGTTGGTCAAACCGGGTTTGTGGTAAATAAGAAGGTTAAGTAATGGGCAAAGTGGACATTTTGCAAAAGAGGGAGAGAGCAATTGTACTAAAGCCAATTGTTAATAATGTAATATGTCACTTTTGGTATTTTTTTTTTTTCGAAACAAAGAAGAAGAATATATTAAATCAAATCGCTAGAGAATACATCAGAAATAAAAGCAGGACAAACATCAGACCATTCTTGCTAACCAGACAAAGAACGCGACGCCCTAGCAATTGAATGGGCAACCGCATTCGTTGATCTACGAACAAAAACTAGCTTGCTATTAACTAAAGCTGACAAGAGGTTATAACAATCCTCAATGACTGAACCAACAAAGGAACAAAAATTCTCTGCCTTATTGATAGCATTTGTGAGGAGTAAAGAATCCGATTCAATCAAAACGTCTTGTCTTCCCGAATGAATTAGCCAGCTAAGAACTTCTCTTAGCCCAATTGATTCTGCAATTAATGGGCTAAAACGACCTGGAAACGTACCTGATACTGCTGCTATAAACGAACCTTTATCATCCCGAAGCACTCCTCCATAACCCATTTTATTTGGCTCCGTGAATGTCGCTGCATCTACGTTGCATTTCCAAGTACCCATACTCGGCACAGACCATGTATCCAAGCTTCTAGAATCTGATGAAGTCGCTACCATGGTGACCGAACGAGTAGAGCGCCATTCAGCGAGAACAACTGCTGCGTCATTGACAACCTGCCAAGCCGGTTTTGAGCCCCCGTTTCATACACAATCATTGCGGTTGGCCCAAGCTTTCCACAAAAGAACTGCTATAAACTCCATGGCTTCCTTTGAATAACATGTTACCACTATATTCCACCATCCCCACAACCGGGTTGAAGCCTGCACTGAGAAAGAGAAGCCAGCAGCCTTCCAAATACTGACCGAGACTGGGCAGTAGACTAAAACGTGAACTGCCGTTTCTTCATATTGGGCACAAAGCGGACATATAGTATCCACTTCGACATTGCGAGATGCAAGCGCCATCCGAGTCGGGAGAGAACCTGCAAGTGATCTCCAAAGAAAATTACAAACTTTAGGAAGTAAATTTAGAGACCAAATAAGCTGCCAATTGGTAATTGCTGGTGCTACAACTGGCTGGTACTTAGAGCACAAAAATTTATGTGCTGATTTCACATTGTACGAACCCTTCGAACTCCATGCCCAATACCATACATCAGTTTTACTATCGCAAGGAAGGGGAATAGCTAAGATTTCATCAACATCCCTTTGCACAAAAATATCGTTAAATAGTTCAATGTCCCACTCTAAGTGTCCCGGCTTCAGCAATGCATCAACTGTGACCTCAACAAGATCCTCGTGACATGGAGTTTCAACAAACGGATTGTCCCCGTCATTTAACCATGGAGAACCCCAAATAAACGTGTTAACCCCGTTACCAATACGCCATCTGCACCCTTCTTTAACCAGATCTTGACTTGCAAGGACACTACGCCAAATATAACTAAGATTGGACCCCAACTTTGCTTCTAAAAAACTCGAATCAGCATAGTATCGAGCTTTAAAAATTCTACCACAAAGCAAATAAGGATGCACTAGTAGTCGCCACCCTTGTTTACCCAACATAGCAAGATTAAAAAGGTGAATTTTCCAAAAGCCTAATCCACCAACTGATTTGTTATAGCACAACTTATCCCAGCTACGCCAACGAATACTGTTTGAACCATCCTTCTTTTTACCCCACCAAAAACTATTCATCATACGCTCGAGCTCATCACAAAGAATATGAGGCAATAAAAATACACTTGAAATATAGCTTGGAATCGCCTGAATAACAGATTTAAGCAAAAGCTCTTTACCAGCCCTAGATAATAATTTATTTCTCCAACCAAAGATTTTTTTATGGGCTTTTTCTTTAATATAATTAAACACCTCCACCTTATTTCTCCCAATTAACGACGGAGCGCCCAAGTATTTGCCATGATTATTGCAAGCCCTAACCCCCAGCAAGTCACAAATACTATCTCTAATATCATCAGTCGTATTCGAACTGAATAAAATAGAGGATTTAGTAAAATTAACCTTCTGACCTGATGCAGCTTCATATTTACTAAGGCAGTCGTGAACTCTCTCACATTCCTCTACCGTGGCGCGAAAGAATAAATAGATATCATCTGCAAAGAGGAGATGTGAGATAACAGGCGCCGTCTTCGCCACCTTACACCCCTGGCTAAGACCTTTATGAGACATGTCATTTAAAATAGAGGAGAGACCTTCTGCACAAATTAAGAATAAATAAGGCGAAATAGGGTCCCCTTGACGAAGACCCCTCGAAGGAACAATAGGACCAACCTCTCTACCCCCTTGTCTAACCACGTACTGAACTGAAGTCACGAAAAGCATAATCAAGTCAATCCACCTCTCTGCAAAGCCCAACTTAACCATCATGTCCCTCAGGAATGATCATTCTACTCTATCATATGCTTTTGACATATCCATCTTTAAGGACGCCATCCCTACTTTCCCCTGGTTCTTTCGATTCAAATAGTGACCGACTTCAAAAGATATCATGACATTATCAGTTATAAGACGGCCCGGAATAAAAGCGCTTTGATTTTCAAAGATAATCGAGTCAAGGACCATTTTCAATCTATTAACAAGCACTTTCGTCATCACTTTCACAATAACATTACAAAGGGAAATAGGTCTCAAATCTGTAATTTTATCCGGCTTCTTAACTTTGGGAATCAGTACAATAATAGTGTCATTCAAGCCCCCCGGTAACGTACAATTATTTAAATAATTAAGACAAGCCGACGTAACATCCGTACCGATCTCGTGCCAAAACGACTGATAAAATCCTGGATTGAACCCATCCGGCCCCGGACTTTTATCCGGATGCATCGCCTTGACCGCCGCGACGACTTCAGCCGCTACGAAAGGACGAAGCAAAAGCGCATTCTGCGCATCAGAGATTTTTGGTTGAACCGACTCTATAATAGCTTCATTAGAGCTACCATTGGAATGAAATAGCTCTGAAAAGCAGTCCCGAATTAGCTCTGCCAAGCCCGCATCCCAACTTCGTTTATTCCCCTGGTTATCCAATAAATAAGAGAAATGATTTTTACTGTTTCTCGCCGACGCATAAGCGTGAAAGGCCTTCGAATTAGTATCACCCTCCTTGAGCCAAAACACTTTAGCCCGCTGCCGCCAATACGAGGACTGTTGCCGCAACAGATGGTTCAGAGTGTCCCGCTCTTCCTTTACTGCTACCGAACTCGCCGGAATCCTAGAGCTCAGCAGATCACGAAGATGGCGCCTACTATCTCTCAGATCCCGTTTGAATTTGTTCCTCACCGAATTACCCCAGGCCTGGAGAGCTTCGCCACAAACAAAAAGTTTTTGCTGAATATTCAGAGGACCAGAGTGCCCCCAAGTATTAATAAATAATAACAATCTCCTTACACATTGGTTCAAACCGCCACGCATTTTCAAATCGGAACATGTCACTTTTGGTAATTAATTTGGGCAGAATGCTATATTAAATAATTTAAAAAGAAATATTGGATGGTAAACTGTTATAGTCCCATGCAAATTCCACGGACACAAATTCTCTAATCAATTTTGTCACCCTAATTAATATACCTCAAATTTTACTCTAAAACAATAATATTTTATAAATAAAGCAAAATCATTTTTTTTTTATCATTTAAAGAATTACGACATGACAATTGGATTAATCAACTAATCTATAGTTCAATACTTGAGATCTTCCTGTAAGTTATATACAAGGATACGAAGTTCACATTGAGTCATTGACAGAGTATATTTCTTTTTTTTTGGTTCACATAAGATGTGTTCTATGAGAGGGGAAGGGTATCCCAAACACAAGAGAGTAAACATAAATATTTGTATCTTCTAACTCACTGCAATAAAATAAGTCTTCAATGAAAATAAAAAATACATAAAAAAAAAGTTACTAAAATTATACTTTTTGTCACAAATCACATTAGTGACAAACGATTACTAAAAGTCTCTAGATTAATCTAGTATTAAAAGCTCTCATCTGGATTTAGGATATCCTGCTCGAATCTCGATTCACACCTAGAGTACGTGGTGGTTGTTTTTTTTATTTTTTTTTCAAAGAACAAAAGGCCTCTCGTGACAAAAATCACAAAAGCCTCTAGTGATAAAACTCTAAATCTTGTCATTAGTCTAATGGCACAATAACTTTTGTGAGAAATTCTAAGTTTATTAAAGAAACACATTACGTAACGAAACACAAAATTTTGCAATTAAGGTTCCGTTTGATAAGAATATAGAAAATAATAAGAAAAACACTTGATTTGTGTAAAAAGTTAAAAATTAAATTGAGGCATCTTTCATTATTTTTTTTGAAATTTTTTCTTCCCCAGTCCCCAATGAATTTTTTTCCATGGAAAAAATATCAAAGTAAAAAGATATCTCATCACATGTTCCAACTTATTTTTTCAAAAAAATTAATTATTTTTATTTTTTAAATTATTATCAAACAAAATCTAAATTAATAAGTTTTGTCATGAATTTCGACATTGATTAAACAGTTGGTTAAATGACTACCAACCATCAGATTATCGATTTACAACATTGTTTTTTCTTTTCCGCGAGATTTACGATCCACTTAAAATTGTAATTTATTCATCAGGACAACAATATCTGTAAAATCTGTTTTACACTTCACATATAAACTTTTGCAATTAATTTTTAGCGAAATGTGAGCAATGAATAGTTAAAGTTTATATGAAATATCATATAATTGTTAAAGTTGTATCTATCACAATTAATATTTTGTATTTTCAGAGGTAATACTTAGATGGAAATTTTAATAAAATTTATTAAGAGCGATGTAAATTTTGTTTAGTGTATCTTATGTTAATGCAAATTTTAATATTATTTAATATTTTTATTATTATCGACAAAACTTTATCATTCCTATATTGTTTCAGTAAATTAACCCTACCACTAGAGTGAAGTGCAAGATTTTTTAAAGAACTAATAGGGTGAGAATAAAATATTCTCATACTTGGGCGAGAATATTAATTTTGTGAAAGCCCTTTAAATATTATCATATTTGTCGATGTATTAAACATAAATCCATCATTGTCATTTATATTACAAATATGATATGATAACCTTGAGTCGTTAGATCAAAATATAAACATTCATATTAAATCTTGGCTACTAGTTGGAAACATAAAGAGTTATACTATATCAAGATTGACCTGATTTATTAATAGATGTATATAGGATTTCTGATTTTATCGTTGTAAAATGCAAAAAAATTCTAAAAATCTCTCAAGTGTGTGTTATTTGATTTTAATTTCCCTTGCACAAATTTATTTTAATTTTTAAAGATAGTTAAAATGCGGTTCTATTTTATGTTTGGTTTTACTCACACCCCTTATTCAATCCTTGAGTACTGAGTAAGGTGATTGTTATTCGGGTTTTGTAGGTTGAGTGTAAGTTTGGTATTCGTTACTTAGGGCTGAGTAAGGCATTGTCGATAAATATTGTTCTCGAAGCACCATGTAATATGCTTATATTAAGCACCCAATAACTGAATAATAAACACTTTACTCAATTCTCAATGATCAAATAAAAAAAGATAGTATAATTAGACATTAGTATAAGTAAAAATATAATCAATGATCCCGTAAATATTGTGGCCACTGACACATGGAGCAGGCTCAGGGCACCCACTAGCCTACCAGTCCGCGCACATATTAACGATATTGTCCCCAACTTAAACATCCTGGGGCCACAGATATAGGGTTTTAACTTAAAAGCCCTCGTTAGTATGTAATGACACTCCCTTACCTACAATCTCCACTATAGACCAAACCAGTCCACCTTTGGCTCTACCTTAAACTAAAACCGGTCCGCCTGACTCCACTTAGACCTATACATACCTTAGTCCACCTTAAATCCACCTTTGAACTGTCGATGTAACTCGCCATTCAACAATGTCCGCAAGATCGTCCACCTTTGGTCAATGCACATCTCGAGGTACACCCTATTTTACCTTACTCAAAAAACCTGCACAACCACCTTAACAGTACCCCGGGTATACGTAAGCTATAGCGACTCCACCTACGGCTTCTCCAAGTCCAGCTACCAAGACTTTTTTTATAGCAATTCATCACTTTAGGTTCTACCGAGTTATTCTTGACTCCATCGAGTCCAGCTACAGGTACTATTTCACAAGTGCATAGATTCACCATCGACCCCTGATACCAATTATCGTACCCACCGACACATAGGCGGGCCCAGGACACCCACTGGGCCCATTAATCCGTGCACATAGTAACAATATTATCCCTAACTTAAACACCTTAGAGCCATAGGTGTGTGGTTTTAACTTAAAAGGCATCATTATTATATAATGACATTCCCCTACTTATATACCCATGTTGAGTTTTACAATTTTTGCATATAAAATCAATGGTTTGAGCCAACCATTCTCCACAGTAAAGTCATTGTTACCCTTTAATTTGAATATTTTAGTCTCTTTTTTTTTCCTGTGTCTCCATAAATAGATCTTATATTAGCTAGTTAATTAATGAGCCAAATGTTGACAAACCTACCTTTTTTACATCTTAGAGCAACATTAGGGTGATATTATAGGTAGCCCGACTTTGTAACCAAAACACCAATGTAGTCTTAACACCATAATTTTAAAATTATTGATCATGACACCCATATGGCGACTCCCCAAATTTAAGTATCAAGTATGTGTGTCATTGCCGAATTTCGACATTTAATTTGGTAACCTTCCACCGACTTAATATTTGGCAAACTTTGGCCATGTCAATTTTTTGAAATAGTTTACTGACATTTGATCTTGGCAAAATGTTACCGAAATTTAGCCTTTAACTCGGTAAACTTTCACCGAATGTTAACCTTTAAGTCGGCAATACACCACCAACTTGTATTTTATGTAATGAGGCAATCAACCCCTAATTTGTATTCACAAAACTAAATAGCTGATATTTTAGTTGTCCTTATAAAAAAAATCTTGTTTTAAATTTTTAGTATTCTAGTTTCAAAAGAGAGGTGGATATAATATCACTCTAAAATTCAAGCTCTCATTTCGCTAAAAATTAATTGCAAAAGTTTATATGTGAAATGTGAAAAAGATTTTACAAATATTGTTGTCCTGATGAATAAATTACAATTTTAAATGGATCATAAATCTCACGGAAAAGAAAAAACAATGTTGTAAATCGATAATCTAATGGTTGGTAGTCATTTAACCAACTGTTTAATTAATGTCGAAATTTCATGACATAACTTATTCATTTAGATTTCGTTTTATAACAACTTAAAAAAGAAAAATAAAAAAAAATGATTTTTTTGAAAAAAATAAGTTGGAACACGTAGTGGGTGAAGATCTTATAAGCTCTAAAGTGCCTGAGGTTCAAGAGAATGAGAAATAAAAAGTGAAGTTTTTTTCTAAGGCAAGAGGATTTATATAAGATGTGTAGGAGAAGTTAAGTGTCTCTTCAAAGCCTTAATTGTCCACTCACATGCCCACTATCACACTTTTGTACGTTCTCCAATGAATGCGGAACATCCACGCACGACCTTCCCAAACAGTAATGGTCACGCCTAAGAGCTTGGGATAGCAAAAATAGGCCTCAGAATCAAGTCGAAAACCTCGGTGATCAAATTTCCTAACCGGTTCGATGAGGGCGTCAAACCCGACCCTCACAAAGAGCTCGTGCCACACACTGTCCACCAAACGGAGCTCGAAACCCCCCTCAGGATCGAATAAGAGCTTTATCTTCGCCAATCAGCTCCTCTGAGCTAATGACAATGATAGGGGCAATTGATGGTGCAAATTATTAATCTAATTTACCCCGCTAACCACGAGCAGACACGTGGCCTTCCACGTCAGCAATCAAGCCCGCCCCAGCGGGAGGAGCTCGGAGGAGCCTTATTGGGTCACTACAAGAATGATAGAGCCTCTCAAGAATTGGGCACCCGCTCAGGAGTTAATTATATATAACGAATTGCAGAACTTGGGCTCTAGAGCTCTTTCGACGAGATCTAGAGCTCCATCTCGCCTAACCACTCTTTAGAGTGGTTGATAGAAGCATGGGCGACTGCCACCTGTTCTGCAGAGCGCGCAGAACTCCCCTCACCTTCATTAAATGCACACAATTGCATTTAATGCACCGGAGTTCATGGAGAAGTAAGGTCAGAATTTGTGATGACCGAAGCATGGCCCCAGACCTACTATGTGAGCTCTAGCTGCACGTTTCCTCTAAGTCATATATATACAAAAAATATTTACTTCTCTGCGTGGTTGATAAACGACCAAACAACAAGACAAACCAGAGAACATGGAGAATCTAGCATTCAATAGCAAGAAGACAAGAGAGAAATATAAGCTCATAGCACCAGAACTTGGACAGTTCGTGATCAATTACAAACCTCAGACATTAATCAAATGATAGGCCGTAGCAGATTTTATAGCAGAGTTCACTTACAATGAAGAGCTGAGCCCTGAGCCACCAGAACTGCTACCACCCGTGGACCCAAGTATTTTGAGTCCTACTTCACTGAACTTACGACCAGAAGTTCCTATATTGATTCTACACGCGGATGGGGCCTCCAATCTACAAGGTTCTAAAGCTACTTAGTGTTGATCACTCATGAGGCCAATACCCTAGAGATAGCTCTCAAATTCCTCTTTAAAGCCTCCAACAACGAGGCTGAGTACGAAGCCATCATTTAAAGTCTGAGGATAACTGGTGATCTAGGGGCAAGACAGATGGCGGTTTACAACGACTCTGCGATCGTAATTGTCTAAATACTTGGTCACAATATGACAAAAGAATATCATATGGCCGTTTATTTCGCCAGGGCTAAGGCAGCACCTCAGAAATACTCAAACATAATTTTTGTTAAGATCTCATGAGCTCAGAACGATAAAGCGGACCGCCTGGCCAAACTTGCATCATCCTCAAACATACCAAGTGGTGTTCACATAAAGTAACTAAAAAGAAAAGCCATTGAGGAGATTATAGAGTTAGACGCGGCCCCGGTACAGGTCTACAAGTGTTAAATTGATCTAATTCTGGACTATCTCACAACTAGAGCTCTTCCAGAAAATAGCCAAAAGGATAAAATACATCTCCAACAGATATGTAGTCATCGAATCAAAGTTTTACAAGAGGAGGTACGCCCATCCTTTTTTACTTTGCCTGCACCCCCACCAAGCCCATGCAGCTCTGTTAAAGGTCCATGAAGGTCTGTGTGGAAGGCATCCAACAGCTCGATCACTAGCTCTTAAAGTTGGCAAACAAGGCTACTTCTAGCCCACTATTTTGCAAGACGCCAAAAAGATGGTAAGAAAATATGACAAGTGCTCGCAATTCGCTAATATCCAGCAGCTCCCAGCAAAAAGTCAGCAATCCTTGGCCCTTCTCTCAGTGGGGCATAGACATAGTTGGACATTTTTCTTTGGGTAAAGGACAGACAAAATTTGTTATGGTAGCTATTGATTACTTCACCAAGTGGACTGAAGCAGAGGCACTGACCACAATCACCACCATGAAGATCCAGAGTTTTATTTGGAGGAACATCATCTGCCGTTTTGGTCTCCCACAGGTGTTGATCACCGACAACGAAAAATAATCCGATTGGGACCTCTTCAGAAACTTCTGCGAAGGACATGAAATTGAGAACCATTATAACTCTTATGTCCATCCTTAAGCCAACGGCCAAGCAGAGTTCACCAACAGAACCTTACTGAGCTCGCTGAAGAAAATACTCGATGATGCAAAGGGAAATTAATCTGAAAAGCTCCCGTCAGTTCTATGGGAATATAGGACCACCATTCGAGGTCCAATTGGTGAAACTTATTTCTCATTGACCTACGAAACTGAAGCAGTTATCCCATTGGAGATGGGGGTACCGACATACAGAATCAACCATCATTATCCAACTTGTAATGACGAAGTCTGCTAGCTAACTTAGAAATCCTTTAAGAAGAAAGAGAGCAATCTCAAATCAAATAAAAGGCATATAAAAGAAGCATGGTCGAAAGTTACAACAAAAGGGTCAAGCACAGAAGTCTAAATGTAGGTGACTTAGTACTTTAAAAAGTCATCCTAGCAACCAAGATTTCTGAACATGGGAAGCTCGCTGCCAAGTGGGAAGCTCCTTACGTGGTCACCAAGTTCAGCAGACATATCACCTACTATTTGAGGACAGTAGAAGACATGGAGCTCATGAAACCATGAAATATTGAACACCTCAAGACATATTATCCTTGAGTTATAACAAATTGTACTTTTATAAAAGTTATTTCCAAAGAAATGCGTATAAAATATTCTACTTTAGTATTTCATTACTTGTAAAAATGCACTCTATAAATGCAAAATCCTCTCACAAAGAAATCAATTTAATAAGTGGGCAGCTCACTGAGCACACTTGCACTCTGCAAAAAAAAATCTCTGACAAAGATGTTGGTTTTTCAACTGAATAGGCCTGGTAACAAATAAAAAAATTGTTAGAATTTGCCTAAGTCAGAAGGGAGCATGACACTATTCAAGACTTACCCAAAAAAAACAAATTTTCCTTTTTAAACATCAAGGACTTCGAAAAAAATTCTATCACCATATAGGTCAGCCACCAAGTATAAAAGGACCTCACTACAGGCATGCTGAGAACTAAATAATTCCCTTTGCAAAAAGGTCAGTGTAATAACTGAAAACTTAATGAGCACATTTGCACACTGAGGAGTCCAAATGACGTCTGAGAATTCTTGGTAAACTTTGCTTAAAGTCTATGGGGCAAAACTCCTATTGACTTAACCAAAGTAAAAAGAATTATATTTCATATTAAGAGACCCAAAAATAACCAGTTCAACGAGCTACAGGTCATTGACCTCTTGTGAATATGGCAAAAGACCTCTCCTGAGGCACGTTGTTTATTTTGCATAATTCTAATTAACTTTTTTCTATGTTTTGGGGGAATTAGAATATCAATAAAGCTCGTTATATCTTACATATCAACTTAAACAAAAGAAAAATATAAGAATCAAAGCAAAATAAAACAAACGATAGACAACTTTCAAGGCAAAATGATTATTTTTATTAATAAAGAAAATGATTACATGGATCCTAAGATTTTTATACAAAGTAGGAAAGGGCATTATCAAAACTACTGCTCATCACCATCACCACCAGCTCCTTTATCAGTCCTTGAAGGGGAGGGCTCGCCGGTCTCCCACTTAGTCAGCTTATCAGGCTCTTCAGCTCTGATCAATTGTAGTACAGCCAGACCATCGCCCCTCTTCTCAGCTATCTTAGCCTCCAGCTCAGTAGTCACATCGATCTCTGAGGTAACTTTTAGATCCTCAAGCTCCTTAGGCCTCTGCAAAGCCATCTCTTTGTATTTGTAGAAGCCGGTCACGAAAAAACCAAAAATCCTTAAGAGAGGGCCTTCAGAACCATAAAAATCTTCAATGGCCTGGGCTCTTGCTGCAAGAAGGGACTCCTTCAACTCTTTTTCCAGGTCAGAAAGTCGATCCAGGTTGCTACTTAGAGCTGCCTCAGCGTCTTTCTTCCTTTTACGCTCCAACTCTGTAACTCTTTGGGCTACCTCAAGGGTAGACCCAGCAGCTTAGAGGTCTTTTCTAGTGTTGATCAGCTCGAATTTGAAACTTAAGGCCTTCTACTTCGTGGCCTCGTGCTCTTGCCCCAGTATTTTGTATGCGAACTCTAGTTGGGCAAACATACTATTGAAGTTGTCCACCTTATCCTTCAAACCTTATGTCTCTAACAAGGCATTATTGAGCTACTCCAGCATGACTTTCTTATCATTTTCAGCTCTTTTGAGGTCGCTCTTGGCAATGTAAAGCTCGTTCTGAGTCTTGACGAGCTCTTCCTAAAGAGTTGTGTGGCCAATTGTGCTTAAGCCCTCTTCGGCCAAATGGAGAACAGAGAAAAATAAATTCATGGCCTGTAAAAGACGGAGAAATAGAGTTATACAAGTAAATCATAGAAAAGAAAACACAGAAGAACACATATACGTACCTGGTTCATGTGAAGGCTGAAAGAGTTGGCCAATGAGCTCGTACATTTTTCCTTTGCTTATTCTAGGACAGCCTGAGACAAGGGAGGGAGTGTATAACCCTTCATGAAGAAGCCAGTGCTATCTTAAGAACTGGGCTCTGACGTGTGCTTAATAGGTCCCCTAGGAGTAAACCTCTGTTCAATAGCCTCCTTGCTCCCAATAACAACCACCTCCTCTTCTTCCTCTCTAGGGACTTCACCACCTCCAGGACCCTCTGTGATGGAATTGCGGGAGACAGTCTCTGGAACCCCCTGCTCTTTTTGTTGTCTTTTCTAGACTGAGTAAGTGGAGATCCTCAACAGGAGCGCTCATAAGGTCCAACCAGCTGCTAACGTCTTTAGGGCGGGAGTTGTTAGTGGTGGTGGCCAGGATCTTAGTTGGTAGGGGTTCTTGTGGCAGAACAGGAATGGCCTCTCCAGGCTTCTCAGGACCTTTAGACCTCTTCAAAGAGGGCAAACACATGGCCAGCGCAGTTCTTTTCTTGGTGGCCTTGTCGGTATTTACTTTAAATGCTAATGCTGAAATGAAAAGGGAATGAGTTCAAAGTTAGTAATAATTGAAACCACCACTAGAGCTTAGTAATAAAAAAACAAAAAAGAAATTAAAAGATTACTTTTTATGGGCATCACAGGGACCTGACGAATAGGAGCTACAGTCAGGACCCTCCTTCTAGGGGAAACAGGTTGGACCTTCTCCTGACTCCCCTCGTGTGGGACATCATCTTCGGATCCAGCTCTCTCGACCACCGTGGAACCTTCCAGACCTGCTCGCCACCCCCTTTTGAGTGGACTTCGAGGGTCGTTGCATTAAAAGGGCAGGAAAACATCAAGCGATAGGAGGTCATCCACCGTTAGAACATTAAGGTTTGTGTTGGTAGGCCTGAAGCCCAATCCGTACCTCCATAATATGAGTGTAGTGCTTCAGGAAGAAGTCCTTGGCGTCCTCCGTTCAACCTGACTTCACTAGGTCAGGCTTTTTTTCTTTAACTGTAAAGGAAAAATAAAAAGATGAGGTCAGATGCCTTGAACCAACACTTGAGGTCGTGGACGCTGGGGTACCTAGAATCATGCTCACAATCCATACCTGAGACGTAGAAGAATCTTTTCTTCCAATTAGGGATGTTATCGAGGAGGCCGTAGATGATTTTCGAAGCCTCTGGCCTCGTGGGGCAGTTGAAGACACCCTTATTCTTGCCACCACTATTTTTGGGCTGGAAAAAGGAGATGAACTCCTCAATAGATATGTTGTGGCTCCCAGCATAAATGACTTTGAAGATAGCATTAACCTGATCAGGCAGGACCACATATTGGGGCTGACTTATCCTGGGGTAAGGTCCATGGTCACCAGCAGTTCCCTTACGTTGTTGTCCATTAGGAACCTTAGCCCATACTCAAAAGTGGCTTCATAAAAGTAGACTTCCCCAAGCCTATAATAATAAGCCCTCTCCTCCTGACCTGGTGCCCTAATCTTAACTGAATTAGGGATCTGATACCTCCTTCTAAAGGTCAAAATGTTGAGGGCAGAGAAGGTTGATGGTATGCGAAAGACGGCCAAGGAACTGAGGTACTTTGTGTACTTTTTGATATCCCTGGCATCGTCGGATACATGGGGAGAAAGCAAATGCGCGCTATCTCCTCCTCGCTGTTCATAATCTCTACGGACCTTACTTCTGGGAGAGTAGGAACATCTCCTACAGAGGAGCCCTACTCTGTGTTAGGAGGTATCTCTAAGTTCTGACCGTGATTGGTAAAATGATCTATAAGGAAGGCTAAGGTGTGTAAAAAGGTGGTAGGAGCAAAGTAAGGAATATGCTCGATGAAGTTTACTAGAGAAACACTCAAAAATCTCTTAAAGCTATAGTCTAAAAAAGGTTTATGAGCTAGAGTAACAGAGAACGTGGTAAGTGAAGATCTTATGAGCTCTAAAGTGCCTAAGGTTCAAGAGAATAAGAAATGAAAAATGAAAATTTTTCCAAAGGCAAGAGGGTTTATATAAGGTATGTAAGAGAAGTTAAGTGTCTCTTTAAATCCTTAACTATCCACTCACAGGCCCACTATTACACGATTGCACGTTCTCCAAAGAATGCAGAACGTCCACGCACAACTTCCCCAAATAGTAACAGTCACGCCTAAAAGCTCGAGATAGCAAAAACAGGTATCAGAATTAGGTCAAAAACCTCAGTGATAGGAATTTCCCAGCCGATCTGATGGGGGCATCAAACCCGACCCTCACAAAGAGCTCATGCCACGCACTTTCCACCAAACGGAACTTAGAACTCCCCTCGGGATCGAATAAAAGCTTTATCATCACCAATCAGCTCACCTGAGTTAAATGACAAGGATATGGGCAATTGATGGTGCAAATTATTAATTCAATTTGTCCCACCAATCACGAGCTGACACGTGGCCGTCCACGTCAGTAATCAGGCCCGTCCTAGCAGGAGGAGCCCTGTTGGATCACTATAAAAAGGATAGAGCCCCTCAAGAACTAGGCAGCGCTCGAGAGTTAATTACGTATAACAAATTATGGAACTCGAGCTCTAGAGCTCTCTCTCGCCTAACCACTATATTAGAGTGATTGGCAAAAACATGGGTTGTTGGTCGAAAATCAACCCTAGAGGGAGGTGAATAAGGTTTTTTAAAATTAAACCCAAGCAATCAATGAAAGGCAAGTAAATAAAGAGCTTAGGTTAGAAAAATTAAACCCTTTGACGCCTAAGACGTTTTATTCTCTCGGTTCGGTTGTCTAAGCCATATGTCCGCACTCGGATAGTGCCCCCGAGAAGTTTCACTAAAAACTAATTTTTTTCGGGTGAAAATCAAACCGTTACAAGTGTATTTTTCTCACACATTCTGCAAGTATTGATCTACTCACACAATAAACCCTCTTGCTAATTTGTGAGATTTACCTCTCACAACACTCAAGTGTAATTGCTCACTATACTCTACAAGAATTAACCTTCTTGCTAACTTGTAAGATTTACCTCTTACAAAAGAATATTACAAAGTGTTTAGTGATTCACACCAATGAATAATAACTCTCTAAAGTGTTTGATAGATACAATTTGAAGTTCACACTAGAGTTATCTTGTTTGGTCAAGATTTATAGCTCAATGAATAATGATTGATCAAAACAAAAACTTAAATTCTTGAATATGATGAATAAATGAAAATGAGTTTGTATATGTGTTCAAGCTTGCCAAAATGTGTCTTAGATGTCCAATATATAGTCCCAAAGATAATATAGCCGTTTGAGAGGTTTGGTAGAAGTTTGGTACAAAAAATGATAAAAAATCATAAATCCAACGACTATATTCTGAAGCATCAGTTGATTGAGCAAAGCTTGTTAGTCGACTGATGGGTGTTGTCCTATCAGGCCAAAATTATAATTTTTGGACTTTTGCATATAAGCTCTAAAATAAATTATAATGCTTTGGGAACTTCAAAAATATGTTTATAAGACACCTATTTTTGAGAAAACTCAAAATATGATCATTTGAATTTATTTGAAAATCGATTTTTGTAAGAATGACGTTTTCAAAAAAAATTCAATTCAAGCTTGTTTTCAATCAATTAAACAATGATGCATGAACATGTTTGAGCTATAAAAATAATCAATTAAAAAACTTTACATTAATCCTAAGCACTCACTCAATTACAAAATAGTCGAGTCTTTAAATGCTTCAATTTATTTCTTCAAATTAATCTTCACTTGCAACTTTTGCCTTGAAGCTTTTGCATATGATTCTTGATCTTTGTGATTCATGAGATGCATTGATAGCATGTGTGTGATGAGATTGATATCTTTGATTTGTCCAATGCTATGTTGACTTGATCGAATATGAAATGAATGATCCTTGTCATGTGGTATGCTTTTCTTGATTTCTAAAAGAATAAACTATAAACTTATATCAAGAAACATGTTAAATTACACATGATTGATTTATTAATATTATCAAAATAATATTAAGACCTTTAGGTCAACATGGGCGACTGCCAATTGCTCTACAGAGCATGCAGAACTCCCTTTCACCTTCATTAAATGCAAATCAACTGCATTTAATTCATCGAAGTTCTTGGAAAAGCAAGGTCAGAGTTGGTGATGATCGAAGCATGGCCTTAGACCTGCTCTGGGAGCTCTAGCTGCACGTTTCTTCTCAGTCATATATATACAAGAAACATTTACTTCTCTGTGTGGTGGATGAAAGAATGAACAACAATAAAACAAACCAAAGAACAAGAAGAATCCGGGATTCAATAGTAAGAAGACAAGAGAGAAATAGAAGCTCAGAGCACTCAGTAGAGCTCCTATAATAGAGAATTCAGAACTCGTGTAGCCTGAGAACACTCTTATTGTAACATTGTGAGGATATAATAGTTAGAGAAGCTTTTGTGAGTTTGTAATGCTTGTTTGTCTATTATCAATACAAAGCAAACTAAACTTCTAGCTCTATTCCACAAAAGAGAACTAACCCGTATTTTCATACGATGCCAACCTCCTCTATACATCTTTGACTCTTTTAGTTTGTTGCATTTATTTTATCAATCATTTGACCCGATCATTTGACTATGTGATCTAAAATACCTTTCCAGTTTTTAGTACCAACAAAAAGTATGAACCATGTCATTTGATTTGGTAAACTGTAAAACTCCTTTTAAATAGCAATTAGGATAAGAAAAAAGCTAGTCTAACAAGTTTTCGACCATATCCTAATGAGAGTTTGTTTTTAAATTGCAGTGTATATAAGTAATACAAATACAACTTGAATTTGGTCAAATTCGAGATTATACAAATTTAATCCACTAAACACAAACCAACTATATATGTAATTGTTTTTTCTTTAAATGCTTGGTCTTAATACTACATAATTATAATATATCGATGCATGTTAATGCCCAGTGGGTTGAGCCATATAACAAATAGAAATTTCAAATTTTTAAAGTTGATTCTCTTCCATTTCAAAATTGGGATCGGGTTGTTCATTTTTTCAGATTGGTCTCTCAAAACTAAAATTATATATATTTGTGCCATAGGCATGAGCATTACTAATATAAATATATATATACAGAAATTTTCAAATGCGGAGCGGTCCAAATGGTTCGATCCTTTTTACGACGGTTTTGTGTTATAAAAAATACCTCCCAATGTTTTTACGACAAAAAAACATCTTAAAAAACTCCGATCCGTACTAAAACCGGACTCTATATATATATGTTTGTACAAATATAAATTATTTATGTCTTAGTCAATGAATTATATTAATGACCAAACACACTTGCTTTCAACACTCTTTTTTTTTTTGGTACTACATTTCAAAAAGTGATTAATGATTTTAGAGCGTCAAGAATTATATTTCTAAATTTTATCATATACCTTTCCGAAGTGCTCAGTGCTAATTTTTTTAGTAAAAGGGCAAATTTAGTATTGGATTGTATTTAAATTAAGGGGGAAACATCAGTATAAGTGTGTTTTTCATTAAATTAAAGCGTAGCTCATATGCCTGTATCTTTAAATTTTGTAAGATAATCTAATGTTAAAATTTAAATTTAGATATTAAAAGGGAGTGAGTATAAAAAGACCATGTTGATTTCTTTTTCTTTTTTTTGGTCTATAATCATGTTGATTTAACTAGATTAAAAAATATTAATTATCTACCATTATATAAAACTGGAAGGAATTTCAGTGATCATTGAAACTATCAACTTTTAAGTTTCCTATTTTTGTCAAATGCAAATTTTTATTTCACAACAAAAAAAAATCCACTACGTCATAAGCAATGGGACACAACTCTTCACCTACACTATTTATTATTTATATTAATATTAGATTAATTCTTTAAATTATATATAACCAAATTGTATGCGCATCGAGGGTAAACAAAAATTTAATACGAGAATATGTTCCAAAAAATCAGTAAAATTAATCTTAGGTCATTTTTATTGTCCCCAAGTGAAGTGGGTTTGTACAGCTCAAAAAACGTCCGCTGCTAAATATATATATATAAAACATCCCCTTGCTTAAAAGGTTAATATTCCTAGATCTAATAAATCTCAAAAAAATCAAAAAAAAAAAAATTATTGATATGGGTTTAAGTAATAGTTAATGATAAAGTTGAGGTGCCGACACCTGTCAGCCAGCGGTTGTCTGTGACTACTTTTTATGTACATTGGCTTAGGATTTTATTTTTTTATTTTTTTTATTATTATTATTATTATTATTTTGCTTTTTAGTAAGGGAAGGTGTGACTGTGATAGAGAGAGACGGTGGGACCACAAGGCGTGCAATTTTCCTTTTCCTTATCATATATATATATTTAATTTTTTGAGACATTAGAGAGACATCTGGGTTTAGGATGGGGAAGGAGAAATCGAACTTTATATCTCTCTTAAGTTGGGAGTTTCTATTAAAAAAATAAATAAAAGAGAATCTTTACCATTTAATTTATAAAGTAAATGATAATTTTTTTAACAATTTTTTTTATTCATTCAAGCAAATGGTGGAGGGATAAGAATCTTATTGACGATAGTAGCGCACTGAGTAATTTACTATAATTAATTTTATTTTATTTTAAAAAAAAAAAGTGGAGGTTTAAGTATTTTTTCTTTACTATAATAATAACAATTAATATTGATCAACATACATTTTATTTATTTGTAGTTAAAGATAAATACTCAAAAAGTAATTCTTTTTAAAAAAGAAAAGTGACTTACTAATGTATCATAAATGAATTGGTGGTTGAGTGATTTTGTAAGAGTGGTGAATCACTTCTTTGAGTCTTGGTTATTGAGTCCTCTAGAAATTAAAACTAACCTTAACTTATTCGTTTAAACTGATACATTACTTAATATATTCGTACATTTTTTATTTTTTAAAAACAAAAGGTTGCATGGATAAAAGGTTAAAAAATGTGATATGCCTTCGGTTAAGTTAAAAGTATATGATAAAGAGATATATATATATATATATATATATATATATATATGTGGTTGAGTAGATATAAGGTTTAGTTTTTGGAAGTGGATTAACAAAACAAATAAAAAGAAAAAGTGTGGTGGAACAGAGAACTGTCCCGAATTTCAGATTAATTGCGAATAGGGTCTTAACTCCACAATAATTTTATATCACAAGAGTTCAACAATTATATACATGTTGGTCGAATCCAATACTTTTCTGTATGAAGATAGTGAGAGTGCCAACGGATTAATATTTTTAGATTACTCATATTGCCGACAAAGTAATTATCTCTTTGTTATAGTATAATATTGTTTTGAGAAATTATATTATATACTTCTAAAGTTATATATTACTTTGGCAATTAGTATAACTGATTTGGCATTTTTATGGTTTTGAGTAAATCACATATGGGTGATTCTAATTATGCCCACCAAATTAGAAAGTATTTGGGAAAAAAATATATATATACACCCACCAAATTATTTTTCTTAGTTATCACCCTTATTTGAAAAAGCTTTTTTTCTTGCCCCACCAATTTCTATGAAAAAAAAAATTTCAATTCACCTCATAGATGGGTTGAGTTTATTAAACCCTATATGACTAAGTAATTAAGAGGAATATCTAGTGATAAAAATCTCATTGCTATTTAAAATAGTCGCAACAAATTATCCGTCGATGATGATAATTCATCATAATTATATAATCCATAGTCAGATCCAAAATTTCAAAACAAAATATAATCCATAGTTTCAATAGAATCTCAATTCTAACTTGTACTTTTAATTGTTTAAATGTGATTGTCTTTTAAAAGCTTTGCATTCAATTATATATTGTTAAAAAGAGGTATACTGAGGCTTGTATACTCCGATTGTTATCATGAAGAATAATTTTCACCATTGACTATATTATAAACAAATATACCAACTAATTTGGAAAGGAAATCGGTAAAAGCACATCTCATTTTTTATTAGGGCACATCTTATTTGGTAAAATTTACCTTTTATTATTTGTAAGGGCACACCACTTATTAAAAAAAAATTGTAATTTATAATTTTTTTAGTCCTTCCTCGACTTATCATTGCCTCCTATTATCATTCACTTGGCATGTGCTTTCTTTTCCATTGCCATTTAAATATATAAAAAATATCACCCTCCATTAATCAAGTGACAAATACACTTAATAATATCAAACTTTTACATAATATTTTACAAATTTTATGCTTATTTAAATCTTTTATTGTTAATATTATAATGCTTGTATTATAAAACTACATTTTGTGTCATCAAAATGCATTGTATTAAAAAATAAGACGTATTTGAAATTAGATTTTGTAGTGAATTTATATATTTTAGTTTCTTCAAAAAATTAAAATTTGATTACAGATTTTTCAATGGCAATAAGCCAAAAATGGTATGCTATAATTATTGTCAATGCAAATTTTTACGGTTTAAGTGTGCAATTATTTTCTTCCACTAAACTAACAAGAACCAAAACTTTCGCGACAAAAAGTTGTACCTAAATGGATGTACCCTAATTGAAAATTGGATGTTCCATACTATTAACCTTGAACCTACTTTAATTTTAGTATTTTTTAAGACATTGATTTCAATATAATAAGTGAACAAGACTAAAACTTATTTTGTTATGACAGTTAATTCATTTGTTTTGTCTATATATGACATTTAATTCGATGATTATATCTTAATTAAACAATTGAGATTTTTTATTAAGACGTCTTATAAAAAGGGAAGAGAGGAATAAAAAATCACAATTTGTATTCTAAATTTTCAAGGCAGGGCAAGGTTCTAAATTAAAATTACCATCACTGAAGGGTTAATCAATGGCCAATATATACAGAGAATAAAATATGAGGAAAAATGGGGAGCAAGAGACTAATACAGGAGAATCGTAGCAGCTAAAAGGCAATAGCGACATCTTAAATGAGGGTGAGTTTACAAATTTTAGGTAGGGTTTTTAGAGTTTAAAGTTAAACTTTTAAATTGATTAAATTTGTAATTCGTTCCCATTAATTTGACGATGGCAATAGTTTGGGTTTGGCCAAACCCAAACTGATCTAGGGCGGGTTTTATACTGGAAAACCTAAAATCACCTGCTTGAACCCACCTTGTCCTGATGTAATTATAGGGTATTGAAAAGAAAAAACACTAGATTTATGATATATATCGGGTTAAATGGGTTTATTTTACTTTGAAAAACCTAACCCAACCCGATTCAAAAAAGGCCCGCCTTAAACTTCCCCTTTTATGTCGGAGCGGGTTAAAACTTATCGGGTCAAGCCAAGTTGCCATCCCTAAATTAACGTATTCCGTCCACTTTTGTCTATTTATAAGTCCTTAGACCTCACGTGCACCCCACATGTGCAAGTGTTTTTGTCATTTAGGGCATTAGTCTATTTTAGACAAAAAATTAAATAAAATTAGTTCATCTCCATATTAATTTCTCGGGTAATGTTAGAATATCTCTAATAGTTGTGTAAAAATTGATGTATATATCATATGTGTTAACCAACTTTTACACTAAACTTGAAATCTAAAAAAAATATGCTCCAATAGAAATTTTGTAAACTTTTACATAAAATTGAAAAGAACTAATAAGATATGAACAAATGTTATATGTTATTTAATAAAAAAAAATCTTGAAATTATATATACATAATATTATAAACACAATGGAACTTGATTTGTAGGTCTTCATTGGTAGATTTCAAATATATAATTTATATTAAAATTCATGTTTTGTATTAAAAGTTATTACATTTTAAGTGTTCTTAAAAAAAATTGAGGAGTGAGAAAGCTGACGTAGTATTATAAATTAAGAGTGTATTATATACTTTTATTTTACACAAAACTCATTTTTAAAAGACTGCTATAAATGAAAATTTGTGAGTATTCTTAAATGCAACCACAAATTCTATCTTTTCACCTTAGTGTGAGAATGCTTTCTTCTCACCCCACCAATTTTCTAAAAAACTTGCAATTCACCGCACTGGTGGAGTGAGTTTACTGAAATAATACAGGGATCATAATGTTTTGTTGCTAAAAGTAAAAATATTATATAATGTTAACTTTTCTATTAAAATAAAACACAATAACAAAGTGACATCGTTCTTAATAAATTTCCTTAAAAATTATGTACAAGTCTAATGCCTATGAAAAAAATATAAAATATTAATTGTGATAAATACATTTTTAGCAATTATATAATATTTCATATCACAAACCATAGACATTTTTTTTACTAACACCCGGCTCTTGTATGGCAAACTCTCTCTTCAAAATTCTACATCAAAAACTCTGTTGTAATTTTTAATTACACAAAGTCCCCACAGTTCTTATACTAAAGCAGAAATTGCAACAATGAATCACCTGATACTTTCAAGGAAGAGGAAAAGGAAAAGAAAAATTAAGCTATAGCAATTTGTATCATTTAAATTATATCCATGAAAATAAATGCGATTATTTCTATTAAAGATGAAAAATATGAATAGTTTTTGTTCTTTTGGTTTTGCCTTTTCCTTTTTATGTTTACCAAGATTAATACGGTAATAAACTCAAACGTGTTAAGATCTACAATGGGAAGTTAATACAAGTGGTTGCATCTGTAAATTAGGGGTTCTACAATTTGGGAAAGCAGTTTGTTGAAAGCCATTCCCTGGTGGATCTCCTGCAACAACTCAGCTAGCCAAGCGTTTGCCAATGTAAGCAAGAGAATTATTAGCACATTCATTCTTACTAACACCACATCCGTGCGTACATCCCTAGCCTATCTTTTCTTGTGTTAGTATATCATTTTCACATATTGCTTATCAAACAAATTTTGCCATCAAGACCGGTCCTGAGATATATAGGGCTATCCGGCTATGCATTAAAAATTAAATTTGGGGCACCTGTAATTTGATGCATTTGGTCTAAATATATCAGCTTAAATCTGTTGATTAATAAATAATAAATTTGATGGTGTGCAGTCCTTGAAGAAAGCTTTTGTAGAACGCAAGACATTTTGCTTGCTTAAATAAATTTACACTGAAAATGAAATAATATGGATAGTTGAAGTTAAAAATCTCCAACTTTGTTTTTTCATTTTGGTAATCTTCCATGTGGTTCTAGTGCCAATACATGGCTTGTCCCTCCGTTCAATGCTGATTATGAATCACAGTTCTTGCCCTTACCAGCTGAAGATAAGAATTGGGGTGGTGATGGTGATGGTGGAGGCCAGGGTCGATATGATCAACATGAACTTAGACCATGGGCTACAGATTTTGCGATTTTTGCAAAGCCCTCCTTGTAAAACTGAGGAAGAGAGAGTGGTCCGAGACCGAAAGGATTTCTTCCTTCATAGCCTATTTATCGACGTCTCAATATTTAAAGCAGTTGAGTTGTAGATTCCACAGTCAACGCAAAAGAAAATTCCCCAACAGACTTAGTCTTGCTCGAAAGGGACTTCTCGATCACAGTTAAATGTGATGCTGATGGAAGCTCAAAATTAGAAGTAAAAGATATTGGCAGTAGATCATCCAGTTCATCTGCTAAAATTCAAATTAACCGAGTTATAGCACTTCCAATAAGAAGAGAAGAAAAAAAAACAATGTTGTAATTATGACGAGAAGAATTCTATATCGGAGACTCTATTGTAATTTCGATGAGAAGAATTCTATATCACTTAGGAGTTGTAGACCAGAAAGAATAGAGTTTTGTAAATAATTTTTAATTTTTAAAAGTTTAATTAAGTGGTCAGTATAATCGGTTTTAGGCTATTTTTTAGGTTAAAATTGATGTAATTTTGAACTTTGGTGGAATGGGATGACGGATTATGTGGGTGCATTTAAGAACATCCAAATTTCTATAAGTTATATAAATTTTACACAAAACGAAATTATACACTACTACGATAGATGTTCTTAATGTGTATCCTAAAAGCACATGATAAAAGCATCTCCAATGGTAGTGTAAAAATAAAATTTTAAATTATATATGTCAATCCACTTTTACAAAGAACTTGAACACTTTAAAAAAATGCTCTAATAGTACTTTTGTAAGGTTTTGTGTAAATTTTTGAATAATTAATAAGATTCTAACACTTGTTTAGTATCAATTTTTTATTATTTTTTCTTAAATTTTTTGATAAATAATTTTACAGTCACAATGGATTTTGATTTGTACGTATTGATGAGTAGATTTCAAACATATAGTTTTTTTATTAAAATTCATATTTTATATTTGAAGTTATGACATTTTTTTTATTTTATTTAAAAAATGAAAAGAAAGAAAGCTAATGTGACATCGTAAAATGTGAGTGTATTTTACACAAACTTTTATTTTAAAAGATTGTTGGAGATAAAAAAAAATACAACTTAAGTAAATTTTACACAAAATAAAGATATAAAAGTTTATTGGAGATATTACTCTAATTCTTTTATATATTATTTATTTTATGTAAAATTTAATACTGTACTAATTCTTATCGAAAACCTAATTCTTTACATTTATAGCATATTTACAATCTACATGTATATGTATATATTCACAAATACACAATACGTCAATGCATATTCCACGCAATTTAATTATCTTCCCAACAAATATCTCTATACATTCCACCACGTTAATCTATGCCACCACGTGGACTACTATGAAGGGTGGATAACTGTTTCTCTCTCTCTTTTCTTTTTTTAATCTAAGCTTAGATCAATGCTTTTAAAAGACAAAAATACCCTTACAAATGCACATGATATCTAAGAGCTCGGGAATTGAAAAATTGTATTCTTTAAATTGTTTGATTATATTATATATATATTCGTAAAACTTTTATTCTTTGAAATACAAAGTTGCAAGTAAGTTGAAAAAATATGAGATACTTTCAGTGAAATTAAAAGTATATATTAAGATCTCTTAATGAATATATATAAGGTTTAGTTTTGGATGTGGATTAAAAAAAAAAAGGACAAGTGATTTCCAGATTAATTGGGAGAAGGGTCCAATCGAACGTTGCCCATCTTCCTCGAAATTAGGTAGATGGAGTCCTTTATTGTATTCCTGATATCTTGCTTGTGGTTGCCAATCATCGTTATCTTATGTTTCCTTTTGTGCTCACATGTATCTTAATTTCTATAAATGTGCATCTACCCATATTTGTATCTATATATATAATGAGAATGCATTTTCCAAAGTTAGAAATAAATTTTGTCAAAGTAATTACTATATTAAATTAAGAAAATGCTTTTCTTATTTATAAATCTTACCATTTATTCTTATTGGTGCATTAAATAAGTTGTACATTTGTCGTATCTTATGAAAATACACAACCCATGTAATATGTTGGTTTTTTAGCCTATTGATTTAGTCCAATAGGGACACTCATAGTGGGCTTTAGGGTTTCAAAATCCTTTAAGCCTAATGATATATATTTAGGTCTTTAGACCTAAATAATTTTACACAATACACAACACAATTAGAGACAGCCGCCATCTCTTCTCAAGCATATTTTAGGATTCCTCGTAGAGAGCACTTAAAGCTGTGGGCATAGGGGTAGTTGTTCGAGTAACACTACACAAACGTGAGTATCGTAAGGCTAATTTCACAAGATCCAATATTATTTTCGCTACGCATACAGGTACGCATACTTGTATTTTTTCAACATTGGTATTAGAGGGAACGTATTCGTCTTCGTATATAATCACGCATGTATATGTGTATATATGATTTTCGCATGTATAGATCTGCTATATAAATTTATATATATGATATTAGTATGCAAGCAATCCATATACACGTATACACTGATTCGCCATTATATATTTAAATCCATATGTGTTTTGTATACATTTTTTTTTTGAACGGTTTTTGTTTTTTGAAAAAAGAAAAACAGTTTTTGCTTAAAAAAAGGGTTTCTGTTTTTTTTTAAAAAAACAGTTTTCTTTTGCTTGAAAAAAAAAGACAGGATCTATTGGTGTTTTCTGTTTTTTTAGCAGTTTTTCGAGCAAATTTTTTTTTTTGCACAGTCAGGTTTTTTTTTTTTTTATTATGGTACCATGCAAATTTTTTTTTTATATAATTCGTTGTTATATATCAATGTGTTGCATGTTTTTCCAGCTATATATATAACTATGCATATATTCAGTAGTGGTAGTGTAGTGGTAGCTTAGAGCTCCTATGCAATTTTGCACGTAATTTAAATTTTAATAATATCACTTGATGGGGGAGATGATTTTGAGTATAGCGATCTTCCGATCTAGTGTCATGTGTGAATTATTAAATTTTATTTAAGATTTGTGCTGCAAAAATTTGATGTGTTATGCTAATAATAATGTCCTTATTAAATATCCTTATTTTTTTACGCATAATTAGAAGGCTTCTAAAAGCATTGTTGCTGACTTGAACAAAGAAGAGAAATTGGATGTTGACAATTATGATATTTGGCACCGTAAGATCCAATATTTTCTTAATAAGCAAGATGTTTTGAAAACCTTGATCCAATCTTTGACTCCACCACCGGAAGATGGCAATGGTGCCCAACATCGGTGAGATCAAGAGGCCTACACTCAGTGGGTTAAGAATGATCGTTGTGCGCGCTTTGTAATGCTTAGCAGCATGCACAATGACTTGATCAGCTCGTTCGAGGACTGTAAAACTGCTCAAGAAATGTGGGATGCCCTAAAAGCTAAGTTTGGTTCCACTTCAGCTACTAGATTGCGCACGTTAGCCTTGAAGTTTGACTCGTATAAGATGTGCTCAAACACTCCGATGAAGTAGGATCTTAGACAGATGTCAACAATATCCGCGAGCTCAAAGCAGCTGGGAACAACTTGAGCGATGAGCAGCAGGTTCAAGCTAGAATTTGTTCCTTACCTGATTTGTGGGAACATATGAGAGTTAATATGACGCACAGTGAGAATATCAAAAATTTTGATGATCTAGCGCGCCATTTGGAGTTAGAAGCTGCTAAAGCCAATACTCATCTTATATGATTCATTCTGGTTAGCGCAAGGCATTTAGATCTAAGCGCAAGAACCAGAATAATGGGAAGAAGAACAATGATGAGCCTGCACTTAAGAAGGCAAACTCTGCAAAACGCAAGCGGGGCAAGCGTAGTGGCAAGAAAGGCAATGCTAGCAAAGCATGCTTCAACTGTGGTAAGGAATGTCACTTCGCTCGTGACTGCACTGGGCCAAAGAAAGTACTCCTAAATTATAATTCTCCTCTTATTTATGTAATAAGCCATGTTATGGTAGCTCATCCTTCTTATGATTGGATTGTGGATTCAGGAGTAGCCTAACATGTCGTGAGGGATCGAGTTAGATATGTGGAGTACCGTCGGATACTAGTAAGAAGCAAAGTACTTTATGTGGGCAATGGAGAAGCTGTTCAAGTTTTAGGTATTGGTACCCACAAGCTGAGCATGGCGATGGACGCAACCTATTGATCTATGATATATTGTTTGCTCCTGATATTCGACGAAACCTTCTATCAGTTTCTGTTTTGCTTAGGGTAGGATTTCAAGTAGCTTTCGAGAACAATAATGCTAGTATTTTAATGGAACAATGTTTTATGATAGTGATTTTATTTCGGATGAATTATTTTTTTTGAATATTAATTATTCCAGTAATAATAATTGTATTTCTTTCTTGACTAATGCTGATAATTCTGCAATTTGGCATGCTAGACTTGGTTATATTAGCCAGGACAGAATGAATCAATTGGCTAAAAAGGGCTTGTTAGATCAGTTCACTAAAGTGAATTTGCTTAATTGTGAGCATTGCTTAGTAGGAAAGTCAACTAAGAAACCGTTTGGAAAAGCAACTAGAGCATCTTTTCCTTTTTAATTAGTTCATTCAAACATTTATGGCCCACTTAGTGCAAAGGCAAGGCATGGTGCTAACTATTTCATCACATTTATAGATGATTACACACGTTACAGTTTTGTATATTTGATCTCCCATAAGTCTGAAGCATTGGATTGCTTTAAACATTTTATGAGGTTGGTTGAGAATCAAAATGGGAGGACCATTAAGGCTCTCCTTACTGATCGTGGACGTGAGTATTTATCTAAGCTATTTAAACAGCTATGTGATGAAAAAGGTATTCAGATGCAGTTAACTACTCCATATACTTCACAACAAAATGGTGTAACGGATAGAATGAATAGAACCCTTTTGGAGATGGTTAAATCGATGATGGCACAAGCTAACCTCTCAATATCTTTCTGGGGGAATGTTATCTTAACTACTGCCTACATCCTCAACCGTATGCCTTTTAAATATGTTTCATCAACGTTTTATAAACTTTGGAAGAGCAGGAAGCCTGACTTAAGCCATTTGCGCCCATAGGGTGCGGCGGGATATGTTCACACTAATTCTCATTCACATGGAAAACTGGGCCTTATGGTGTATAAGTGCATATTTATTAGATATTATGAGGAATCTAAAGGATATGTGATACTTAGTGAACAAGAAGATGGAACTGTTTCTGAGATTGAGTCACGAGATATGGATTTCCTAGAGAAGGAATTCCCCAAGAGAAGGGATGTGGACAGAAACATTAAGTTGTTTGAAATGGTTGAATCGAACGAATGCGTTTCAAATCCAAATGAGGATGTTGAGAGCGACTCGCTTCCTAGTACGAGTGTGCGACCTCCTAGTGGGAGTGTCCCTCCATTAGAGACTGATTCTCAAAGTTCACACTTGCATAGGAGTAATCGTGAGAGTATCCCACGTCGTCGTTTTGAGATTGAGGGGACAGCTTTCATGTGTACTCCGCAAGATGTAGATGAGCCTAGAAATTATTAGAAGGCTATCACATCCCCTACTTCGGCTGAATAGAAAGTTGCAATGATTGATGAGATGGATTCTATGAAGAAGAACAATGTCTGGGACTTGATAGATCTTCCGCTAGGGCGAAAGACTATTGGAAACAAATGGGTTTTAAAAGTCAAACGCAAAGCAGATGGTTCCATTGATAGGTATAAAGCTCGCCTTGTGGCAAAAGGTTACACCCAAAAAAAAGGCGTTGACTATGAGAAAACCTTATCACTGGTAGTAAGGCTTGCCTCATTCTAGCTATTGTCGCTTATATAGATTTATAACTTTTTTAGATGGATGTTAAAACTGCATTTCTCAATGGAGAACTAGATGAAAAAAATCTATATGGATCAACCTGTTAATTTTGTAGCTAGCGGGAAAGAGCGCAAGTATGCAAGCTCAAACGATCCATTTATGGGTTGAAGCAGTCATCTAGACAATGGTACCTGAGATTCCATCGAGCCATTTCTTTAAATGGGTTTACGATGATCGAGAATGACCACTGTGTATACGTTAAACGTTCTGGAAATAGTTTCTTGATCCTCTTTTTGTATGTAGCCGACATATTATTAGCTGAAAATAACAAGGAGTTAATTGTCACCACACAAACGTGGTTGTCTTCAAATTTTAAAATGAAAGACATGGGTGAGGCAAGCTATGTGCTCAATGTAAAGATCCTAAGAAATTGATCAAGAAAACTTCTTGGTTTGTCTCAAGAGATTTACATAAGAAATGTACTTGAACGTTTTCATATGCAATCTTGTAAACCCATTGTCACTCCTGTTGAGAAGGGTAATACCTTAAGTCTAGATATGTGTCCTAAGACTCCTGATGAGAAAGAGAAGATGGCTCATGTTCCGTATGCTAACGTTGTTGGTAGCCTGATGTATGCAATGATGTGTAACGCCATATAGGATATTTGATGTCATTAATATTATTATTAATAAATTTTAAAATTTATTGCTCTTATATTATTGTTTTAATATAATTGCTAGCACACACATTACCCATGATTGGGATATCATGGTATGAGAATGTCAACAAGTATTGATCGACTCTCTCACACGATTTATCGCCTTTGGCTCTTGAAGGGCGAGCAAAGATGAAATGCGTCAAGCTTGTGGAAGTGTCGACTTGGAAAATGGCAAAGATTAAGTCTTTTGAAAACTAAATATGGATACCCCACTATCCATATATAACCTGTAAATAACCAGATACGAAATTCAAACTAAGCGTTAAGAGAAGCGAATAAGTGGATTTTCGGGTCAAGCACCTGATAACGACTGGACTAAGATCTGTACGGTGTTTTGGTAGTGACATACGCTTTTTTTTTAAAAGGAGAACTTCACCGTAACATGTAAGTCAAACTACATGTGCTTGGCGACCTATATAAGGAAGTGATAGAATGATCCCTGCTTCTTAACTGTGTGAATCCTTATGGATTAGTACACTATGTATGATCCTCTACTATTTTGTCCTATGTGATTTTTTACTGTATCACGAAGAGGAAGTTTAGTGTATGCTACTTTAATGTGTGTATCATATGGTCAAGGCTAATTCGGTTTGAAGGGACACCGTTGGGAAAGAAATTGAACATAATACAAGTGATATGAGGGTGAAATGATGACTATTTAATAGCACGTTCAAGTTTTATGATCACTGGTACCAAGTTATGTCGCTTTCTGGGAGTAGTGACATAGCTGTGAGGATAAAACGGGAGAGGTTTAAGCATTGATCCGAAATGTGACTCCGAAGGATTAAAGATGCTTAATCTGAATGTGGCTAAATAGGTCGGGGCAAAACGAGATGCTATGGGGATGTTCTATGCTGGTTCTTTGGGAATTTGGCATAGTACTCCAAAATTTCTTTTTTAAGTGGCTCGCGGTCGCACAACTCATTTACTAAGTATGAACGAGGAATCTAGAATGGTGCAAGTGAGAATGCGATTATTTGCCCACTATGTGCGAGTGAGAGATGTTGGTTTTTAGGCCTGTTGGTTTAGCCCAAGAAGGACACCCAAGTGGGCCTTAGGTTTCAAAGCCCTTTAAGCCTAATGATATATATTTAGGTCTTTAGACCTAAATAATTTTACACAATACACAACACAATTAGAAGCAGCTGTCATCTCTTCTCAAATACAATCTAGAGTTCCTCGTAGAGAGCACTTGAAGCTGTGGGCATAGTGGTAGCTGTTCAAGTAACACTACACAAACGTGAGTATCGTAAGGCCAATTTCACAAGATCCAATATTATTTTCGCTGCGCATACAGGTACGCATACTTGTATTTTTTTAACATACACTCAGTAAGAATATGTGGTAAGATTTGTAGGTAAGTGTAGCATTGCTCATTAAATTATTGGTAAATTAGCATAATGCATTGATTTGATATAAATTATGGTTGGATATTGCACTCTTTTCAAGGATACGTTTAATGCAAACCTACACAATTATATTAGGGGGGGAAGAACATATGATGTGCATGCAGTCGGTAAAACTTAAACATGAGATGTAAAAGTTTAGGTTGAGTCTTTTACCACTAAGCCAAACACACACACTCAAGGCCATGTATGTTGGGATTAGGGATTAACAAGGCATTGGTTGTGGTCTTATATATTTAATGAGGTATAATGGTTCAAGCTTGTCATTTAATGGGGTTTGTGTGTATATATATTGACATTGTTGAATGATCACCAAACCTGAAAGGGCTGTAAAAAGCCCAACAAATTGCTTAGTAATGAGTTATGTTCTTTGTGTAAATTGCATACGATTTAATTGGGGTACATTATAATCTTGTAAAGTAAATTTTGTCTTGCTCTATTTTTAAGAGCATGTTTGGTTATATTTTGTAAAGTACACAAATTCAAATTTTATTTTTATAAATATTAAATGTAAATCAAAGAAATTCATCATTTGTTAGTTATTTAAATAAAATACATAAGATTGACAGGTCATAAATATTTTTTTTGTACGCAAAGCACTTGCTACTAATTTGTTCGTCTTATCGTAATTATAGACATACCCATCCCTTCTCTTTACCGTACCACTCTTTTTTCTTTTTGTCACCTTTTACAAATATTGTTAATTTTGGTAACATTGAATAATTATGGGATATTATCGTAACAATAGCCTCCTACCAGAACAAACCACTTCATATTTGTTACTTTTAAAATTAAGATAAATTTGTTCAGTTAAAAAACTATTGTTTTGATAATAAAACCTCCCTCAAGTGTACATTATTATATATAGATATTATGTTGTCTTGGTACCAGATATTCGTGTTTCTGAGAGTGGAATTACATTGATAACATGAGCCCTTGAACCAAGTATTGTTGGTTATGTTAATTGGTATGGGTTTTGCGTTTAACGCATTAGATAAAATTATTTAATTCTATATGGATATAATTCAATGAGTAACAATATCTCACTAAATTTGTACATTTCCATCGTATTTAGTAGTGATGATCCATAAAATATTGTTATATATTAATTAAATATATGATGATTAATATGAAAAGCACTTTATGTTCTTGTTAATATGTGATACATAATAGTATAATATAACTTATTATAAAATGCATACACACGCCATAATGAATACTTTATATTACTTAAAAATTCAAAATAAATAAATTGAGTTTTGAAAAAATTATTAAATTGAACAGCAAGTCTTTTTAACATCATGTAAATATAATTAAAATATTAAATTACCAACTCAGAACCTAAAGAAGTGTTAATTTAAAAAAGTTTCCACCATAATCTATGACACCATGCCACTACTTGGATAAAATAACCCCACCTCCCCAAGTGGTATTGTTTAATCCCTCCACCGGTGAGATAAGAGGCCATTGTTGAATAAGTAATCCAACCCAATATCCAATCTTGACCAACATCAAGCATATTATCGGCTTTAATTTTACCTTGTAAATATTATCAAGAGGACACCTTCAATAAAATGAAACAATAAACACTTCAAATCTGTAAAAAATAATGTTTCAAACTCAATACCATCATCACAAAACAAAGGAAATAACTCTACAAGCTCATTGGCCACATTACAAAACAAAGGATGGTGATCATAGTAACAAAGATCATATTTTCACCGGGTCAAAATTACTCTCTAAACAAAATATTCCTTCCCCCTCCACTTTCCCCATCAAGCAGAATCCCATAATCAAAATCACGGAGAACATGTATGAATACTATATATAGAAAACACATAGGATTCATTACACCATCTCTTCTACCATTCTTTCATAAGTCGCAAACCAGTCCACTCGTGATAATACGCATGCAAACAGCGCTATAAGCAACGGATTTCGTCTTAAACATGTAACAAAATCATCCATACTGATCTTCCCATCACAATCACTATCAAACAATTTGAAGAGCTCCCGTATCTGCAAATAAATAGTTTTGGAGGGCTTTCAGTAGGTGACCAATGGCCATGCAAAACTGCTTTTTAGTCCCCATCCCAAGGTTCCCATTTGGTTTTGGGTGAAATATTTTCAACAGGGTGGAAATGAAATGTCTAAACTTGCGCAAGAAAGTGAAAAAATATTGTTGTGAACCAAACAGAGTCCATAGTCATAGCAAGTGTCGTAATGTCAAAAAAGGGTGTGCGGAATCCCCTAATCCAAATTTTCCAATTTCATAGCTTAGAAGTAGGGTTTCACAATACACTACAACCATGCGTTTGATTAGTTTACCTGAAGAAGAATTGAATTTCTTGGAATCAGTTTGCATGGGAAGAATTTCCATGATAAACAAAAACATAGGGAGGACATGTTTTTCAGTAGCATGGAAAGGAGATGATTAGACTAACCAAGGTTTTATAGTGGGAAATTGAATCCATGGTAAGTTATGCAATCAAACACACCATAGGAGTATTTCCTTACCTCAGCAGCGGTCATGTTGGGAATCGCCGGTGTTATGGAATCTCTCAACTGATGGAAAAGCATTTAAAAAATGATGAGCAACACTAAAGCTAGTACAAGTGAAAGAAAAATATCAAGGAAAAGCAAATCAGAATGCCTACTTCTTGTTCTGAAATGTAATGGTTTGAGTCAAGGTCGCATTCCAAAAAGGCCGATTCACATGCTCGTCGGAATAATGGCTGCTTCAACACATGGGCTGATCCGAGCAAAAACTGCAAGAAAAATCAACACTGTTATCGTGAGACAAATGCTAATAACTTCAGCTGTGCATATAGAACAAAATTGGTGGCCAGTGAAGGTTCTCAAACCTGTCAATCACGTTTCAAGCAAACACATAAGACAACTTTGACAGGTTGAGTGAGGGAGGGAGGGAGGGAGGGAGGGAGGGAGGGAGAGAGAGAGAGAGAGAGAGAGAGAGAGAGAGAGAGAGACCTGTTTGAAAGTTATTTTACCATTCTTCTCCACATCAAGGAACCCAAATATCTGTAATACAGAAGAAATGGGGCAAAAACCATGAAACAAGAGAGGTGTAACTATGCAAGTAATTATTAAAGTTCACTAGTAAGGGTATAGTTGAAAAATGTAATTAGGGTTTCAGCATACTCAATATGAGAGCCAAAGCCATATATTTATAAAGATAAATTAGGGTCACATTGAATAACCAAACATAAATAAAAAGACAAAAAAGGAAACAACCAAATCCAAACTTAAGTCTAAATCTAAAAGATGCCTTATATTCTGGGATGTACAAAAGTTACCTAATGTAACTTAATAACCAAAATAATAAAAATAAATATGATTTCCAACAATCCCCCTCAATTCGAATTGAAGGAGTTGTTAAACCGAAATCAATTTGCCTGTTGTAATATGCCACTCCTTTGCCGGAAAATACTCCTCCTTTTAAGTCTTCAAATAAATTGCTCCTTTTGTGATTGAACCGTGCATGCCAAAAAAAAGTACCTCAATTCTGTAAAATAAAGACGTGCTAAAAGTGGGAACAACATCCACAGCAACATGTGCAAAGGCAGAAATTACATCCACCCAAAATAGGGCCGCACCGATTTTCCTGTTGAGACCCAATCTATGAAGCATGGACACACTCTTGGAGGCCACGTGTCGGGCCCGACACTCTCCGACACTTGAATTTAATTGTAGTCTCTAATACTTGATAATTGATTTAGATGGCTACTACTCCTAGGCCTCGTTTGGTTCACGGAAAGGAAATCAATTCCCTTATCTTTCCCATGGAAGTGGGAAAGTAAATTTCCTGTCAAATTTCCTTTCATGTGTTTGGTAAACTATGGAAAGTATTTAGTTAAGAGTATTATTGTTTAAAATTTGTCTAATAAATGCTTGGAAATCACATGGGAAAATCAATCCCATGTGTTTTGGGAGGAATGGTTTTACCCCCTACTTTCCCCTCTCTCGGGAAAGTGTTTCCGGAATTTGTGCTTACCAAACAAAGGAAAGGAACGACTTTCCTTTCCCAAGTACTAAAATCCGTGAACCAAACGAGGCCCTAGTGTTTCTTCATTGCAACATCAACTGAGGATGAGGCAACTAAGCTACTTTCTATATTCCCCTTTTGTTTTCTATCATTCTATGGAACAATTTAATCTATGTATATTTTTTGATGCTTTATTATAGAACAATTTAGTGAAGTATTTGGGTTATTAATGCAATCTAGTTTCATTTTATTGAATTCTTAAATATTTACAATGTTTATTGCATATATAATTAATTAATTAAGAACATGTCCCCCCCACGTGTCGTGTCCTACAATTTGGAAAAATTGCGTATCGCGTGTCACGTGTCGTGTCGAAACGCGTGTCGCATCTATGCTTCATAGGACCCAATTATATCTTCATAGATTTCAAATCCACAAAAAGCGGAACAAACAAAGCCCATGGAGAAGGACCATCTCACACGGCTACTAAGTGATCAAAGAAAGAAGATGAGTTCAACCAAACAATTAATAGTACACCTATTGTGATTCCTAATACAAGACTGAAAATAGGAACAAGCAGTTCAAGTGTAAGTCCTCTTTCAAGCTGAGGAAGAAGAAGACACTCGAGTGTGATGAGACGAAAGAGAAGCGTTCTTAATGTCTGCTTCATTGTCTATGAGGATTACCCGCGTCACTTACAACTACGGACCACTGGCCCCATCTCTTTATTCTTCCTTCTTATTTTCTTTATTAGATGCTATCGAGATTCTACTTCCCGGAGTGCACAGTTCAAAGTCTTCAAACCCACCTCTAGTTCAGGTGCCTGTTCCTCTTTTGTTTGAAATCCAAGCAGCTTTCGGAAAGAAGGAGATAACAGAGCTGGGAGAATCGCTCTATAGCTAGGAGCTTTCTTTCCTTCTTCCCGCAGTTACGCTTTCCTGGATCCCTCCGCTCCCACTTACTCCATGTTCCTCCGTTCAGGAGCAGATCGAAAACCACCACCTCTTGATCGTTTAGTCCAACACCAAGATGGGTGCATGGAAAATGCCTTTCACTGTTAAGGGATTCTTTCTTTGAATCCCCTTTTCCCACAAAAACCCACTTCCTTTCAAAGACAATGGTGCCAAGTACTAACTATGTCCACCTTTAGTCTGCCTACGGTCGGTTAAGATATTCGAGTAAATCTCTTTTAAGTAAATCTCCCTCCAAAACTTGAACTGCCAAGACTCGGTTTTTTTGTTGTTGTAACATGAAGGAGCCCCGGATAGGAATGAAAGAAAGATTCCAGATCAAGCCTTTCCTTTGATTTTCGACAGCACATAGAGGGACCTTTTATCTGCTGGTTGGGTAACGTAGTAAGGTTAGAGGTGCAAATAGAAGAGTTGGCCCATCGAGCAGGAAGTAGACCTTGGAGTACCGATTGATAACGAGCCCAGGCAGGCCAATATGGCCAACAAAACGCTGCCTGAAAATACTCAGCAACACGAAAGGAACCTTAGCTCATAACAATGAAACTAAGGAAATACCTCAAAAGAGTTCAAAAGAAGAAGAAAAAGAGGCACAGAGACAGAGCACCACAAGCCAAACCAATCATAACAAGGAAACTAATGAAATACCTCAAAGAGGTCAACAGAAGAAGAAAAGAGGCATAGGGACAGAGCACCACAAGCCACCAATAAGATAGAAGCTGAAGACTAACATCAAAAGGAAAGGGGGCAGCAAAATTCAGCAAAGTTTGGGTAGAGACTGCTGGATGATGCTGTAAGAAATATAAAAGGAGATGACGTAAAAACTCTATGACTGGGCAGGCGAGAAAAGGCCGCCCACCGTAAAAGGTGGCCCACGGCAAAAGGTGGAACCAAAAACCCTAGATGAGAATTGAATCCCTCTGATACCAAGTTGAAAAACGTAATAAGGGTTTTGGCATACTCATTATGAGAGCCAGAGCCATATATTTATATAGATAAATTAGGGTTACATTGAATAATCAAACATAAATAAAAAGACAAAAAAGGAAACAACCAAATCCTCACTAAAGTCTAAATCTAAAAGATCCCTTATATTATGGAATGTACAAAAGTTACCTAATATAACTTAATAACCAAAATAATAAAAATAATTATGATTTCCAACAGTTATGAACCGACCCAACCAAGTAGGTACGTAAAGTTCATAAAGCATGATATAGTTTAAAATAATCAGCATCTACAGATCAAAATAGCAGTATGATGGCCCATTTGGTTACATGAATTGTCTAATTTAACTAATTTAATTCTAAATTAACGAAATGTAAATGAGGCAATTTCAAGTAGTGGGTGTCAACTTGTCCTATTTTTTTTTTTTGATAAGAAACAAGATTCCATTAATAATATAAATTAAAAGTACAAATATAGAGGGGACAAGGAGTCCACCAACAAAACATATAACCCAAAAAAAGAGAATAAAAGAAATATAATCCTGCCAAAAACCACAGCCAATAATGCACCCTAGAACAGATTATACAGTGGAACACTATTCAAAAATCCAAGCTCTCCAATTGTTCTTGATGTCTTCCGCTCTATAATTTTTGAAAGGCTTGGTGTTGGAAGCCCACAACGAAGCCATGAATTTGACTCTTTCCCACAGCCACTCCTTTTCTTCTATCTTTCCTTCAAAAATTCTATAATTCCTCTCCATCCATAATAGCCAAAAGGAAGTGACTTTGACACATCTCCATAGCTCCCTGCCTTTAGATTTGTCTCTGCAGCTATTGATTTCCAACATAAGAAGTCTCGCACCATCTTTGGGAATGGCCCAACTCAACCCAAATTCTGCACAAGCTTTGTTCCATATGAAATATGAATAAGGGCAGTGTAGCAACAAGTGGTTCAAAGATTCTGCATCGCTCTAGCACAGTACACACCAAGATGGTGAGAGACAACAATTCGGTCTTCTCTTTTGCAACAGATCATAGGTATTAACCCTCCCGTGAGCAACTAACCAAGAGAACACCTTCACTTTTGTGGGAATACCCGCTGCCCAAATGACTTTTGAAGGAGCAAATTGTGGATGCGTTGGAGAATCGATAAGAGATTTGTAAAAAGAAGAGCAAGAGAAACCCTCCCCTTTCAACAACTATCGCCTATAGTCTACACTCCCCGGAGACAATTTAACACCCTCAATGACTCTCAACAAAGAAAGATACTCCTCCAACTCTCTCTCATTCAAGTTTCTGGAAAAAGATAAATTCCAAGACACAATACAGTTCAAGTTTAAAGAGGCTAAAGAAGCAATGGAATCTCCTTTGTTCACGGAGAGTCTATACAGACGCGGAAACAAAGAATCAAAGGCTGTCTCACCCCTCCATTTATCCTCCCAAAATCTAACTGTGGAACCCCCACCCACTTCAAGTTTTGTATGCTCCAAGAATGATTCAAGACCATGAGAAATATATTTCCAAGGGTTTCTATAAGTCCCACTACTCACAACTTTGGAGTCCCACCCATTGTCGCTTAATCCATATTTGCTTCTAATGATGGAATACCATAGGGAATTTTGACTACAGGGGAATCTCCACAACCATTTCCCCAACAAAGCTTTATTTCGATTCACCAAATTACCAATGCCCAACCCCCCTTTATTTTTCGCTCTAGACACTGTATCCCAATTTATTAAATGATCTTTTCTATTATTATCGCACCCATCCCACAGGAAGTCTCTCATTCTTTTTTCCAAAACATTTTTAATCTTCACAGGAATACGAAAAATGGACAAAAAATAAGTTGGAAGGCTTGCTAAAACAGATTCAATCAAGATAAGTCTCCCACCTCTTGACGCTAAACAACCACCTTTCCATCCATCAAGTTTCTTCTTAACTTTTTCCAACACCGGATTCCAAAATTCCAAAGAATTTGGATTACCTCCAAGAGGCAACCCCAAGTACTTCAATGGCCAATTCTCAATCTCACAACCCAATCTAGTAGCCCACTCCTCTAACTTCTCCACCTCCATGTTAACACCGGCAAGTTTACTCTTGAGCAAATTTAGTTTCAATCCTGATATTGAGCAAAAAACCGATAACAACTTCACCAAATTGTTAAATTTGTGTTCATCACCCGATAAAAAGAAAATCGTGTCGTCTGCAAATTGTAAGTGTGACACTTCCACCATATCCCTCCCAATCCTAAACCCATCAATCACACCTTGTCGACTAGCCTTCTCCACCAATCTACCCAAACAATCCACAACAATCCACTGTTAAAGAAGTAAGCAGCATGCGCTTTTAAAGAATTATCTAAATTTGTGAAGTTCTATTGCTCATTCTTGAAACCAAACACTTATGAATAGGATAATAATGAATCAGGTAATTTTAAATAGTTCGATTTGTAAGTGCAGGACCAGTCAACAACGCCCAAAAATCTGTTGAAAATCACAATTTTAAAATCTATATGCGTGAGCTTTAAAGCATATTGTATATCCATATTCCACAGCAAAGAAATGAAGGGGGAACAAAGGAAATGAAGTATTTGGCAACTAACCTTTTGAGAAAGACTACATGGCTTCAATCTCATTACCCTGAAGAAGTCTTGAATTCCAACATGACCACTGTTAACAGGAGTAGAAAAGTCCCAATATGTAATATTAGACTCGAATACTCTTGATCAATAAGCCACAATATAAATGTCTTAAGAACCAAGACAAAAAATCAATATTATACACAAGAAACTAATGTACTACTAGCATCATTGAAAGCAAGAAGAATACCTAGAGTCTGGGTTCATCGAAAGAAATCTGTCCAGAAAGCCCACTGCTTCCAAAGAGCTTAAACGAAACAACTGAAAAACCAAAGACAATTTAATCATCCTTCTGTTTAGTAGAAGCTAAGACTAATACATCATAATATGCACTAGAATGCAGAGAGAATTCTGAAATAAAGGATGCTTTATGCGAGTGTTTTTGCTGTTCAACCGATAATATCCAAATAGAGAAAAATTATCGAGTACTCCCTCTGTCCCAAATTAAGAGTCCACTCTCTCTTTTTGGGATGTCCCAGATTAGGCTTCCAGTTTCAATTTTCAGTTTTCTGGACATTATTGATACTTTATGGGCAGTAGCAACCCGATTAAAAAAATTAAAATTTCAATCACCCTACTTTAGTCATACTGCTCTACATTTTTCTTGCCAATACACTTCCTTGAATGAACACACTTCCGCTTCTGCCATTCAACTCGGTCCACAAGTAACCACAATTCTCATATGAAAATGTAGAGATATTAATCAATTACACTTCCTAAATAACCACAATTAATATATGACAATGCAGAGACATATACAGCACACAACTTATTACATCAAGGTATAATAATATATGGAAAATGTTAACTTGAGGATAGGGGTTGGTCCAGTGGTAGGCAACCTCAACCTTTGCCTTGAGGTCAAGGGTTTGGCTCATGGGGGTGGGAGGGAGGGTTTTCTTTGTTTGTCGGGTTAAGGGGGAGACTTAGACCTCCCTTAATTTGAAAAAAAAATATGGAAAATCTTAATTGTGCCATAAGGGCACATGTTAACATTACCCTTAATATATTGATGCAAACTCACCGATTCCACCTTCGCCATTTCAACCATAAACAGTGACGGATTTTCCTGCAAAGTATAACGACTGTTACATACAAATAAGCATGCTAAGATATCTGGTCAACAATTCTCTCAATAAAACCCAGAGGATAAAAGTACTTGGCACATACTCTTTTCAGATAAGAGGAAGATTTTACTAACAATAGTACACAAGGACAGATAACAAGATGGCCTTCATAGAAGGGGGGGAGGGGGGAGGAGGGGTGAGAGAGAGAGAGAGAGAACGCATTATTTGATTCTATGGATTTACTTTCCTAGATAAAATGCAAAAGGAATGAAATATTAAGGAAGAACAAGGTACCTGTTTGAACTCGGCTGCCTTCGCAAGAAGCATCAAATCCCCGTATGAATGGGATGTTTGTACAACATTTAGAGCAGTAGCAATAGCATGCCCAGTCTGCATAGTCACATATGAATCAGTTGATTGATAAAAGAAATGGATAATACTAGTATTACAGAAAGAATGGTACATATCCAATAACATAAGGGCCCTATAGTTTAATTTCGCATCTTGGGACAATTTAATGTACAAGGTGATACTAAAATCTTAACAATTACAAAGCATAAAAAACTAGACCAAATTAGCTGAGTAGGCTTACCCTATCAGCAAAATGGACAGCATTTTCCTTCTGATTTTGAAGGGGTGAAACAACAGGAAGATATTCAACCTGTAAAATCCCAGAATAAATACTCAATTTATTCAAACCAGTGAACAACTAAATGAAGTAACACAAAGGTAGAGTTTTGCAGTTCATTTCAAATCAACATACAAGCAACACAGTAACAAGAGCTAGTCCAATTTATACATGTACGCATATGCCGAAATAGATGCATAATGAAAGGCTTTATGTGTACATTACTAAATGTTCCATTTTGATAAGCTTATATAGAGAAGATTTTTTTTTCATAGAAAAAATTTAATTGGAATATTTTCCTATCATTTTCAGGTTTTGTGTGTTTAACGTATATATATATATCCTTTTTGGAATGTGAAAGAGATATACCACGTGAGAGAGATAAAGTTATGTGACTATTTTTTCTGGTTTCAAAATGACAAACAATCATTGAAGGGTGAAGGGAAGCGTTGATAATTTTTACAAACGCCATGTGTCAAGTTTCCATCGGGCCATCTGTCAACACAGGCTTAACATCACGTGGAAAGTGGAGACCTAGAAATGTGTAAATGTGTAATGATTACTATTAGTGGCTAATGTCTCTGGCCTTATTTGAGTAGTTGTTCATAAAGTATAAAACATGCCATCACTTTTATTGCTTACCAGAATAAGACCAGCCAGTCGCGCGGAAAAAGTTGCTCTATGATAAGTATAAAAAAATTCCATGGAAAATCCAAAAAATTAGGCATCAAGTAATTGCATAAGATAAGGTAGGAAAAACGTTCCCCGGAAAATATGGCCTATCAGACGCTAGCCGGTACCCAAAGTTGTAAAAGTCTTGTGAATTTTCCACAGTAAATAGAGCAAGCAAACATTACCTAAGATTTTGGATTGCCATGGTTGTTTTTAGCCAAAATCCGACAACAAAAGGATTCGATATGCATAGAGGTGAAAATTGAGAGAGAAGAAAAGATTGAATTACGATTCAAGAATATGCAGCCATATAACAAATCACATGGGGAGGGAGAGAGAGAGATTAATAACATACCTCCATGAAATTGTGGAACTGTGTGAACATTCTAAACATTAGCTTTGCCAAAGCAATATTCCCCCTGACCAAAATGGCAAACCAATGAAGGAAGACATGTCATATACAGCTAAAGACAATGTTCGGCTCCTGTAGAGTGATTTGAATCACTTTAGAGTAGAGTAGCAATATAGACTGTTAGTTTATAATTGGATGGCTCAGAGACAGGTAGTGTTTGCCTCTAGCAACGACTTGTGTAGAGACAAACTACTGCAAAGTCGTAACCATCTAATTTTAAACAACAATCCAAACCTCTTCAACTCTCCTCTGGAGTGATTTTTATCACTCTAGCGGAGCCCAATACACCCAAGAATAACACCAAGAATCTTTTGCTTTGAAAAAAGAAAAGAAATAAATAAATAATTCTTACCAGGATTGGTCAAAGTGTACATGAGGATAGCGAACAACTACTGGCTGGACAGCATAACCAGGTATAAATGCACCAAGTTGGAAAGAAATAAGTACTCTTCCATTGGTTGTGGTTCCCTCGGGAAATAAAAGCACTCGAGGAAATCTACTGCAAGAGGCCTTTCTCTGTATTCACATCCTTAAAAGCACATTTCTGTATCAGATAGCTTACTGATAGAAAAACTTATAATTTAAAAAAAATAAAAAAAATACCAAAGAACATCCAGAATTCCTAGGAATACATTCAAGTATTTCTGTATATGTCTAGCCAACCAAAATCAAGACTTGAAAAAAGGATGTATCTTGTTGAAGAGAATCATGTGCTTTCTTCCTTAAATGTTAAAAACTTTCTTTAAAAAAACTAAAGAAAAAAAGATACTTCCCTAATTAATTAAGAGATTGTTGTGACCAAATTCATCAAAAAAAGGAATAAAAAAATAAAAGATGGCAAAGGAATAAAAGCTTTCTACCTTTATTTCACTAATTGCATGCTTCCTTGATGATGGTGAAAACCTATTAACATATATCACCTAAATACAGACAAAATGAGATGACAAAGATGTTAGGATACGTAATCTGAAACAGGCAGCTGAATTTATAGATAAGCCTGCATATTTAAGAAGCGTTACTTCTTTATGGAGTATGACAAGTTTACCTGCATAGCTCTAATAATGGTTCCAACGAAGGGCATGGAATCATGAGACTCTGATGCAACGATAGTAGGAAATAATTCATAGAAATAGAAGATAGGATCGATGTATGATACATGGTTAGATACAATTATAGGAGCAATCTCCCTTGGTGCGGGTTTCCCTATTCGCTTTATCCAATGGTAGCTGCAACAATAACAGATAAAAAGGTGTTACTAATATTAGACAAGGGGAATAAACGACTCAGTGAAAAATGTTCTAAATTTAAAGGTCCATGCTCATAAATTGGACTGGGATCCATGATTGCAAAGATATCTCTAACCAATTTACATCACTTTACCTCTGAAAGTTGAAACTTGGCCAAAAAATGACTTGATTAAGCAGACATTAACAAGAGATAGCCATTCTTCCTTCAGGAAGATTCAAGATACTAAAGCAAAATTCTTGGTCAACACTCAACACAATACTTTCCTACAGGTAATGTTACTCAATTCATAAGTAATAGTAATAAATTTGTATTTTTATACTTCTCCTCCAAAAATATTGATTTGTACTTCTTTAGTGCTTTCCTATAAGCACTGTTTTACTTCAAAATATCATAAAGCTCCCATAGTCCCATTCTCTTGAACATAATTTCAACATAAGAGCTCTAAAGGCAATCGAAACCATTATTTCTTACTTCCTAGACCCAAGTATCCATATCTTACTTTAAGTTTAAAGGGTGCATTTGCTTTATTGTCTGAATCTGAATTCTGAATACGAAGTCTAAAAACTGAATCTGAAAATTATGTTATGCAACATCGGAATTGGTATCAAAAATATTATTTGGACATAGCCCCTCATTTATTTTTGAAAAAATACCTTCTTTATCGTGAGAAGGGTAATATTAAACATTACTCTTCCTATTAAGAGGAAGTGAGGAACTGTTCAGATTCAGACCCAATTTCAACTCTTAATGACTAAGAGGCTTTTAATGCCCTCTAACCACTTATTGTAAACAAATCAAACAAAAATCTCTACCTCTTAAATCTGAATGCAGAAAGGGGATTCAGACTTGAAAGGCTCCATCAAACACTACCTTAACCTTAAAGAAGTATTTCCTTATTAAACTAGTCCAACAGTTGCAAATTTACAATCTTGAACAAGTGAGTGGCTATATATAAACCCTAAATTAGCTTACCCAAAAGAAAATAGGATACATCGGGTACAAATCCGGGTGACCCACATGAGCCTACACCTCCATTTAGGCATTGGATTCTCCTTATCCTTCCAAGCATATAGAGCAATTTTAGTAGCCACATACCCAACAGCCAAACACAACCCGAACAACACTAGTCTTACTAAAGCAATAGGCAAACACACCAAAATCTTTACCCACTCATAAAACCCTTCGATCCTCGGCGTATCGTTCCTAAACGGGTCCACCGTGGTGGATCCGGGTAGAGAAAACCCCCTTGACCCGATAAATTCAAATGGGTTCTCAATCTCCAAATAGATGGTATTGGATTGTGGGTCTGGAGATTCGTTTTCAACGGTGATGATCAATTGGGTCTGATCGGAGGGTTGTGAGGAAAGCAAGGGTTTGATTAGATCGTGGTTTGCCATTGTTGGGACGTGGTGGTAAAGCTCCAGAGCCGGGAAAAGGGAGGTTAGAGAGAGAAATTGAGGGAAAGGGGAAATTGAATAGAAAAAGGTCAAGGAAAGAGAAAGAAATAGCGGAGGAGATTCAGACACCCCCCTTCGTTTTTCAGTTTTTATTTTCTTTTCTTTTTTGGTTTGTTGTTCTGTTTTCGGGTGCTAATTTAGGCACGTGGCTGTTGATTTGTCGGATTTTTACGGGGCCCATTGTCTTAATTATAACTAGAAATTAGGTAGAAGTGCTTATCACACATTGATTTTTATCAAAAATTTAATAAATAATATTTTTTTAAATGAAGGGCTTATTTTTAATTGGTAATTAGTGTAAGAGGCATATTTTGTTTTATATTTTAAATGAATGTATTTGAATAAATTTAAATATTATTTAATTAATAAAAACATGTTATGTATTACTTAAATTACCCTTCTTTATGAAATTTGCACAAAAAATATGGACTGCAAAGTTCATATTGCAGTAAAATATGAACTGTAACGTTCATATTGCAGTGAAATATGGACTGCAATATGAACTTTGCACTAAAAATATGGACTGCAAAGTTCACATTGCAGTAAAATATGGACTGCAATATGAACTTTGCACCAAAAATATCGACTGCAAAGTTCACATTGCAGTGAAATATGGAATGCAAAGTTCATATTGCAGTCCATATTTTAATGCATATTGGTATTTTTTTAGTTTATTTTAAGGGTTGGGATGTCATTTTACAATGAAAAAAAAAGACACATGTTATATTATTAATAAAATAAAAAAATAAGCCCTTTATTTAGAAAAAAATTATTCCTTGGCTTTAGTGTGAAAATCTTTCTCTAATAAGACTTTTTTTTTTAATTGTCCCTAATTATAATGTTTTAATAATATGTGGCACGTTTTGTTCAAAAAAAAATAAAAAATAATATGTGGCACGTGGCCAATGAAAATTTATATATTGTAAAAGAAATGTGAAATGAAAAAAAAAATTGTGGCGGTTTTTTACGCACTTTAAAATATTTAAAAATATTTTATTTATTTTTTTAATAATAAATTAATAAATGTATATTACTCATTTAATAATAAATAGGTGAAAACTTGAAAATACTTTATTCAATTTATTCTCGAGCGAATAATATACAACTATTTATCATTGAGCAAAATAAAAAATAAAATGTTATCAAATATTTTATAAAGGTGGCTACTAAAAAAATGTTTTTACAAAAAATTCATCGACAACACAAATATTTAGATTTATTAAGCTGACCCTAAAGTTTACATCAGTATTAAATTAAATGAGTTTGCACCCTCAAATTTTAATTTGTTTTAATTTATACTCTAAAATAATTCAAATGTACCTTTCAATAATTAAAATCCTTTTATCTAAAAACAAACAGGCGAACATTTAACTTTGGGCAAAATAGTAATATCCATTTCCCACCCTCTCTGGTGAAAAGATTAAATTACTCCGCTGCGTGAGATTATTATTCTAGTGAGGACGTACAAATAAATTAATGTGTTATTTAAATTCTCGTTGAATCATGTATTTGAAGCATTGTAGTGTGGCAGTTAAAAGAAGTTCATCAATTCTCACTAAAACTTTAGGTGCATATAATCTTAAGTAGTAGATTAAAGTTTTAAGAGGGGTTCTAATTCAGCACTTGATTATTTTTTTTTTTTTTTGGTCTAGATACTTTCTAGTACCACAGGGTGTCCGGGCCAGCTTTCGCGCACCTCGACTAATCCCTATTCGCGGAACAGTGGCCAGCCGCTGGCCACCAGATGTTTTTGCAGCTACTAGGACTCGACCTGGGGAGCTCCCAGTCGAACCCAGAGCTGATCCCAGTGCGCTACCACTGGGCCACTTGCTGGTGGTTACTTGATTATTGATGAGTGTTAAGATATATTAAGATTGTGTTTCGGTTATGTGTACGTGCAGTTAGTTTGCATTGTATATAAAATATATATTTAATTCATTTCATTTGGTACCATGAATGTACCAAAAATTTTGATATATTAAGATGATATTGTATTTTCAAAAAGTGCAAATTATATAAAAAAAAAACTATATATATATACGTGCCAACTAAGCCTAAGCATTATATATACTGATTTATGACAATCTAATTAGAGACAGTAATAATAATCTATTTCTAAATTATTGACGGTATGAGTGTAACTTTATCATGATGTAAAAAAATGGTGAACAACGTTTAATTCTTTATCACACATACTCGGACTTATACTCATGTTCAAATTATTAAATATTTACACAAGTTTCGAGGCTCGACCATCACTCATTTTTTTCATTGAATCACACAAATGTATTTCACTCCCTTTTTTTCTCATTGAATCACACGAATCTATTTTATCTGTATATAATTATAAGTATTTTTCACGCAGTTGTCCATATGAGCGATGTAGGACTGCAGTACCCACCAAACACCAGTATAATAAAAATAACATTCCACGTGAAATCCACGGACGTGATATCCCATGACATTTCTAATAGTAATAATTGCTTGACTTTTAAATATAAATTGAATTGATAAGGTGCTTAACAACATTCACACTCACCCTAGTTGAATTAAGGCAAGGGGTTGCGTTTAACTCCGATATGCATAAAATCTGATAAAAAATTGATACAAAACCACTGTACACGATTCATTCATTGATTTTAAGCTAACAATTAAATCAACGAATAGTGTTTTAATCATGTATTAACCCATTAATATTATAATCAAGTATGGTACATGTAATAATGTGCTTTTTAAATAGGCAAACCCTTCTTATATTACTATAGAAATTAGTCTCACCTTAATATATGTGTGGAACATCTTATAATAAAGACCACAAGAAAATAACAAATTAACCCATCAAGACATGCATACTTCATCAAAAAATTCAACCTACCTGAAAATGGGTTGATTGATAAATATGCGCATTTTTTGCAGCTGGAATTTTAGACGTTGAGTTAACACATTTTCCAATTTAATTTTTTTAATTAAATTTTGTGGAACCGAGTAACTAATCATAAAGATTATCTTCGCTAAGTTTCACAAAAGAAAAATATCATTTACCACCTTAAAATGCTTGGTCTGTATTTAAGGAATTTAAGTGCAATCCCTAAGAAATCATGTATGTACTTATAGTATTACAAAGCAAAGATACATATATAGAGAGAGCATTTCTGATACGAACCAGTTCGTATAGGCTGGTCCCTTGTACCACACTTTTGTGTCATAAAAACACTTGGGGTGTGTTTTTATGACGCGAAAGCGTCGTAAAGGGGACCAGTCCATGCAGACTGGTCCTTACTTGAAATTTTTTGCATATAAATAGAGAGAGTACTGAAATAGTAGATACTTTCTACCATAGGCTATGGGATGATTCTCTAAATTAACACATATTTAAGCTCTGAGCTTTTGATTTAATATTTTAAATATGTTTTCAAGATGTTATAAAGACAAATTATTCAATTTTGAGAATTTTTTTCAGAACTGAAACTATTTATTTTGATTTTATTAAGTAATATATAGTATTCACTATGATGTGTTCATGCACACTATCGGTGGCTAAAAGTTAACCAAGTCTATTTTAAAAAGAATCGGCCCAGTGAACTTTCCTCGGTAACCATAAATTATGAATGAATGCCATGGATAATTAAAAACATCAAACAGAGAAGAGACCAATAAATATAATGAGGACCATATTTGTTTTGGGGTAGGTTATTATGGTAGCTTTAATTCTCAATTTGGCAATACATTATTCTTTGTATGTGTTGCTTATATTAGCTTGAAAAAATAAATACAACAGTGGATTAGGGTTTTTACTTGGAGAATAACTAGAGAACTTAACAGAGTTAGTGTAAAAGATATTGAGATTCTTTCCTTAGCTATGGATTTTCCTTTATATTTATATATATATATATATGATAGGATTACATTTTGAGATGAATGAAAATTACTATAAATGGTAAAGTTTTGCACTACTCCAAGATACCATCTGTCCCTAAACGTATTTATATTTATACAAATGATTATTTCCCATCATTTATCTTCTAGCTCAGTTATTTCCTCTTCGTTGGCCAATCAATGTTAATCGGTCATCTTCTGGTTAGTCCATCTTGGTCGGTAGGTTACAGTAGTTCATTTATGGTCAGCCAGCATGCAAATGGTTTCTGATCGGCTATTTAACTCTTTATATATGATGGAAATGAGCCCAAGGGTTTCGATTTTAAGCCGACCATAACATTGAATTTCCAAAGTAAGTATTAGCCAAAAGGCCCACATCTAATTTTTATCTATCACACACACAATAATAAGTTATGCTATACTATTATTTACCGCAAATTAGTAAAAAAAAGTGCTTATCCTAATAATCATCGTACATACAACTTTTTTTAAGACATCATATATATAGTTAATATAATAATATTTGATAGATCACCGCCCCTACATATAACAAAAATATACAAATTTAGAGAGGTTTTCATCATAACACATGATAGAAAGAACCTACCATTTCACTATTATATATATATATATTATATATAATAATATGAATAGCGGAATGGTATGTACTTTTTATCATTGGTTATAGTGGGTATCACTTTAAATTTGTACATTTTTGTTGTATTTAGGTGTTATGATCCGTTAAATATTGTTATATTAACTATATATACTTTGATTAATATGCTAATCACTTGATATTCTTTCTAATTTGTGGTAAATAATGGTATGATATAACTTATTACGGTACGCATGACACATCATAGTGAATACTCTATATTTATTACTTAAAAAATTAAAATAAATAGTCAATTATGAAAAAAATTATCAAATTGAAACTGGTATTTTTAATATCATGTAAACATAATTAAAATGTTAAATCGTCAGTTCAAAGTCTAAATATGTGTTAATTTAGAGAAGTACATACCATTGCCTATGGTAAAAAATACCTATAGTAGTGGGATGGTGGTGACTTTTTACCGCACGTTATGGTGAATACTTTTCTAAATTTGTATATTTTTTTTGTATTTAGGGGCGATGATACTTCAAATATTGTTATATTAACAAGATATACGAAGATTAATATAATAAGTACTTAATGTTCTTACTAATTTGTGGTCAATAATATTGTAGTGTAATTTATTATGGTATGCATACACAAATCCAAGTAAATACTCTAAATTACTTAAAAAAATCAAAATAAATAGTTTAAGTTTTCAAAAAAATCTCAAAAATTGAATAGTTAGTATTTTTGACATCACGTAAATCTAATTAAAATGTTAAATAATCAACTCACTCTCAAAGCCTAAAAATGTATTAATTTAGAGAAGTACTTATTATAACTTACAGTAAAAAAACATTTCACATTTTCTTGGTTAAAAATGTTTTTTCTTATTGAAATACCATTGAAAACAAAATACTTTCACTCTTTAATATTGAGAGAAAAACAATAACTTTTAACGCAATCGGTGCCAAAAATTGAAGTACACAGTTGACTTGCTATTGTAAAATCTGGTACATCGTTAGATATTGAACAAAATGAAAGGGGGAATCTTAATTCAAACGTACAAATGTGAAACTATTTCTTTAAGACGCACTTTAAGTAATAGAAATGTGTTATATACCACCATTTCATTAAGGTGAGGAGGCAGTGGGAATGATGCAACAGTTGGTACCAACCAAACTCCCATTAATGATACCATAATTTAAAACTACCAAACCACTTACAAAACTGGGGATGTGCATGTGCACGTGCACTCATTATCTACTTCACAGTGAACCAACCACATAATAAGGATCTTATTTACAATTAAATAATCCATCACATGTCATCAACACCTCTTTTTCCGCTTCATTTTTTTTTTCCCTGAGCTGTGCTATCTGACTAATGTTCACTATGGATCTTGATAGCTCCTCTCCCATTTATAATTTATTCTACTATAGAACATACCAGGTTAGGTAACCTGATGGACCATCGTGGCGATACGCTAGACCAAGGGTGACGCTTCAAATGGGTCATCATGCACGTGTGTTGGGGTGTGGGTGGGTCGGGCATGAGCTCACGTGGCGTTTCACCATTGATTCTTTCATACCACAGTGATAGGAAATGATATCAAGTACACCTGGTGGGCCCATGTGGCTATACGATGATGAAACTTCAACGGGTCCCATCATGCATGGGGGAGCTTATGTGGCGATTCACCATTAATTTAATTCTGGTATACCAGCGTGTACCCGTCATTTCTCAAACACGAGAATGGAAGAAAAGCATAAAGACCCACTGCATCAAAGGAATGGCTTACTCATCCTCCGAGTCAGATTTGTATTGGCTATGGTTGTCATCTGGGGATCCGTGCTCCTTTGTGTCAATCTCCGAATTGCCCTCCAAAGCATCGAATGATTCACGGTCGGTGACGAAATATCCATCCTCCATAGGCTTATAGTCCTTGCCCCTCCATATCACAATCTGCTCCTTATCAAATGTCACCAATATACAAGGAACCAAATCCTGTATTTACACAGTGAAAAATGCAGTTAAAACACTAGGCTTGCTATTTACAGAATCAAGTGTGGAATACAAAACAATTCACAGATTTTAACCACCAAAATGAAGAAAACAAACCAGGGGGGGGGACCACCCCGAGCTGACAGAGGCTATATCCCGGTCAATATTTTTTTTTTAGTGTGTGCCGAAATATGTTAAGTTTTTCAGTTCTAGTATAGTCCAACCCAATCTTAGCCTGCCCTTGCATTAAAACTAACAAATTAATCACAGATCACACCATTTGCTATGGGTAAATAGCTTGTTTTAGTTATGACTTTTAATCAAAATCTGGAAACTGAATATGAAACTGAATTCTGAATTCTGAATTCTGAAATCTGAACACGAAACATCTGATTGTTTCTTCGTCTGAATAAAATCTATGAATATTATTAACATACCATTTTGAAACTTCATATTCAGATTAAGATGGTGGGATCTAGTTATTGAAGATTACCTCAGTGATTCATTATGGAATGGCTCAGGAAGGAGTAAAAATAACAAAGAAACAACAGGGATCTCTATAATACGGCTGGAAATCTAACAGCTCTTAGGAGTCCATCAATATCACATGCAATGATCTGCCAAGCCCTAAAGGTTCTCTTAAACCCGTATAACAAATTTTCTCAAGTTTAAGTTTATCATGCTTGTGAAGCAGTATTTACATTTTCGAGTATTTTATCTAATTTTCTATGTTTGTTTTGGCCCTTGGGCCACTGTTGTACCCCAAAAAAAGAAAGTTACTCCTTTCGTCGCAAATTAAGAGTCAACTATTCCTTTCGGGAAGTCCCAATTTAAAAGCCCACTTTCCTTATTAGGACATAATCAACGCACCAAAACTCAGAATAGGAAACGAGTTTGGTTTTAAACCACAAATTCTGATGGAATCAGTGGATTCTTAAAAAATGTGAAAGTCAAACATGGACTCTTAATTAGGGATAGTGGGATTATAAAAATATAGGGAACCATTATCATAGTATAGTAACGAAAGACACAAAAAAAAAAGTATTACCCTAAGTTTGCAGCCTATTTTCTTGTAGTCACTTTTTTGAAGACCTTTACAATCTACCCGAACCAGCTCATCTGTGAGAAACGCATCTCGCACCATGGGTATGAGACTACCGTAATACCCATTCTTAGCTGCAATTACAGCTTTAAGACATTAGACACTGCACAAACTACAAGTAGCAATAATCAGTAGACACGTGCAAACTTCAAGCAAAAGATATCAGTAGACTCAAAGTTTTACCTAGTTTCGTCAAGGCAGGAACAGCTAATCCCTTCTTTCTCATTTCTTTGGTCTCCTCCATGCTCAAGCCATCAATTGTAGTTTTTATCAGCCTTGGATATATGGGTTCTTGGGGTTTCCACAGCATTAATGGAATCAAGGGCCTCCTTTTGGGGTGATAATTCCTGCCTCTGTACAATACAAGCTGACCACCGTGTCTATGGATTATCTTACCGAATGTTTTATCCTGAAAAATAGAGATAATTATATCTCAATGAGTTCTTTGATGACGTAAAAGACAGAAACAATTCTCTCACACTCACATTACTATTACAATTCTCATATACGCCATCTATATCAATGTAATATTGAAGCTAGTTGTTGGGCCCATTTCTTATGTTAGTAACCATCTCACCCAAAAGCTTAAGCTGTTAAGTAATGGGCCAACAATGTATATCATACTCTTTAACACTCCCCCTCACGTGCGAGCCACTCGCACGTGGATAGACAAACGAAACCAAAGGCCAAACTAGCCAAACCAAAGGTGCATACTGCACAAACACAAAGGGGGAAACAAATGCAAGCGGGAGGATTCGAACCCGAGACCTTGCAGAACCTGAGCTCTGATACCATGTTAGTAACCATCTCACCCAAAAGCTTAAGCTGTTAAGTAGTGGGCTAACAATGTATATCATACTCTTTAACAGGAACTTTTGTAACAACATTTAAGGGTAAATTTACACACGTTACAAAGGGGACATATAAAGGAATATGTGTTCTCTCTCTCTCTCTCTCTCTCTCTCTCACACACACACACACACTCACATTCCTATTACAATTCTCATACAGGCTATCTATATCGATATAATATTGAAGCTAGTTGTTGGTCCCATTTCTTGGAACTTTTGTAACAACATTTAAGGGTAAATTTACACACTTTACAAAAGGGACGTGTAAAGGAATAAGTGTTCATTTACATACAAAATATATTACTGCACCTCAATCCATCTCAAATTGGTAAGACTCACTTTCCTTTTCAGTATGCCTCAAATTGATAGTCCCATTTCCTTGTTGGGACATAAACAATATACCAAATTGCGCAATAGAAAATAAGTTGTACCCCTGATTATCGATTAGATTGAAATTAGTATTTTCCTTAAAAAGTACGAAAGTCAAAGTAGGACTATAATTTTAAAACGGAAGGAGTATTAATCTATTTAATGGTTATGAATAAGCACAGGTCACTTGTGGTACTGTCTATTATATTTCAGATTCCAGATGAAAACATAATATCATAGAGAAAAAAGCTTAAAAGAAGCTAAACTACAATATAAAACAAGAATATAGAGTAAAAAGTTTCCTATAAATCTACGAGTTTAATCTCTCTATAATAATAACTAAAAGTACATAACGAATGAATGGGAAGTGTTATTATATGAAACATAATACCTCTAGTTGAGTAGACACATTTTTCATATCAACAGTTGGTACGCCCATGCACTTTATCCTCACCGCCTCAGCATGTTTCCAATGATTATGAATATCATTCAACATGTTGTGCGTTAAACCATCCCTTCCTACACAAGAACACACGATTAGATATATATATATAGAGAGAGAGATACAGAGACCTATACATACAATTCTTGTTCAGTAATAGCCAGAGCTTAAATTCAACTAAGCATCCCGTGGAATTTTACTTTATTTTCATAATCTGTAACACAAAACAAAGTACAAAGGCAATCTAAATAGACATGGATATAGAATTCAAAAACCTATAGGCCAATCCAGTAAATAAAACATTCGACTATTTGACAGAAACTAATTCAAGCAATATTGGGGAACCGAAAATGCATAAGGCTAATTCTTGATCATACTAATAATCGGCTAGAAATGTTTACAGCTAGATCACAAGCCCCCTTTTGAAGCCATAATTCGGATCCAGAGCCTTTTGTGCCGTACCTACACCCTTGCGTATTGGGTTGGGATCACATTGATGGTCGCACTTTCCTTTTCAGGATTTCTTAAACAATAGTCCCGTTTCCTTTTTTGCTACATAATCAATGTACCAAATCTTACAACATAAAATAAGTTGCATTCTTGACCATTGATCAAGTTGAAATTAGTGTTTCTTTAAAAAGTACATTGATTATTTTTTGATATCATCTCAGATTCCCAGGGGGTTGATTTCAGGCCTTATAGCATGGTTTGGAAAGGTTGCATACCTCAAAAAGTGAAGGTTCTAGTGTGGCTGACTGTATGGAAGAGGGTTAACACGGCGGATGTTTTACACCAACGAAAACCGTTCCTTCAGATATCGCCTGCTTGGTGTGCAATGTGCAAAAGGGGAGGAGAGACGGTGGATCATTTGTTGTTACATTGTCCAATTGCGCAGCATATTTGGGCTAATGTTCGAAGGGAGTTGGGGCTAGTTACAGCTTTTCCAGAAACATGGCATAGTGTACTTTCGATCAGTTGGTATATCAAGGGAAGCCGAAAGAAGGCTAAAATTTTATGGAGATGTTGTTGTTTGGCGGTGATGTGGTGCATATGGAAGGAAAGAAATTCAAGAATTTTCGAAGACAAGGAAACAACTGAAGACGAGCCGTGGAGTAGAGTTAAGGCGTTAGTATCATTACAGGCTTTTTCGTCCAATGCCTTTGGAGCATATTCAATTACAGATATTTCACGGAACTGGGCGGTGGTTTTGGGATAGTTTTTATTGTGGGATAGGTCCTATTGATACAGGGTGCTTTGGAGCGTATTCAATTTAATGATGATTAGTTGATTATTGTAACAGGAAGTAGCAAACTACCAACTTCTGCACATTATTTTCGTAAGACTTTTTTACCTAGGAAACAACAACAAAGAAAGTTCTGCATATTTTCTCAGGATGCTCATAAATGAACACTTTCCAAGTTCATTGTAAGATTAAAATGCTGATCATGTTCCTAAATGTTTTAACCTATCCCTCTTTTGGCATTGATAATGTGAAACTTCTAAGAATGTTCTTTGATTGTCTCCATTCTCCATTCTCCCGTATACACATTCATGTTATCAATGCCAAAAGAGGTGACAAACAGAGAACATTCAATAAGTTCACTTTATTCACTCAATCACACAGAATATTCAAAAATTAACAGGGGAAGCTAAGGGTCATTGGTCATTTTTACCTTTGAATGCTGAATTCTGAATGAGTGAATGCTTGATACTGATGAAACTTCTAAAAAATGTGTTTGATACTTTGATTTTATTTGTCTCTGAATGTTGAATATATGACATTGTAAAATTTACCCTCCTAATTATGATATGCACCAATAATTTATGACTGAAAATAATAGGGTCACTATTAGAATGGCATTTATTAAAGTTAAATTAAGCATTTAGAGACTAGTAAACAAACATCATTTCTACACCTTAATGCTGAATAGACTATGCAGCATTCAAAGGTAAAAACAAACACCAGCTAAGCTAAAGCAAGCGCATGCCAAATTCATCAAGATATCACATACTCTAACAATATATGAGAGAAACACGATACCCAGATTTATTTGCCGTTTAGTTTTATGCTTTTGGCAAGTCTCCATAAGAGCTTTTCTCTCAGCATTCGTCAATGGCTCCCCTTGAATTATCTCTCTCTTCATCTTCCTCTTCTCCTCCAACTTCAAATCCTCCTTCCCCTCCTCCACTGACTCAACCTGTAATGACCGCGATTTTTAAATAAGCCCTTTTGTATTTCTTACTAAATCTCAGAACAAGATCCCGAGAGCTGTGCACCAGCTCACCTTTTAATTTAGCTTTTAAATAATAGTAGTGCTAACCATACTAATAAGATAAAAATAAAGAAAAAAGAAAATAAAGCAGTGTATGTTTTTACCTCTTAATGCTAAAGGGAAGTCTATTCAGCATTAAGAGCTAGAATTGGTATATGTTATCTCACCTCTTATTATTGAATTGGATTAAAATTCAGCATTAAACATTAGGAGGCAAGTCCTGCAGTGAATGCTTAGTTTAACTCTAATGAAACTTTATTGCAATGGTATCCCTGTTCTTTTTAGTCGTTATGTATTGATTTATAAGAGCATCTCCAATAGGCATGTGTAAACAATGCCAAATAGGATTTGTGTAATTTACACATTGTGTATAATTTTTGGTGCTCCAATGGTGTTGTGTAAAATATGCCACATCATCTTTTGTGTAAAATGGGTGTGTATTTTACACATCCGCCTCATCATTTTCTCTCTCCAACCTTTTACAAAAACTTCAAAATAGTATAATTAAAAATTAAAAATATATTTTGTAATAAAACTTGCATATTTGAATTCTACTCATCAAGATCTTTAAATCAATACCCACTTTGACTATTTAATTATAAATAAAAAATGCTGAATATCATATATTCCATGTGTTTCCATATAATTGGTGCATCATAATTTTACACAAGATTATAAGTATGAACCATTGGAGCAAAAATGAGAATGTGTAAAACATTTTTTTATCAACCAAATGTCAATTATTTATTAGTCCACATGTTTTTACACATCAACTTCACACATTGCTATCGGAGATGCTTAACACAATAATAAGGGTAAAATTGTAAAATGCCGTGTATTTTCAGAGCTTAACAAAAGCAAACACGTTTTTCAGAGCTTCTGTTCAGCATTACGCACTCAGAGTTTAGTATTCAGCATCAAGTGTTCTGAGGCTGAATGTTGAATACTAAATGTTCAGCTGTGAATGCTTAATGCTGAATAGAGCACCTAAAAATTGTGTTTGACTATGAATGTTGAATGGGTAGCATTTCACAGTTTTAGCGTTATCATTATCATACATACAGGGAGATCACTGGAATAAAATTTTATTACAATCATATTAAGCATTCGGTGCTTACAACCATAAATGTTGAATTTGCATAAAATTCAGCACTAAACGGCTAATAAACAAACACCATTTTTGCTATGAAAAACAAAGAACAAAATTTATGGCTCCACCGGTTACGATTGTTTGTTACTTCCATTTTCCTTTGATAATATTATTGTACCTTAGGGTTCACAGCCGGTGCGCACACCCCAGTCCACTCCCGGTCCAACCGACCCGGTCCAAACGGCGAGTACTTTGGCTCCCTTAGCCCAATAGGCCTAACCGCCGGGCTGCTCTCCGTGTAGCTGAACCGGAAATCGAACGGTAAGTCAGACCGGAGCGGTTTTGTTCCGGTCCGGTCGAGTGAAGAGGGAGGGCGATAGGGTGCTTTTGTTTTCTTGTCGGATTGATTTGGGGATTTAGGGTTAAGGTTTGGGTGGAGGGATTGATGGGGTTTGAAGGAGTATTTTTGGTGGAGGTTTGAGGAGGACGTGGCGGTGGTGGTTAGGGTGGAGAATAAGTGGCGGCGAGTGGTGGAGTATTTCGGGCGGAAGGCTCGGCCGATGAAGATGAACATTTTGGAAGTGAAAACCATAAACTTTGTGTTGAGGGGATTGTTACAAATGAAATAAATCAACTATGAAGAAAGATTGGAGATCGATTTCATATTAATGATCACTCTTTTTCTTCTTGGCCAATACGTGAATTAGGGTGTAATTGAATCGTCGGATTACATATATATAATAAGAGATAAGAAGATCTTTGATGGGTTAAAAGTGGTAATTAGTTAAATAAAAATTATATAAAATTAAATAAAAATTAAACAAAATATAAGATAATAATTAATCGGATAAAAATTTAATAAATTTTGTATTTGATAATTTTAAATTACAAGTCTAAATATTATATAATATAATTTATTTTTATTTTAAAAATGCATACAATTTTAAATATTGTCTATAATTTTTTTTCTTTTTTTGCTAATGCAGATTCTCCTATCTATAAATAAGTTTTGTAAAAAACATTTTAAGTAGAAAAGTTCAATATTACATACAATATTTACGAACTAGTTAAACGTTAAGTATAGTTTCAAATTCTAATATAAATTTTATTTTTTTATAGAATTAAAATTTCTTATAAATACCTTTATTTAATAAAAGAAAAATGAAAATATCATATTATACGAAAAATTAATTTTATTAGTTGAGTTGTTGTGATTTTGGGTGGTCGAAAAATTTAATTAATCAGTATGATTATCTAAAGGGCATAAAGAAGAATATCAAAATTAATTAACTAAAAAATTATTTTTTTATTTGTTTTGTTATTCGGCAACCACGGAATAAAATTATACCACTTATAGGGATAAACTAATGCTATTTTTGGCGCGCTGGATAAAGAAGAAGGATTTGATAGAATAAATACTAGATATGATAAGAGTCGAAATTAATCGGATATAAATTATGTGAAATGTGATAGAAAAATAATCAGTCGAATAAGGATTAAGCTTAATTGGACTAGATAAGGATTAGTCGGATAAAGATTTAATAGACTTTGCATTTAATGAAGTCCTTAATTACAAGTCCGAATATTATACAACACAACTCGCCTGTTTTAAAAATACATGCAATTGTTGTCCATAATATTTATTTATTTTTGCTAATGCGATTCTCCTATTTATAGATAAGTTTCATAAAAACTCTTTTAGGATAAAAGTTTTATATTAAATACAATGTTTAAGAACTATGCATTAAGTACAGTTTCAAATTATAATATAATAACTTTTTTATAAAACTAAAGTTTTTTTATAAATATCTTCATTTAATAAAAGAAAAATAAAAATACTATATTGTATGAGAAATTAATTTGATTAGCTGATTTACTGTGATTTTGAATAGTTGAAAATTTTCATTAATCAATTTGATTATCTAAAAGGCGTAAAGAAGAATATCAAAATAATAAATAAATTAAAATTTTATTTTTATATTCGTCTTGTTGTCCGGTAACTATAGGATAAAATAAGGGTGATTTTATTTCTATCAACTATATCTTGTAGTTAATCCACCATTAAGACCAACTCCAACACAAAACACCATTTTGGTGTTGATTTAGCACTAAAATGGTGTCATTTTTACACCATAATTTTTTTCAACTCCAACCACAACACCAAATATAACACCAAAAAGTATATTATCTCAAAAAATAGAATATTCTCTTTATTATTCTATTATTTTATATCATCATATGAATTATTATATTGTACTAATTGTTTTATTATAGATATTATTATTAATTAACTTATAAGAATTTAAATAATTATAATTTATAAAACTAAAAATCACTAAATTAACATAACATATTTGTTATGGAAATAAACATTACATTGCTGGAAAAAAAAACATTACATTTAATTTTAAAAAATTACACGTAATTAAAATTCGAAATTAATCGACACTAATTCTCCGAATTAGTATATTCTTCCCACAAGTGTTCAGTTAAGGCATTTTGAAATTCAATGTGAGCTTCCTTATCCTTAATTTGTCTATGTCGAGCAAGGAATTCTTGAAATCGAGTATTATTATCAACCACCGTCTCAACTTGTGGAGTTGACACTTCAACTCATTCTTCAATTGATGCAGTAATATCACGTTCATCTTCGATTATCATATTGTGCATAATAATACACAAAGTCATTATATCATATAATGTATTTTTATTACCAAAAACGGGCTAGTCCTGCCGCAATTGCAATACTCCAAATGCACGTTCTACATCTTTTCTACATGCTTCTTATTTCAGTATAAATAATTTTTTCTTCGAACCACGTGGAGCATGAATACTTTGAACAAGAGTTGACCATTTTAAATATATACCATCAGCTAAGTAATAACTCATGCTATATTGTTTTCCTTGAATGACATAATGAACGGGGGAGTAATACCTTCAACAAGATTTACAAAAAGACGAGATGCCTCCTGTACATTAATATCATTATTAGATCCCGGTAGACCTGCATATTGTCCTCCCGAAGTCGTTGGACAATTTTTCCACTTCCGGTGCATACAATCTAAACTACCGAACATTCCAGGAAAACCTCGGGTTGACTAGTATGGAGTAGCCTAACAACATCATTAGTATTAGGTGATCGGAGATATTGCTCTGTAAACACTTCCACAATGGCACGACAAAATCGCTTCAAATTTTATCATGTGTGGCCTATCCTTAAAGATATTGAGAAATTTTCAAATATCAACGCCAATGCCGCAACTCGACTTCAACAACAAAGTGTTAACTCTGTTTCACCCCAACTAGGTTCTCCTAGTTTCGAGTATCCTACATCGGCATCCCCGGGGTTGTCTTTATTTAATCTTAATATGAATGATGAATAAATTGGTGTGACTTTAAGGGAAAGACCCATTGGAGTGAAAAAAGCGAAAGCAAAAAGAAAAAGTGGTGAAAATATTAATACAATAATTCAACAAAATCGAAATATTCTTGAAGTTATGAAAAAGAATGCCTTGGACAGAGCTCGTGCATCTGAAGCTAAGGAATATAATAAAATTTATTAACAAATTTAAATTATATATCCAATCCAGAACTTCGTGAGTTTTTTCAAAACGAGCAAATAAGAATAATGCAAAAAATAACTCAAGCACAAAGATCCCAACACAGAGAACATAAAGAATGATCTCAATATCGAGGATCTCAAGAAAAAGGATCTCAAGATCAATGCCAAGGATCTGAATATCCCTCAAATGATTTGGGTCAATATTGTTATCGCGATCTTCCAGAGTATTAAATAATTTTATACGTTGCATGTTTTAAGCTTTCTGTTAATTTATTTGATTTTAACTTTACGTTGTATTATTTTCGGCTTTGCTTTAGTGTACTTCATTTTAGTTTTATGTTACATTATTTTGGCGTTGTTTTAAATGTATTTCATTTTAATGTAAGTTTAAATTTATGAAGTTTAAATGTTCTAAATTTTTTGTCCTTATTATTATATATTAAAAATATTAATTACAATAAAGTATACATACATTTAATTAGAATAAATTAATTTTTTTAATAAAACAAATTATTAATATTGATAATTAAAAAAATAAACTAAAAAAATTAAATTAGAAGTATAAAAATGACCTAATTGATATTTATAAGTAAATAACAATAAAGATAAAAATTGAAAAAAAAATAAAAATGGTGGGATGTCGTGGGGTGAATAGTGCCACACCAAATATGGTGTGACACTATTCATTGTATCAAATTTGGTGTGATATTTGGTGCATAGTTGGAGCAATTTGGTGTAGAAATTACACCAAATTTGGTGGGATGGTGCTACCTTGGAGTTGCTCTAAATCATGAAAATTTTGAACAAAGTTTCATAATATTACTCTTTTCAAAATTAATAATATATCCACCAATTAAAATTAAATTATAATTGTATAAATTTAGATTCCAATTTTAATTAAGACTCATAATTCAAATATAATTTATTTTGTATTCATTTAATATTTACCTTTCAACTTATTTTAAACAGTTTTAGGGTTAGGGTTCCACGAACAAATTTCAACATATTTACCTTGAACTATATATTTTCATGTTTCACAAACATGTTGATTGATTGGCATAAATGGAAAAACTTTCAAAGTGGACAATAAATAAATCATGTGAGTGGTAGTTTATGAATTGATTCTATAAATTGTTTCCTTGAACCTCTTAACAGTATTCTCCCAATACTTTTTCTCACTTTATTCACAAGTTATTTTCTTCTTCTTTCAATTTATGAATTAGAAAAGAAAACTTAAACTAAGGTGAAATTGTGAATTTGTTGGTTTTATGTGCAGGTTTTAGAAAAAAATAATCTTACTATGAAGTATCTTAGAGTCCACTATTACAAAAAATGGCCAAGCAAATAAAACGATTGTTTATAAACCTTGAAGAACCCTAGAAAATGTTACTGGCAGTTAACAGAGAAAGATTTAAAAAAACGGTGGAAGCCTTGATATGAAGATAAAGTTTTAAGGTTTGTTAATTAAGATTTTGCCCGTTACTTAATATTATAATCTAAATTTTTAGAGTGGTTTATTAAATTAGTGAATATTTTATTATTAAATTATTATTTAAAATAATATTTATTACAGCGCGAGTTAACTGCAATATATAGTGGATAGAAAAAATATTACCCATAAAATAATACCACTTATAGGGGTGGTATAGTTTTATCCGGTTTTAATGGGATAAAAGGCTAATTAATCTCAAGTGCAATCATATCCCGCGTTGCACAAAACACATGATTGGATTTACTTATCATATCATTTCTAACAACAAACATCGTTTACCTTTAATCGCGCGCGAAAAACATACCCTAAAAAGATAATTAATCCCAAGTGTAATTGTGTCTGGTGTTACACCAAACGTGGGATAGGATAAAGACATCCTATCCACCCTTGCATCGAATATTTATCCTATCATTTTTTACCACAAACATCGAATAAGATTAATTAATTCAATGATACTTTTAATCTTGCGCGACAAGTACTCCATACGTGTCTGAAAACAAAATATTGATCATAACATTTCTGTCACCATCTACATATTCTAGTGGCTACGAAATCTTAGCAAGTTTTAGGTTTTTCTATTTTATTTATGCGACTTTTAATTTTTTTAAAATAACGAATTTATTTAGCATATGTGTATCAAATAATAAATATTATATTTGGTTATTCAATTCCATTTAACTATTTAAATTGTTATATTTTGAATGTTCCCTTAAAAAATTATGTTAGCTAATGATTAAAGTTGGTCACGTGCCACTCTCACGACTTACTTCAAGAAAATTTCGTCTAACCAAGTTATTTCGGCCATCTTCATCCTCTCTACCCGTTTTCCAACAAAGAATTTTTGGTTTTTTTAAACTATTTTATTTTAGTCAATTTAACCCTTACACCAAGCCTATATAAAGTTCTCTTATTATCCCTAATTTCACATCCTTATTTTTCCTCATACTCTTATTTTTTCTTGTAGAGTGCTCATCATAAAACCTAAATCTCTCAAGTAAATGACTATTATTATTAGCATTTAATGCATTCAAAAACCCAATATTACTAAATCATTGAATTAATCATTCGCCATCTTGGCCAAAGCCCTAAATTTAAAGTTATAATATAACTCAACGGGGTTTGAATTGGATGTGAGTTGGGTTGAAGAATAACACGAGAACAAAGCCTAAGGAAATGAATTAATGCATCTCGGCATAATTTTTTTTTAAAAATGATAATCAAACATTTGAAGGGAATTGAAAACCATATATAACTTTAACGGTTTAAGGGGGAAATAATAGTCTGAGTTTGAGGGAGGTGGGGGCCAATGATGAACTAGTTTATGTTATAGAGAGGGAAAACAAAATTTATTTATAGCTTGAGAGATAAAGGATATAGTTCGTCAGAAGATGGTCGGAAAATATGAAAAATGATCATAGAGGATGAAGATGGTTGGAAACGACTTTATTTAACAAAAATGTCCTCGAAGTTGATCATATGAGAAGCACGTGACCAACTATGGTCAATGGCTAATATACTTTTATAATAGAGTAGTGGATAAGTGGAGCAAAAGGTGAAAAAAAAATCAAACCGAGTCTATAAGACAGATTGAATTGTCAAATTTTCTCGGGTTTTCTTAGTGTTAGCAATCTGGTAAAAAAATTAGTGAATCAACTATCTTTGGTTCGGTCTTTGATATTATTTTTCTATTGGTAAGACTTGAACATGAGATCTCTCTTAGATTTAAATAAACGCCACTCCAGTTAAGCTCTCGTAAGTGAAGATGTGATAAAGCAAAGACAAACCAAATTAAAGACCGAGCTTCCGAAACTTCGATGGTCGAATTCAGAGTATCAATGGGATCAATGTAAGTTAGATAAGCACGTGAATTTGGTTTGATTTAAATTATAAATAATGGTTAAGCATCAAAAAAAAGGTTTTTTAGTTAAACTAGTTTTTAAGTGTTTTTACGAGTTTTACCAATATTCGAGAAGTCTCGTAGACACAAAGTGATAATGAACTCTTAAACCATGAAAATTTAGGTTAAATCGGAGCTTAAAACAACGAAAATAATAATAAAAAAAATCGAAAAAGAGTATTAAAAGTAGGAAAAAACATCATAAAAAGTGGGCCGATCCAACTATGCTAAGATGAATCGACCTGACACTAAAAAGGCCTCATAATTGATTTTCTAACTTCGGATCGATTCGGGGATGTTTAGATCGATCAAGTTATACTTTATGAGCAAAATTTAATCGCAAAAACACATTTTTAAGTGTTTTAGAGTCATTTTCGAAAGAAGTTTTTTGTCATATGTTTTCCTATAAATAAAACATTTGTATCAGCTGTTTTAACTAAAGTTTTGAGAGAGTTTTCTAAGCCAATCAATAGAATAAAACCTCAAAACTTTTTCGAGATAAGTCAACCACCAGGGTTTGTTTTTATGGTATATATTATTTGTTTTTAAGAACAATAAAAAATCTCAATCAATTTTTTTCAAGCGCATACCGAATGAGTAAAGTGGCTAGCATATTGGCGCGATATCGACGCATGTGATTCGTTGTGCGAACATGGTCATGCAATTCGAACAGAAGGCCTTGAACAACGGAGGTGGAAACTGCAATTCGACTATTGCTTGTGTGATTCAAGTTTCGTAAGTCAGTCGGTTTATCGAGTCTGTAAACTCTTATTATTTATAGTGAAATTTTATCGGTTGGTCCCGAGGATTAGTTCTACGTAAGTAGGGTTAACTTGTAATTTCGAGTGTTGTGCATTAATTGATTTATTACTTTACTGTGCTCGCATGTTATAAAATATTAATGCATTTTTAAAAATAACTTAACCGATATAGACTTAGGATTTAATGTTTCATCGAGATTAAAAATAGATTTTGTGAATAACCATTGGATAACAAATCCAGGGTTAATTTATTAATTGCTTGCGTCACGTTATTCACTAGCATTTTCAAACCCAAAGTCATTACCAAGTCACCAACCATTTGCTTATTTTCACCACCACAGCCCTACCGTCAACGTCATCATATGGACCATATCCATTGCACTGACCGAAACCAATCCATTAAAAAGTATGCATTCCGGTCCAAAAAAATCAAAAGAGCCGATACAAATCATAAGTAAACGAGTCGGCCAATTGACCCGTGAATACGCTTAGATGAAACAAAGTATAGTTAATTGATTATTTTAATACTTTAAAAATAGTTGAATGACCAAATATAATATTTTCTTTGTATAAAAATCTAGTCTATAAAATAAAGTAAACAAAGAGAATGAAAAATAAAAAAATATGGAAAGTAAAAATAAAATAAAAAGTGAAATGGGGTAATAAAACTTTTTTTTTGTTAAAATATAAACGGTACACAGATAGTTAGACACAGTCAATAATAAATTATGGGACATCAAATTTGTATGTTTCCTATTTTATACTTGTTAGAAAGAAAAATAATTGATTATTAAGTTACCTCAATATTTAATAATTATTTTTTATTACAAAAAAATAATTTAATGCACATATAAATCACGTATGCATAAATTCTAATTCTAATAAGGGTGCGCTTGATTAGCCACATTTTCATGAAAAATGTGATTTTTCCACAAAAGTTGCTACTTTTGTGTTGTTTGATTACCAAAATTTTTCTTGTAGTCAAACTCCCACTTTTGTCATGTTCATGTATTTTTTCATGTAAAGCTTGAAAATATTTTCTTTGGGGGGACTTGTTTTCATTTTTCAGGCAATTGTACAGTTTTTGAGATAAAATTTTACTCATTTTCTATATTAAAAATGCTGTAATTTAAAATACAAAATTTAATATTTAAAATCTACTAATCAAGATCAATTAAACAAGATCCAACATGATTATAAGATTATGTAAAAAAAAATACCAATATGTTTTTCTACATTAAAAATGCCACAAAACAACCAATATTTTTCGGGTAGAAAATTAAGGGTGTGTTTGATTGGCTTTTTTTTCCATGAGAAATATCAAATTTTCACTTGATTTGACAACTTAAGGTATTTGATTGACTTTTTTCTAGGGAAGATATTTTCCAACTTTTGCTCACATATTCACATTTTCCGCCAAAACAAAGAAAATATTTGGGGTTGTATTTATTTTTCAGGCAATTGCACATTTTTCAAGACAAAATTTCACCCATTTTTTATATTAAAAATGCTATAACTTAAAATACAAAATTTATTGAAAATTTAATATTTAAAATCTACTAATTAAAATCAATTAAATAAGATTTATCATGACTATAGAATTATGTAAAAAAAAAAATTAATAATTTTTTCTACATTAAAAATGTCACAATATAATAAATATTTTTTAGGTAAAAAATTAAGATAATCAAATAAATTTAATTAAATTTTTCATACAATTCAATTCTAAATAATTTAATTTTTAAAATTTTTTTTTTTATTTAAATTTTATGCTTGCAATTAAACGCACCGTAAGTGTAAAAGATGCGTGACGAACGTCCGTCAAAAATTTCGTATAGCAGGTGTTAAAAAGGGTTTGAAAAATACCGGTAACCGCCTGGTCTTTTTAACGATGGTTGTTTCTATGATTCGATTCAATACGCGGCACTTTCCTTCCTTCCTGGGTAGGGTTCTTCTTACTTCTATCGGAACCCGTCGTTTCTCTCTTTTTCTCTCTCTCTCGATAAAAACAAAACTATAACATCATAATCTTCTTCTTCTATATTTCCCACCCCTTTGTTTGTAAAAGGTAATAATCCTCTAACTCCCCCTCTCTCTTTATATATATATACATATATTTCTATTTTGTTTATTGGGTGTTTCAATTCGAGCTCAATTCTTTCATTTTCTTGATCTTGAGTTTCAACTGTCCAACAAACAAACAAATCCATCAAATAAAACCAAAAGACCCAATTGATCTGATATTATTTCTCACCAGATCTCTTTCTCTTTTTCAATCTTTCTTCATCAATCACATAGCTTTTTTTTTTTTTGACCAAGTCAATAATTATCTGCATTCAACCTAACAAACAATCAAACCTTTTTGTGAATTCTATTATCTTTCTCTGTATTTGTATTTTCATTTTTGTATTGATCAATTAGTCAATAAGAACAAGAAACCAAATAATTATATTAGTTTTCAATAATGGAGAACTACAATTCTTCATCACCATACCCTTACAATACTTCTTATGGCTACCCTCCAAATTCTGGTCCATACCCACCTCCTACGAATCATCCCTACCCACCCCCAAATTCAACTCCATATCCACCTCCTCAATATGCTCCTTATCCCACCATAGACTACACCAATCCACATTCTGGCTATTCCTATAACCACAGACCCTCTTATTCTGGCCCCATAGATTACAATCCTTCATATCCATATCCCTCTCGCCCAACTCATAGACCCTCGTATTCGGGTCCAATTGACTTCCAGTACCCTCCACCGTCCCCTGGATACACTTATCCCCACCATGGATATGCTTATCCCCCACCCAACCAATCCTCTCCTCAGCATACTATTCAACACCAGAATAGTTTTCAATATGGGTCATCTCAGCCTCATTATCATTATCAGCATTCTCCTCCACCACCCCATTCTGAAAGCCACTCCAGTGCTCCACCGTCTCGGTACAATAGCTTTGATAGCCACCAACCTCACCACCATCACCAACATAGCTCCTCGTCTGTCAGTATGGGTTCAACCACAATACATGATAATGCTAGTGATAGTAGTTCCCAAACCTACCCATCAGTTTACCCGCCCCTTGATGATCTTGTAAGTAATATGCACTTGTCCGAAACACACCACTCCGCCCCTGCATCTCCCCCTGCCCCTGCAGCACCAATGGGGCCAAGTTTCCCTTCGAAATATCAGAGTATAAGTGCAAAATATGATGCCGATTTACATGGCTATTCAAATAGCTCGTTTTCAAGTCAGAGTGAGTCATCTGCTCATCATTCTTTTACACATTCAACTTCGTTTGCCGAATCGAATAAAGGTTTGCAAATTGTGCCCTTTTCGACTTCTAAGGGATCCTTGAAGGTTTTGCTCTTACATGGGAACTTAGACATCTGGGTATATGAGGCGAAAAACCTTCCAAACATGGACATGTTCCATAAAACTTTAGGGGATGTGATTAAATTACCAGGGAAGGTGGGTAAGATCACTAGTGATCCGTACGTCTCGATTTCGGTTAGAGGTGCTGTAATTGGAAGGACTTACGTCATTAGCAACTCTGAAAATCCGATTTGGATGCAACACTTTTCAGTCCCAGTTGCACATTATGATGCCGAAGTGCACTTCTATGTTAAGGACAGTGATATTTTGGGGTCCCAACTTATAGGAACCGTTGCCCTTCCGGTGGAACAGATATACTCCGGAGGTAAACTAGAGGGGTTCTTTCCAATCATCAATGCGAGTGGGAAACCATGCAAGCCTGGAGCTGTGTTGAGTCTGTCGATTCAGTACACCCCAATCGAGAGCTTGAGCATTTATCATCACGGAGTGGGGACCGGTCCGCATTATGGGGTACCCTCCACTTATTTTCCACTTAGGAAAGGCGGGACGGTTACACTTTATCAAGATGCCCATGTACCAGATGGGGCCCTACCGAATTTCTTGCTTGACAATGGTACACAATACGTGCATGGAAAGTGTTGGCGTGATATATTTGACGCAGTTCGTCAGGCCCGGCGTTTGGTTTATATTACGGGGTGGTCAGTGTGGCACAAAGTTAGGCTGATTAGGGATGCTAACATTAATACGACGGATTGTACTCTAGGAGATCTTCTCAAGTCCAAATCACAGGAAGGTGTGAGGGTGCTTCTGCTTGTATGGGATGACCCCACTTCAAGAAACATCATGGGCTACAAAACGGTAAGTACTTTTCCTTGTATTTGAATTTCTTCATGGTTTATGTTTGCCACAAATATACTCCCTAATCTTAAATTGATAGTCCCGCTTTGACTTTGGTAATATTTATGGAAGGCAGCCTAATTAATGGTTAAAAATACAACTTATATTCTAGTGTGAGATTTGGGCATTGATTATGTCCCAAAAAGGAAACGAGATTATCAATTTGAGACCCTGGAGTAAAAGGATTCATGGTCTTGCCTTATTCTAGTATCATTTGGAGCTTGCAGTCTGTTTACATGGTTGCACTTTTGACATTTTCACTTTGGTATTCATGAGGCTGCTTATATTAATTCTTGTAAGCAAGCTTATTGGGATACGCCTTCTTCATTTAAGTCCTTCGTTGGAGCTTGATAGAATTATCTTCCTAAATTTACATCCTTAGCTTTCAGTTTCCAAGACCCTTTAATTTTTATTCTCTAATATTATTCAGTATTCCTTAAATGGTATCTCCGCCCGAAGAAGTTGGTTTAGTAGATTCTATATGGTATTTTTCTTCTGTAAACAATGTTTTATGTAGTTTTTCCATTGGGTAGTTCTAACACTTACTTTTTGCAGGATGGAATTATGCAAACCCACGATGAAGAAACTCGCCGTTTTTTCAAGCACTCCTCAGTGCAAGTTCTGCTTTGTCCTCGCATGGCTGGAAAACGACACAGCTGGGTCAAGAAAAAGGTCTGTATAGACATAAATCCGCTCTCTCCCTCTCTCTCTCCAAGGAATCTTGTCATTTGTCAACATAATGCCAAATACTCTACAATTTCCCACATCCTGTTTATGTCATTCTATTGTATTCTTTGGAACTTCTGGATCCAAGTGAGCTACTTATGGGTCCACGGTTTTTGGGTATTGAGACGGCCCATGTGGGTTCATTTGGTAAGTTTCCTTTCCACTTACACGACAAGGAAATTGGTGCAGCTGCAACTTACCAATATGTACAAGCTATTTGAATAAGCGACTGAGGCACAAAAAAGTAACCGGAGCATATAGATTTATAAACAAGTGTTGTTCAACAGAAATTTCATCCTCATGTTCAAGTGGATAACCAATTTGTTAATATAGGAAAATTCTTGTTTAGTCCTTTTAACAGGTGTTGCATGATTGATAAGCAAGCATGTTGCAAGTTGAATTCCCCAATGTTATTGGGAACCTTTTAGCATAACTTTGTTTATTTTGAGCCAATTTGGTAATTCTTAAAGCATGACCCTGCTCTAGACTATATTTAGTCTTTAGACTCTTTACAATCTCTGGGACATTTGAAAATGGTGCGATTTGTTTTAAAACTCTGTGACTTGGTCCTCCTTTCTCTTCCTATATTTGATCGTAAGTTTCGTATTTCTTTTATTCTTTTATATCATCAACATTTCCCATAAAGTTGTAAGTTGCCTTCTTCAGAAGTTCCTGTTGAAATGTCACAATTCTTATGCAAGCATGAGGTTTCTACTACTGTTTTGTCATCCTGAAAGAATTTTCCACAAATATGATCTGTTGTTGCGAGTAAGAAGGAAGAGATAGACCTTCCTCTTATCAAAAACGAAAAAGAAAAAAAGAAGAAGATAGAACTTAACTTTCCCCTACCTAATTTTGATGCACCATTTAGGTTCCTTTTGATATAGGAATGTGAAGAAAAATGTCTCATTGTCACATCTTGGTCCAGGCCTAGTGAGATATCGTCCACGTAGGGGTAATGGGCTCAAGCTCACACGATTTTGCTTTTCATCAAAAGGCCTTTGAATAGAAAGGACTAGTGGTGACACATATATAGCACACTAGTTCACCTCACCCAAGCAATGCGGGATGAACCCATAGTGTATAGCCTGCTAACACCTACTACAGCCACACTGGGGTAAATACAACAACCCGTCCACTACACTAGCCGTTAGACTTGATAAAACATCTTTCATTTCTGCTCCCATATAATTATTTTGCACGTGTCAACGTTAGTTCATTTTGCAATTGCATGGTTAGAAAATTTTGCAATGAACTTCTGTTCTTAATTTTTTTCACTATAATATTTTTAGGAAGTTGGAACAATTTATACGCACCATCAGAAAACTGTGATTGTGGATGCTGATGCTGGCAATGGTAGAAGGAGAATTGTAGCTTTTGTTGGGGGACTTGATTTATGCGATGGACGATATGATACTCCTGAACATCCCATATTTAGGACACTACAAACAGTGCATGTGGATGATTTCCATAATCCTACTTTCGCGGTAATGTCTTTCATCATTCTTGGTGATTAAGGTTATGTTTGATTCCCCCTCAATTTACAAATTGGCCATTCAAAATTATTTGATTCGTGAATTATATTGGTATTACACTGTTTGGGTGCAAAATGAAGAACTAAAAGAGTTTCAAATCTATGTTAATGTTTAAGTTGAATAAAAAGGTATATACATACTTGACATTACATAATATACAACTACGATATGAAATTCGTTAGGTTAAAACACATCACATAAAAGTTATATTTCAATTGATAAATTTACAATTCATCAGTTTAGAACGATAACTTATAAGTTACTCCCTTTGTTTCTAATTGATATTCCCACTTTGACCCTGATACTTTTTAAGGAAACACTGATTTCAACCTAATCAGCTGTCAAGAATACAACTTACATTATGTTGTGAGATTTCATACACTGATAATGTCTGAAAAAGGAAATGGGAATATCAGTTTGAGACACCCCAAAAAGGAAAGTGGGACTATCAGTTTAAGAGGGAGGGAATAGATTGTTCATGCAACCAAATGCGTTGATATTATATGGTACTATTATGTACTACTTAAAAATTTTAGGAGAGATTTTAGGGATTGGTTGTAATGAATTTAATGATGGAAATACTGTGGGGTAGTAACGAATAAACAAATTTATTATAATTATTTCTTGAAAATTTCATGTGTCCTTAAACAGGGGAACCTAGCTGGTTGTCCAAGAGAACCATGGCATGATTTGCACAGTAAGATAGATGGTCCTGCAGCATATGATGTTCTCACGAACTTCGAGGAGCGCTGGTTAAAAGCGTCAAAACCCCAAGGCATTAAAAAACTTAAGATTTCGGATGATGATGCTTTGCTTAGAATAGAGAGGGTTCCTGAAATACTTGGGGTGGCTGATGCTCCTTGTCTTAGCGAGGATGATCCCGAGGGTTGGCATGTCCAGGTAAATCAATACTCCCTCCATCCCTTATAAAGAGTCCATGTTTGATTTTCACGTTTTTTAAGAATGCACTAATTTCATCACAATTAATGGTTTAGAACAAAACTTGTTTCCTTTTGTGAGTTTTGGTACATTAATTATGTCCTAAAAAGGAAAGTGAACTTCTAAGTTGGGACATCCCATAATCGAATAGCTGACTCTTAATTGGCGTGTCCAAGTAATTGATACCTCTCAGTGCTTGTCCAGCCGCCCGGTCCTGAGGATGTACAGGGTGGGGGGACTACACATGACCATGGTTACAGTAAGTTTTATAACTTATCAGGGGGCCAATGTTTTATACAATTCATTATAATAAAGGCCCAAAGAGTGGGTTGTATATGGTATTTAATTTTTTGTACAGGATCTTATATATCTTGGGACCAAACCTGCCTCTCAGTTGCCATAATTGAATGTATATCAATGTTTATATGTGGTTGTCTTTTATATTTATTTTTGATGCAGGTTTTTCGTTCGATTGATTCGAGTTCCGTTAAAGGCTTTCCAAAGGATCCAAAAGAAGCCACAAACAAGGTGGTGAAAATAAGCCATTTTCTCTGTTTTGGGATTTTGAATTACATTCCCCCCCCCCCCCCTTTACTTTTTTCTTGTTCACCTTTTCTTGAAAACTGAATGATAAACTTTGTTTTAACAGAACCTGGTATGTGGGAAGAATGTACTCATTGATATGAGCATACATACGGCATACGTAAAAGCCATTCGTGCTGCACAGCATTTCATTTATATCGAGAATCAGTACTTCATCGGGTCCTCTTATAATTGGAGTACATACAAAGATTTAGGTAAAAAAACCCTGCTCTTTCCACTGACAGGAAATTATTTTTTGTTGTGTGCCTGAAATTACCAGATTACCCTTCTTAAATTTGGATAAATAAATACAAATGAAATTGGATTCTGATCCATGACCTTTATTATAAAGACAAGTATCTCAATCACTCACTCAAACACTATCATATGAATTTAATGTTTTTAAAAAATCTACAGTGTGTAAAGACTTACCAGCTAAAATATTGCTACACATCAAGTGTGCTATGAGTTCTAGTATTTAATATTTATATTATTTGGTTTGAGTTTCATGATTCCTTAAACAGTAGAATTATGTAAAAGTCCTCATTACTTCTTATGTTGTCTTTCTACAGGTGCTAACAATTTGATTCCAATGGAAATTGCACTGAAAATTGCTGAGAAAATTAGATCACACCAGAGGTTTGCAGCATATATTGTTATCCCAATGTGGCCAGAGGGCAATCCAACAGGTGCTGCCACTCAGAGGATTTTATTTTGGCAGGTAAACATTATTTTATATTTATGGCCTTAAAATCTTCTCTCAATTATTATTGATAGTCCACTTTGCCTTTTGTATTTTTTAAAGAAACACTAATTTCAACATGCTCAATGGTCAATAATACAACAACTTTTCGATTGTGAATCTGGTAGATTGATTTTGTCCCAAAAAGCAAATGTCACTATCAGTTTGAGACATTTCGAAAAGGAAAGTGAGACTGTCAATTTGAGACGCAGGGAGTAATAGGCTTCTCAAGTTAGTTATAATTTGTTGCTTATCAATTAATCATATTCTTGGTGATTTCTAATATTTTCAGCATAAAACGATGCAAATGATGTACGAGACAATATATAAGGCGTTGGTAGAGGTTGGACTTGAGGATGCTTTCTCACCACAAGATTATTTGAACTTTTATTGCCTTGGGAACCGTGAGGCTGTCAACCCAAATGAACCTCCAAATACTGAGGCACCTGGTACAGCAAACACTCCTCAGGTCTCTCTCATTATCCTTTTTACCCGCATTACATTCATTCATTGCAAAATCTCTCTCTCTGATCGCACACAGACACACATGTTCATTTTGAAACAATATTGAAGTATGGTAATAGATAATAGCTTTAACTGCAAATATCGAATCGAATACGTCAATAGATGCTTGTGTATAATTTAGTATGTTCATCTTAATTGCATAAACTTAAACCTTTAACTTTTAAAATTGGAATATGTTATTCGACCTAATGGTGTATGATAAGCACAGTAAGAATAGAAAGCATATGGTCCTATATGAGAATCCGTGTCATATTTAATGCACGCGGTAACCTTGTTCTTATTGTTATATGGGTGTCCTTATCATGTGCCCTAGGCACACGTTAGCATGTCCACTTTTAAAATCAATTTCATACCCATTTTTTGTTAGAAAATAAATTACAAAATAACCTCAGCCATACCCATGAAGTATCTCTTGTGCCACATCTAAAAATCAAATCTCAATAAGTCAGTGGATACTTATTTATCAAATACTTGCCGGCTGGTATTTGGTGCTGTATCTGAGACATATCCAAGCCAATATCCATGCACAGTACTCCACTTTTTGCAGTTCTCGGAGTATACCTACTTAGTGATGGCAAAGAGGTCCAACCCCACAAGTTTCCAACCCAAGCCTAATGGGGTGTTTTTACAGTTGGATATTTAAAACTCGGTGGGTTGTATAAACAACAGATTCACTGACTTGTAGGTGCTCTATTTTTGTTGGTTTTAGGCACAAAGTCGAAAGAGCCGAAGATTCATGATATACGTACACTCAAAAGGGATGATAGTGGATGATGAGTATGTAATAATAGGGTCCGCAAACATAAATCAACGGTCGATGGAGGGCACTAGAGACACGGAGATCGCCATGGGAGCCTACCAACCTAATTATACCTGGGCAAGACAACAAAGAAACCCCCGCGGACAGGTAAAAAGGGCCTTTGAGCTAATATTATGTTAATTGCTGATTTTGTTTTGTTTTGATCTCTAGCGCCATCAAAAAAGTTGTGGAATAATAATAATCAAGAAGTTCTATGATACATTATAAACTCATGGAATACTCCTTATATCTCAAATTGATAGTCCCACTTTGACTTTGGTACTTTTTAAAGCATCACTAATTTCAAATTACTAATGAATACAACTTAGAGTCTATTGTGAGATTTGATAAATTGATTATGTCCCCAAAAGGGACTATAAATGTGAGAAGTACCAAAAAGGCAAAAAGAAAAGTGGGGCTTTTAATTTGAGACCGGAAGTAATATAAATCCACTTTTTTGTGTTCCATTATGTGCTGAAGTATACAACTGTTGGTGATTTTGTGTATTAAGATAGTTCTGGAAATATAATCTATAGCTTTCTGTTGTTCAACAATGAAAAGTGAGTATCCATTTGCCTAGAAACGATATGGTGCTCATTCTTCTCTTTCCCATAAATGTGATGGAAGAAGTTTTTCTTCTTCTTTTGAATATATATACGCATTTGTTTAACATTATTCACTCGTCTGAGTTCTTTCATGAGCTTATTTATGTGAGGTTTTATGAAACATATTTTGCATCAAAATGCCTCCATCGTAGTGCCATTTGGGTTGGAGAGATCGCAGTAACCATGTCCCTAAATCCCAAATCTATGGAGTGCCTGTGGGCTGTGGCCATGGGCCAGCCTCTTTTCTATGTAAACTTTCAGGCCTTAGGGCAGAGCCTATTCAAAAACTGACCCAGACCCAAGTGCCCAACCCATGGATGCCCCCACCAAGGTGGGCAGGGGTGGGGTCAAGTGGGCCTAAAGGTGGGCCCGCTTTATTTTTGAAATATGCTAAATTGTACTACTGTTGGTATTTTAAAACTTCAAAATAGCATACTTGCAAATTTGTTTACACCTCTTGAATCTTTGGAGTCACTTTCTTGAAATAATGGAGTATAAATGAAGAGTGTATTTAATAACTCTCCGCTGTATTTAATTTTTGCCCCCAATATTGCTAAATTTGGGCTAGGCCACTGTAGGTGGGTTCTTTGGAGGGGGTGGGGTGGTGGTAGTTGTTTTTTGATGATGGTTCTCGTCAAGAAAACGCTTCTTCTTCTTGGTTTTGTAGATATATGGATACAGAATGTCTTTGTGGGCAGAGCACCTCGGACGTATGGACGACTGCTTCACAGAACCAGAGTCCTTGGAATGTGTGAGACGCGTTAGGTCAATGGGGGAGGTGCACTGGAACCAATTCGAGGGCACTGATATAACCGAAATGAAGGGCCACCTTCTGAAGTATCCTGTTGAAGTTGATCGTAAAGGCAAGGTGAGGTCACTTCCTGGATGTGAAAGTTTCCCGGACGTAGGAGGGCAGATAGTTGGATCTTTCCTAGGGATTCAGGAGAATCTAACCATCTAAAAAAAAAAAAGAAAGAAGACGACGCTTGTTAAGCGAATGTATGTAGTGTGAGATTAGGTTATTGGATTATTTTTTTGGCAGTTTTTTTAGTTTGTTTAACAATTCTAATGTACAGTCTATTTCTTATTTATAAAGCTTTGGCTTTTGATGACGATGTAAACTTTTTTGTGATTGTTCTTTTGGATACTAACAAAAGAGAATAATTGGGTAGATTTTGTGAGGCTTGTGTTTTTGTACATTCATGAAACTGAAACTATGGAAGGATTTTGGTTGATGCTTGGTAATCTTCTTTGTGTTATCAGGCAATCCTCTCTTCTTCTTTTTTTTTTTTTTAATTAGCAAGGAATCCACCAGTGGGCAAGCCGTTGACATTCGGGCATCGTAGTTTATTAGATTACATACTCCTTTTCTTGAATTAAGATTCCTATTAGAACATACGTCTAAAATTAAGATTCAATCTATTTTTTGAGTTGTGATTTTCATTTTTATTTTTGTATTATGATACAATCCAAGTGAACTATCTAGGTGGTGCTAATCCTCCTTGTTAATTGCGTTTAAAACATGCATTTCCGTGTTTAAAATCATATCTTTTTAAAGCATAGATTATAGAAATAAATCAAAACAAAGTAAAGATTATTTCCAATAACTTTTGTATTAGCCAAACACTCAGCACTTTATCAATATAATTTTTTATATATAAATATTTAATTTTTTTTAAGTTATTTGTATCATCAAAATAATTACTTAGAATATTGTATACTATATATTTTTAAAATTATATAAAAATTATAACAGTAAATACAATTATTTGAGTTTTTATTTATTTTTATTTTTAACTATGCTTGTTTCTGAACTTAATTAGTAAAATAGGAAAGTTTTAAACTTATTTGTGAAAATGAGATTATTTTAAAATCGCTATTGAAATTGACGTTTTTTGCTTAACAAGCGTCACTGCAAGTGGCGTTTTTAAGATGGGGAAAATTTGGTCAAGTAAAAACAAGATAAGTTCTGCTTATGGTTAAAAAGAAAATCTAACTTCCATTTCCATTCATTCAAGCATAAGTACAACTTAGATTTTCTTTTTAAAGTATAAGCAGAATTTATAAAGATGAAGAAGATGACAGAGACGACACCTTCAAATTTAGGATAGATGATGCCAACACTTATCTCGTTTGAGAAGTTGGAAAAAACGCCATAATGTATGCCGAATTAAGAGAAAAAACGCCATACATTTAAGTGATTTTTACTTCAATTTTTTTTATCTTAAAAAGACCATCTGCATTAACGTTTTTTACGCAAAAAATGCCAACTTTAATAGCGATTTTAAAACAACCACATTTTTACAAATAAATTTAAAACTCTCCTATTTTATTAATTAAGTTGAGAACCAAGCATGGTTAAAAAGAAAAAGTCCAATTATTTAAGGGATAATATCATCAAAATTTAGTCATATTAAACTTTAAATTTTAAAACACCCCGCCCACAATGGTAGGTCCGCGCTACTTGTGGTGGAACCCTGCTAGGCAGCACAAACAGCGGCAGGGAAATAAAATAAGGTCGGGTGAGAGTTGATCTGGTCCGTTGATCAAAGTAATCCCCACTTTCAAGAGTGGTCCCTATCTTTTCCTTAATCGTCGTGGTGCGCCGGTCCCACGGGCCACAAAACAATTGCCACTAGCCCACAAAATAGTGGCCCGAAACTAAAGTTATGTTCACTTTGACGCGTCCAATTGACCGTGATCCCTACTCGCCCTGATAATGGTTGAGAGCAAAGTCTCAAAATGTGCACTTGAAAATTAAAATGTTTAAAACAATGTGAGTTAAATAATTTTTAATTATTTTTAAAAAAGCTGTTTATGGTTTGATTTTACAATCTCTCGAAAATACCCGCAATCTTATCACTATGACGCATCAGTTATTTTAAATAATTTATAATTATTGCATATATGTAAAATGTTAAATGTATCACTATTATTCTGTTGGTCATAAAAATTATAATACAACACTATAAATAAATAAAGAATAAAAAATATTAACAATGCTTTTATCATTCAGACTATTATTGAGGGTGTATAGTGTGAGCTATAATTCAAAAAATCGTTTTAAGTCACAAGAGAATATTACAAGCTATTTGATTGCATTAAAACATGATAGTGTACACAAATGAATAATAAACTAAATACATTTGATTGGTAAACAAATGTAACTTATTTAAATAGTTTCTTTTAACAATACTTGTAAGTAGCTGAACTTATTGTTATTGTTGAGTAATTCTAATATATTATTTTACATGTGTATTAATTTTCTAAACGCTAAAGATATACTAAAAATTGTACAATGGTACGAAACAAGAAGGGAAAAAAAATAATATAACAATAAATGCTTTAATTATATAAAACCAATTTGATGGAATTTTTGTTATAGATGAATTTCACTACTTATGCCGACTCGCAATCCTTCAAATAAAAATTTGTTCAAGGTAAATAAATCAAATTTAAATATATATTGGTACTTGACATATAATAAGTTTGATTTGATAAGTTCTAAAACACTTATAAATTATGATAAAATTAAACTCGCTTAAACAAATTTTGATTAAAAGTTTCTTTGAATTTGGTTTGAAATTTAAACAAACCAAACTTAAAGTTATTCTAATTTTGAATAAATGATCCGTTTGTACCTCGAACTTTGTACCCGGTTTTAAGTTGCAACCTAAATTTTAATTTGTTCTACCTTACACTTCAAAATTCAAAAAATAGTTTTAAATGCACACTTTATTAACATTTTGTCCATTTTCTAACAGAAGATGCAAAAGAAAGAGTATAAAGGTAAATCATTATCATCTTCTTCTTCCTACTTTCTTCTTTTGCTTCTTAAATCATCATCATCATCTTTTTCTTCTTCTTATTCTACCTTTCTCCATTCATTTTCAACCATTTTATTTTCTATTCTTCTTTTCTACCTTTTGTTAGAAAATAAATGAAATATTAACAGAGTGGGTATTTAAAACTATTTTTTAAAATTTGGAGTGTAATATGGAATAAAGTAAAATTTGAGGTGCTCTTTAATTTTTAAGGACTGCATTTAAACAATCGGTGACGTTTGTTTAGTACGCGCCAGAGGGGGTGTGGTGATTATGAAACACTCAAACGCCGAGTCCAAGCAAACGAATAAGGGGTGACGTCATCGGAGGTGCGTCGGGATTTGGGAAGACTAAAGAGCATAGAGTGTGGGGCCTACTTGAAGCAATGAAGCACATCACCTTAGCCTCAAAACCTAACCGTACACGTGGAGCACCTTATTTATGGTGATACCAGCTGTCATTTAGGGACACAATTACTGAAGGTGAAGCCACCAAGGAGAGGTTTGTTCAGCGAAAGTGGGGACTGGACCCCAATCTCATCTACCTAAGCCCACATATTATCTGTTTTATTTTATATTTTTATCGTCTACATCTTCTTATTCGCTAAATATTGGAGTATTTTCAATTATAAAACACTATTTTTGATCAAATTTTTTAAAAAAAATATAAAAATTTAATAGTTAAAAATACACATGTTATGGTATACATTACATCTATACTAATTGATGAGTTTTATACACACATCAAGATGTCACATCAAAGTTAAAACACTCACATCAATAATATATACACAATAAACTCTCATATACTAATAATTTTGTCTACATTAAAAATACCATAACTTAAAATAAAAAATTCAAAATTTAATATTTAAAATCTAATAATCAAGATCAATTAAACAAGATCCATCATGACAATATAAATTTGCAAAAAAAATAATTTAATGTGTAACATTTAAGGACGTACGTTATTGGTCATCTCAATCTGTCATTTTTAGAACGTACGTTATCTGGTTGGATTATATTCAAAAGACTCTTTAAAAAATTAAAAACAAGTCGGTCAAATCCAATATACTTTTAATTTTTTTCAACATGAAAATATATTGAACTTATGTTTCAGTAGTTCACAATGTTAGACTAAACAAGATAATGGACTTAAAATAGACTGATTGATTTTGTCGATTTAAATTTGTCACACGTTAAATTTTTTATCCTATTATTATATTTTTTTTATTCACCGTGCCGGATGGCACGGGTATATCCTAGAACAATTATAAATTATAGAACAATAAAGTATCACATATAATATAAATAAAAAAAGTTAAACAATGGCAGTGAAAACATGGACGTACTTATTAAGGCCCGAGGGGGTACAGTCGTACCTCCTTTAATTTAATTTAATTTTTTTTATGTGTATATATATTAAAAATAAGAGAATGTTCGAATTATACCGATGTAAGATTCAGAAATTTTACATCCATTCATAATTTTTTTCTCATATAATTATATTCATAATTTATCAATTTCACCATTAAATAAGTTATTTGTATTGTATTTATCAAATATGCAAAGTTTCAAATCAATCTAATATTTGTAACCATATAATCACTATAATATTTTTTACTTATTTTTTTTAAATTCATAATTTAGTATGTAACATGATTATGATGAGAGACTTATGCATCTTCAATTAATTTAATTTTTTGCACGCATCTTTGAGATATTATAATTAACTAATTTAACGGCTACATCGATGAATTAAGGTTTATAACTCAATATATAACATGATTATGATGACAGACTATTACATCTCCAATTAATTTAATTTTTTTCATGCATCTTTGATATATCTAATTCAACAGTTAGATCGACGAATTATAAAATTGAGACAAAGTTATTGATTGGTGTAAAACTTCTTTGTTTTACACCAAATATAACTTGAACATTCCCCTTAAAAATATTATGTATTTGATACTATATTAAACAATAAATACTATTGCATTTAACAATGCTCAATTTATCACTTGTTGATTTTTATACTCCTCAAGAAAGTAACAATTTTTGTTAAATATTAAAACTTATTTTTTATTATGAGATTTAATTTATTGTTATGTCCATAAATGGAATGAGAATATTAATTGAGATGTCTAAAAGAAAAATGTGGAATTCTTAATTTGAGACTGGTAGAGTAGTTTTTACCCAACTGACTTATTCTACTGCCAAATAAAACATGATTTTTGGCAAAGCTAAGTACAACTGTGGAATGACAAACCTAACAATACAACTTTGGGCACACATTTGTATGACTTCTCAAAATATATAGCACTTGATTTAGTCAAAAGCTCTCATTTAGGGGAGGGCGGGTTTGTGAGCGTTAGAACACACGATTATTACACATCCACATGATATTGGCTCTAGGTTCCTTATGCTTCTATATGAAACAACCTATGTCCTCTTCCAGGATGACTAGCGCAATGTGGAAGTGTAATTTAGACTTCTTGAACCAACATATAAGTCAATTAAGATCTCATCATTACATTACTGACGTAAGATATAAGTCATTATATAATTTCTTTTGATATCGTACTCCCTCAAAAGAATTCCTGCGTACGTCCCTGCGTGAAAATGATATGACAAAAATAAGGAAAAATATTGTGAGAGTGATTTTCTATATAAGTCTACTATACAATATTTATTTATTACGTGTAGATATTTATTTATTACGTTATTATTTTTGCTTTTATATTTTATTTTTTGAACTTTGCTTAAATTTTTATAATTCCATTGTTAATAAAATTTATTTTGTTAGAAAGTATAATTCAAGATCTATCAAATAAGATTTATATTCTTTATGATTTTTATTAATAATTTGAATTGCAATCTTATTGACAATATTAGTAAAGATGATTTTTAGAATTTGATTATGAGGAATGTTTTTAGTATCACATAGAAATTATGTCTTTAGACGTTCTTACGTGTCCATGTTTTTGGTATATTTTATGTGAGAATGCGCATATTTGGGCGTGCCTATATGAAAAAACGTATTGAAATATATTGTGAACAACAGTTCATACACGATGCCTACACCTTTTAGTTTAAACTTAAGTTTACGTTTAAGCGCAAAAGGGTTATGCTTTTTGTTTTATTTTTTGAATAATGCATACGGTACAAAATTAAGTTGTTTAGACAAAATAAAATAAAATTATAGTGATTGATTTGGGGAAGAAATTAGGATTTAGATTTAGAAATTTGAGAAAAAAAATTAGGCTTTTGTTAAAGAATGAAGAGATACGAGAATAAGAATAATTAGGGATTTAAAAAGAGTATAATTGAAAAACAAGGAGCATTTGTTTTCCTTGATCGAATACAATGTTTGAGAAAGAGATTTTTGAACAGAGATATAATGGAACGAAGAGAGAGGGAACGGAAAAGAGACTGGTGAGTAAAGGAAGAAGAAAGTAACTTAGAGATTGGGAGAGTACAAAAATATCTAATGTTGCTCTTTTTAAAAAATAAAATAAAATCTTAATAAACTACCACAAACCCTTAAATTATTTTTATTTACCATTTTATACCTTAAACTAAAAAATTTGAAGTAAGATGACATAAATTTTATATTTTTATGCCTATATTAATTGTTTATTATTATTTTTAATATAAAAATATTTTACTTAAAAGGCTTACGCTTTATCGTACTGAGGCTTATGACTTCTCTTTGGTCAAGCAAACGAAAACACCTTTGCCTTTTAAAACATTGTATGCAACTATCAATTCATGTAAGAAGTAGTTGGTAGAACTCAAATACATGTGAGTGAAATTTTGAAAAAATTCTTAGGTTCATTTAATAACAATATGAAAAATTAAAATAAAAACACATAATTTGTTTGAGTAGTTGATGTCAGCGCCGGCCCTGACTTTTGAGGGACCCTAGGTAAACTTTTCTCCTAGGGCCCTTTTGCATAAAGGGGGTCTGATACGTTGAACAATTTATATAAATAATGTTTCTTTAGTAACGAAAATTTGTCGTTAGAGGGTTGTTCATTTCTTGATCCAAATCCTAGATATATATATAATTACATCAATAAATTTGTGACAAATAAAAAACAAACCTTAATTGCATTGACAACTAAGCAATAGTTAATTGTGACAAGAAATATTTAAATAATAAAAACGAATTATATTTTTCAGTCTTTACATTTCATAAACAGTAGAATTTAAGTTAAATAAAAATTAAAAGATAATTTCATTCAATAACAACCCAAAAAAATCTCAAATGCTACTAATATAAATAATTATATAACGAGTAAATATATTTTAAATGGTTTTATGTAATTAGAAAGAACTACTATTATGATTTTTCAAATTTATGTTAATTGATCAACAACCCTAATACTAAAAAATACAAAATCAAAATTTATTTTGCACATGATATAAATTAAATAGTAATCTACATTTCTTTAAAAGTCGACACAATAAAATTGAAACAATAACATTTAAAGAGAGAAGATACTTTGATGTTTGGTGCGTGAACTATTTACATTAATAATTAAATATTTTTTTCATGTATTCTTAAATTGTGTTAGTAGGTGGGTCCAACTTTTTATTTAAGTAGTTAATTAGACCTCTATACTTTTATTTTTTGTCAACCATTAGAATCTTGCTTTTATTAATCAACATTAGATCATACTAAAAAACAGTGGCAAAGGCAAAAATCTAAATTAGTGGGGGTTTGATTATTAAAAGAAATTAAGTTATAAAAAAATCGACAAAGACAATACAAGAACTTTTAAGTGAGATATAAACTAGTATTTTGAATTAAATATTTAAGAACCTTTTCTATAAGAGTAAATTGATTTATTTAAAAGACTGCCAGTCAAGATTTATAAAAAAGTGTGTTATTTAACTTATTTTAGCTTTATGGGGTTTAGGAATTTGAAAGAAAAAATAAATAGAGAAATGTGGTACATGTAAGGTTAAAAAATTGTGGCCATTGACGCAAGGCCCGTGGTTCGAACTCACGACCAGAACACTAATGCCAAAACCACCATCTGCTGGACCAAATGCCTCTCTTCATACTTATTTTTAACGCAAAATAATTTTCACTATTTTAACGTATATATATAAAAGCCCAAAATAATCCGAGGCCCTGCTACATTAGGGGCCTTAGGCGGCGACCTGGGCCGCTTATGCCCAGGGTCGGCCTTGAGGCATGTAATGACATGAGTCTATCATCCTTCATTATTTTTTATAATTTTTCCTCTTTATCAATTATCGAAGAAATTATTTTCAAATAAAAAGTAAGAAAATATCTCATTACATACTTCAATATATTTTTCATCTTCTCACAAATTTTTTATTTTGTTTTTTCATATTATTGTCAAAAAGACATTTACTGTTTAACTAAACCCCACGTTAATATTTAAAATGTCTATCGAACAATATTTGATCTATTCAAGTCGTACGAGAATTAATACTACAATAAATGTTATATGTCATATTTATTTTACCGTGTAGTCATGAATTGCGCATCTATACTTTCGTATAATCAGGTTTTATTTTTCAATTATTTATGCTAAAGACTATTTTTACAAAGCATTTTCAATGAGAATATGTAAATCATACATACCATCTTTAGGGTAATTTTACGTAAAAATTACATACAACCACATCACGTTATACGTTAATGTTTCATTTTTAAACTTTTGTACGAGTTTGAATATTAGTTATAATCAAGAGAGAAAACTTTATAAAGCTAAATTAAATAAAAGTGATTCCAATTTGTTTTATTAAATTAAAATGTTTTACGCGTTGGTGATACAAATTCTCCAATATTACCTTTATCACTATCTCTTACCAAACGCTCTTTTTCCACAGTACCATGTTTGCGCACACCCAGCACGACGCGTGTCAGCACCTCAAACCACTAACCCCCACCACTACAGCTAACACCCTGTCCACATGTCGACACAATAACGCACAAATAAAAACTTGTCTTGTGGGGCCCACCAGCACGCGGCCGCCTAAATCGGGCCCTATTTATCTTCTAGGGACCCGCGCTCCACCATCGTATGGTCCGTCGGATGTGGCATGGCCCCACAACCCTCTGCGCGGTTCAGTTTGACCCACCACTCCTCGTGGACCCCTTACCTTACCCCTCGCCTAATTCTTACCCCACCTTACGCGTGCACTGTTCACAATACAACTCACGTGCGCAGAGGAGTGAGAAAATGCTAGAGGGAGAGAATACCGGAAAATATTTTACTACCAAGTCTTTGTTTAACCTCACGGTTTGGAGTTCAAATAAGACCACTAAATTTTAAAATTATTTGTTCACGCTAAGAATAATTTTAAAATTTATTTCGAAACAACTGGTATTAATCATAGAAGAAGGAAAAGAAAACAAGATTATCATAATTTAAGCTGAAACTGATTTAAATATATGAATTGCAATTCTACAAATTAAATTTGATGATAAAATTGAAGAACTGGAAAAACAGTGCGGTGAAAATCCAAACTCAAATGAACAATGATTTCATAATATAAAAATTTATAAATTAACCGGATAATGGGATTACAATCAATTATATGGAATTGAAGTTGAATTCTAATCAATTTAATTTTGCTAATACCGTGTACGGATTTCATGATTAGATTAAATTTATATTAATGAATTTAAACCATAATAAATTGGGAATGAAAAATTGCAACTATAAAAGAAAGTGAATGAATGGTTAAAATGCATTTATATATCAATTTTTATTTTATTTTTTGTTTGAACACGTGTTTTCTAAGATATAATTTTTAAAAAGAGGTACACAGGAAAATTCATTCATTCCTTTATTATTGCTTAGAAGAGGATTGATGATTAGCGGATGAGAGGTTTCTGAGGAAGGGAAGCTCTTGTTTGTCATAAATCTCCAATGAAAAATCTCTAAGCAACTGAGTCGTTTTAGCAGAAGTAGAACTCGGAGCAGCGATGGAGCTCGTTTTTTCAGCTTTACTTCCGACACTAGAACTCGTAATCGTCGATCGAGGCAGTGCTTCAACCTCTACTGCTCGTGCACTTGACGCCGAAGTTAAAGCAGGTTGCATGGATGCAACGAAGGAAGAGATAGGCCTAGCTGCAGCTAGATTTATTAACGGCGTCGCTGTTGGTTGAAACGCCCAAATCTGCGGCTGATTTGATGGTCCTCCGGCAATGGCAGTTGCTGCAGACGGTATCATCCAAAACGTTGGTGCTGAATTCGATGGAATGGCCCACATCGGTACTAGAGTATGCGTTGTTTGCGCTGATTGTGTTGGTGCGGCTAACATTAATGGAGCTAACATGGATGACGAACTACTCGCTGGTTGTGCTTCTGCTTCTGCCTCTGCCTCTGCCTCGCAGTTCACGTCTACGAAATCGCTGTTTGCCGGACGCTTGCGTTTCCTCTTCATGGTGTCGCTGTCGATGGCGGCGGCTGTGGTGGCGGCAGAGGTGGTGGGAATTTTTAGGGTTCCGTTAACCGACATGGCGATGGCGGGGACAGTTCCGGTCCCCGTGGCGGCGATTATTGATTGCTCGGCGTGCTCGAGTAACCATCGGATGGTTTCGCCGTCGGATTTGTGGCCGAGTTCTCGAGTTAGTTGGAATATCCGTGCGGCACAAGTTGCCGGCATTCGGATGCGTCTCCCTCGCCCCTCCACTTTCGTGTGGCGGTCCTTCGTTGACGCTCTCTTCGCCGGCGGCGGAGGAACTGGAACCATGCTTCCTGAGGGAAAAGTCTCTTCCAAGTGAAGCTCTTCTTTGAGCGGCGTGGCGGTAGGCAGCGGTGCCGCGGCCGTAGGCGGTGGCCGTGTTGATATAGTGACGGTATGTTCACCTTGGTCATGGTCTTTGTGTATTGAAGCCATATATTTTGAAGCCATATATTTTGAACCAACAGTGAATCAATTAAAAGCTAACAAAAACAAATTATTGATACAAAATGAAATTAGCAAAACCAACAAAGTATGCTCTTCTTTGTATTGAGAGAGAAACAAAAGAGAGAATAGTGAGTTATATATAGTGTGAATTGTGAAGAGAAGGGTGAGAAAGTGCTATAACACTACTCAATATAAACAAGGAGGGAGGAGGAGTACAAAGCTGTTATTACTGTATGAGTACCTACCTAATACGAGAGAGAGAGAGACACAGAGAGTATCAATGGTTGCCAATTCATTACACGGGACCACTGGACCCGTAGGATGATGACACGTGTAGGTCCCACTATGTGGTGTTTTTATTTATGTGTAGGGTTGGGTCAAACTTGGTGATTGCTCCAATGAAGAAGAAGAAGCTGCAGCAGCAGCAAATAAAAATTGATTTTAGATGAGGGAGCTTTTAGGTTAATTGTCAGTTTCCTATTTTACCCTCCCAAGTTGCTTGGGCAAATAAACTCTCTTGGAATATTGGGTAATATATATAAAAAAGTGACTGTGGCAGAAAGACAAAATTATTCAGAAAAAATGATGCATCCGTCTCTCATCTCATATATCAGATCAGATTAGATTTAAATTTTAGGCTTTAATTTAATTTTTTTCATAATATATTTAATTATCACAAATTAAAATTATGTTTCAATTCAATTATTTTTATAAAAATAAAATAAAATTATGAACACGGAGTATTATTAGAATTGTGATTACAAAATTCACGGCACAAATGTCATGCATGTTGTTTGTGTTTTATCTTAAAAGGGACATAATTTTTTAATTTAAAGAATTAAAGGTTTGTTTTCTCTTGGTGGCAAACTTTTCAGTTTTAAATAATTTTTGCGTTCAATGTTTAATAATAGAAACTTAATTACATAAGAGTTTGGTTATACAGAATATAACTTACGAGCTGAGTTTGAGGGTATGATTATAGATAAATCATGTAGGTAATGCCAACTTTTTATTTGGAATGTCATAAGAAGTCAATTTAAGGGATACAATTAATAGTACGTGCACAATGCATACTATGCACCAGAATAAAATAAAAATATCCCGGTCCAACTTCAAGTCGACTTTAGACCATATTTAATTTCACCGAAACGTCTAGCTCGCTTTATTTATTTATTTTGTGTGTGTTTGATTAAGGGTGGTGCTATTTCCACCCCACAAAGTACTTGCTTCCACTCCCACCAAAAAAAAAGTTCTAAACTCTTATTTCCACCCCACTCAATTAATCATTTTCAACCAACTAATTACTCATTAACATTAATTACTATTCATCATCATCTTCATCTTCTTCTTCTTCTTCTTCTTCTTCCTCTTCATCTTCCTCTTCTTCTTCTTCTTCTTCTTCTCTATGATTTTTACTCAATGGTTAATAATTAATAAAAATTCAGATCTAATTAACACATTCTATCTCATTCAATTCATTTCAAAATCCAACAAAAATTCAAAAGTAACTCACAAAAACACACAAAATCTCCATTAATGTCACACAAAAAAAAACCTTAAGTTGTAGAGAATGGTACAGAATAGCAAATCAAGGATTATCAAAGTAGAAAAACCTAATGAAAGAAAGATGTATTTGTTTTTATTATGTTTAATGTTTATTTTCTTTAGTTAATATCAAAAAAAAAATTGTACCAACAAAACGAATTAGAGCATTAGAACAGGTTACCTCGGTTACGGGAAACCGAAATTTAAGCACTTATTCGATTTTCGGTGACCGAATGTGTAATTTGATTATATTTCAGACAACTTCGGTCCTACGAGACCGAGCAATTTGATGAATTTCGGTCCTATGAAACCAAAATTATTCAAAATACTCGGTTGTTAAAGACCGATGTAAGATCCCGAGAGCTAAAAATATAGTCCAGAATACTTCGGTTGTGAGGGATCGAGGAAGTGGATGAACCTCGGTCATAGAGAACCGAAATTGTTCTCAATACTCGATTTTTAGATGGTGATGTAAGGTCCCGAGAGCTAAAATATGATACAAGGAGGCCACGGTTGTAAGGGACCAATGAGTAGATGGATGCAAAAATTTAAAAACCATTGTTGAGAAGAAGAAGAAGAGAAGGAAGAAGAAGAAGAGGAAGAAGAAGAAGAAGAGAAGTAAGAAGAATTAATGATTTATTATAATTAGTTTGTGTTGCATTAAGGGTTAAATGAATGTAAAATTTTAGAAACCATTGTTGATTAATGATTAATTATAATTAGTTTGTGTTGCATTAAGGGTTAAATGAATGTAAAATTTTAGAAACCATTGTTGAGAAGAAGAAGAGGAAGAAGAAGAAGAAGGAGGAGGAGGAGGAGGATTAATGATTAATGGTTAAATATAATTAATCATTAATCTATGTATATTAAAATGGGAGTGGTAAAGGAAGTAGTGAGAGTGTTAATGAGTAAAAGAGAGTTGGTGAGAGTGGTAAAGAGAGTGGGAGTGAAAGCAAGTAGTTTGTGGAGTGGAAATAGCACCACCCTTGATTAAAGGTTTTATGCCTATCAAGGGGTCCGTTCCGTTGTGGAATTAAGCTTATTGACACCCTTTAAATAGCCCACACAAATTTGAACGGCTGCAATTATGACGCATTGTTTTGTTGTACGTACTCAACAGTTCTGCTGTTTAAAAGAGAAATTGTATATATATATATATTATAAACAATAGACAGACATATTTTGTGTTTGAGAGAAGAAGGTAAAAAAAAATGGTGTTCCTAAGATTTAAACCGTAGCAAGAGTTGAGGAGAGGTCGCTATTTTTTTCATTTGAAAACAATAAAATATGTGAACAAAAACGTAAGCAAAACGAGTTGTCTCTTTATCACCGTGGAGAGAAGATTTGGTCCCACTTGAATGTCGTGGGTCCATTTCCTTATAAAAACACAACTTAATCTTCAAACTCCTTTCATACAGTCCATAGCTCCAACTTTATAATATGACATGATTTGCTCAACATTTTTCACTTTTGTTGTTTTATTTTAAGTAGATTTGTTGTTCAAAGAGCTAGGAACAGAGGGAAAGGATTTGAACTCTTATATTTCAAGGTGTGATGTTGCTATTTTCTCACTTTTATCATCAAATCGATAAAATCTACATAGTGACATTTTGATAACACCATATAAATAATGCACCTGAGAATTGGAAAACATAAACTTGTATATGTAATATATCTTACTTGACCATTTAAATTTGAGGAAATGAATTGAAGTTCTCGTGTGATAGTAAATCTCATTCCTTGCTGCACGTACTACGCTATCCTCCACCTAACAATATGCACATCTATCATATTAATTTAAGTTCATGCCAATTTGTTTATTGAGTTGCGTCTTATCATATTTATTTTATGTTGATTTATATATATATGATAAGACTCATTTATATAACAATTCTAAATGTGATAGACCATTAATTTTTTGAACTCGATAAATCTCACGCTCCAGTGACTGATAAGTTTGTATCATCATATTTCATTTTATCAAATAAATCATTCCATCTACTCTAGATGCACTATGACAAAGTCTTGGATTTGTTTGTAATTTGGATAAAATGCACACACTACTCTAGTCCAGTCAATACATGTCATAGTAAAGTACAAAAAAAGATGTTACTGGCAATAAATTTAAATTTAAAAATTACAAGATAAAATATTTAATTATTTACTGCTTCAATCAACTCTCCCCAAGCTAAATTCTTGCTAGGAAAACTACGTACAAAATGGATGGTGGTGGTGTTGGTGGGTCCACACACTGCAGGCGCGGTGGGACCCTTTGGGTGGGGGTGGTGTCTACATATCGATGGGTCCCTAGCCCATTGTTTGTAAAAGCGGGTCTCCTAAAGTTAGCAGTGTGGGGACCCCACATGGCTGGGGGCTTGGTAGGCCACCAAAATTGATGATATATGACCACCACTCCACGAGCCCACTTGCTCTATGTGGTCCCTGTGGCATTGGCCCCCTTACTTTTTTAAGAACCGATGGGGTGGTGGGGACTCGTCTGTTTTTAAGTGGAGGCCCACACTTGTTATAGACACCTGCTAAAAAGCTGTCCTACCCACACTCGTTAATGGGACACGTATGTTTTATTTCTATTTTCTTGTGGATATGCATTACTTACGTTTCCGTTTTACGTATCAAGTAAAAATTTATTATTCCATTTTGGCCTTTTAAGTATAATAAAATGATAAATTTATATTTGATTATTAAAAATTGAATAACGTGTTTTATTTATTCAATACTTAAAAATCAAATAAACGATAAGAATAAACATTATTAAAATTTTAAAAAAATAAATCACCCTTCATTTAACCTTTTTTATTTTATTTTTCACTTATGAACATAAAATAGCTCCGCACAATTCGTCTACAACAATGGACACTTTTAAAATCCATTTGGCCGTCTCGAATATGGTAACTTCACTGACTAATTTATATTTTTAATATGACAACAGGTAAAGGCAGATTTCTTTTCAATTAAGGCAAATCTAATTAGGCAAAAACATAATTTTTATTATATTCATTTATAATTAGTGGGGAATCGCCCATTTCAATAAACAAAAACTTAATTAATGTTTTTGTGCCATCTTCTACTTTATTATTGTCCCCCTTTCTCTTTTACGTGGCTTTCATTGTCACTTTTCTATTTTCTTTGAAATCCAGGGATAGTATGATTTATTTATCTTTACTATGCTAAGTATGTTTAATAATAAAAGAGTTTGTATTATATATCTATATAGGTATATTATTAATTTTAATTTTTTAGAATATGAAAAATTATTATTTTTTGTTATCCAAATACATTTTATTTTAGAATTTTGAGATGTATTTGAATTTTAATTTTGCATTGAGATTTGGATATTAGGCTTTCTATTGATTTTTGAATGGTAAATGGTATGTTGTTTTTATTATTGTGAATCCATCTTCTTAAACATCTGCATAACTCTTTTCGTTATGAAAGGGAACAAAAAAACTATATTTATTAACATATAGAGTGGTAGAGATAAAAGATTTTATACCCGAAAGAATTTATCAAAGTTTTTGCAATAGATAAAAGTTTTGTTCAATCTTCTTAAACCAATCTTATATTAAGAGTGATTTACCTTTTGACCCTCATTTATTTACCCATATTCTACTTTAGCACCCAAAGTTTGTATTAATTCCCCTTTGACACCCATTTGGATGGTTTTCATCTGGTCAAAAAGTTAAACCGTTAAATGTTATTTTTAATACCAAAAATACTCCTGTGGATATATTTAAATGAAAACAAAACTATTTTCACAAGGCATATATCACTCGATTCACATAGAAATGATGCGATCCACAGATGGTTAAAAAACTCTTGCAACATATATTATAAATACACTAATAGTATTCAATAAAAACAATTTAAATTCTTCTAAGTCACGGCCAAAGTTGATAAAAAATCACATTTTCAAGAAAACAAGTTTTACGAGGCCATTTTTACAATGTCATATCTTACTTGATTCACATCTAAATGATGCGATCTACATATGGTTGAAAAGCTCTTGCAATATATATTATAAATACACTAATAATATTCAATAATAAGTACTTTAAATCACTACTAAAGTTGGGAAAAATCACATTTTTAAAACTATAAGCCATCTTCACAAGGCCATATCATACTCGATTCAAATTCAAATGATGTGATCTACATATGTTGGAAAGCTTTTATAGCATAGATTGCAAATACATTAATAATATTCAATAATAAGCACTTTATATGCCTCTAAATAACTGCCAAAGTTGTGAAAAATCACATTTTAAAAAAAATAAGTTTCACGATGCCATTTTCGCAAAGCCATAACGTACTTTATTCACGTTCAAATAATGCATTTTACATATGATTGGAAATATATTGCAACATAGATTATATATACGCTAATAAAATGTGATTTTTTTCAACTTTGGCAACGATTTATAAGCATATTAATTGATTATTATTGAATATTATTAATGTATTTACAATCTATGTTATAATACCTTTGCAATCATATGTGGGTCGCATTTTTTAAATGTGAATTGACGGCCTTGTGAAGATGGCTTTGTGAAACTTATTATTTCAAAAATGTGATTTTTCCCAACTTTGGCAGCGATTTAGAGCCAGCAATTTTTCCCACTTCATATGAGCTTTTATTTTGCTTTTTTTAAATCTTTTTTTATACAATTTTTTTTTCACTTAGATATTTTGAAGGAGATTTCATCACAAATTTCTTTGACTTTTTTTTTCAAGCTCACTTTTCACTATTGCTTATATATAGATATAACATCTCAAAGCATTATTAGATAAATGATAGGTTATAAATATAGTTTATACTTCTAATTTGGATAGGGTAAGGGTATCGGGCTACCAAAGAAATGTTATAAATAAGGCTCAAAAGGGTGACTAGCGGTATATATTTCAAGGTAGGATTAAGCTATGTATAAGCTACTAAAGACGGCCTAAGTCACTTCCTAAGGTCTATAGTTCTTCAGTTCAAGTAATATTAAGAATCCTTAAAAGAAATTACATTTCATGGACATACCTTTCTAGTGTTTAATTAAAGCAAAAATAATGAGACCGCTCAACGAGATACGCTTTTCAAAAATTAATAGTTGATATAAAAATCCTCAAATAGGAAGATTGACTCAAGTACTCACGGGTTACTTAGTCTCCACATTTATGTTCTTCAGGAATCTTTAGTTATGCTCACTTTTCTATATAGTCATGCATTAATTATCATATGTGCTCAAATATAATGATGAATGAAAATCGTGAAATTTATCTTAATATCGATAGTAGAAGAACTAAACATGTGTATGTAAAGTATTAAGACGAATGTGTCATTGTCAGCACACTGGTTATATAAAGGGAAACTTAATATCAATCCAAGAACCATTGCATTTTTATTTTTTGAAGTTTTTGATTTGTGATTTTTTTTTAAAAAAAGTTTGTTCAATTCTAACAAAGTGTAACATGTGAAGTGCATTGAATGATAAAGCAAAGAGAAATAAATTCTACCCCCTAACTAAAATCTTACATTGTCCTTAATGTATAAGGATAAGTATATGAGAAAAGGAAGGATATCACCTTGAAGTTGATGAAACTCAATGACAAAGACAAACCTACATTTTTATTAAAAAGAGAACAAAAACGAGCAACATATACAATTTAATTGCAAAATGCATATTTATCAGGTAGAAGGTTAGCAGATATAATAATCAAAACATGAACATACTTATTAAACCAACCACTTACCTCCAAGATATGATGGCTCATGTCAAGCTCTAAATCAGGGGATATATATATGATGGATTAACTCAATAGACTCAACATGTGGAAGCAAAAAATCAATAGGCGAATAAGGTATCTCCAAAGGTGATGAGTCACTAGATTTTACCTTAAGTATACCAAGATCAAATGGGTTATTCTCGCCCAGCTTGACACTATCAAATGATCAATCTCTTTCGCTATTTAACTCTGAAAATAAAAAGTTATGAATTTCTGTTTCCCACTCTTCCTTTTTGCTTATCAACATTCCTCTTGCTTTTTCAAAAAAATTTGGATCATTTATTTCATCTCCCAACAAAACTATAAGATCTTCTTCAAGCTCATCACCATTTCCATCAAATATTTAGCTACCTATAATATTTACACCTGTAACTACCTCTTCTTGGAGTTGTTTACTTGTATCAAAAATATTAAGCTCGGCTGTCATATTCCTAAAACTTATTTTCATTAGTTAATTCCTACAATTGATTAGCGCATTAGCTATAGCGAAAAACGGCCAACAAGGGATTATAGGAATTTGCCCGTTTGTGTTCTGAGCATAGCTCTACATGTATCAAAACATCTTTAATGACACCTCTAGAAAATTTAATAGATCGACCAGCTAGTTAGATTGTCATTGGTGTAGATTTCGGTTCTCCCAAACCAATTACTTAAAAATTGAATACGGCAATAAGTTTCCACTAGCCCCTAGATCTACCAAAGCTCGCTCAATATGATGATCTTTTATTTTGCATAAAATTGTTGGACAACCAGGGTCTTTATATTTGACAGAGATTTTACATTGAATAATAGAGCTTACTTGTTCAATTAAAAATGCCTTTTTCGAAACATTTGTCCTCTTCTTTTGAGTTACCAACTCTTTAACGAACTTGGCATAAGAAAGTACTTACTTGATGGCATCAAGTAATGGGATATTTATCTGAATTTGCTTAAACACCTCTAAGATTTTTTCGAATTGAATGCATTTTTTATTGTTTTTTAGCCTGTGAGAAAATGAGGCTTTAGGAATAAAAGTCATACTTGTGAGATCTTGACTTACTTGCTTAGTAGGAGGAATTTGGTTCACAAGTTGAGGTATAGGCTCAACCTTCGTTGGAATATGATCTTCTTCTTTCGCTTTCTCCTCGCTTTCTGGCATTCTCACTTTATTGTCAATTACCTTTCATGATCTAAGTGTGGCGATGGCTTGAACTTGCCCATGTGTTAGTGCATTTGGTGGGTTAGGAGCTATCCCACTTAAGAAAACACCTTTAAGATTCGGAATTGGCTTACTTGAAAACTTAGCCTTCTCTTTTCACCCAGTTGACTTGTCATTTGATCCATTTGACTCTCTAACATAAGGATGGCTTGAATGTTCATGAGGCCATTATTCTTGACTTCTTGCAAAAGTTGACTTGAAGTCTGATTATTTTAGGTGGACACTTGAATGAATTGTTTAAGAGTATCCTTCAAAGATGAGAATTGGTGTGGACTGACATGGGGTGATGGAGTAAAAGTGGCAAGTTGAAATGGTGGATAAGAATTAACTGGAGGGCGAAAACGAGAAGGTGGCTGTTGTTGTGGAACATTAGCCGATGGGGCACCCATATTGGGTATTGGTTAAACTTGTGTTCACGAAAAATTTGGATGATTTCTCCAATCTGAATTGTATGTCTCTGTGAATGGACTAATAAATTTCTTATTGTGCTCTTCATCGCATTTACTTGTTGTGGCATAAATTCAGATAATGCTACCATAGAAGGGCAAATTTGCGATGTATGCATAGGGCTAGCACACGCATATCTAGCTGCCTTCTGGTCTCTACGTTTTCAGTTAGCTCATAGATGTTGTATTTCTTGACTTTTTTCTTAACTTGAGATGATGAATTTCTGTGAGAAGGGAAATCCTATTGCTGAGAGCTCTCAGAAAAATTCTCAAAAAAATTATCAGCTTCATTTTCTATGAGACCAAGAAAAGTGCCATTATTCATAGACTCAATCATATTTCGATTGGTTTGAGTGAACCTATTATAAAAGAATTGGACTAGTCTCCATGTTTCAAAATCATGGTAGGGACATCTTAAAAGTAGGTCCTTAAATCTTTCCTAAGATGCGTAAAAATTTTCATGATCCTTTTGACAAAAATCAGATATATGTCTTCGAAGTTCATTTGTTTTTTATAAGAAAAAAAATTTAGTAAGAAATTTGAAAACCAAAGTCTCCTAACTAGTGATGGGCCTAGAAGATAGGGAATTAAGCCATGCCTTTGCTTTCCCTTTCAGGGAGAAAAGAAATAAACGTAGGCGAACTGACTCATCAGAAAAATTTTAAAATTTTAAAATGGCACAAATTTCTAGAAAATCCTTAATATGGAGATAAGGATATTCTTTATCAATTTCATGAAAATTAGGAAGAAGTTTCATCACTTGCGGTTTAAGTTCGAAATAGTTTGCGGTGGTGGGAGGTAAAACGATGCATAAAGGTGGGTTAGTAGTGATATGAGAGAAAAACTCCTTCAAAGTTTACGCCTTTTCTTATTGTTCAACCATTGTTCGTTTCTCAAACAAAGGATTAAGTTCTAAATTCTCTATCCTATTTAATCTCTTAACACCATGCTTTCAAACAATGCTCGTGCATTACTCTACTCTTAAGGGTTTTGATTTTTTTAAAAGGGAACTAGTAAAAGAAAATAATCTAAATTAGTGAGATGGTGGGAAGACGAATTTTCAAGTCCCCTACAAAGGTGCCAACAAATTATTGTGGATGTTTTATTTACTCACAAGTGCACGAATCAGTATATAGTATAGCTTAGGCAAGTGCGAGATCGAACCCTAGGGACTTGATGGATAAAACGTACGTATTTCACTCAGTAATTCTAAGTAATTCCTAATCTAGTTTAAAAAATTAAGTGGGATGGTTTATCAACTAAAAAATACAAATAAAATAATTAATTAATTAATAAAATACTAGTAAAATAATTGATTAATAAAATACTAGGTTGGCGGAGTCATACATTTGATATCATATTCCTAATATTTATGTCCAATAAACTTTACTCTTTGTCTTACACTAATTTTGTCTCTCGACACTATTAGATGTGGAAAATAAAATCAATTAAGCCCAATTAATTTTTAGAATCCAATTATTAATTCTTCCGCAACCAAACCTATGTATAAGATTAAAACACATCCGATATCCGCTCTCAACAAATCATAAGGTGAATCCAACAAAAAATAACGAGAATTCAACTTTATTTTTATCAATTAAAATAGGCATCCAATAGGAAGAATTGTATTGAACATTAAAGCACTAACTTGGTAAAGTCAACTGGCATGAATACGTGCAATAGAATCAATCAAATATATCCATACTCAACCTTAAAAAATAACTTAATCTAGCATGCTTGTAATTAAAATACAAAATATAATTAAATAATAAATAATTAAATAAACTAAATACTTACTTGATTACGCGTAAATAAATTGAAGAAGAAAAAAAATATCTTTTAATTAATCATAATAGTCCATAAAGCATCCAAATATTAAACAATAAAATCAAAGGCTCTAGCAAAAATTGAAGAAATAAAGGAAAAGAAAGAAGGACAAAAAAATTAAAGGCCCTTTGTTTTGGTGCTCTAGTTGCTCCTCCTTTGTGCACTGCTGCTCCTCTTTCTTTTATAATTGAGATGAGCATGGCTTAGGGTTTTGGAGAAAGGCTGCTAGGCTTAGAATTAATAATGGGCCAGTCTTTTTTTTGTGAGCTTTGTCATGGGCAGCTAGACTTAATAAATTAATGGACTGCTGCTTTAACTTGGCTGGATGCATTTTCTCTACTTAATGGGCTAGGAATTAGGAGCTTGAATAACTTGGATGTTGGGCCCTTAGATAGCTTGGTCTGCTGGATTTAATTCTTTGGCGCAATGATTATATTCCAACCATAACTTTATGCTCTGAACTTCGATTCATGTAAGGTTTTCTCCTACGCATAGCTAACTTAAAGATCTAAAACTTTTATCTTTGGATTTTTTTTATTCTATACAGATCAATACCAAAATTGGCTTGAACACAAGCGTTGCGCGCAGCGAATCTCTTATTCCTTCAAAATCTTCTCGATTTAATTCCAAACACCTGAAAAGCACTAAAAACACAATAAATATAAAAATATATACCCTCCATAGCACTTAATTTTAAATGATAATGATTATTGTATCTATCTTGATGTAATCCTTCAATGTATCTTTTCGGTAGCTTGGCTTTATTGTAATTTATAAGATTTAATCTCGAGCGACTCAAACAATTTACATGCAAATGTGTTTTTATCGAAAGAATAAAGCTAAGGCAATTTTAGACTTTACAAGTGGAATGGTAAATTACTCTCTAACAAGTGGAGACTTACTCAAATCAAAGACGTTATTCATAGTGTTCCCATGCATGTATTAGCTATTTTTAAGCCTCATAAGGTTATTGTGAAACAATTAGAAGCATTGTTTGCTAATTTCTTTTGGGGTTCTTCTGAATTTGATCATAATTATCATTGGATTAAATGGAATTAATGTTGTTTTCCGGTTGAAGGGGGAGGAAATGGGGTGAGAAGTATAAGTGATGTAATCAAGGCTTTTAGTATTAAGCTTTGGTGGAATTTAAGAACTTCTAACCCGTGTTGGGCCCAATTTATACACCAAAAATACATTAAAAACAAACATATTCTCGACTGCTAAAGAAAATGTGGGGTGTCTACTACTTGGAATCGTTTGCTAAAAGTTCAAGACTTTGCATATTCAGTGTGTGCTTAGTAAAAAAAAATTGAATTTTTGGTTGGATCATTGACTTCTTTAAAGTAGACTTGTTGATTTAATTTTCCTCATCCTCAGATTTGTAATATGACCATTAAGGAGGAACTTCACTGCATCAATAGTGGCCTCAATTTGCTGAACAACTAGGCCAGTTAAATAAATCTGAAATTGAAGATATGTTCCCCAACCTTAATGATGCTCACAATAAAGCGATTTGGGATGTAAATTCGGATAGCAATTTTTCTATTTCTTCAACATGGTTTTTATGTAGACAACGTCGTAATCACATTTATACTTTCAAGTTTCTGTGGCATATGGAATTCCTTTAAAGTGGTCCATTCTTGTATGGAAAGCGCTCCATGGTAAACTTTCTTTTGACCTGAATTTGTAACAAAAAGGAATTCATTTGGCGTCTAAGTGTATTTGCTGCTCTAAGCCAATTGTTAAAAGCTTAAATCATGTGTTTGTGGGTTTATGTCAGTATATTCTCTGTCTGTATGTCGGGAGCCTTTCTTAAGTCGATCGTCTCTTATTCGGCGGTTGTCCCTTTTGCTCGGCTAGATATCACTTTTACTTGGCAAATATTCCATACCACCTCTTACGTTGTTAGGCCTTATTTATAATCCTTTATATCTTCCATAATGGTTGGATCTTGTTCTTTCCATTCGGCCCATAAGAAAATTTTAAGACTAATTCGGCCCACAAGAGAATACTAAAATCATGTACTATTATGTAATCTAATATAATTTAATAGATAGATAGTATAGATAAATAGATAAATTAATTAAATAATATCATTAATGGAAGTACTTCCTCCATTTTATTATTATAGTATATATTGAAATCACTTAAATGTCACCACAAATGATTGATTAGTTTACTCATAAGAATCCAACTCAAAATCCCTTCAAGTTTGAATCTCAATGTATTCAAATTTCAGGAGGGTAAAAAGTAGTTTCTTTTTAAAAATACTTTTAAGAGGTAAAAGGCAAATTTTCCTTTGAATCCATTTAGAGGTGTTCTTGCCTCTTAGTGTGATTATCACCTAATGGAGTGTGAATTTTTTAAAGTGTCGTTGTGGTGTTGTTAAATTAATTGGTTTTGTTATACAAAATATGAAGTATATCCAGATGTTGCATTCATATTGTAAACAAATAAAATTTTCCTATTCAAATATCAAACTACAAATTCAAACATTTTAGACACTAAAACAAACGCATCGTAATTGTGATATTGACGAACCTTTTCTTAAAATATAAATTTGATGTGTTGGTTGCATGTTAAACCAAAAAAAATAAAATTAGAAAGGAAGCTCTAATTAATGTCTCTTACATCACAAATACTATAAATATTAGGTGAAGGGGAATGAAACCCACAATCTCTTACTTGTGTATCTTTTTTTTTATGTTCCAATTGTTTATTTTCATAATTCAAATTTATAAATTAGAATTTAAAAAATGGACTACTATGATGGGGAAGGATCTTAAGATGACCAATTTTTTTGTCTTTAAATGCGGACCAATCAATTTAAGGGGGTAAACGGAAGAATTTTTTGATGAAACTTGGTGAAAATGATCTCCATGATTAGTAGATCACCTTCACCAAATTTTATTGAAAAATTCAATCAGGAAGAGGGTTAATTAAAAAATTGATATATATGCACTTTTTGGCCATTAAAATTTAAGATATTTAGTTAACCCACTTCCCGGTTGAATTTTTTGATAAAATTTGGTAGAGATGATCTACCAATCATGGAGATCATCTTCACGAAATTTCATAAAAAAATTCATTCATTTACTCCCTCATGTTTCATAAATATCGACAGAATTTTTAATATCTAAATTTGAAAAGAGTTAAATACTAGATAAAGTTATCATGATTGAGTTTTCATTAAAATATTGAGAGTGGGATTTGAACCCAAACCCTTTCAGACCAGAACCTTAATCTGCCGCCTTAGACCAACTCGGCCATCTCAACCTTAAAATTTATGTGTCTAATTAGCATTTAAAGGTTTTCAGAGAATAGAAATAGCAACACATCCGTTTGACTTGCATGAAGAACAAGTCCTGTATGTTGATCATCTTATAAAATTCTATTGATGTACTTTTTTCTCCTAACAAAAAGGTCATGATTTCGTTTTTCATGGATGATTGAGGTGTCTTCAAAGACTCCCATATCTATTTAAGCACGTTTTTTGTCTTAATCATATTTAATATCTCAAATCATTAACTATCCAACTTTGTTAAGAATATTGTATAGCATTTATGTGTGATCAACAACTCATGTCAGCAATTGCCAACTCGAGTCTTAGTTATTTATCATTTTTTTAACTATTAAATAGTTCAATAATTATATTTAGGGACATATATCAATGCACCAAATTTCACAACAGTAAACAAATTTTATATATCTTCAATCATTAAATATGAGAAATTCATACTCGACCTCAGTCGTGACAATGAAAGTATAATAATACGACATAATATATGAAACATAAGAACTCAAATTAAATGAGTCGAAAAATTTGTTAAAAGGGAAAAAAAGAAAGAAAAAGACTTGGACACATAATTCACTAATTCAGTACATGGATTCAGCTGAAACTTAGCTGACCGCAAGACAAAAACAATTCAAGTGGACATTATTAAGCTGAAACTGTCCTAGGGAAAATTTCCTTTTGGCAGACTTCTACACAAAAATACATATATATATATATGTTATGTTTGGCATTTCTGCAAATGGAATTAGCCCTAGGGCTAGTGAGCTTAATTAATTTATATATATAGTTCCCAAGTTCTTCATTGCACCAAGCATGGTTAATGGCAAGCTTTTATAATAAGCCGACTAGGCTTCACTATGGAGAGAGAATATATGCCAATGGCAATTATGTAATGGAGGAGGATTATGCCCATGGATATCCTTAATTTTACACTTCTTTCTTGTCAATGATTGATGCCAAGTCTTATACATAGCACTTAAAAAGAATTTCATTTTTTGACTATCTTTTTCAAAACTTTTTCCGCAATTATTCAAGAAGAAAGACTAATTTTAAAAATATAGGCGAGTGGACTAACCTAATTCCCAATATGATCTAAGCAAATGACCTTAGAAAGTAAATTCCCAATATGATCTAAGCAAGAAAGTAAGATGCAAGTGAAGCTTCATATTGTGCTATTCCTCTTCCCTCTCACAAGACACACAAAAGACATAGATGCTTACTTTACTCTATGCATGAAACAGAGCATCAAAGTTGGGACATGTGAGAGACAGAGAGCACGCATATAATAGATAGAAAGACCGTTCCCATCTTCGCGTTCCAAATAACTCATTTTGTTTTCAAAATGGTCCAATAAAATTGACATTGTTGTTGTCTCTCATTCACTGAAAACTCAATGCAATACATATATACATGCTGTTTTACTTTCTGGTGTATATAGCATATTTAATTTATATCAAAGTGTGCAAAATAAAACAATTCTTTTCATTTAAACCCGCCAACAAGACACACTGTTTTACTTCTTTTTTTTTTTCCTCGTAAACCAATTCATCTTATGGCATTTACACGTAATCCAATACAATCCTTGCAGTATCCCACGCAATCAAACACAACACATATATATATATATATCATCACCAATAATACCAACTAACTAGTTCCACTAAATTCTTATCATTCACCACCATAATAGCGACTTCCAATTACGATAATATATCTCCTGTATTTTGAACTTAATTCCCATCGCTTCTTTTATACAATTAAAATTTTAAACCCCAATTATTTTCTGTCCTAAAAACCAAGCACAACAAAATACATGGTAATATACAAATGAAATTTTTACTTGTTCGATCATTAGTCTACATTGATCACAATTCATGTCACTAATATAGACAGCATACAAAGTAATAATAATAATAATTTAATTTTTTAAATGGAAAAAAATAAGCCCATTTATTATCATCTAAAAATGTACCCAGAAAAATTGCAATTTAAATTACAGTTCAATAAAGAGATAAATTAAACAGATTCTACATATTGACCTCAGTTACCAAAGTCTAATGAAGCAAAATATGCCATCTGTCTGCCAAAAAACTTGTTTCAAAAAATAATGCAATTTAAAAGAAAAAAAATTGAAGGAGAAAAAGATAGAGTGGAGAGCAGGTTATAATTAGACCTTTTGTTTGCCTTTTCTGAGTCTTTCTAGTTCCGCTTCGGCATCAGTCAACTGTTGCTGTAATGTTGTTACTCTATTCTCCATCTCTTCCACTGTGTATTCCCCTTTCAACGGTTCGTATGGTTTTAAAAAATTATGCGAAAATGCTTTCAGAGCTTCCACCCCACAAACCTTACCAAAACAAACCAACCCCGTTCATTCATTAATTGATCAAGCTGATAATAAACCACATAACAACGAAAAATATTTCCTAACATAGATATGTAAATGACAAATTTCAGGATCTGAAAGGCAAAAAAAACGAGTACTTCTACGATGAAACATGTTGGGGATGCATTTAGGGGACATGCTTAGGTATTTTAAATACATTGGTCAATAAATTGCATACCTCACCGGTAAAAGACTCTACACAAAGCCTACCGGTGACACGTCACTATATCCTCAAAACATGTCCCAAATTGTATCACCCAAGAATTATTACTTTTTGAAGTATCCACGTGATCATATTTTCCTTGGAAAACATTTCCCAGTAATTGTATAGAGGGCAACCAATTCTTTTCAACCCATTTTCAAGCTTTGCAACCAAACCAACCTGTTAAGATGAAGTCTGTTGGCTATATACGTATTATATTCCTGAAGACAAACTATCTACTTTTCAATTATTAGAATTCATCACAAATCCCTTAAAATTTCACATTAACCATTAAAGGGTGCTTTTGGTTGATTTACATGGAAAAGAGTTGCATGCCTTGGCATTGTTTTACACGAAAAATTGTTCCATATGAAAAATGGGGGGCAACACCTGCAAGCAAACCCACCCTTAAGTTCAAAAAATCAATGACGGGATTTACCTCTTCTGGCAATAGAGGCAACTTGGTAATATGAAAATCATCATATAACATATAGAATTGATCGAGGTACTTTTGTTGCATCTTCATTCTAGCTTTCAGCAACTTCGATTCAACGCCTAAAATTACAACAGCAATTAATGGTAAGATTTTGTTTTGAAGTAAATGAGGAAACAATATCTAAAAATGTACCTTCTTCAAATAGTACTTGATTAATAATGATATTATGCGTGTCTATCTCAAATTTAGTGAGTTCCTGCACCAGTCTCTCTGTTTCATACAAAGAGAGAAATTCTGGAATGCACACACAGATAAAAGTCGTCAAATCCTGTCAAACAAAAGAAATAAGAGGTCATTAAAACAAGGATTGCATGGATTATCCTTTAGATACGGATAAAATAAGAAACAAAAGGAAAGTTATGTGATGTCAAATTATGGAATAATTAATAAGAATTTGGGTGAACTTCAAGATTCCTACCGTGAACAGTTTGGTACTACATAAAAACTCAAATTATGTACTCTCTCAGTCCTGAATTCAAAATTTACATTTTCAAGAGAAAAAAAAAATACTTCCAATATGATAAATGGCAGAATTGACACTTGTTTGAATGCTTGAGGCTTGATGCATTATTAAATGCAACTCTTCATATAGGCTGTCCAATACTACCCCCCCCCCCCCCCCCCCCTTTCTCTCCTCCTTTCTGTTGTTTCATGATGAAGGGAGGAAGAAATAATTGAGAGTTTTTTTTTTTTTTTTCATTCATACAATGAGAGAATATAATGTCCCTTACATAGGGATGATGGTGCCACAATGTCAAACACAATCTCCAACCATATCTACACAATCTCCTACCATATCTACACATGAGAAAAAAATACATGAAGCTTAGTCAATTATAATATCTACCATATCTTCATATGTTGACATATATGAAGATAATTTCCCCCCTTTCTCCCTACCCAACAAAAAGAACAAAACAATGCTACGGAAAAAAGAGAAGAAAATGTCTTCCACTTTCTTATGGAACACCATTCCAAATTTTGTCCCCCTTCCATCCTAAAATAAGATTCCAACTTCTAAAATCAATGAACTGAATCTAAGAATAGCTAAATAAGTTTTGTTCTTGACCATTCATCATGTTGAAATTAGCATTGGTTGAAAAAGTCTTAAATCAAATAGGACTCTTAATGGGACAGAGGGGGTACAGAATTTGATATGGTAGCCTATGAGAGCTTGTTGAATAAATCAGGGAAAGAAAAAAAGAATTCAGCTTTTGTAACATTCATTCCCATAATACATGATCCTTCTTAATGTGCTTCTATACTTAGTTCTATTATTTGAGTTCCCCATATCTTGATTTCTTCTCTAGCTTCTCATATTTGGTTCACACAATCAACCACATTTGGCACCAAAAATTCTCAATTAGCCCGTTATTGGTAAGTTGTCCTCAGTATACTTCATAGATTTACTTCATTATGCAACTTTCACAGTAAAAAAAACTGTTTGGCTTTTTTGACTTTGTCATGTGTTTTAAATGCGGAATTAGACTTACCGCCTTCTTTTTGTAATCATTAGACTTTGCCCACCTGCACTCGGAGAAATCTCACAAAATTACATAAAAATGGGAGGCAAATAGGCAATGTCTAACAATTATAAAAACAGTGGGTAGGTCTAATTTCGCATATAAAATGGGGAAAAGTCAACAAAGCACTAAAATCGATAACAAGTATCTTTGTGAACAGAACAAAGAATATAAGATCTTACTGGATCCTTGAACTGCTGGTTCACATTCTGAATCACATCTTTCATGCCCTCGAGCTTTCCCAGCATTGCATCATCACCAAATTCAGCAGCATCAACCCCAAATAGACGAGTCATCTACCATAAATAGATAACAATATACAATCACTAGTCAACAATACAGAGTCAGTTTCACAAGACAATCATACCATATTTTGAAATCTACAATCCACATGACAATCATACTATATTTTGAAATCTTGAGTTTGCACCTGAACCGCTACCCAGCTGTTAACTGATTTCATTAATTTCGTTAAGATTTTTAAAATGCTTCAAACCACAGACAGCAACTGTAAGGCAGAAACTCAAAGACTTTAAATATGGGGTGAGAACACGAAATATGGTAAAATCATAGGGTAAAAAGTGAAAATATCCGAAAACAAAACATATTGTCCAGCACAATACAGATCAAGGTTATATTGCATTTTTACCCTCAAATTAGAAAACATAATAATGAATATAATAATCCATCAGCAGCACCTCAAGGCTCAGGTGCCATATAATTTCTAACATAAATTAATTGTTATACTGATTCAACTTAAGAGAAAAATACCTGACTCAGCACACCGCCGAATCTAGTCTTCAAGCTCATCATCTGGGCAAGACCCTTCTCTAATGTTGCTGGAAATTGTAATAACCGCAGTGTATGCCCGGTTGGAGCCGTATCAAATACTATTACAGAATAGTCCATTGTTTGCACCAATCTTTATGAAGGATATCAGGGTTAGTGGACAAGGAGAAACAGAAACAAGATATACATGTACATCAAATAAATTGTGACAACCTAAAAAATCATCCGCTACAAAAATAATAAATAATAATCCAAACAGGCAAACAAGTATTAATTTCGAGATCCCAGGGCAAAAGAAAAATTTGATAATCCGACAAATCACCAGAAGAGCATTGACTCATTGCTACATTCTAACAAAAATGTGATCAAATTTTTAATGAAACATTGCAAGAAACATCTTCTCCATCGCTAACTGATAATATGTTTGTATAAATGTAAATATTACACATATAAATGTAGCAAGTAGTGTATTAAAAAATATAAATCTCTAAACCATGAAAAAACACTCTTCAAACAAAAAATTGACATTAAACAAAGTTAACCGGAAAACAGCAAACCTTGCCCAACCCTGGAAAAATTGTGAAGATCCTACCTTAAAGAACTGATAGCCAGCAATAAATAAATAACTTTGACAAGTCCCTTTATGAGAACACACACAAAAACTACTCCAACAAAAGTCGTAGAAAACAAGTAATGCAACAATAGCTAGCAACTGTATCCATTGCCGAGCAGGAAAGGTGTTTTATAATGGCAACAGGATAATCTTAAACTGTCTAAAATAACACTTCGAGCCTCTATGGCATCTATATTTGGGGTGTCACTTAGTGACACCATTCAAGCAAATGTGTTTTTTTTTAACTCGACTCAGTAAGACATGAATATCAGTGTTTATAGGGTGCCCTACCCTTGAGACTTGAGAGCTGAATTTCCAAATTCACAAGACATGTGAACCAAGTAAAAGCAATCAAAACCTCGCGGTAGAATCAGACCCTCTGGTAGGCACAGTAGCTTTGACCAGGACCCCTTCCGCTAGGGGCCAAGGAATTCAACATTGGAAAAAGACGCCAGAAGTGAAAGTGTGGAACTAATTGGAATTAGCTACACTAGAACAGAGAAAACAGGACCAGTAGGCCAGTTGTCTTTACTAACTGGAAATTTTGAAGCTAGTGATTTGCAGGAGTGGAGGGAGGAGTTTTCTTTGGGGGGGGGCAGTTTAGTACTAATAATTTCTTTTTTCTATTCAATACTGATACGTCCATATTCTTTTATAGATAGTTTTAATGCTAAACTTATTAGATAGCTACTTGCCTTGACATGAATTGTGGTTTCTTTTGAAGTTTGTGAAAGAAAGACTGATGCAAAGATGTTTCAGCTAAAAAGAACGAGAGATTAGATGGCTAGATTCAAGTTTGTTGAAGCTCTTTATCCAATTATCTTGGAACAAATGTACAACGATTTTGAAGATTAGTGATTTAACTTCATGATATTCTAGTGCAGAATATGCTACCTGGACAAAAATTATTGTCACAAACAAAATTTAAGGAAAATATATGTGACACTATGATGCTAATTTCAGCAACTCAGAGCTAAGAGCAGTAAACATTATTACATTTTATAACACATAAACTAGAACATAAATACATAATACTTACTTTAGCATCTCCGCAAAGCTCATAGCCTCATCAATTCCAGGAATTGCATTTGCCAGGTCAGACAAAAAACCATCCATTCCTTCTGTACCGAAAGTTTCATCATTCTCCACAGTGGGATCCACCTCCTACAAAAGATAACCTCAAAGTTTAAATCAAGCCATAGATGGTACAAAGAATCAACTAACCAAGTTGCAATAAATGCAAAGAAACAGTAGAAATTATTACTGATTCCATGAAGGTGGAGCATAAAGGTAAAATAAGAATGGACATTCATACTAATTCCATCAAGTTGCTACAAATCTGTATAAGAACACCTCATTTGTGCATTACATAGGTTATTGACATTCATATTCGAGTTTGTTACAAGCCATTTGACAAACTTTTATATACTTCATCTGAGAGTTTGCCCTTAGTTCTCATTCACTTTACTTATATATTGTAATGCCTATATTACGTAACTGTAATTGCCTTATACACGTTTTGTGATGCCTATAAATGGCCATAAATTGTACATCGAGAAGAGTTGATGAGTATATATCTTAAGGAGCAGGTGCTTGCAAGGCTCCATCTTCGTCTACTTTTCCATTCCCTTCTGTAATTTTCACTCGCTATATAACTTTCCTTTATCCCCATGCACAATGAAGTCATATCGAATACACATTCTGTAATTCATATTATACATGGATGACAGATCCTTATTAGTTATTGTATCACCATTTTCATTCAATTCAAGCATTAAATGTTACCTTGTTATCAACTCTAGAGCTCATTCTTTCTCTCCGGTGATGGAATTCCAAAACAAATTGTTACACACACATTTGAATGGGAATGTAGACACTTTCATCATTGTGGGGTCTAGTGACCCTACTTAATATTTAAAATATACACGTGAATAGGGTATATTTTGAATACATTTGGTGGTGTTGTATATAATTGAAATCGCTTAAATTTAGAAAAAAAAAATAGTTAATGGTGGGGTCAAATTGTAAAAAACAATTGAAAAAGGAAGAAGAAGATGCATGTAGCCCAAACATATTTTCCATGAAAATTGCCATTCAACTCAAACATATTTTTGGCCGAGTAGCATTTTGCTTGTTCCTCATTTATTCGATTGATAATTTAGTCCCTACAATTGGTATGGGATGGGTGCAATATTATTGAATGCATGTACGTTACAAAGACATAACACATTAAAGCCCTAAAATCGACAAGGCAAAATTCTCAAGTCCAAACACAAATCAAAACAAGGCACGATGATCGAGAATTTCCAAATTAACATGAAAATTAAGGTCCTTCTTAGTTATTGTACCAACATTTTCACTCAATGTCACCTTTTCATGAGCACTGGAGCTCATTGTCTCTCCGTTTATGTAACTCCAAAACAAAAAATTCCAACACACGCATTTGAATGCATGTTCATTACAAACACAAAACACATTAAGTGCTCATTTGGTTATAGTTTTTGTTCGTTGTTAGAATCTTAAATTGGTGAATTCACACTTGCAGTCTCTTATAATTTGTTGTGGAGAGGTTAAGTTGATGAAGCTGAAACTTTCCGTGTAAAATTACCATTTTAGATTCAGGAAACGAACAAAAAACTCAAGCATTAAATCCACCTAAAAAATCTCGAGTGGAAATACAAAATCAAACAAGGCATAATGATTGAAAATGAATCTAACGTACAGATAGTAGTAGGGAGCCAAATGATGAAGATGAAATGAAAAGATTACCATGGCGAAGAGATTGGTAAAACCATTGACGAGTGTGGGGGACTTGGTGAAGCGTTGTTGAAAGGCATCGCTGAGATTGTGAGCAGGGTCGGTGGAAATGATGAGAACAGAGGGTCGAACCCTAGATAGAAGGATCGACAGGATAGAGCTGCAGGTTGTCTTGCCTACGCCTCCTTTGCCACCAACAAACACCCACTTTACAGTGTCCTGATCCAGTATGTTCTGCACCGTCCCTTCCGGTTCCTCATATTCCCCATCTGATGCCATTCTTCTTCTTCTTCTTATTATTATTATATTAACAACACGACCAGTTTTTCAAGATTTTCTTCTTCTTGTTCTTCTTGTTGTTTCTTTATCAAAGATATAAAACACACACTCGCTCTCTGTTTCTGAATCGAGCGTCAAGAGTGTGTGAATTTTTATGTGAATTTTGTTTGTGTGTTTGTGTTTGTGTTCACGGATCTATTATGCGTTCCCCCCATCTCTCTATGTGGGCTGTGTTTGGACGATGATCATATTCGTGCATGTCTTTTCATACCACTTACAACTTAATTGCGATTTTGTCATACGTACACCCACCCACCCATTTGTAACATGGCACTGATCACTGATGGGGTTCACACACATTACCTCGCCTTTATTAATAATAATAAGAATAATCTACAACAGCAGTTAATACCCAACTTTTTATATGTACCAGGCTACGTCGGTTCCGATGGTGAATAAATCTTTTTGTACGTTAAAATTATAATTATGTTTTTTGAAAGACATAAATAAATATGGTTTTTAGTTGGTTGTTTACGTTTTATTTTATATCATATTTCATGTATCAATGTTAATTAACAGTACGTCAAAAATTATATATCATAGATAAGTTCAACTACTGCCATTACTATTATAGAAAATAATAAATTGTTGAAAAATACCAGCAAAATATCGATAGCTATAATGTTGAAAGCATTAGTTTCCAAAGACGTTGCCAAAAAAAAGGGAAATTATAATGTTTTCTAAAATAAATCTACATCAACATTAATTCTTACAATGTTATTTAAGAAATTTAAAACCCACTAAACAAATTCTTTTAAGAATTTCTCAATTTAAGGTTCCAGTTTTCATTTGTGACATAATCAATTAGATTTATTAGAATCACACGTTGCATGATAACACGATAAATTATAAAATTTATCTATCAAATAGGAACAATTGGGTTGCATCTCATCAATAATAAATCGAGTCATATACAAATTCAAAAAACATCACGTAACATTTAATATACATTTAAAAAGATACAACTATCAAAAAGTGAATTCAAAGACACTCAAGCATCATTAATTGACAAATTTGCATATTGGAAACGCCCAATTTCCTTTTCTCTCCCTGAAACTCGAAATTCCTTCCCCCCTCCTAATATCGAATACTCAAGCACAGTTAAATTGACAAACAATTTTCATTTTAAATAACGAAATGACTATTATCATTTTAAATAAGTACTTTAGCGCTAAACAATTTTCTTTAGTTAAACTTTATATATGTATTTTTTTGACGCTTTTTATGTATTGAAAATATAGAATACTCATTTAAAGTGGTCATGCTTTAAGAAATTGTAATGTATACTTCTAAAAGTTGTACATTAATACGAAAATAAAAAGAAATATAGAATTTCACTAAAATATAAACATAATATAAGTAAAAATAGTTAAATTTTCCTACCTTTCACCACTATGACACCACCTATCGATCACTGCAACTCATTTTTCCATCTCTTTAACGGGAGGATCTTAAGAATCAAATGAACTCGATCGATTATTAAAATGTTGTTCCAAAAGTTCAAATCAAATAAAAAATTAACATAAAAAAAAGGATAGTAATGAAAAAAGAAGTTTAATTAATTATTTTTTGGTGAGAGAAATAGAGGTAAGAAAGCATACATTTAAGAAAGATGGGAAAATAAAGTAAAGTGAGTTAACATTGTAGTTTTAATCAGTGTTCTAAAAGGCGGTGCCCGGGCGCCCCGATTAGTGCCTAGGTGGGTGAGGCTCCGGGATAAATTAGGTGGTTACCTAGGCGGTCTGGGTGGGTGTAGGCGAGCTAAGCAGAAACTAGGCGGATAGACTTATTTTTTTTCTTGTTTTGAAGTAGCTGCCTATTTCTCTTTTTGTTAAAAAATTACCATTTAAAAAAAATGGATACAATCTATCAACCATCATACGTAAATTCATCTTTCATTTATCCGATTGAAACAAAACCTTAACTAACAATTACAATTGCTATAAGATGTTTAAAAAGAGCTTGCTTTGACTAATTATAACTTATAAACACAATATGCTACCTTATAACTTATATACAATTAGGGCTTGAATGTTCTCTTTGTATTTTTTTTTCTTTTCAATTCTTAATTAATAGACTTGAACTTTGACATTTTTAGTTTGGAGGTATATTTGTTAATTGAACATTTGAATTTTTTTATGTTTATTTGAATACTATGTTTTATTTGATAATTTTTCAGTATTTTATTTTGTATATATAATTTTAGATATATTTAAAATTTAAAAATATTATTAAAAAAAACCACTTGGCGCCTAAATGCCTAAGCCTCAACTAGGCGCTCTAGATGCTAGGCGCTAAGTCACCGCCCTAAGTCCGCTTAGCACCTTTTAGAACCTTGGTTTTAATAATATAAAATAAAGATAGTTGTGGGAAGAAGTTGAGAGAGATAGAGGGGGGATAGAGTGGGCCATAGTTTTCTTTTCTGAGAAATGAGACCGTACGTAGAAAAGGAAAAAAATATTGATATTACTTAACATGAGCCTGTTTGGTGCATGTTTTAAAACGTGTTTTAAAATTTTTGCATGTTTGGTTTTAAATTTTCAAAATGCATTTAAATTTTTTTCCCGACAGTGAACAGTGCTTGATCTACTAAAGTAGGTTAGGCTTTAATAAGATATATCAGCGTTGCACAGTGGAAACTTTACTAAAGCTGTTGAAAGCCCTTACTCCCTCTGTCCCCCATGTCTTTTTTCGTAGACTCCCTTATCGCTTCTCTCTTCTTTTTCACCGTAAGACTCATCAGTCTAACCACATATGTCCTTTAGATTTACTCTGTTTCCTCTATCTCTCTTGCCCTGCTCTTCTTTCTATGACTCCGACGTATCTCGTCACTGAGCTCCCTATAGCCTAGGGCAGAATCCACGCAGTGACATATGCCCGATTTTACGCCGAGAGAACTTTAATTCAAATAAAGTTGAGGCTACACCCCTTCAACACTCGGATTGTGTGCAACCCACATGTTATTTGTACGAAAAAAACCCCAGCTTACACTACCAAATTGGCCAACACTTGCATCTGTGTGGAGTCAATTATTGTTTTTTGATCAAATACAAGGCATTTCATTCTCAGCTTCTTGCTTAAAGCACAATAAATATCAGTCGTAAGTAAAGAAGAAAGTAACTGGTGCTTACAAGAAGTAAGAGAATGCACTTGAAATCACGGACGGAACTATCTCTACAGACAACTTCTCTCCGATGAAAAAAGCAAAGGTTTGTTCTCTGGTGCATTCATTTATAAATTTTTGTTGTAACGCTCTTCTTTTTAAAAAAGGTCTCAAGTCCAATTGGTTATTGCATTCCCATGTTTTGATCATATGCCTTAGAGGCACTGCCTTGATGATATGCAGATAAGGTGTTCGGTGATATGCGATTTTGATAATATGGCTTAGAGACACTGCCTTGAGGCTAGTTTACATAATGTTAAAGCTGATTTTTGGTTCAATTTCGATGAAGATCTTAATTCTACGAGCTATAAAAGACATATACGCCTTATACATTCACTAATTACGAGATTAAATTTTGCATGCTCTTGTTACTTCCTTAACTAATCCCCGCTTCCTTGTCTAAATTTTAACCTTGATTGATTGCATTATTTGTTCCACCTTAGAGAATTTGAACATAGTATTTTGAATATTGTTCAAAAAATTAACCATATTATCACAATCTTGAAATTAAAAAAATAAAAATAGGCAGTTACATTGGCTACTGCTATGCTATGCAGGCAAGAGGTCTGTGGAGGTTAAATTCTGTTTTATATAAATTTTAAAATTTTGCCTTATTACCAATTTTCATGAAAAACTGATTGGCAGTTTATGGTTTTAAAAGTGTTCTTTTTTGTGTTATTGAACGATGATTGGTACTTTGAGCTAATTTAATTTGTCTTTGTATATATTAGAAGGTTCAAGCCTTTCTTTGTTCTTTGAATGGCTCGTATTTTCTGATTTTATTTGTGATTCTGCTAGGTTTGATTTGATTTGTGCTCCTCCCTTTCCCCAATTGCTTATTTTTAAGACTATTTCCTAAGGGTCATCTCATAGCCAAATACATGATGATTGTGATTTGGATGATATGCAGTTTTTGTTACATTAAAATATGGGCCCTGAATTGTACAAACATAGATTATACTTGTTATATGTGTTTATTCATTTACTCTTTACTGGTTTTGTTAGAAACTAAGATATGCTTTGTAAATCGTTGTGTGGATTTGATCTATATCTTAAAATTATTTACAATACATTTTGGAGGTGTTTGAACCATTCGTAATGGTTTTCTTGTGCAAGATAAGTAGCCTAACTTTGTTATGTTGAAGGAAAAATTAACGTCATAAGTTTCTCATCATACAACTAAGTGGAAATATTAAACATTATTTGAAGGCTATTAGAAAAAAATGTTCTTTGTAAATTGCATGGTTATGAGTATTTTCTCCCAACTTTTTATATATCCTACAAGTTTTATTATTCACGATCTCGTTAATATAGATGAGTACTCTCTTTGTCGGCGAGTCGTCATGTAATTAGCACTCGTCTCACGAGAAAATGTTCATACAATTCACGGAGGAAGAATTCGACACTGGTCGAATGGGGATGAATAACACTTTAAGTCGAAAACAAGTGAACGAAATCTCTCATAAATTGAAAAAACGCACCGGACAGTACTTTGATGCAACCCAAATTAAAGCTAAATTTGCTCAAATAAAAGCCAAAACCAACACATTCCATAAACTAATCAACACCATGGGTTTTGGCTGGTGCTCCGAGATAAACATTGTAACTGCTGACGAGAACGTGTGGGCAACATACCTTAGGATAAAAAACTCGAATCGTACTTAAGTAAATTATTGATATTGTTATTCATTTTATAAGGTTTACATAATTTTATTGCCATGTGTTCTTTTGTAAGCAAACCTGACGGCCTCGGTTTTTAAAAAAAAGGGTTTACATGGTTATGACAAATTTTTGAAATTTTTTAAAACATTACGACAACAAATGTTTTTGGCCAGATTTCAAATCAAGGGCCACTTGACTCTGACGAGAAACTGAACGTGGGAAGTGGTCCATGCATATTTTGAATATACGACGCCTACGTTCATGGCAGTGGTGGCAAGAGATGATCTTCAAAACGAACCAAGACCTCATTGGACGCGCTATTAAAAACGATGTCAGAGACATCACGTGCGAATAGAGCGCATTACGATAGGAAGGCGGCGTTTGCCGAGGAGCACAGCATGATCGAATGCATGAGTGTGTTAAAAGATATGCCAGTTTTCGAAAAAAAATATGCACGTGCTACCGAGAAGTTCATAAATGGCGGCAAGGATTGGCGCAGTTTCTTCCTCCTCTCAAATCCGGACAGGCAACTTGAATGGGTTAATGGCCTCTGATGGTATTATGGATGTTATTTGGATTTTTTAAAAATCTCTGCTTTGACTCTCCTTTGAACGGTTTAATGGATTGTTTTTCAGTTTTTTTTCTTTCCCACTGGACTTTGTTGATGGTATCCTCGTGAACTCCTCTTTAGTTAGGTTGTTGGTTGTATGTTATAACTCATTTTTCTATTTAATGATTGCTACTTATTTTCTGTTTATGTATATTGATTATGTATTAAATTCCATGCCTATATTTATTCATATGTGTAGTAGGTAAATTTGGTTGAAGGTAAACATAATTCCTTTGATGTTTTGGATGCCTGTCCTATAATGCAGAGTTCATGGAGCAAGAATCCCACACTCAGATGGACCTATTATTAGGCAGCATAAGGTATACTATCTTGTTTAAGTATGTTTCAAAAAATAAATCCTTTTAAAGTATCAAAATAAAATTAATCCCTTTTTAGTATCAAACTAAAATTTAATATATTTCTTAAGTAACTTTATACAATTTATTTTCATGGCTGGCCATAAGTAATTTTTTTATATACTTAGCAGTACTAAATTATATTAGTACAATATGGACATCAGGGAAATCCTAACCAACAAATAAATAAAATTAACATATATTAGTACAAATCTATATTATTAAAAAAATGTTCTTTTTAATATTAAAAGCAAATATGACAAACATATATTATAAAATAAATGGTTCTAACATATATTAAAAACAAATGGTACTAACATATATTTATTTCTAAAATAGTCTGGTACAAACATATATAATTACTAACATAGAATAATTGTGTGGCTTTTTCTTTATTTTGTTTTATGTTAGGACCTTTCAACAAAGTTGAAGTTGAATCATTTGCATTTGAACGTGTAGATCAGCACTTCAGGTACCTTTCCTGTTAATCCTGTTAATATATGAGTACAGTAATACATTTTGACAATTTATAATTTAACGTTTTCACGTGCATTTTTGTATATATTATTAGAGATAATGTATGCTTCTGGTCCATCACATCAAGACGATAATTCTAGTTCATCTGACGACGATTTAGAACATTTTTCAATTCTACTCACAAATGTACTTCAACAAAAACAAAGACTGCCTTATTAAATACCGGCTTTACCAGGAACAACATTTATGCGTCATATATTATAAGGTTCTCTTGTGTTGTGTTATAATTTGTTCCACATGTACCCACCTACCTTTAGAGCTTTGTGTGGGTTGCTTAGGACGAGCAGATACATTGACGAGAAAAAAAAATAGATTTGTGTCACTAGAAGAGTCGATGGCTATATTTTTATATGTAGTGGCACATAGAAATACACATCGAGGCACGACGGATAGATTTTCACATTTGACTGAAACAATTAATACCCATTTTAAAATAATTTTAAAAGCATTGGCAAATTTGGCCCCTACTTTGATACGACTCCTCAGTGGAAATGATACAGCTGAGAAAATCACATGTAATCCACAGTTTTATCCTTGGTTTAAGATAAACCACTAAAACAAAATTGATAGAAAATTATTTACCATATAATAATATGTTTTAATATAATAAAATTATATATTTGTAGAATGCTATTGGTGCAATTGACGGCACGCTAGTTAATGCATGGTCACCTAGAGAAAGGTACAACGCATGTCATTCACGGAAAGAAAATATTGCACAAAATGTCATGGCAGCATGTTCATTTGACATGATGTTTACATTTGTATATTCTGGTTGGGAAGGAAGTGCTAATGATTCTCGTGTTTTGCTACAAGCATTACAAACGGGACTATTTCCAATGCCGCCTCAAGGTATTTGAGCAAGTGAACATTTTAAAATTTTTGTCAATTATAATGTAAATGTGATATAATTTTATACCTGAAGACAATTTCTTTTACTATTAGATAAATATTATTTGGTGGATTGCGGATATTTAAATATGCCCAGCGTTTTGGCACCATATTGAGGAGAAATATATCACTTATAAGAATTTTGGAGCAATCATAATGGGCCAACAGGTCCGAAGGAGTTATTTAATAGAAGGCATTCGTCTCTAAGAAATGTTATTGAAATGACATTTGGCGTGCTGAAGGCAAGGTTTCCAATATTGAAACAAATGACTAATTTCAAACAAACAAGGCAGGCAGGCTATTATGGTCACTACTTGTTGTGTTGTGCATAACTTCATTTGAATGCATAGTGTAGACGATCAATTATTTGCGGAACATACTGATGAGAGTTTTATACCAGCGTAGTGAACCTAGAAATTCCCGAGGATTTAGACATGTCACAAAATCAGCTCAATTTAATGTCCGAATATAAATATCAAATTGCTATGGCAATGTGGAATGACTACACGACATTTTAGATTTGCGCAACGTAAAATAAGTTATATTTATTTTTAGCTAAATATATTTCATATATTTATTTCTTTATAAATTATGCTAAACGTATTTTTAATATTTAATCTATATACATTTCTTTTTAGGAAGCATGGATGTCATATGTGGACCACTCTGTGCATGTGGAGCCGGTGAAATGCGAGTGTATCGGGCGCGTAATTATAGGAATTACGGTCGTTACTTTTATCATTTTCCATTATGAAGGAACTATAAACATTCGTTCATATGGATGGACCAATACAATGATACAATTGAAGCTCAAGACCGTCGAGATTGGGCAATATGTGCATATTGTGAATACAATATTATCTTAACTTTAATAATTGTAATTCTTATTGCTATGGTTGTAGTTAATTCTAATGACGTGTAAAATATATATAACTTGAGAAATTCTGTATTAAATATATATGTATTTGAATGAAGTGACTTATCTCTATTGCACTTTTTACTTTCTGATAATACAAAAATAAGAAAAACAATTCTTCAAATATTAAAACAATAACTACATGTAATTTAATAAAAAAAAAATAGCAAATTGAAAGAAAACTTTTTTTTAAAAAAAAAATAGTGAATTTCGGATGGATTTTAATAATATGAAACTCATAATAAAATATAATTAATATTTAACAAAGACCTAATTTGACTTAGGTTTAAACTCTCTCAAACACTCCCCGCTCTCAAAACACACGACGCTGAAGGACAGAGCTGCGCGATTCCTCCTCCCTTCGTCTCTCTTCTTCATCGATCGTCTTAGGTATTTTATTCACCAGTCACCACAACGCGTACTACTCAGACCTTCTTATCTCTTTGATCTCTGTTCCTTTACGGTACTCAAGCATTCAGGTTTCACTTCTTCCTTTTATTTCATCATTGTTTTCATTATTTCTTCTTCCTTTTCATTATTTCAATGGTGGATGGAGAAAGAGATGGTAAGAATAAACTATTAATTTACAAATATGAAATTTTTGGTATTAGGTTTAGCGTATGTGTTATTTTGTCATCACCACATAGAGCAATTTTCAAAATTTTTTTGGGGCATTTTCGTGAAGTATGATTTAACAATGAAGTTGCTTTGGTATTTAAAATTTAATACCCTAATTAGCCTTAGGGAAATTGCAATCTTTAATTGGAAGATTATTTAATATTATTAAGTGTTAAAGCTAACATTAGGAAGTGAAATCAGTTTAAACTAAATCAAGTTATTTTCATAAACCAATTTGAGTTTAGAATATGCGATGACATTGGATATGAAGTCTCTATAGCCCACAATTTTATTTTATTTTATTTTATTTTGAAAAATAATAATAAGAAACTTCAATTTGATGTTGTTGTTTGGCTTTTTATTTCCATAGAATAGACATAGGCATTCAAATGGGCATATTTACAATTAGGCAAAAGGCATTAAATTCAGAGATGTTTACTGGGAATTTTTATAATACAATTTTGACAATAAGCATAAATTCAAGAATATGAAAAAGACTCACCTTTAAGAATCAAGAGAAATCTGGAGAGATGCACTTTCTTTCTTTCTTGTTTCTTTAAGTAATAGTTATTTAGTATAATTGATTATTCACAAAAAAGTGGTGATATTTTTTTAGTAGATAAAGATTAAACATTGTCCTAATGGTTAAAATAAATTGTGTAAAAAATCTTTTATCTAGTATAGAATATGCATGTCCTTAGTTAAATATAATTATGGGTGATTAAGAGTCAATATTTTCTTTTTAAATGGTAAACTCTTTAATTTGAGACATAAGAATATGAACTAGCTTCATTTATATATATACTAGTCTGAAAATAGATTACAAGATAATTAATATGATGATTATTAATAGAGTAATGTATATATCTTATAAAAGTACATGGTATTTTATTAAGATCTTGTGTTTTTATGATTATAAGCTTGGTAACATATTTAGGCTATTTTAATGGTGGTTAGTGCACAAAAGTCATTGAATTTGGTTACTTCAATATTTTATGCGTATATTAATGGTGGTTAGTGCATTCACCTTATATTCAAACTATACTAAAAAACATTGAAATATAGACAATTATTTAGCTTAATTCATGTGTTGCTCATTCATTCATTTATAGCTTCAGAAAGGATTACAAGTATACATCCACAATTTCACAAAAGATTCCACAAAAAAAACTACATATTACATGTATACATTCATAAAAAATTTACACAAAAAATAGACAACACTTGACAAAAAAGAACAAAAGACTTTACAATCATTAATTAGTTAATTATGATTGTCGAATCTTTTGGTCTTACCCCGCGTGATGCTAAATCTTTGAAAAAATCAATTCTATTGGCAAAAAGTTGGGCCCAAGCAGTCGCTTTATCCGTTCGAAGTGAATTCCACTTAGTAGCAATGTGCGGTATGGGTGCACCATCCTTCAAGAAGAGTTTAACAAAGTGATTTTTGTTCACATAAGCTATTGGGAGGATACGAATTTCGCTTCCATCTGGCGGCGGCTTAGCATGTGGCAAAAAAGTTAGACACTGTTCATTTGAGTATAACAAAACAACACAATTGTACGCCGATGCAATGAGGAAGCCCATGTCGGGCATTGTCATCCAATGATGAAAAGTTTTGCTTTCAGCTTCAAAAAAATTAAGTGCATATCGACAATCCAAGTAGTACCAAGATCCCCATATGATATCGTATTTTTTTTTGTACATATCTAAATCAGCAAGTAAATCTATTCTGACACGCTTCCAAGACTTTTTGTCATCATACCATCCCATATGCTCAGCAATGAATCGATAACCACAATGGCCGTCACCATTAACATTTTCTATATCTGCAATGTACGGGTGCATGAATTCAGGGATGTAATGCATATAAGCCTTAAATTCCCACTTTGCCCGATTAACTTCTTTCTTCCTCTTTAGCACGTGTTTCATTGGCTTTGAAATGTGAGACAATTGACTTTCAATTATTCCATTTAATTGTTCCTCAAGCGTCTTGGCAAACTCAAAACCTGATGGTTCCCTCTTTGTTGATCTTTCATATTTTTTCTCTTTTTGACTTATTTTATTCTTACTACCACGGGGTCTACCCTTGTGAACGACAGGATTTGGCTCTTTAAGCGATGTTGTACTCGGGGAGGCAAGTTCCTTTAATTTTCTCAGAAGAACTTTCTTCTCATCCTCCGTTGATTGATTATACAATTTTTTTAGTAAATCAAACTCGAACGTGTACAAAAGTTCATTTTTATCAATGGTATTTGGTAGGATTGTTAGCCTTGTCCAATGTTCGTCAATGGCCTTAACGGGTATAGGCTGATTTTCACGGCTATATTGCAACAACTCATGTGCACAAGGCAACCCATAAACTGTGCGTGCAACATGATCACATACTGATGGATCTAAACCGATATCGATTGACTTATCCCTTTCCTTCTTGATCAAGTCCAAAGCAAAATGCGAAAGGATCCCCTAATTTGTTTGAATAACATTCCATTGTGTCTATCTTTGACCGACCCAAGACTCTTCTCAAAAACAGCTTTGACCTCGTTTATTTGTTGTCTCAAGTAATTATCCATCCCTGCAAACACCATAGAAAAAGTTCCAACACCATTATCAAGATAGCTCTTCAATTTGCCATGCGACCCTTCGGCTCTATTCGTAGTTCTATTGCTGCGATGCTTTATCCGATTAGTCCATGCCAATACGAAAGCCTCTTTATGCTGGAACCATGTACGTGTCAAGTAATCAGTGCACTTTGGAAACATTGGGGACCAATCCTTTTGCAATTCTTCCCATTTTTTAAAAAACTCTTCTTCCGATGTCGACCTCGTAACTGCTTGCCAATCATCAAAGAACTTTGTCCAAACAGCTGTACTTTTAAATAGAGGCTTACAATGCTGTTCCACATTTTTTGCAATATGGAATGTACATAACATGTGATGGGAACCAGGAAAAACTCTACGAATGGCATTTATGATGGCATATTCCTTATCTGTAACAAATACATTCGGGATATTATGGGCCTCAAACAACAACCTCAAATTCGAAAGGGCCCATCCGTAATTATCCTCAATCTCCTTGTACAAAAAACAATGAGCAATGGAAAATGTCTTTACAGTTGATGTGATCCCGACCATTGCAAACATAGGCATCTTATACTTGTTTGTCTTGTAAGTGCAATCGAGAATCACCACGGAAGGGAAACACTTAGCCAACAAAATACAATCGGGATGTGCCCAAAAGAGGTCTAACACCTCTTCAGTTGTTTCATCAGATCTATGCCAATAAACATAATGTTTAGCTACTAAAACCTTCATCAGTTGTTGCATTGCTGACCTCCCCTCTATCTCATGTATTCTCATTTTAGCTTTAGCATTATAAATTGTCTTCATCGTGGATGCATTATCTTCATGGCGACGTTTGAGTCCACTAAGAACATCTTTTGGTTTAACCCCGGCAATGGACAATTCCGCAACAAACTTCTTTTCCTCTTTGCTTAATCTTCCAACAAACGGATGCCCAACTAAACTATTCGATAAGTTGTGATTATGAACTCCGCATCTCACTTTCACATTCCATTGATTCACACCAACATTTACACCATGTATCGAGAATGGGCAATTACATTTTCTTGTGGCATTGTCTCTCTTCTTCTTGGCTTCTTTTTTTTGCGGACGATGATCACGATATACGCCACTTCTTTCACATGCCAAATATAGCCTTGGCTTCCTGTTCCCACACCCTTGGTCAGACTTTGCGGTAACAATTATAGTTTGGATCCCCCTTGCTTTGTTTTGACACCAATCAACTAAAGCATACTTAGAATGAAAAACCTACAAAATAAATATTATCACACTATTAGCTATTTAAAATTTGTGTAACGATAGTTAATACATTTAACTCAAGTAATGTGTACTTACTTTATCCGTTGTAAAAATGGAAGTCACATCAACAGCTCGTGCTTTACTAATTTCATCATTACTAGGATTATCGTGATTTGTTGAAAGAGTAAGCTGAAGATGTTGGGAACCACAACTAGGATTAAAAGGCTCTCCCTCATTGTTTACCTCTCCATCATTGTTTGCCTCTCTTGCATTTTTTGCCTCTCATTTATTGATTGACTCTCTTTCAATCAAAGGCTCATAATCAGTGTTGAGATCAAAATATAACTTTTGACTAATAGGCTCTAAGTCCACAGGCTCTTCCTCGATGACATGCTCCGTGTATTGGAAAGCACAGTTAGGCTTGGGAGTAATCTCGACTTTAATTGTAGTGAAGTATATATTTTCTAAATATGAACAATCTTTCCAAATGGAAGAGTCGAGAGATAATAAATCCTGCATAAACAAGTATTTATAAGCTTAATGTCATATGGGTTTATATCAAATTCGTAAACAAGTATATATAAACGAGTTTGTATAAACAAGTTTACGTAAACTAGTTTCATAAAGTAAGCTTTTTATGTCTAAGTTCAAATTGGTATACTCGGTTACTAAGGACCGAGTGTAAGAGGACTACCTCGGTTGCTAGGAACCGAGTAACATAGGATACCTTCGGTTACTGAGGGTCGAGTGAAGATTTATGATGAAACTGCCCAAAAATGTTGTACTCGGTGACGGGGAACCGAGTATAACCACATGCTCTCGGCCCTTAACGACCGAGTACATTCTGAAACACCTGCTCTGTTTTTTTATTTTGTTTGTATATAATGATTTATGAACGAAATCACAAGCAACTAAATAGTAAAAAGATAAGTGTCTTACCTCTTTTGGATCAACATTTTCTTTAACTTGCTCTTCAACTTTCTCATTAACTTTGTCTCTCTCAATCTCTCTCTCTACACTTCTCTCACTCCCTATTATGATTTTTACACTTCAATCACTATATTACCAACAACAATCTTCGTTATCTTGATTAAATTTCAAATTTTCAGAGGAAATGAAAATGAAGACGAGTTTAAACGTGGAACCTCGTTTACTTGGAGTGGTAGGGCTTTTTAGCACGTGAGTTTTGTGAAGCTTTATGAGATGGAGTGGTGGGTATTGATATTTAATGTTAATGATTGATTTTATTAATTAAGTTTATTAATTAAGATTATTAACTGTTAATGATCAGAGGTTATGAAATAAGAAGTGTGTGTCAATAGATAATAAGTCATTTAATGAAAATGGAGTGTTACAGAATAATTGAAGGTGTGTCATTAGCAGCCCCCCAAATTTATTAGCCATAGAGTTTTGATTGTTGCAGTCACATCAATATTGCTTCATTTTGTATCATAGATATAAATAACTGTGCATGTTTACTATGTCTGCGGTACGTCTAGTGATACTTTTAAAAAAACAAAAAGGTTAAATTATTTTTTATTTTTGTTAATTTTTTTCTTAAAATTGTACACGCAAGAGCATATACTAGTGATGGTATTATAATTGTGGCATGTTTAATGTGTATAATAATAAATTATATAGTTATGATTTAGAGAAGGTAACGCTTTCTTATTATATTTAATATTCTTCGATTTATTTCAAATGGTTGGAGGTTTACTTTTTTTTTTTTTTCAATAATCTAGCTGAAAGTATTTTAGATGTTTTAAGTGTATACTTTGAACTCTTACTCATGTGGCAATATTTAATGCAGTTTTTTATTTTATCACATTTCATTTTAGTTATATTATTACATCTTTCTCCTCTCTCCGTGTTTTTACCATCATGTATTGTTTATTTTTTATTTTATTTTATTGTTATTTCATTTACTTTTCTTAACATAGTTTATACATCAAACTTTTACACAAATTTTACATGTCAGAATATCTTAAAATATTGTTAGAGAACAAAAATTTTACAAGTATAAATTTTACACAAAAAAAAAATATACAGGATTGCTAGATATATTCTTATAAAATATTTTTTTGCTAAATTATACTATAACACTACTAAGTAATAATCATGTTATTATTATTGAATGTTATATATATATATATATATAACATTGAAAATATACGATTAATTATAATACTCCATAAGATATAAAAAAATATTATTAAACTGAAATGGTACTAGTAAATAATCAAAGTGCTCAAATTGTTATTTTCTATATTAAATATAATATTATTATGGATTTATATTTTAGAACACCTGCATTTCACGCAGGATTACATGCTTGTATATAAATAAAATTCCTTCCTTTTACACACAATGTGCTAGCACGTGACATTGTCATTATTACGTTTTTATTGTTTTCACTTCTACCTAATTTGTGCTCTCTAATAAAGTTATTATTAATTACCCTTCAAGTTAGATGCCTACGTTTTTCTAAACTCATTTTCCTCTTTATTGTTAATTTAATTCTTTTATGTCCTCTTTGACCTAAATTTAATTCTATTTATGTCCTCTTTAACTGCAACTTAATTATATTTATGTTCGTCTCTTCATGTATGTTTTCTCTCGCATCGCCTTTTTTACCATATTCCTTCCGAGCAAAAAATTCTTGTTTCTCCTACTATTACTGCACAAAGCTTTTTGCATATATGAATTCATAAGAACCTCCTCATTTTTGTTATATTTTAATTTATAGTCATTCTTTTAACTATGTGTATATTTTTGGTTCGAGGGTTAACCTACGGGATATTCGGGCTTGCTTTCGCACACCTTGACACCTTAGGAGCTCCAAGTGGACCCCAAGGTTATTCCAATAGTAGCCTTATACCACTGGGCCAAGAGGCTTAATTTAGTTATGTGTATATAATTTGAATATACCTTAATGGGGTGTTTGAAATAATATACTTTATGCATAAAACTTGTAGTCTTGCTTTTTGTTTTTGAATGTCTCTAATTGATATTTATGTTATCAGTTTTTTCTTGGACATGATTAATATATCAAATTTAATTCATAACAAAATTTTTTTTGTATCATTCACCATTGACTAGAGTAAAATTTATTATTTATTTAAAAAGTACCAAAATCAAAATGGGACTCGAAAAGTAGAACTCATGCTTGCATTGGCCTATTGATTAATTTTTTTCTTTGAAGGTTTGGTTTTTAAGATAAATTTAATTAAAGGGGTGATGTGATCAAATGGAATTCAAAGAATACCTTTGATGTATGTTCCCATCAATATGGTCTTTTCTAATACTATCATTTTGAATTTTTACATGTTTTTTCTTCTAAATTTGAAGAAATATTTAATTTTAAATCGTAAACAGAACTCTTAATATAAATGTTTAAATATTTAAGCTAAATATTTTACTACTAAATGCTCACACACTATGTAGGTTGTATACTAGTTAATTAGTATTTTTAGAAAGAAGTTCATATTTTCAATCCATGCATGTATGTCATAAATAAGGAGTTATCAGGGATGGAGGTAAAGGGAAGCCCTCAATTTCAATTTTTTTTATTTTACCTTTTAAATTATTTTATTTTTTTATACACTCTTGAAATTATTTTCCAAAGTTACAAATATATATGTATTTGTTACCCCCCTCTTTCAAAATTACACATAACTAATATCAAAAATGATTATTCTACCCTTTAAATTATTTTATTTTTTCGATACACCCTTCAAATTATTTTTCAAAATTACAAATACATATATTAGTTAATTCTCCCGCCCCGTCCGTTAAAAAAAATATTCTAGCTCCACCCCTAAGTTATCACTTAAATTGCACTAGATCTTGGTTCAATAATGATACAAGTTGTGTGTAATTTTTTCTCATTGCTTATATAATTTTTATGCATATATCAACTGTTTACTCTTGTTTATATATCTTACAAAAAATTATTGCTTATACATCTTTCGTGTTGCTTTAATTATTTTTCATTTTACAATTGCATTGGAGATTAAGGGTTAGTTTGATCTGTTCTTTTCAATTTTTTCAAAATAAATAACAAGTTAACAACAAATAATGTTGGCACTTACTTGGAAATACAGCAACTATTATTTCAAAGAGGAAATTTATGAAATCATATTGTGAAGAATTTCAAATTGGAGATTATATGTTATATCACTTATTTTTGAGCCAATACAATGCGTGCAATTTGTTTGTTTGTTTGTTTTTTAAATAAAATGAAAAAAGAGAGTGAAAGAAGAATTAAAGTGACGTACTAGTACGTGAAATGGATAACCTGATGTGTCCTACCTTACCGAGAACGGGCCTAAGAAGGCCCATCTGGAGCCTAGTCAAGCAAAAGCCCAACATGTTCATCAAAGAGGCCCAATGCGTACAAACAAGTATCCGCCTTTAGTTTTATGATCGGACTATTATATATATGTTTGTGTGGTTGAAGCAGGTGCCGACAAACTATCCATAATATAAATTTATCCATTTCGTAAAATTGATGTGTTATATATATATATATATATATGTGTGTGTGTGTGAGATAATTAGCCTCTTTTAAAGAAAAACAAAATTGTGAGGTTTTGGGTCTAAAGCGGACATAATTACAAGTAAAGCGAGACTTGTATATTATCGCAATAAACAAGTATCCAACAAGTGCACATGTTTAGCACCGACGTTCTTGCTCTTACTTTATAATTGTAATTGCAATTACATTGTAATCAATTTTCTAGTAATGAGGTAACTTTCAACTTTCCTCAAATGCGTTCTGGTGACGTCGTTCTCGTTGCTTAACTTTCGCTTATCGAATTCTTATATAATAAACTTGTAAACGTGACTTGGCCAAAACCAAGTCGCTTGTTGCATGCGACCTCATTTGTGACAATGAGAGCTCGTTTTATTTGAGTTTTGGGAATGGAATTGGCATACTTGATTCCTGAAAAGCTTTTTTCCTGGTATCTAGAATGCCATGCCAATGTTTTGGCTCAAACATGAATGCTTTATTCCTGGAATGTTACATTATTTTCAATATGTTTGGTTCAACTGGTAATAAGAATGTAATAAAATATCAATTATAAAAATACCCTTTATTTTATAAGATAAGAAAACAATTCCTACTAATTTTTCAAAAGAAACAATTATAATAATAAATTACACATGCCTAATAACTATCCTACAAAAATTACAATTTTTGTAATTAAAAAAAAATTACAACAGAAAAAAAGAAAAGAAAAAAGTTCCAAGCATTTTTTTTTGTGCAGCAACATAACTAAAAAAAAAGTTTCAAACAATATTTTCATACACAGATAGGAAAAGAATTGCTTATTCATAAGGAAGAGGGTTATTTTAGTCTTAACAAAATAAATTAAATAATATGCTCACTGATAATGACTTATTCCTTATAATTTAAATGAAAGAACTTAGGAGAAAAGTTGGTTTATGGAATAATTTATTTCAGACCTAAAATTTGAACAAAATGTGAGAATCGTTTCGAAATAAAATTTAACATTTCTGTAATAATTTTTAAATCTTGAACCAAACGAGTCATGAAAGCGGAAACACATACAATTTAGACCGTAATCATGTCATATTTTGGTTGAGCAATTGTCATCATTAATGCCTATATATGTATGGTGTGTGAAACACTCGAGTCGAATCTGTACTCGCAACCTGAATGATTGGTTGAGATCGACACTTCCAACTAAACCTTGGACATTAATTAAATAGGATGGATGAGGCAGTTCCAGCCGAAGTTAATTTTGAAAACCAAGTTTACAATTTAAAATATTTAACGGTGACTAACTTTAATCTCACAAGTGGTTGTTCATGTTCCCCCAACAGTACCCACAACAATTTCCTATTTTGCCTTGTTTAATTGGAAGGTAGGGAATTGAATTGAATACGGGTACTTTGGGCGGGCTAATTAAGCCCCATAAAGAAATAGAATGGGTCAGCTCAGCTCAGCTCATTGAAGATCAGGTCAAATTCCCTTTTACGTGCAAGAGCTTCCAAACCTATTTTTCCATATTATTATTCTTCAAACAATTCAAACTCTCTCTCTCTCTCTCTCTCTCTCTATATATATATATATATACACACCTCGTAATCCAAACAAACTAATTATTCCGTGAATATATAATCTTTATGCTATTTTATGTCTAACATAATTTATAAATATTTTTCATATGTCATTATTTTTGTAATTTTGTGTGCACGCATTCGCACTTGACTCGTCTAATAAGTAAGCGTGATTATTTATTTATTTTGTAATTTATTTTTTAGGGTGTGTTTGATGGACATAATTTTTCATGAAAAATATGAATTTTCTACAAAAACAATGAAATTGTACAAATTTCAAGACAAAGTTTTACCCATTTTTCACATTAAAAATGTCATAACTTAAAATAAAAAATTAATATTTAAAATCTACTAATCAAGATCAATCAAACAAGATCCATCATAATTATAGAATTATGTGAAAAAAATACCAATAATTTTTTCTACATTAAAAATGCCATAATACAACTAATATTTTTCAGGTAAAAAATTAAGACAATCAAACACATTTAATTGACATTTTTTATACAATTTAATTGTAGGCAATTCAATTATTTAAAATTTATTTTCTTTCCATGTAAATTCCATATTTACAATTAAACGCACTCTTAACGTGTGTCTAAACATGTTGATTAATGGTACTAGTCCATGGTCACATAGATTGGGAAAATTGAAAGGTGACCATATTGCTTCTCCTATTAAGCCACCACCTATAAAAATACCAACCCAAATCTTTGCGATTTATTTAATTATTTTATGGGTTTAGATTGTGATTTTATCTTTACTAACCGTCTAATATCATACACGTGTCAATGTCCTTAGTTTTATTTCTTATTATATATATGTATATTAATATCAACTCCAACCCATGCCATACGTGTACTTATTGATTACTTTTCAAGCGAGTTTCTTTTTATAAAGCCATTCTAGTAAGTTGAAACTATCTAATTCATGTATGTTTTATTTTTTAAAGTTAGACCATCATTTTCCTAGGTTAATCACCCTTTTGGCATCTAATTAACAGAAATTTAATATTTTTAAAAGATAAATTTATAGTACGTTGAATATTAACAAGCGTAGACAATTTCAATAAGTTGTACCCTACTAATTGTCTCAAGAGACGTGAAACTTTCAATACACGAACGGCATATAATGATATCTTATTAATTTTGTTAAAGTTTTATTAAAATTTTACATGCAGAGAGTAATAAAAAACGAGAGTCCAATAATATTGCCTCAGGAAAAACTGAAAAAGAAAAGAAAGAATAAAGCAAATTGTGTTGTAGTCCCCCATCGATCCCATTTTCCTGTGGAATTTAGTACATTAATCATGTCTTCAAAAGAGGAGTGTAGTTTGCTTAATTGGCCACCCTGTTTCTTCCCTATCTTGCAACTAATAGGTTAACACTCTTTCAGTCTCAGAAACCATATGAAAAAAAAACACAAAAGAAACCAAAACAAGAATATTTAATTATTAGGTTGAGATATATAAAACTAGTATATATATATAGTAATCCATCCTAATTAATTACTCCCTCCTCCTCTAATTAAGAAGTCAACTTTCGTTAATTATAAAGGAAATTATATAATTCTGAATTAATCGGGGATGGATGCAGAACTAACTAATTAAACACTATATATACTAAACTAATAAGCTTTATATTATACATAGATGTATTTAAAGAACAGGAGAGGAAAAAACAGAGAGAAGTAAACTACATATATATTTACTACTTCAAAAACTTCCTAGTAGAAAATTCCTTGGGGGAGTAATCTTGATAACAAGTCCAGGGAAAACATCATCATGATCATTAATTTGCGGGTTTTGCTCAAAAATAAAAGGATCGCCGCACTTGTCGCTGATCGTGTGAAGAGTTTCTCCTTCTCCTACCACGTAAATTTCATCGCAAACTCGGCTTTGAGCATGAAAACTGCCAATCATAACAAGACCCATAAGCATAATTACAAAGAACCACTTAGCTGCATCAGCTATGGACCTCTTTCCAGATATAGAAGCCATGAGAGAGAGAGAGAGAGATGGGTTGTGGTTGGTTTGAGAATTTTGTGAATGTATATAAGAGAGAGGAGGGGGGTTGAGTTTATAGGAGCTTTTTGGGGACACGATTTGGTGCGGTTAAGAACGTGAGTCAGCTTGGCTTTCTTTTTCACGTGGGACCAGCTACTAAACTGCCAAAAACGACCTAGACCGGTCTCTTGTGTAGATGTTATGAATTTGTACAAGTCTTGCCTTTATACGTTTGACTCGTATTCTAAACAAATTTTATTACATTAAGTCCATCCATCACACCTGCGGTGTTAACCTATGGGAGTATTTTTTTTTTTATCATCCGTTCAAATTCGAAACCTGAGAAACTTTCTTTTTTCTCTGTGATTGAACATTAAGGCTCTATTCAATAGTAGTATGAAAAATAAAAATAAAAAGAATTAATTTAGACGAAAATCTAAAAAATAAGTTGAAGTATGTGATAAGATATTCTCTTATTTTGTAAATATGTGTCCTTCATCATATTTTGTAGAAAAATTTTCTTCACTACTACCCAAAGAAAATTTTTCCATGAAAGAAAACAAAAGGTAAGAGTTAATCTTAACCTCATGTCTCAACTTATTTTTTATCTTCTTATCTAAATTAGTTATTTTTCTTGTTATTTTTTATATTTCTATCAAATGGAGTTTAAGTGTATTAATGTATTATTGTATTAAAAAAGAAAAAGAAGAAAAGAAGACAATTATCTAGCTTAACAAATTAAAGGGACCCAATAATATCATGGGATATTATAAGAATCCCAAGTAGTATTAGTAAAATGTGCTCTCTAAAGATCATTGTTGGATCGAGCGGACTGTCTTATGTGTCCCGATGTGAATGCAGTATGTATTAGCTCAAGTAAATTAATATTATATATAGATATATATTATGATCATGTATCCTTTCTAATAAGAAGTTTTTTGAAAATAAAAAATAAAACCATGTATGTTTTCGGCCCACGGTCAATAATATTAGTAGGTCCGGCAATTTATAACACGACACGATAATAGGACACGAAATCGTTATTTGGTTCCGGGTCATAATCGGGTTGACCCCAAACCCGTTCTCTTTCGTGTAATATTTTAACTTATTACGAGTCGATTTCGACACAACTATAATTTTAGCATTTTTTTCGTCGATCCGAATTGAACCGTTTATTTTAAACGGGTTTCGGGTCGTGTCAAGCATATAAATTTATTAATAAAAACAAAACCCGATACACGACCCTATTTTTAAGAGTTGGTTAAAAAAAACACTAAAATGTTTAATTAAGTTTGGAATGAAACTAGTGGTATTGCTCCAAGTGTTTATTGGCTTAAAATTAAACAAAGCCATCATCACTCAACTCAACAACCATTATTCTCCATTTGTGTGCGTTTTAATCATAATAATCCATACACCCCTCTACCACCTCCACAATCCCATAAAAATTAAAAAGTTCACCTTAAGACCAAGTGTTCATTGCAACTAAGACAATTACAAATTACTTATGCCTAGATAAAAAATATTTTTGATACAAAACGACAATTTTTACAATATAATTTTTTTCATACGAGTTATTTATTCACATCCATCACAATAGAAGGGACTACCAATGAGTTTGACAACTATGTCCATGTAATCAAACTTAAAATTTCTTTAACAAAAATGATGACAAAAAGTTACACGGCAAGAATTGTTGCGTAATCAAAAAAAATATCTCAAAATAACTTGTTCAAATAAGCCAGCTAGTATCACAATTAAAACTTAAGAGAGAGAAAGTGATAAGCGGATAAAATGCTTAACACTCGTTTTTCAGATTTATTTTGGGTGACGTAACACCATGTTTTTAACCAAACTCATGATGTCACATAAAATCATTCACCTAGACAATCAGTTGTTCAACTATTTGATCAAAGTACTTCATCTCTTTTCTAAAACAAACATACATTCAAATTTACCAAGAATGCCTTGAACATACAAAAATAGAAGAAACAGGCTATGACAAAAATATTCAGAAAGAAATCCACGAGTTGTAGTAATATGCTAATATAAGAAATAACTTACTTCCATAATTCTCATTTAACCGAGTTAAACACTAGCTAGAAGGGTGGGTTGGATACAAAATTCTGGCATGTTTATGATACAATGTCATTGTATATATGGAGACGATTTCATGAAACAGTAGCACATCCATCTCCATGCAATTTCCACACAAAAAGCTCACCCTTTGCATCACCAGTAAAAAAGAGGCCGTCTGTGCCTACCTGGATTACTTGAACTTCGTGCTTCGCAAATATTCTTCCCCTTGCATTAAACCTAAAACCCAAAAAAAATTATACTGCTAATCGTTAAACAATCAGGCAGAAGGCATGTATAACAAATCTGAAAACAAAGAAAGTTCGGTTACGGAATGGATACAGTCATCACTTAATATATATAATGTTACATAATTGTCTTCCACAACAATATACGAGAAATTACCAAAAAAATATAGCTTTGAATACAAATATTGGGATTTTTTTTTTCCAATATACGTTTTTCAAATCTTCAATATAATGATTTAACTTCTCAAAATTAAACTTAAACCCTTTCCTTATGGGAAAAAAATTGCAAAACAATCCCAGCCATTCCATTAGGTATCTGTCCCATATCCAAAAGATTAAAGTTGTCGGCTGATATCTAATTGGAGCATCCGATGTTGAATTTTTGTAATATCCATACTACTAGATAGGCTTTCAGTGAAATTTGATAAGTTCTGAAGCAATCAATACTCACGAGGGCATTTCATATAGGCGGACCGTATTGTCTTTGCACGAGCAAAGTAGGACAGGCTTAGCTTTTGCATCGTGTATCCCACAAAGTGCAACTACCCCCTGCAAACATCAAAGTAACAATTAGTCTTCCATTAAAAAGAAACATATAAAAGATACAATGTAATACACATGATATATAAAAAATATCCTTGCTAAGCTACTTACATGCTTTGGAGCAATGGGCTAACCTAGTTGGGGAGGCCCCCACTTCGACCTGGGCATGTCCTTGGTTTGAGCTGACCAAGGTGTTGGGATGGGTTTTCGTTGTTTGTAGTTAAAAGGGAGAGACTTAGACCTCCATTTCTTTTTTTTCTTTTTTTTAAAAAAAGAAAAGAAAAAGAAAGCAACTTACATGCTTTTCATTATGTTCATACACCATCTCCAAATTCCCAGTTTCAGTTGGAGCCCAAACCTGGAAAAAAGAAATGTAATTCTACATGAGTGAATATATAATGGGCTCCATGAATGTATATTACCATGTAAAGAAGCAAACCTTCACTGTACCGTCCAAGGAACCAGATAATAGAAAGCTATCCCAACATAAGACAGAGGTCACAGCATTTGTATGTCCATTTAGTTGTCTCCATGCACTGCAAATTTTCAAGATCCCACACCTGGAAAAGGATTATAGAACCATGAATTATGCTTGGTCAAAATCGAAAAAAAGACATACTAAGAGTTTAAGGAATTTTATATAGGTTTCCAACTGCCATGTCAATAGGCAGAAGCAAGATATTGGATATCATAGAATTTTACAAAAGCCAATTAACTACGTTATTCTTTCCTTATTTATTTAATTTTTTTATAGGAAACCAAACAATTTTATTACTAAATAAAACGGAAACAGAACAAAATAAGTCGCACAATAGCGGATAAGGCATCCGCTAAAACAACTGTCACCAGTACATCAAAATAAAGAGGAATCAAACATCATAGCCCAACTTTTAATCTAAGAAGCTACTACTATTCAAATAAAAAAGAATGCAGATCAAATATATTCAATGCTCTAGCCCATAATCCAATTAGAAATCGAGTGTGGCTCCAAATCTCCTCTGAACTCCAGCTTTTATCTTCAAATACCTCTTATTTCTCTCCATCCAAATTAACCAAGCCAGGGCCAACAAAGCAAACCTCCAAATAACTTTTATCTGCCTGTTATTGTGACATGAATCCCACCTTATAACTATAAAGTCAGCCCATTTCTGACGAAAAACTCCCACTACTTTAGCAGGCCGAAAATCTTTGTCCACGCCTCACGAACGAATTTACAATGTAGAAGAATGTGGTCAATACTTTCTACATCATTCCTGCAAAGGATGCACCATGAGGGAGACAAATACATATAAGGCCTTCTCAATTGAATTGAGTCACACATGTTCACTTTCCCCAAAGAAGCAAGCCAAGCAAAAAACTCGATTTTGGAAGGTACACCACTTTTCCATATGATGCTGGATTGAGGAAAATGGAACATAGAAGAAGACTGCGAGAGAATCTCAAAATATGATTTATATGAGAATTCACCCGAATGATGAGCCACCCAGACTCTTAAATTATCGATGTCTGAATTCTAATATTTAAATTCTAGTTACCAAGTATCATAACTCACAATGATTTTAAGATAAGCAACTTAAATGTCTTCTCAATGGAACTAATAGGGTAATAATATTAGAAAGATCATTGATTACAGAAGCATACTCTAACCGTAAAGTCCATGGAACCCGAGTAAAGTCTTTCAGCTCTCACAATCAGGGAAAGCACAGCACGAGTGTGGCCCTTTAGGGATGCGGTTAATTCAGGGGAACTAGTAACAGAGCCAGATTTCCAAGCAGAGATCGTACCATCCTGCATCCGAAAAGAAAGTAGATAAATTGCTTAAATATCTAAAGTTTCAAGTTCAGGCAGTGTTTGGTTTGTCAAAAACTCAATGCAGTGTAAATTGTTTTCAATGTGGAGTTTTCCATGAAAATTAAATATTTTGTGCCATTTAGTTGGCATAATGATAAAAAACAAATTTTTACTTGTTTGATTTGTGGCATAAACCCCATTTCCGTAAGGTTATTGGTGCCATAAAAAGGGTGGCAATGGTAGTATGTGGAAAATTAACTACTATACTTTTTAAGGTGCAGTTGGTTTGCATTGAATGTAAAAGTAAAACACATAAAATGCAAACCTCTCTTTTATATTTCCCTAGCAAACTAATCCCCACAAGCAGCATTTACAAGCAATTGAATGCAGCCTTAGACAATTGTGTAGTCTAAAACTAGAAAAATCACTTGCACAATCAATCAAATAAAGAACCCACTAAAATCTGATCAAATCATAGGAATTCAATACTTCAGAGCTTTTTACCTCGGTCCCAACAAAAAGCATATTATGACCCACAACCATTGCATACACGGGCCCAGATAGTTCATTAAGACTGAGTTCAGCATGAGTGTTGATGTCCCATGCCTGCAACATCACAAAAAACACCAAAAACAATGAGTATCTAAATGGGTCAAGAGAGCAGTTGGTAATAAGAGCATTGTATAGAGTTTAAAGGGCTCCAAACAACCTACCTTAACAGCATTTGGTAATCCTAAAAACACCAATGAACCTTCACTAATCAAATTCCCAACTTCGAGGTCAAGGTTAACAACACCAGCACACTGCATAAGATGTGAAGATCCATGAAATCCATCAATATAAGAGAACCTCTGATTCACAACAAAGAACAGAATAAAACATGAAAACCATACAAACCTGCCCAGTACTGCAGTCCCAAACCCGCACTGATTTGTCCTTACTACTTGAATAGAGCTTGTTTGAGCCAGATGGAAGGGCAATGCCAGTGACAGCCTATAACCAATCACCCATTAATTAATAGATTAGCTCATCTCTAATCAAAGAAAAACAAAATCATTTATCAGACAAGTACCTTACTGTGTCCCTCTAACTTTGCCAACATGGAAAACCCATCACCACAAGACCACAAGTGCAAATCCTTGCAATTATCACCTTGTACACTATTCAAAACCACATGTTGGCTCTCTTGAGCAATTTTACACACAGCTATAGCTCCATCGTTCTTTGAAACCGGTGCACGCTTCAATTGGGTCTTTTGAACACTTTTATCCCCAGATCCAACACCTTCTTTATTTGAAACTCCATGTTGGGCCTCTTGAGCAATTTTACCGGCAAGCAGACCTCCTCCATTCATTGATACTGGTGTATTCTTGAAGCTACAGCAATTTGGATTCCTCCTGTTCCATTTTGGCCCAAAATGATGACTACTATGATCATGGGACTGCTTAGGTTGTGGGGTTGGTAATTCTCTGTGCAAGAACCTACATGGGTTTCTGCAACATCTACCGGCAAGCCAATCTTTACAGACAATGCTGTTGAAACGATGCCCTTCTCCAAGCCGCTTAAAAACAGATATTTTTCTACCTGGAACTCTTCTCTCTGCCTTTAAATCCATACTATATCAAAAAAATATATGCACGGAGACATAATTAATTACAAGGAACTGGATGCTAGACCACTTAAACCAATAATGTTTCTTCAAGAAAGGAAACCAGGCTCTGATTCTCCACTCCCAACAAGACTTTAAACAATTCAGAAACACCACACCGAACAATTTGTAAAACATTGAGATGAGTTGAAATCCTAAACGAATGCTACGTAACCCTAAGCTCTAATATCACTAATAGAAACTTGGGCTTTTAGGATCCACTCCTTGGGCAGATACTGCATCACAGTATTGTCTCTCACGCAGGATCTGTCCTGGTATCCTCTTGTGAGGGCTCAATTTCATGTTATTTGTCACAGTATTTGTCTCCTAAATGTTGGAACTCAGGGAGCGGATCCTAAATTTTTCTAGAAACTTTAGGGTGCTCTATTTTTTTTTTCTCAATAATCAGATAACACGAGAAATAACCGAAATCCTAAAACGAAACGGTGAAGATGTGGAAAAATGAGGCCCGATCATCATCAAAGTGGTGACAACAGATTCTTGAAATTCCACGGATGGCAAATGTGCTGAGAACTCCAAAATTAACAAGGCTGATAGATACGTATTTGATTAGGACACGTAGGAGTAGCAAACCTGAGATTGAATTAAAACACCAAGTTATTTGTGATCTTGAGTAGTTGTGATTCTTGAGTGAAGGATTCCAAGAAATCTTAATCGGACCTTCGAACTAACTATTGGAGAGTGACAGTCTATGTGGGAGGAAATTAGGGTTCGGAAGGAGATGGGCCTGTTGAGGAAGATAGAAGATAGAACTCTGTGCGTTTGATCGTCGATGCCTATTTATACGTTACGCTGGCCGTTATCTTTCATTTTCTGGAAAACATATAAAACTTTGAACTCTTGAGCTGACGGATAATAAAAATATATTGTATATTTATACCACTTGAATAAATATATATATATATATATATATTTTATCTCATTCCGATTTTTGAATTTAAAATTATGATATTTTAAAAGTTGGGGCAATTAAAAAAAAGGGTTTATTAGAGAAAGATTTTCACACTAAAGTCAAGGAATAATTATTTTTTAAATAAAGGGCCTATTTTTTATTTTATTGATAATATGACATGTGTCTTTTTTTTATTATAAAATGATATTCCAACCCTTAAAATAAACTAAAAAAATATCAATATGCATTAAAATATGGACTGCAATATGAACTTTGCAGTCTATATTTCACTGCAATATGAACTTTGCAATCCATATTTCACTGCAATGTGAACTTTGCAGTCGATATTTTTAGTGCAAAGTTCATATTGCAGTCGATATTTTTAGTGCAAAGTTCATATTGCAGTCCATATTTTACTGCAATGTGAACTTTGCAGTCCATATTTTTAGTGCAAAGTTCATATTGCAGTACATATTTCACTGCAATATGAACTTTGCAGTACATATTTCACTGCAATATGAACTTTGCAGTTCATATTTTATTGCAATATGAACTTTGCAGTCCATATTTTTTGTGAAAATTGATTAAAAGGGGTAATTTAGCTGTGAATACATAACATTTTTTATTAATTAAATGATATTTTTTATTCAAATACATTCAATTAAAATATAAAACAAAATTTAGGCATCTTACACTAATTACCAATTAAAAATAGGCCCTTCATTCAAATTACCAATTAAAAATAGGCCCTTCATTCAAAAAAATATTATCTCATTCCGATTTTTGGTAAAAATCAATGTATAATAAGCCCTTCTACCTAATTTCTAGTTAAAAGTTTTATGAAAGAAAAATAATGTAAAATTAAGTGAATTTTGAAAAGTGTGAAAATAAAGTATACTTTTTGGTAGAAAATTAAAAAATTATCTTTTTAGTTTGCAACTAAACATGGGCTTAATGTTTTGTTTGATTGAATGTTTAATTTAAAATTTATTTTTAAGTAGAGTTTTTTAAAACTATTTTTCAATTTGATTTGTATATAGTACACTATTTTTTAAATTTTACAAAAAAAATATAATCTTTGGTTTAACTAAACATGGGCTTAATGTTTTGTTTGATTGAATGTTTAATTTAAAATTTATTTTTAAGTAGAGTTTTTTAAAAATGTTTTTCAATTTGATTTGTATATAGTACACTATTTTTAAAATTTTACAAAAAAATGTAATCTTTTGTTTTTATTCATTTCTTACTGTTTTGTTCTTGAAATAAAAAACGAAAAATAAATAAAAAATATTGTTTTTATTTAAATGAAGTTTTTAAAACTGAAAATAAGGTAAAAGGGTTTGTGCGATAGTGTTTTTTTGCAAAAAAATCAACGAATAATATTTTTAAAAAATAAGGGCTTAGATATTATTAGCATTCTGAGATAAATAACATTTTTACACTACACTTTTACACTACCCACTTAAGACTTGTTTATGTTTTTTTGCAAAAAAATCAACGAATAATATTTTTAAAAAATAAGTGTTTTAGCATTCTGATAAGGGTTTTCAATTGTGTTTTATTGAGTGCAAATTTTACTGTGCACTAAATTGTGTTGAGTGCAAACTTAATTTTGCAATCAAAAAAATGTAGTGCAAATTTGTTTTGCATGATGTATTTATATTTTTTAACAAGTGAATTCTTATGTTTCATTCGTAAAACTTTAAAACAACGTCAAATAAATACAAATATATAGTAATATTTTAGAAAATAAAGAGTGTAAACTTAACTTTGTATAACTCCGAAATATTATTATGTGTATTTTATTAATAAATAAGTTTCGAATATGTAGTTTGTTAAAATTATTTTAAAGCACTCTTAATTAAACACTTATTTATAATAATATGCTAAAAAAATATGTAGTGCAAACTTGATTTTGCATGATTCCATAAAAAAATACAATTTAAAAATTTACTGCAAAATTAATTTTGTAATTCTTTTAAAATTTGGTTAAATATATAGACCTTTAATTTTAAAAAATATTATTCTCTAAATTTTTTAGAGAATTTTTTTTCATACAAACCAGAAACCGAGCGATTGTTTAGATCAACTCTTGCGGTTAGTTGGGAACAGGTCGTAAACTTTTTAGTTACAATTTAAATTCGATTTCTTAAATTAAAGTTTTGACACTCGCTGATCCTTCCCTTTCCCTGACTGCTTGTACTCAATGGACTCTTTGCAAAATAAAAATAATAGTTTGGATGAACTCTTTAACAAACTTATTACATATGTATTTTTGTTTACACTACATTAAATTAGCGCAGTATGACGCTGTTTAAGAAATTAAAGGAAATACTTTGGTTTTTTAGTCTAGCACTGCGTGAAAGAATCAAATCGATGATGTATATTGCGGAGTTAGCTGGAATAAATTAATTTAAAATAATTGGAGTTAGTGAGACACGTGACATTTTACAAAGTAATCCACTAGTTCAAGTGGATATTTAAAAGAGTGGATTGTTTAAAAATTAAAATGTAGTGCGGTGGTTGAGTGACTAAGAGTGCGATTGATTGCAAGTATAGAATTTGTAAGGAAATAAAATAAGTTTTAGGCAATTGAATTGCTTAGAATTGAGTTGTATGAAAAATTCAATTAAATGTGTTTTATTACCTTAATTTTTTACCCGAAAAATATTAGTTGTATTGTAGCATTTTTAATGTAAAAAAAATTATAGATATTTTTTTTACATAATTCTATAGTCATGATGGATCTTGTTTAATTGATCTTGATTAGTAGATTTTAAATATTAAATTTTTATTAAATTTTGAATTTTGTATTTTAAGTTAAAGCATTTTTAATGTAAAAAGTAGGTAAAATATTGTCTCGAAAACTGTGCAATTGCCTGGAAAATAAATACAACCCTCCAAAGAAAATATTTTCCTTGTTTTGGAGGAAAATGTAAGTGTGTGAGCAAAAGTGAAAAAATATTTTCTCTAGAAAAAGCCAATCAAACACTTTAAGTTGTCAAATCAAGTAGAAAATGGGTATTTTTCACGAAAAAAAAGCAATAAAACACACCCTAAATACTTTTATTGCCTATTGCTTTTTTGACGAAATAAAAGCCACAAGGGCAAAATAAGAAAATCAAAAATCTGATACGACTTCAAAATTATTAAAATATCTTCTTAATTTATATAATAGTAGGTTTACATAAAGTGTCCAAAACAAATTAAACAAATTCTTATTTTAGTTAAAATTTTAGAGGCAAGATAACATAGGAGAAAAGTTAGAGAGACAAGAAAATAGTGGGGAAGAAGGGTTTTCGTATAATTAGCAAAAATGATTCATAAAGGTTGATCTAATTTTTTGCTCATTTTAAAAGTTCATTTTTTGGTTGAAATATACTTAAACTTTATAATTTTTTTTTATTTGTCCAAAATTAGATGTCCCGTTAAAAAATGAATGAAAAATGCGCATGATTGTCATGTCAACCAAAGTTAGAAACTCTAAGGATAGGACAATCGAATTACAAATTTTAAAGATTTTTTAATCAAAATTAAATCTTTAAGAATGCTTCTACTAAAATTAGAATTTTAAAAAAATGTTTAAACCAAAAATTTAATTAAATTTTTGGACGAGCGAGAGATTTGGGTTAAACCTTAAGAGTTATTATTGCTGATTATCCAAGGTTTTGGGTGTTTATGGACAATTTTGATCTTTCAATGTTTATGGTTCGAGGATGTTAGTTTGAGGACTTAAAATTACGATTTAAATAGTTTAGGGGCTATTTTGAAACTGATCCATAATGTAAGTGCATTTCACTCTAAAACCAGAAGTTGACACTCATCGCCAATCACTTTACAGAGCTCTTCAACGAGTTCTTTCTTCCTCGACGAACTCGGAAGTTGAAATAGAACAAATATTCAATTGTATGAAAAGATTAGGCTACTGAGTTTACGTTACTTTTTTCGGCAATGGAGAATCCAGAAGAAGCCAAGCTCGAATTATTCCTCCAGTGGTTACAGGTCTCAAAATCGTCTAAAACCCTAATTCCTTCTTCTTCATTTTTCATTTTTTCCCATTAAATTATTAACATTCTCTCTTGACAATTTCTACATTTATTTATTATCATTTGAATCTCAGGTGAATCGAGTCGAACTACGTGGTTGCAATATCAAGTACTGCGATTCAAAGAAAGGGTTTGGTATCTTTTCATCTGACGAAACTTCCTCATCTGATGGTAATTTAATGTTTCTTGTGATAATAGTCAGTTTTGTTTTTGGTTATAATTGCTTTATTTTATTGTTTTGTATGAAAATGCGAGAAATGAAAGAAATTCATTTTACTGAATGAATATGTTGTTATTGCTCGAAAATTTGCAAACTGATTTCCTAATTACTATTCACAATTCAATGACCCAAAATATACTGACTAATAAATTAATCCAAGTAATATCCGTTGACCTGTGTTATTTTGCAACTAGAAGCAACACAAAATGTGACACTCTAATTTTATTCGTTTTGGTTTTCTCTAGATTAACTGCATTGATATTAGGAAACTTTCTTGGATATTCTCTTCATGCATTCTCCTTTTTTGGTCCGCGAGCAATTTTTGGAAAATTAGAAAATTGAAATATGGATTTTTAATAGTGAGGTCATTAAGGTGATTGAAGGAAACGAGTAACTGTGCTTGACATTCTAAAATGACTTACTCGAGATAATTTTTACATTGCACGGAACTCAAATGAAGTAGAGCAATTCTAATGTTTTTTAGTTTGTTTCGTTTTCTTTACTGAGGGACTGAACTGAATTTTTTTTTTTTTTTTAAATCAGGGATTCTGCTAGTGGTTCCACTAGACTTAGCTATAACTCCAATGAGGGTACTCCAAGATCCTACCCTGGGACCCGAGTGTTCGAAAATGCTTGAAGAAGGGGAAGTAGATGACAGATTCATGCTGATTTTATTTCTAACTGTGGAACGTCTACGGAAGAACTCCTCTTGGAAACCGTATGATTATAATTCATTAGTTTCTTTTTTGGATGATATAATATGGTTTTTGTTGGGCCCATTTTAACTCGTTGCATAAAACTCTGCTAGGTACCTCGATATGCTTCCAACCGCATTCGGAAATCCACTCTGGTTTACAGATTATGAGATTTCGGAGCTGAAGGGAACCACGTTGTATCGAGCGACTGAGCTGCAGGTATAGATTTTTGTTAGTCTTTCATTGGATCTATGAATAGTTAGTCATCATATGATAGAAATCTTTGATGATATCCATAATACTTCTTTTGATTAATTATGCTTTATAAAATTCGCTGTACAGCATATGTGACAGTAGATGGGTTTCTGTTACAGAAGAAAAAGTTGCAGGATTTGTATGAGCATAAAGTGAGGAGTTTGGTGCAAAAGCTATTGATTCTTGAAGGAGATTCAGAAAGGTGCGTGAAGTTATTGGTTAAACTAATGTTCATCTATTGGAATTCCATATGAGATTGGTAATCATAGGTACTTAGCTTACATATCATCAATCATGTTTAGTTTTATAGAACATAAAAAAATGCAAATTTTATGCTATTACCTGCATATATCATTAGCTAAAATAAATAACTAAATAAGCCAAAACTCATTCATTCGTTATAATTTTTTATACATCACAAGCTGTATATTATGTTTTGATTGATAAAGGTCGGTTAAACAAGAACCCAGAAAATTGGGGGAAGCATGCATAAGCATAAGTAGTTAGGTAGATTTTCGTTATTCATTGCATTGTTGGAAGTCCTATTGAACCATAGCAAAATCTGACATAGTAAGATATTAGTGTAAGGCTCCTCTCCCATTTCACTATCTTATATGTTCGTTCCATATCAATTAGTTTTTTTTCCTTCCATTTTCTATATTGTTGGTCATAGCTATAACGGTGGGCAGTATAGTTTTATTTAATGTTACCCAAACTTACATCTTGCCTAGTTTTACTTGTAAGATTATCTTCATTCTTTTTCCAATACCAAGTTCATATATTTATCGAACACCTCGTAACATATGCAATTTTTGTTGCTGCTTTGCAGTGAAGTGTGTTTCGAAGATTTTCTTTGGTATGCATCTCTCTCCCTAGGAATCTATTCGTAGGAATTTGAGTTTAGCAACTGATAGTTTTTGCAATTGGCAAAATGATAGGGCTAATTCCATATTTTGGACTCGTGCTCTAAATATTCCCCTTCCCCGTTCTTTGGTATTTCCGCACGTTCAAGAAGCGCAAGAGAGCACCTGTTCAAGCCCCTCTGAGGTATCTCCTTGTCATATTGCCACTGAAGAGTTGGTTAATGGGGTTGATGGAAAAAGTGAGTTCCTTCTCCCTCAATAGTTCATTACTAATTGTTCTTCTGATAAAATCTTCCGAAGCCTATGATCTGCTTTATGTTGAATCATATGCTTCTAGTGAACCAAGATGACAACTGTTTGTTGTTTCACGACCAGTGGTTAATGGGGTTGAAAGACAGTCTGCTGGGGTCACATCCACTTCACTACAAGGAGAGACTGTTTGGGTTGAGGGTCTCGTCCCTGGCATTGATTTTTGCAACCATGGTAATCCAACTGCTCAATTATAATCAGAGTTGGTTTTGTATTGCTGTTAGTTTCTTAATGTTTCCTGTCTTCTTTTGTGTAAAGCTATTTATTCCTGAGTTATAAACAAACTTGCATTTAGGGTCCATTTGGTTGCCCTTCAAATTGTGCATTTACAGTTGGGAAATTTACAATTTTTACATTTGTTTGTGTTTGGTTGTGAAAATTGAACAATCATTATATGATAATTCTAGTTGATTTATGAGAACTCAAATTAACTCTTTTCAGTTAAAACTTGAAATTGTCTAATTCTAGAATTAGGGAATTTACTCCAACTCTATGCTTGTAGGAGAGCTAGTGTCTACACTTGATATTGATGCCTCTAGACAAAATTTTAAATAACATAAAGGAATTTAGAACTTGATTTTATTCTAAAATCCAGAATTTCTCATTTAAGTCTTCCAAACACTACATGAACTATAAGTCTATAATTAATTAAATTATTTGTAAATGCCCAAATATACAATTCATTATTTGAATCTGAACTAATATTAGAATTTGGCGATATCAAACGGGCCCTAAGTGTTATTGTGGGTGCTCCATTTCTGCATCCAGTTTGGATGCTTAGCCAAGTTCCGCCCTTTCGAATTGAAGGAAATGTTTAGTGAAAGTTAGTCTCAGACTCTCAGTAGTGCTCTAATGGGGCCTTGAGTTTCTGATAAAATGAAATTGGTATCATCCACTTGGACCTAATGCTAAAGTAAACAAAGGGAGTTGGACCTTACATTAAGCGCCAAAGACCGGCCTCTTTTTTGCTATAAACATAATTTAATATGAAATCATATTTTACTCTTGCAACCCTGTATGCAGTTTTTGACTATATTGACATTAGACCCTCTCAAGTTGCTTATGAAATGCTTCGAACATGGACACCCTCAATCACACATATCTATGTTGAAACTTGATTTCATAATGTTCATTTATAAATCTGTCTCTGTTGCTGAAGAAACATTGTCATACAGATTTAAAGCCTATAGCAACATGGGAAGTTGATGAAATGGGATCAATAACCGGTGTTCCTTTCTCTATGTACCTTTTTTCTGGTAGTATCTTCTCGGTTTTCTTTTAAGCTGTCTACTATTTATTTCTTTCGATCTTAGATTACTGATCCTAATATTTTATGATAAAGTTCTAAAAATTCATTTCACTTTCTTTTTGGTTAAGTTGCCAGGTAACTAACTAATTATTTGTCCCTTTTCCCCCTATTGGAAAGCTGAACAAAGTCGTCATCAAATTGAGAGAGAGATATCCATCAGTTATGGTAACAAAGGAAATGAGGTACCCATTTGTATCTAGTACCATGTTGTTTTGTTTTTTAATGCATTCACTTAGTTCTTGCTGCATTGTCTTTCTAATTTTCAATGATCGAAATCGAATAGAGACAAATGTAATGGCAAATGAAAACCAATTGTCTGCAAGATATTGAGGATCATTGTCTTGTCACTAAATTAACTACATAAATATCATTAGTAAGTGATTACAGATGTAAGAAGAGAAAATTTGATATTTTAGGAATTGTCTTAAGTTTTCTGATGGAGCTTATGCTATTCAATATGTGACCGTTGTGAGCAATGGAAAGCCTTAATTGCCTTTAATCATGATGCACATCTTTCCTTTGATGCAGGAACTGCTATACCTATACGGATTTGTCATTGACAATAACCCAGATGACTATCTCATGGTAATACATGTATATATATATGAAGATGTAGTTTGTCCACATGTTGTACTATATTCCCTCCGTCCCCAAATTAAGAGTCCACTATTCCTTTTTGCAATGTCCCAAATTGGGAGTCCACTTTCCTTTCCATAACATAATCAACGTACCAAAGAGACTCGGTTTGAAACATCTGTAAAATTAATGAACTTTTACAGGTTCACTATCCAGCTGAAGTTATCCAGAATATTCCTTTTTCTGAGTCCAAGATACAGCTTCTTGAAGCACAGGTCAGCTGTTTATATGTTTGTAATTGTAATTTGCTTGTCAAGCAATTTTTTTTGGATTTATGTTTCTCCAAAGTTAAGAATGAATATACCTTTTTGGACTAGTGCAAGTTTAGTTGTTTGCTCGTTTATAACTTTATATGTGTGTGCACATATTTGTCGGAATGAAGGTTGCTGGTTTGCAGAAAAATGCAATGGTATGTATCTGTGAGAAGAAGCCCTGCATGATAACAAATGTTCCAAATATATAAACCCTATATGTATGCAATCCCTTTATGTACCTCATCAAGTGCTAGGGCGCTAAATGTTAATAAAAGTTTTATTTCTAACCCCCCATTTTCCATTTTATGTGCAAAATTAGACTTAACAACACCCCCCCCCCCCCCTCTTTCCCATTTTCATAATTTTCTTTCCTTTCAGCATATGGGGAATCTCAAAGAAATTCGTTAAAAAAGCTAGACATTGCTCCCCACTTGTATGTAGTTCTTTGAGATTCCCCTACGTGCAGGGGGTGCAAAATCTAATGATTAAGGAAACAAGGAGTAAGTCTAATTTCGCAATAAGAATGGCAGCAAAGTAAGAAAACCTAATAAATTGCTACCCATACTTAACATGTGAAAGTAAGCTAGCATTTATCATCATCAAATTTGAGTTTGTGTTTGTGTTTTTACTTATGTATATCTATTTGTGTATAACTGCAAGTATATTATCTACAACCAATTTTTATTTTTTTCTTATTTGGTTCATCAATTGACTTGACGTGCTCACAGAAATCTGAAATGAGGTGTCTTTTACCAAGAAGTTTGCTGGATCATGGTTTTTTTCCAAAATGCCCTCCACCAAAAGAAAGCAATGACAAGTGCGCATCGAGTCAGGTTTGCAATTATAGTTGGAGTGGTCAGCGCAGGACGCCTTCTTACGTAAATAATCTTGTTTTTCCTGAGGATTTCTTAACTTCTTTGAGGACTATAGCCATGCGGGAAGATGAGCTTTATCGCGTTTCATCATTACTTGAGGAGGTGCCGATTTCTTAACATCTTAAATACTCCCCACCATCCCAAACACCCCACAAAAAAAATGAAAAAAGAAAAAAAGAGAGAGAGAAAGGAGAGAAAGAAAAAAGAAAAAAGAAAAAAAGAATTTCCCTCTACATGAAGTCCCCATCTACATGACCTACAGAAAAGGAATATATATAGAAATGAGCATATATACATATCTAAATAAATCAATGTGTTTAATTATTGAAAATAGGTACGAACCATAGTGCATGGATAGTGCTATAGGTATAAGTGATCCTCTATAAATGTGAATATTGTTGTAGACACGATCACAATTTTTATTTTTTTTTATTTGTACTTTTATTTTTGTAATCAACTATCTGGAGTTTTTGACCGCTGAATCTATCTTTTTACTCAAAAGCTTGTTGATACGGGAGGGGAGAGGCAACCATCTGATAGCGAAGTCCGAGCAGCAATATGGGAGGCTTGCGGAGATTCTGGAGCTTTTCAATTGCTTGTTGACCTTCTTAACATGAAGTAATAATCTTCTGAAAATTATCTTATATTTAATATTGTCATTTAGGGTCCGTTTGATAATATGGAAAAGAAAAATAAAACAGTTGATTTTTGTGAGAAATTGGAAAATAAGTTGTGATGTGGTTTATGTCTTCTTACTTTGTGGCTTTTTTCATGGAAAAATTTTCTTTGATGGTCAAGGAAGAAAAAAAATTCCCAAAAAATAATGAAGGATGTAGCAAATCTACTCATAAAAATGAGTAAGGGATGGAGAGTATCTCATCACATGGCTCAATTTATTTTCCAACTTCATACACAAATCAAGTGTTTTTTCTTATCATTTTTCATGTTATCAAACGGGGCCTTAATTTCTACTTTAGCAGCACCAATACAATTTCATCCAAGACCCACGTCGACATGGTACTTTGATTACTACCTTTGTCTCGAATTAAGTGCCTTGCTTGAAAGTCAAACATTTTAAGATTGTTACAGAGTTTTTTTACTTTCATGACTACCCTTGGTCTAAAGGGGAGGGCTGAAAGAGTAGGGGAGAGTGAAATTGTAATTTTTTTTCCTCCATTCGTAGCCTAACCATGGAATTGAGACTCTTAATTCGAGACAGAGTATATCTTAACAAAAATATCAAACTACGTATGCCTCATGAATGAGGGCATTTAACATGAGTACAAGTAATGTCATGCCCCAGCCTGCCCAGTAAGATATCCGCTCTGGGCCAAGTCAGCGCAGTTTGGCTTTTCCTCCACCCCAGCAGGGTCCAACATTCTCATTACACATTACACAACACTAAGGGCTGTTATGAGTAGCCCTCGAGCTTTTTTATTGGAAGGGTTCTCTAGTTTGTTGCTAAAGTTTAACTCCATATTATTTAAAGCTCGTTTTCTCTATAGATCTTGTACCTGCTATCTTACCAAATTATTGTGTGCACAAGGATCACAGAGCTTGAAGAGGGTTCCGGGATAGAGGAACGCGACACCAAACTCCTTGAGAAGGTCCACCACCCAGAAATTCAGGAAGAGTTCTCGAGGTATGAGGAGAACCTAAATCTTTGTTTGGCTAAAATTTCATATCTTTCATCTTTAGTTGTGCTTGATTGCATTTATTTTATCTAGAAATCAATATCTATGATACAATTTGCATTTATTTTGCAGCACCAAGGCAATAGACTCAGTTCAGCATGAGTTTTTAAGTAGAAATAAGCGCGCTATCATAATATATCGACGAGGGCAGAAGCAACTGGCCCGCGCTTTCCTGAAGGAAGCAGAGCATGCCTTGCAATTAGCTTTGAGTGAAGGGAACTGATGTACCACTACCAATTTTGTTAGTTGCCTTTGCTTCCTTCATACAAGAGTTGTTTAGTTTTGAGACAATTTTAGGGTAAACTATGCCCTTCAATTTATTCTTAAATTTTGTTAGTCATGATGAGATAAATGTTTGAAATGGAGGTAATTTTCATGGTTATTTTTTTTAAAACAAAAAAAAAATTATAGGAAAATGCTAAATGTAAATAAATATTGGATATAGGATACCTCTCTGATGAATATAGCTTGTTTTATGTACTTTTTAATGGAGCTAATAATAAAATTTGTTCTTGAGTCAACCCTCGTGGTCTTTATTGGCTCGAAGCTCTTGACTTTTTTTTCCGATGAGCCGATTCATATAATTTTGTGTACTAGTTCTAAATTACTCATTTTTGGTTCTCAAAAATTAGACATAACAAATTTTTGAAATGGTCCGTTATTGTCGAGGCTTTTGACAGGGTATGCTTAATTTTTCCTTTAATGGGAGTCTCTAGTCAATTTTTCATAGAATGACTTCTTGAATATTGCCTAACATGAGATTTGGTAAATCAATTTAAAAATTCCTAAACAAGAATGAGATTTGAAAAATCAATTTAAAGATCTTTTAATTTTGGACATTATAATATCAAGGGTGAGTCATAATTAATTTTTCTTTGTTTCAAAGAGTTGACAAATCAATTCAAAATTTGTTAAACAACCTGTTTTTCTCTTGCAATTACATGAAAATTTATTTTTGGAATAACGTACTAATTTTTGGAAAAACTGAAATGCTCGCCAATAAGTACAAACAAAGCCCTGCCAAACTTTTTAACCTAATGGACCAAAAAAACTAAAAAATAAAAAATAAAAATTCTCAACCTAAAAAATACCCAGGACAATAAGTTATAAATATAAAATTTAACAGGGTGTTGGTAAAAGCACCCTTAATTTTTATTGTTAGCACCCATTTTTTAGGCACCCGATCTTAATTTTTAATTTAGCAAAAGCACCATAAAATAATAAAAGCACTCATTACGGTTGCATTACTCGTGTTCCCTTACGATCTTTTGGTACTTCAATTTATTGTTAAATGACAGCACTGTCTCTTCTGTTCATCCTCTCTTTCTGTCCAATGTTCACTGCCTTCCCAAACTCCTCCTTTAATTGGCCTCCTTCTTCAACTAACATTTTTACAACTCCTATTCTTTCACTACAAAACATTTACATCTATTGGTCATGTAAATACCTAGTGTTGAGACTATAGATAACTTGATATAATTAAAATCATAAATGCAAATAACTGTTCCCAGGACACCAATGGCACATCAAAGTTCATAGCAACATAAAGCCGCATATGGGTTTTACAAATAATCCATATTGATTGTTTTAAAATCATGCCTTCAAGACTTGATTTACTTTTAAAAAATTGCATCTTGAGAACATTGATTTCGTTGAACTTTTAAATTGATGGCTCGAAATGGTAGCAAGGGAAACACAAATTTGAGAGAAAAAACTGAAGAAACAGATTAATCAAAAAATATGCTTCAACCTGAAGAGTTTGTTTGCAATTTTGATTTCGGTTTTTAGTTTTTGATTTGTTAATTGAATTTGAACACTAAACAATACATTTACATCTTTGGGAGAGCATGTATCAAATTTGGTGGATCGTGCCATGGTGGTTATATTGGAAAATAGAGGCTTGCATACATAAAATGGAAGGATCGCCGGCTAAAAATGGGGAGCAGATAAAAATAAGGGAGAAGAAAACACAAAGGCAAACCACAAAATAGTAAAAAAGGGGTGATGGTACTTTTGTCTTTTGAAATAAATTGAAGTGCCAAAAGAATAAAACAGAGCCATTGATAAAAACATAGGTAGTTGAAATAAGAGTGCCTTAAAAGTAAAAAAAGAATTTAATAATAACAAATTTTGCTTTTAAAAAGGGTACTTAAATTAGAATTTCAGGGTGCCAATACTAGCACCCAGTTTAATTATTTATAAAAACCATCAAACCCAAAGAGTGCCTAACATCAATTTGGTATTTATTACCAAATTCAAATGTCAAAAGAGAATCAATAGCGGGGTGTAAATTAAAAAGCCTAACAAAAGAAGCTGATACCACTACTAAACCTTACATACACACCTACCATGAAATTGTCAAAAAAAAAATATTTATTATTTTTGTTTTTTAATTTAGTAAAATCAAATATATCAAAAAGGAAATAAAAAATAAATTACAATTAAACATACATATCTTCAAACCAACGTTCTCTTTTCTTCCTCTGCATTTTCCACTTGAGTTGTTCTACTTTCTTCACTATAAGAAGGTTTTTCAATCTTCGCCTTTTGGGGTGGTTTGCTATCGGGCAAAAGCTTCAACACGATCCCCATTGTTATCAGCAGCAAACCCGATCCATGTTGTTCTGTTAATGGCTTTGTAAATATCAAATATGAAAGTAGTAAAGTCACTGCCTTTCTAGCCGTTGTCACCTGTATCAATATTCAACATCAAGACCCGCGTTAAAAGAATGTAACTTGAAAACTTTCGCGTTTTTAAAGAATACTAAATTGGTTAATTCATATATACGCTTCGGTAACATGTGAACCAAATCCATACCTGATCGACACGTCAATGTGTTCTTAAACTGTGTCATCCTAAAATTATTGAAACTTTAAATAAAGATGCTGTATGGAAATGCATGTAATATGAATGTACCATGGCGGTAGTGGCAGCTCCAAATATGGCAATGAGGGAAAGTACAGATACTTGGCCAATAAAGGTAGCCATAGCTTCAAAGATCAACACTCCATACACGTAAAGATGCTGCAACATGAACAACGATAAAGATTTCTTTGTCTGTGTTTGATTGCACTTCTTTCCATAAAAATGCCTTAAGATTCCATCTCTAGTGCCATTTGAGTGTATTAATTTAATTTGCCAACAAAACAAAAATGCCTTAAGATTCCATTGTTTGTGCGTTTAGGTTCCACTGCCATTTGAGTGCATGAATGTAATCCAAGAAAACACCCCGGATCCCTTAAGTTTTTCTTTTCCGTGTAAAAATATTCGAAGGAATTCAACTGTTTTCCATGAGTTTTTTTTTTTTGCGGACTACTAAATGGGTATATAGAAGATTTTCCTTCATTACCTGAGAACATGAATTCCATGCAATGAATAATTCTCCTGTCAAAAGCATCGGCGGAATCAAGAAAGGCAAGCCCACGACAGTAGAGCAGAAAAGCATTTCCATCTATCCCCAAAAAGATGAAACAACACAACCAAACAAGAAAGTAAATTGAATATTTTCCCCATACTTCCACTTTTTTCACACATAAATCACCAACATAGAAAAAAGCAAATTTCACTAAAAAAAAAAATCACCTGTGTTGTTTCGGGATTCACGGTAAATATAGCTTCTTGAAGATTACCAAGAAACGCATCCATAACTAGGGCGCCCGATACCATCACCACACCAACCATGCTGAAATTAGGGGAAGATTGTGCGTCTGCTAAAGTGAAAAGAATGAGTCCCACTACTAAGAGTAGAGCTGATATATATTCGTGAAGAGGGTATTTTCGTCTCAATCCCGGTATAAAGGCACCCATTATCATCACCGGCAAAACCTGAAAATTTTAATGGACCAACTAAAAAAATTCAACAAATATATCCAAACTTTATCCATTAAATACTGATTGATTTTAAAGATTTGAGAGACTTTGAAATCCTTCACAGCTCAAATGAGCTGTCTAGAGGAAAAGAAAGGAACAGAGAACGTACCTGTCAAATATTCGATCATTTCAAAAGGCATAATTTTTTTAGAATTTTTTAGATAACTAGGGTTGTTTTTAAACTTATTTTGCTAAATAGGGTTGTTTTAAACTTATTTGTAAGAATAGGGGAGTTTTAAAATCGATGTATAAGGTAGCGTTTTTGGCATTAAAACCGCAAGTCAAAGTCGCGTTTTTTTAAAAAAAAAAAAATTGCGTTAAAAACGCAATTCAATAAAGCGTTTTTACCATTAAAATCGATACTCTAAGTCGCGTTTTTACCATTAAAAACGCTACCCCAAATCGCGGTTTTAAAGCGAATTTTTTTTTTTTAAATCGATATTCGTGATCGCGTTTTTTATTGAAGTGACTTATAAATTTTGTTGCGCAATTTCAAAATAAAAATCCACTTAATTAGGGAACTTGAAATTAATTTCAAAAATATTAGAAATCCTAAATCATAATACTTGGGCTAAACACAAAACGCGATCACGAGTATTAAACCTAAGCGGGTGAAAATAATTAAAATAAAAAACGCGATCACAAAACGCGAACACAAAATTTATAAGTCACTTCGCAGCTTAGGTTTATGTGTAGAGCTGGTGAAAATAATTAAAATAAAAATCGCGATCACAAATATTAAACTTAAGCTACAAAGTGACTTATAAATTTTCTTGCTCTGTTTCTTGCGATCTACAAATAATCAAAGTATATAGATCTACAAATAAACAAAAAATATAGATCTATAAATAATCAAAATATATAGATCTACAAATAAACAAAAATTATAAATCTATAAATAATCAAAATACTATAAATGGACATACCTATTTTTGTTGAAGTAGAGAAAAATTATTATGAGTGAATGGTCTTCTCAGAGCAAGAAGAGCAAGAAGAAGAAGAAATAGAAGCGAGACGGCGCAACAAAATTTATAAGTCACTTCGCAGCTTAGGTTTAATATTCGTGATCGCGTTTTTTATTTTAATTATTTTCACCCGCTCCACACATAAACCTAAGCTGCGAAGTGACTTATAAATTTTGTGTTCGCGTTTTGTGATCGCGTTTTTTATTTTAATTATTTTCACCCGCTTAGGTTTAATACTCGTGATCGCGTTTTGTGTTTAGCCCAAGTATTATGATTTAGGATTTCTAATATTTTTGAAATTAATTTCAAGTTCCCTAATTAAGTGGATTTTTATTTTGAAATTGCGCAACAAAATTTATAAGTTACTTCAATAAAAAACGCGATCACGAATATCGATTTAAAAAAAAAAAATTCGCTTTAAAACCGCGATTTGGGGTAGCGTTTTTAATGGTAAAAACGCGACTTAGAGTATCGATTTTAATGGTAAAAACGCTTTATTGAATTGCGTTTTTAACGCAATTTTTTTTTTTTTTTTTAAAAAACGCGACTTTGACTTGCGGTTTTAATGTCAAAAACGCTACCTTGTACATCGATTTTAAAACTCCCCTATTCTTACAAATAAGTTTAAAACAACCCTATTTAGCAAAATAAGTTTAAAAACAACCCTAGTTATCTAAAAAATTCATTTTTTTAAGAAACACTGACCTGAAGTTTAAAGCACTCAATGGCTACAACTGAATTTTGCTTAACTTGTTGATTTGCCACATAAACCGCAAACCAAGAGTGGCATTTTGACATCAATGTACCAAATCTCAAGATAGTTAAAGTACTAATCAATGACCATTAATTGAGTAATTCGAGGGGGCTTCAATTTTGAGATTCGAAAAAGTGATTCAAATGATGTGCCATAAGTTGAATGCCTGGTGGGCGTCTATCACACAACTCACTAACTAATGCATTGGTGTTGCATCATCTCAATCACCTTTTTAAGTCACAATGCTAAGTTCTCCCAAAAATACAACCACGGATTACTTCTGAAACTAATGTTTTCTTAACAAGATTGAATCTTCTAATTGCAACACAAAGAATAATATATCCAGTTTAAGGGATTTGGTAATCACCTTTGTCGACTTAAACATGAGCTGAGCAGGGTAGTTAAGAAAAGCGAGAGACCCTTTGGTAAGTCCATGAGAACCCATAAGCACGGCCGAGAGCTTCACATAAGTCTTCCATGGGTTCACCATTTGCTTTGGCGTGAACCCTTGTAAGTAAATAAGAGCAAGATAAACCCACCCTTGAATAAATGTGAAGTACCACCCATAGCTGCAACAAAGGCAAAAGTACAACCCCCTTTCATAATTTCAACATTAAAAACCCCAAGAACAAGGCTCAAATTTCAAATGGTAGCGATTTTGCCATAGTATATATGGCCTCTGACAATCCAATGTACTATCCTCGAAGCATAATGTACAACAACTTAATGCAGTATTTTGCTTCAGCAATAGCCTTACACAGAATTACCCATCATTTAAAACAGTATATAAATGAATTGCTGACCTGAATTGCAGCCTATTGTACACATATTCCTGAAATGGAATCATCAAATTAAAGCAATTAATTAGTACAAGACAAAATTGAAGTAGATTAGCTGTTAAGATTGAGACCCTTTATTTGGTTATATATTCCACAGAGTCTGGCATAAGAAGTAAGAATTCAGAAGAAGCAAAGAGAAATTAAATGATCAAATTAAAGTTAACAGTTGAGGTTAGCCCTTAAAAGTCCAATATATAAATTAAATAAAATTTCCAGTGTAAATAATATCAGAAGATTTTTATGCTACTTTTGGAGAAAAAAAAAGGGAAGTGGGACCATGCAGGATCAAACTGACTCTGAAGAAATATCAGAGACAATGATGAAGACGACAAGGATAATAATGATGAAATTAATCACCTTAACGTACTCTGAGCCAAGATTAATTGGGTATTAATATGAAAGAAAGGGTGAAAAAAGAAAATAGAAACTGCCAAGAACTCTTAAAACCCTCAATTGTAACAACAATTAAAATTAAACCCTGTTTGGTTTCAAAGAAAATCATGGAAAAAAGAATTGAAAAGGCAAAATTTGAACTTTATAAACTAATTAACAAACATATCAAAACATTAGAATCAACTCAATTGATTCTTTACTCTGTCTACGGGTTATGCTCTACCTTTTCTTTTTCTTATTTTTTTGGTGAAATTTTTTTTCTCGAGAAAAACTTTCCATTTCAATATCACATTTTCTCGAGAATTTTTTGTTTGCGGGTTTTGAAGATTGTACCTCACAGATGCCATTAACAAGGTAGCCAAAGAAGAAGCCAGAAGAGCAAATGAGGAATTGTTGCCATTTGGGTCTATCAGTGAGAGAAATTCCAAACAGAGACCTAGCTTGCTCTGTATTCTTCATTTTCCCCTTTCTCTCCCTACTCTGTTTTTTCCCTGTTCTTGTATAAATAAATCTATATACTGATGATTCAAAACCAAAAGGATATTTATTACTATTATTTAGTAATGGATGGAAATCAACTTGGGTTTCTCAGATTTTTGCATGTTGACTTTAGAGAGAGAGAGAGAGAGACAGAGAATTTGTGGAAACAGCATCTGCTTGATTACGTTAACCATATATAAAACTATATGTATGGTATCAAGAAAAAAAATAGAAGGTTAGTGAGAGAAAATGAGTTTTAGAGACAGAGTCCTCGGAGCCTGATATTTCTTTATTTCTTTTTTTGGTGGAACGCCACCAACTTGGGGAGAGAGGGGAATTAGGGAATTAATAAGAAGGGTTTTATAATATTCTCTTTTTTTTTTTTTATCGTATATACTATCCATAAATTATATATCAAAAGAGATATAGATATTTTATAGAGAGTTATATTACCAAAAAAAAAAAAAATTAAAATATATTATTACACCCCTAAGGAGTACATATAGTAAGGAATCTCCAATACAATTATAAGTTGAATGAAAATGAGATATTAAGTAGAATTGAAGGATAATAAATTAAAAAAATATTTTTTAATGTAATTATTTATAATAATTATAAAGATAATGTGGTAAAAATAAAAATATATATTATGAAAATGATCATCTATTTTTAAAAGATCTCTTAGACAATATCTTAATACTATATTATTATTTTTGTCTATATACTTTTTTTTAGGCTCTCAAATATTTTAATTTTAATTTTATAATTTGTTTATTAATAAAAATTACATAGTATAAAAATATAAATTAAGATTTATCAAACAATATCCATTTTATATATAAAATTATTAATTTATATTTTATAAAGATAATCTCTTAAACAAATCATTAAATATGGTTTTCCTAAGATTTGTTCATCAGGGACATGTATCTTTGACTTTTTTCTATCACTAAAATTACCCTTGACTTTGTTTGTAATTAAAATGTTTAATTCTTTCATTATCATGCATGATATATACTTTATCTTTTTAGTTATATATTTATTAAAAAATAAAGATGGAAGCGTATTTCTGTTTTAGGGTTATCAACGAAAAATGGAGGAATAATACCCGAAAAAAATATTTAGAGGGGTGGGCAGATTCAATCCGTACTAACTGACGATTCATTTTGATTATTTTTTTGTTTTTTGTATTTATTGGAATTAATTTTTTTAAATTATTCTTAAATGCACTTACAAAATTAATTTTCTCACTCCAGTGCAAGAATATTTTCTTCTCACCCCCATTAAATCTTTAAAAAATCATGTACTACATCCCAGTAGTGGGATGAATTTACTGAAACAATATAAGAATGATAAAAAATTTATTATTGCTAGTCCTGAATAAGAAGAGATGTCATTTTAGAATATCTGATATAATATGAAAAAAAATGGGTAAGTATATTGCTAGCCATATTGGCTCCCTTTTTTTCTTATTCAATTGAATTGGATTGGAACCAACTAATCCAACATTTAATTGCATTTATTGGATTGGCTTCATAGGGCGTGTCAGATCATATTAGATACCAAATTTTAAAACTTTCATTTAGATCATATTAGATACCAAATTTTAAAACTGTCATTTAGATCATATTAGATGCCAAATTTTAAAATCGTCATGCGGATAGTTTAAGACCACTAGATTGGATTGAATACCCATCCCTAAAAAATAACATGATAAGATGTTAATAAATGAAATAAAATTGACACTTTTTTTTTTTTTTTAATTCGATGTTGTAGCGGGTTCATGTCCACATTCCTAACATGTAATTATAATGAATTCTAAAACCATCATACACGGTTGGTTTAAGACCACCGGATTAGATTCAATACCCAACCATAAAAAATAACATGATAACACATTAAGAAATGAAAAGAAATTGATACCAAATATTATATTATTGTTTATAATTTTTAATACGATATTGTAATGGGTTCATATCCAAATTCCAAACACATAATTAGAATGATATCATGTTAATTGTGCCTTTTCATTTTTAAATGAGAGAATTTTTTATTTTTAATTTTACAAGTATTGATCTTTGCATTGCCCAACCAGAACGAAAAGCCTTATTGCATTGCGGCATTAAATAGAGCCTTATTGGATTTGACTGCGCCATTAATTGCTTTAGGTTTTGGTAAGGGGAATGGAATTGCTTAAAAGATACATGTAATGAGTGAATTGATACAATTGATGCACCTAGACAAGTCAGTTTATTGACAGGTCTAGTAAAAAGTACCTCTTCTTGAGAAAATGAGCCCATCCCTTTGGCCTATCATTGTAAGATCTATTTTGCAAGAGATGAGCTTCATTATGTCTAGCCCCACGAGGATGTAATGTGATAATCAAGCGGCTAACTACATATCAAGTAATCCATTGTTCCATGAAACAACAAAGCATATTGAAGTTGATTGTCATTTCATTAGGGACTGATATATGTTGATAAAAAAAATATATAACCATGTATTTAAAGTGTTTAAATGGACCATGTTCGTATTAACTAAAAATAATATAAAGTTGTGTAGTGTTCATGCCCTGGAATATCTTTTTTGTGCTAGGATATGGCTCACAAAAGTAAGACCCAAAAATAGAAATTGCCTCCTTATCACCAACCTTCTATGTTAGTCAAGGATAATAGTTAAATGAGTTGAGCAATGCTAGAGTTGGATTTGATATAGTACCATATCATACCTAATGTATTGTGTACTATACTAAAAGTCTGGTACGACAAATTTATTACCATTGCCTTACTAAAAAAATTGGTATGGTATGGTATATTACCAAAAAATCAAGCTTACAAAAAAAGATAAACAAAATGGGCATTTATTATATGCAAAATTGCAAACCAAAAAAAAACTCAAAAACTATAAATAAAAAAAAAATACCTTCACATCAATATAATAAAAAAAATTATAACTAAATGAAAAGTGGCACAATTAAAAGTCAAACACAAACAATATCCAACAATTTCACCGGAGGCTACATGGTAGCCCAATACCAACAGTTGGTAGTGGCACAATACCAACAGTGGACAATGGCATAATTTGAAGATCCACAAAATATCTAACGGTGGTACGATTAAAAGTTAAAACAATGGACATACAAAAATAAAAAGCATACAACTAAAGTCTAAATTATAAGTTACAAGCTAAACTTCAATTTAAAAACTAAACATATATGTTCAACTCTTCAACTAATCAATTTTTAGATAAATAAACACTTGGATGAGGTATGGCTATAAATCGGTGGGTGGCACCTTAGCAGTGGCTAGTGGATATCAGATCTAGAGAGAGAAGAGAGGATGAGTAGAAGAGAGAGGGGCGGCGTATGTGTAAAAAATGATACTCGTTTTTAGCACAAATTTGGATCGTTAAATCTAAAATTTTAAATGTTGTATAGGTATTGGTAATATTTTGGTATTTGACATAATGGTACAACTGGTAACAGTCTGGTACGATATTATTGTGGCAATACTAATATTTCAGTACGGTATACCATCGATAATGATTTTAAGTACTAATATTGTGCAAAATAATTTAGTATGATACAATACCAATCAGTACTATACCTTTACCAAACTTCAATACATTTTGATAATAGTATGATATAGTACGGTATTTGTGGTATAATTTCTCATCCGTAAGCAATGCTACTAAAAAATATATGTACATATATATCCTAAAAATATAACCTAAAATTAAGTATAAATGCATTTCAACCACTTATCATTTTCTCTTTTAAATATATTTTGCCCATAACTTTTAATCTATTTTTTTTATGCTTTATGACATTTCTCATACAATATTAAGAAGACAAAAATTATAAAAAAAAATTGGTCGACATGCCATTTTTTTTTAAAAAGGATTAGATACATATAGTGGTTGACCATGAAAGAAGGAGAAGAAAATGAACATGCTAGCGCCCAATTCGTACCACAGGGCCAATTTTTTTGGCATGATGCCTAATCAATGATTTTACTACATTTCTGATACTCAGCTGAGTATTTTTCTTATAAGCTTTTGCATGCAAATATATTTTGGGCACATGTTTAAGAACCGAGTGTTTTTATAATATTCAGTGTTGTAAATATTACAATTAAACAGTTTTTGATCATAAAAGTAACATTATTCCTTAGATTTATTAGTCTTTATTTGTCTCAGCTCACATAGTGTGCAATATGAACAATACCCAATTTAATTATAAATTTGTTACACAAGTATTTTGTGAGTTGCAAGCGCTGAAAACTAGTGTACAAAATTAAATCTACAGTTCTAGGCATAAGTAATAAATTCTATCAAAATATTTAAGTACACATAAGTGGTAAATTTTATTCCAATATTTAACCAATCAAATGTTTGACATTATTTTTATAGAAAACGTAAAAATATATACTTAATATATAACGTGTGTTGAAAGACTTCATTTTTTCAGATTTAAGTGATCTTAAATTTGTTGGTTAAAAAAAAATTAAGTGCTAACTTAATTTTCTCTACTTAAAAGTGAAAATTTTCATCTAAAGTTTTAAGTGATAAATTCCACACTTAAAACTAAAAACTTAATTTAAAGAGTGTGAAATACTTATTTTACCAAACAAATTCATTTAGAATCGTGTGATCCAAATAAACTAATAAGGGTATAATTGTCATACTAAAAAAATCAATTTTCTGATGTGTTAAATTCAAACAAATAACATTTTTTTCAGATTCAATTTTCAGATGTATTGTACTTGTTTGGTTGAGATTTTAAAACATGTTTTTTAGATAAGTTTTTGGAAAATATGAAAATATGTTGAAAAGTGAATTTAATTTTTGTTGGTGTTTTTTTCAACCAATTAAAAAAAACCTCATGAAAAAAATTCAAAAAATAGTCACAATATATCTTATTTTATAGATCTCGATAAGTATGGTGTTTTATCTAATTTCTATTTTTGAATCTAAAGTTATACAGTTATGGTGTTTTAAAAATTTTATGAGAGAGAAAATAAAGTGACGTAGATTTTGAGAAGTGTAAAGTAAAGTTAATTTTCTGATAGAAATTTTAAAATCTCAACCAAATACCACCATTATATTCAATTAAATAACATTTTTTTAAAATATAATTTTTAAAATTAAACAAATAATTTTTACAAATTTAATTTTTAATTTTTAGTATTTTATCAAACTCCACTTAAATGTATACATTGTGGTTAAAGGACAGTTTTTATCATTTATAGTTTTTGACATTCCCCTTTTACAATGGAGGAGGTCACATGGAATTTTAACCACAAAGTCCGTGCGTGAAGTGTGTGAAGTAATGTAAAAGGAAGATAATTGTTGGAAACTTCACACAATTTCCCATATGATAAAAAAAGCAGTCACGCATGTATTCTTTTGAAGAGCTACTCATTATCTCGACTTCTTATTTTTTTGTAAGTCAGATTAATTGAGCTAAAAATAACTATCTTATGAAAGCATTTTTAATGCCATCAAAGCGGATGTGATTAAAATGAGATCATGAAGCACAGAGGAAAAAACGTGAAAATAAAATTGTTATAGTTACAAATATTGTTCGAAATATTATTTATACAAATGTATATTTTTTCCAAACTATAATGAAATACTATATTAAAAATTAGTTATAATATACATTTTTATAATTTTACATTATTCTAATAATAATCGTATTTTTGACACTAGAGTAACCATATATTTTAACAATAGTCACAATATATTTAGGGCGATTCTATTTTTTAATTTTAATAATGCTTGATTTCAATTTTACTTTTTATTATGTTTTTGAATATCGAGTAAATGTTTGTTATTCAGTTTTTGAGGATTGACTATAAGTTTGATAATGCCTTATTCGATTCTTAAATACTAAATAATAAACTTATACCCGGCTCTGAAAAAACAAATAATATACCTTTACTCGATATCAAAAAATTAAATAAAAGATAAAATTAAAATCAAATTAAAATTACCCTTTATTTAGGGTGCGTTTGATTGCAAGTATGGAACTTGCATGGAAAGAAAATAAGTTACGGGCAATTGAATTGCCTAGAATTGAGTTACATGGAAAATGTAGTGCAGTGTGTTTGATTGCCTTAGTTTTCTACCCGGAAAATATTTGTTGTATTACGGGATTTTTAATGTAGAAAAAATTATTGGTATTTTTTTTTACATAATTATATAGTCATGACGGATCTTGTTTAATTGATCTTGATTAGTAGATTTTAAATATTAAAATTTTATATTATTTTGAATTTTATATTTTAAGTTATGGCATTTTTAATGTAGAAAATGGTAAAAACATTGTCTCGTGAATCGTGCCCAAGCATGGAAAACAAAAACCACCTCCCCCCAAAGAAAACATTTTCCTCAATTGCCTTGAAAATGCACATGTGTGAAGCAAAAGTGGGAATTGAATTGCCTAGAAAAAAAATACAATCAAACACCTTAAGTTGTCAAATCAAGTGAAAAATGTTCATTTTCCATAGAAAATGTTACCAATCAAACACACCCTTATAGTTATTTGAGTTACATCAGTGGTTTAATTGAAGAATAAGGAATAAAGTTGTTTTTTTTCCATAAAGAATGACTGGACGAGTGACCGTTTGGCCTTAAACGCGCTTCACATGTGGTTAAAACATGGGAAATCGCGCTTCTCCCTCTTGTACAATACCATTTGTCTAATTTTTGACAAAGTAAGAGATGGGGAGTATTTTTCAATTGATTGACTTGCAAACATTATTGTGATTATTTTTTTGTTCAATAATATTACAACTTGTTTTAATTAAGTGACTAAAAAAATTTCAACTGCCACTAAGCCCAAAAATGAGACTATCTCGTTTTAATAAACTTTTGTACTAATTAGACCAAATCTAATCTTGCACTAAAACACTAAATATAGTGTTGATTTTTTCCTATTTTGTTTCAACCTTGCACCATATTTAGCACTAAATTTGTTGTTTTTTACGGTGCCACACCAAATTTGGTGTGACACTGTAGCTTCACGGCATTCCCCCCTTTTTAATTTTTATCTTAATTGTTATTTACTTTTAAATGTCAATTATGTCATTTTTATACTTCTAATTTAAAAAAATTTAGTTTATTTTTTTAATTAGCAATATTAATAATTTATTTTATTGAAAAATTAAATTTATTCTAATTAAATTTATGTATACTTTATTGTAATTAATATTTTTAATATATAATAATAAGGAAAAAAATTATAACATTTAAACTTCATAAATTTAAACGTACATTAAAATGAAACACACTTAACACAGCCGAAATAATGCAACATAGAACTAAAATGAAGTACACTAACTCAAAGCCGAAATAATAGAATAATAAAGAGAATATTCTATTTTTGGAGAGAATATATTTTTTGTGTTATATTTAGTGTTGTGGTTAGAATTGAAAAAAAATATAGTGTGAAAATGACACTATTTTTGTGTTAAAATAGTGTAATGGGGGTAGAGTTGTCATACTTTCTTGTTGGCAATTGTACGGCTAAAAATGAGACTTAAAAGGACAGCACTAGACTTCTTACTTTAAAAACAAACGTACACACGCATACACATACACATACACATATATATAAATGATAATACATACCTTTAATCATAACACAAATGAAAAGAATAATATTTTGTAAGATAATATGAACTTAATTTAATATATATTATAATTTAAATTTTTTTATTTATAAACATGTATTTTAAAACACATGTTAACATAGCACACACACACACATATATATATAAAGGGGGGTAAACAGATATCCGTAGCTTCGGACTACGCGATACCGCAAATCTATAAAAACATAAAATGAATGACTAATATTCAAGATCAAAGTCTAAGAACATAAAATAGAATTAAAGCTAAAGTTTAAAACAAAATAGATATCATGTGATTCATTTGGAAGAGAAAGAGGGAATTACAGAGAAGTACACGACTTCTTCACCAAACTACGATCGCTTCTCAAACTCCAACTCTGACTAAAACTAACCAAAGAGCTCACTATATATAGCTGAGCTGAGACATCTACAACCATACAGCTGGAAAGGAAAATAATTACAACTTTGAAAAAGGAAATATTCCTTCTCAATCAGACACACAAACGACAAACAACTTTTAAAAAGAAAAGCTAAAGCTAGACGTGATGGCCGACAAACAAGGACATAAAGCTGGCCACATTATCAAAAGGCACAAAAGGCTAAATATTTTACAAGATGCGAGTCATGTGAGTCAATTCGCTGCCGACACTGAGTCAATAACGAGTTGAGCTAGTCTGTTTCATTGCCGCTGTAATCTGGAGTGTATGGAGCTTCTGGGGAATTATTGTGATTCCAATGGTCATCATCAGGGTTATGCCAAATGGGTTCGTATTCTTCATCATCAGCATCATAATCGGAGATATGATCAGGGATTTCATGTTCAGGGATAAAGTTAATTTCCCATCCTTCTGCTTCATGCGCTGCTGCTGCTAAATCTGCTGTTTCTTGAACTTCTTCTGGATCAGGTTCACCTTCTTCTGTTGAGTCTGAACTCATATCAACAAACGCGATCGTTTCAGAGCTTTGTTCACCTTCTTCCCAAAAGTGCTTTGTTGCGTAAGTGTATAAACATTCAAAGAGGGGAGCACAAGAAACATCATTCATGTCTGGAGTAATCCACGGATCATTTCCAAATTTTATGGAATTTGGGATTGATTCATAGTCTACCTTATTGAGCACACACATGTTCTGTAAGAATTCTACATACGCTTGATTCTCAGGTTCTTTGATTGATTTTGCAAGATTGCGTGAGAACCATTTCGTAATCTGAGCATTTTCTCCTTCTGGGTAAGGATTTTTCAGAGGTTTGTTGAACTGGATCAAACAATACCTATTGGGATGAACTTCGAGTAAATCCAACCATTGCTGAGGAGATTTGAACCATTTGAGAAACGTGAGCAAATTGTACGTTCCACTTGCAGTAGGGTTGTACAATTCATTGTAGAAACCTTGAATTTCTGAATCTGCTTGGGTGATGCGGAGGTACTGGAGAAGTACTGAAGCATCAAAAATAAAACCAATTGTATAGGCTCTAGTAAGATACTAGAGGAATATAAGAGCTATATATGTGTGTGTGTGTAGATATATCTATATAAGGGGTAATCTTTTATAAACTTTCTTTATTTCTTGCAAGATTCTAATGTGGGATATTAAGAATTTTACTTCTTAACATTTTATTTTCTATTTTAAGTACCTTATTTTGAGTGACAATTTCAAGTACTCACGAAGGAAAACATAAATCCATAATCACTTTTCAAAATCGACCGTTTGACATTATATAAATTTACTCTCAAAATGGTATAAAATGACTATTTTTTCTACAGTTAAAAAAATAAATACTTTTAGTAAAAAGTTGGAAAAAAGTAACTATGGCTTATTTGACAAGATGTCTTCTTCATCATCTCCATATCATTTACTAGGTATTGCCCGTGCCGAATGGCACGGCCACATTAAAAAAAATTAACAGTTAAAAAATAGTAAGATTGGGCAAAAAATACATATTATCTAAGGAGTGTGCAATCCAAAAGATATATTAAAAAAAACTGTGTACACAACTTTTTCATTGCTTAAATCACACTGCTTAAATTTTAATTATATTAGCAGATGGTACTATTAGTAGTAACTCTGGCTTACAAAAGTAATGTGCTTTAAAAAACTATTTAAATTTGTAAAAGATTAAACATTTATTTTATTTTTTAAAAAACTAAAGGAGGAATTGTGCCATTTGCCATCCTTAATCATTCACCATAAAACAGCATTACATATTTCAAATTTTAATTGTAAATATATGGTACCATTGGTAATAACATTAGTTTACAAAAGTAAGATTTTTTTTAAATAAAATAAAATATTTAAATTTGTAAAAGATTAAATAAAAGCATATATATTTTTATATTTTTTAACTAAAGGAAGAATTATGTTGGAACTAGATTTGAAACAAATAAATTGTGTAAAGTGATTTGAATGTAACAATATGAAGAAAAAATATGTTTAAAGAAAGAAAAGTGGGTTGCAATAACTTTTCTTTAATTTTTTTTTCTTTTGCACATAATTTTATAATAATAATAATGGATCTTATTTCAAATATGCAAATTTTAATAATTTATAGTTTTCTTTTTTAAAGTTAATGTATTTTAAATATTAAAAAAAGTTAATAAGAGAGAAAAGTGGGAGAAAGAGAGAGATAGAGAGAGTAAATTGGTAGAATAAGAGAGATACTAAATTTGTTGACTTTTTTGATTTGATGGGTTGAAAACACATCTGATGGGGTTAAATATTAATTTTACCATTGACCTACAAAGGTAATTCAACATTTTTACCTCCAGTAAAATCCTATTTTTACCTCTAGTAAAATACCATTTTTTACCTCCAGTAAAATACAATTTTTACCTATGTGACCTAAGCATACACATCATCTACATTATAGAATACATGTGACCTAAGCATACACATCATATACATTACACAAATTTACCTTTTTGCCCTTCATTTTTTACCTATAAATACCCCTCTCATTCATTCATTCAAAATACACCAAAAAAACATATCTTCTTTATCTCTCAATATCCATATATCTCTTCTAAGAGATATAAAGCCATTGGCAATATAAATATAAGCCAATTTTTGAGGGTCTTATACTCTCTCTTTTCATACCCCAAAAAATACAAATCCTTATACGCTCTCTCTCCTACACAGTTTATTATTTATTCTGTTGAAATATTTGTAATCATAATTCTATACTTATAAATAGAATTAAGGAAATTATAGAAAGAAAGAGAGGGATTTGTAGCTTGTATTATCATCTAAATTGATTGCCTTTGAGCTAATACAAAGCAAGCACACACAAAAGGAGGACCTACTGCCGGATTAGCATAAGCGCTACCGGGGAAACCTACCTTGATAAAAAACGTCTCGTGTTCATCTTCATTTTTAATCAGTTTCTGTCGGTACTGTTCACAGTCACTGTTCACATATACGGTGGTACTATTCACAGTCACTGTTCACATATACAGTGATACTGTTCACAACCACCATTCACATATACGGTGATACTGTTCACAATCACTGTTCACAGTTACAATCCATTATTAAATCTCTAATTCACCATTATTCATTGATTGGTCGGTCGTCAATTATCTGTTTTAGATTTTGACACCATCAGTTTGGTGCCGTATGTAGGAATGATAAGCTCTCTAAAATTCTCGTTCTTTAGAAATTCCAAGTGAATTTTCGGTGAAAAACTCAGAATCCCGCAGGTCTACGTAGCTCAATATTCTCGGGGGCATAACTTCTTGTTTGGAACTCTAAATCATGCGATTCTAGAGTCCATTTTGGAAAAAATTTCAAGAGCTACAACTTTTCAGTTCAAGATTTTTTCAAATTCGTCCATCTCAGGGTTCAAAACTTCGATACAAACTTTTTGGAACGAAAAATGCTAACATCCCGCGGGCCTATGGTGACTCAATATTATTAGGCGCATAACTTTGTGCTCAAAACTCCAAATCATGCGATTCTGGAGTCCATTTTGAAAAAAAATTCAAGAGCTACAACTTTCCAGTTCAATCATTTTTCAAATTTGGCCATCTTGGGGTCCAAAACGGGGATACAAAGTTGCTGCAACAACAAATGCGAAAATCCGGCAAGTCTACGCTAGCTCAATATTTACGAGCGCGTAATCATTCAAAGATCCGGTTACCCAAGGGGATAAAACCCAAAAGAAGAGATAAATTATTTTTTAATAATTCATATATGATTTTTCTCTTTGTTTTAATATATCTAAAGTTGTATCATTTTCTTACGATCAATAATCTTTATTATAGGTAAAATTGATGAGCTTCCAAAAGATTACAATTGAATGTAATTTTTATCAAGTTCATTCGACAAACCACAAGAAAGAAATTAAAGAAATTTTCAGCGGATATCAAACTTCCACAAAGTTAAATGTGATTTTGAAGTATGTCAGACAACCGCTGGACCACCCTAGCCCAAAGAGACTTAGCTGAGAATGATCATTTACTGCTGCACCACTGGTCAGAGACCAAGATTTTGACGTTCCCTGGTAATAAATGAGAAAATTATCAAAATTTTGTCTAAGTCAGAAGAGGGCATGGCTCTACTCAAGACTTAGCAAAAAAGAACAAATTTTCCTTTTAAGAAACCCTGGTAATAAATGAGAAAATTGTCAGAATTTGCATAAGTTAGAAGGGAGCAAGACTTTACTCAAAACTCAGCACTTTGCTTAAGTTAAAAGGGAGTAAGACTCTACTCAAAACTTAGCAATTTGGCTAAGTTAGAAGAGAGCATGACTCTACTCAAAACTTAGCAAACAGAACAAATTTTCCATTTAAAAAACCAAGGACTTAAATGAGAAAATTGTCAGAATTTGCCTAAGTCAGAAGGGGGCATGACTCTACTCAAGACTTAGCCAAAAAGTACAAATTTTCCTTTTAAGAAACCAAGGACTTCGAAAAAATTGCTATCAACAATGCTTAAAACAGTCACAAGTAGAACATCTCTGGAACATTTTTACAAAACTCTCACTAGAGGTGCACATTATCTAGTCACTCAAAAAAGGTTGAAGAATTTGAAGATCATCAGCACCAAAATTCAAAATAGTACTTAAATCAGAAGAAGAATAATCAGAAAAATCATGGCGAATATCCCCTACAGCTGTCCAGTCAGAGCCCGTTGTTTTGGCAAAATCCGCAACAAAATCATCTAGCGAAGATTGCGACAAAAAACCGTCCGAGGCAGCCTGGTAAACGGCGTCCAAGGTAGCCTGGTCATAGGACGGATTTGGAAATGACGGCAGATCCACTTCAGTCAGAAAAGCCCCATTTTCTATAATATTAACGGTAGGCGGAGGGATCTCAGGTGTAATCTCTTTTGCCGACATAAGGAGCTTTAAAAAACTTCCGGGAATAGGTTCTGAAAGATTCACGGTAGTCAGAATAACAGCAGGCACGTTATTTTCTGCCGACGAAGGGAACCTCGAAGAACCTTCAGGAGGAGCAGAGGAGCATAACGGGTTAACACAGGAAGACCCCCTTCTAATCGAGCCTCTAATGCCGTCACCCGTGCTTGTAACTCTTCCACCTTCTGTTCAAGAGAAGCAAGGAGAGCAGTATAGCCTTTAGTGGAATTTTCGACTCTCGCTGTGGCTTCAAAAAGGAATGAATTGAGAGTCTCAAGATATTGATGTTTGGGGATATTTTGTAAAATATCTGCAACACTTTTCATCCCAAAAACAGTGAAGATTGTGCGATAATCCTGACGAGTAATCACATCCAGAAAAATTTGTGCATATTCACACCATGACTGACATTTCTTGCGTCTATAAGTACAAGCAGCACAAGAAGAACTTGTACAACGGAAGGTATTCGGCATACTTGTGATTTACTTTCCCTTATTCATGGGTATCCCCTATAAAAGGTATAAGAAGAAGATGGATCTTGAGGGAGATGACAAGAAAGAGGGGACAAGAGGCATCTAGCATTGAAAGAATCCCGAAGACAAAAAGCTGTTTTCTTAAAAAGTCAAAATATACAGCGCCCCCCGCGTGTATCTAGACTACACCGCCCTAGACCCCTCTTGTCGTCATAGGGGGAGAAAATGTGTATGATGTTGATGCTACGGTAATGCTTTTCTAAAAAAAAATATACATGTGTATACATATATGTATATATACATATAAAAACCTCTAAAACAGGCGAAAGACCTCTCAAAGGCAAAATACCTAACACATGCAAAATACCTCTAAGATAGGCGAAAGACCTCTAAGATAGGCGAAAGACTTAACACAGGAAAAAGACCTCTAAAAAAGGCAAAAAACCTATTGCATGCATCGAATTGTCGACCTTGTTCACCTACGAAGGATTCGGGCTTAAGACATCTCGAACATCAGAGTTACGACTAGCTCTCGGATTGAAGGATATCATCACCAATCAGCTTATCCGAGCTAAATGATAAGGATATGGGGCAATTGATAGGGTTAAATACTAATTTTACCATTGACTTACAAAGGTAATTCAACACTTTTACCTTCAGTAAAATCCTATTTTTACCTCCAGTAAAATACCATTTTTTACCTCCAGAAAAATACCATTTTTACTTACGTGACCTAAGCATACACATCATCTACATGTGACCTAAGCATACACATCATATACATTACACAAATTTACCTTTTTGCCCTTCATTTTTTACCTATAAATACCCCCTCATTCATTCATTCAAAACACACCAAAAAACATATATTCGTCCTCTCTCAATATACATCCATTTCTTCTAAGAGATATAAATCCATTGGCAATATAAATACAAGCCAATTTTTGAGGGTCTTATACTCTCTCTTTTTATACCAAAAAAAAATACCAATCCTTATACGCTCTCTCTTTACACAGTTTATTATTTATTCTGTTGAAATATTTGTAATCCTAATTCTATACTTATAAATAGAATTAAGGAAATTATAGAAAGAAAAAGAGAGAGATTGGTAACTTGTATTATCATCCAAATTGATTGCCTTTGAGCTAATACAAAACAAGCACACACAAAAGGAGGACGTACTGCCGGACTAGCATAAGCGCTACTGGGAGAACCTACCTTAATAAAAACGTCTCGTGTTCATCTTCATTTTTAATCAATTTCTACCGGTACTATTCACAGTCACTGTTCACATATATGGTAGTACTGTTCACAATTACTGTTCACATATACAGTGGTACTGTTACATATACGGTGATACTGTTCACAACCACTGTTCACATATACGGTGATATTGTTCACAATCACTGTTCACAGTTACAATCCATTATTAAACCTCTAATTCACCATTATTCATTGATTGATCGGTCGTTAATTATATGTTCTAGATTTTGACACCATCAACATCTAATGGTCCAATTTTTTCATTCTTTGTTGCAAATTAATGTGAATCATTTATCAAATCATTTGGTGATGTGATGGTTCTTTTCCTTATAATATAGATGTAAAAAAATTTTCTACGTATTTCTTACGCTTATAGGGTTGGATTTAATGAATAAACGAAAATCGAAGAAGTAACAAACATCGTTATATTTTTGTTTCATCTCAAGAGACCCAGATGGTTTTTCATTATATTTCACACTTTGACAGACCAATAGTTAAAAAGCATACTAGTTGATTTTACACCCACCACATTTTGAATAGCCACATGATATTTTATATTTATAGAAAATTCATTTATATTAAGGTTGAGTTTGATTATTTGTTGTAGGTGGTGAATTTATATACCAAAGCAGGTCCGGCCCAAATTGGTAGAGATGGTAACTGGATTTAGTTTTATGATAAGGTTTTTCTAAAATTCTCTCATGCCTTCCTCCAGATAGTATCATTTTCTATTTATAGATCTGTATTTCGTGCTCCCCAAGCTAGATTATTTCACAAGTAAAATGACCATCTAGGGTATACCTTGTGGTCCTTGTGACACTCATCTCCTTCTTCCATGCGAGGGAAGCACAACTGCTGTAACTAACTTTTTTGCACTTTACACGTGTCACTTTGTCATTCGTTCTTGTAGTAAGCATTTATCATACTATATTATCACATGTGTCATTTTCTTATTGGTTAAGATGCTTATATTGGCATATTCTCTGTCTGTATGTCAGGAACCTTTCTTAAGTCGATTATCTTCTATTCGGCGGTTGTCCCTTTTTATTCGGCGCGGTATTGCCTTTTACTCGGCAAATATTATATATTGCCTCTTACGTTGTTAGGCATCATTGGTAATCCTTTCTATTTTTTATGATTGCTGAACCTCGTCTTTTCCATTCGGCCCATAAGAAAATGTTAAGGCCAATTTAGCCCATAAGAGAATGCTAAAATTACATCCCCACACTTCTAAATATTATAATAAAATATGGTTTAAAATAATAATTCAGACACTATAAAAAAAAACTGGTCTGCCATCTACATATTTGTTATTTTTATATTTTAATGCAAACCAACTTTCCAATGAAACAATTAATTCAAATCAAACACAGCCCAGAAGAAGCTTAAAGCATCTTGAATTTTTAAATCAACCAAACACGGTCTAAAAGAAATCCAATTGAAGCAAGCTACTGTGGGACTTATATTATTAATTGTTTTTAAATGCACCATAAAATTCGTCTTCTCACCCCAGTATGTAAATACTTTCTTTCCATCCCACTAATTTTTTGAAAAAACTTGTAACTGTGTTTGCTGAAATAATGTATGGACAATAAAGCTTCATCCCTGTTCTTTATTAACAACATAAATAAATAAAATGCAAGCTTTTGGTTTCTTAATCTTAAAAAAATAAAATAAAGAATGCATGGTCGATGTTTGATAATTTTTGAAATTGAATTTTGGCAATTGATTTATGAACTATGATGATCTAATTTTTGTTTTATATACGTATTATAATTGAAGGGATTATTGTCTTATTCGAAGCGAGGGGGAGATAACAGTTCGTATATGGCATTGTCATATCTGAAGAAGGAGAAATTCACTTCGAAATTTGACAGATTGAGGTTCATAGAAACTTTGGTGACGGCTCATCAGTAACAGCAGCGAAAGATATTAAAACGTCCAATGCTTCCGTTTATTGCTAGGTTTTAGCATTAGTTTATATGATTTGAAGGGCATAATTAGTTGATTTTATCTTCTTTTTCTTTTTCGTTTTTTAATATTATTGGTAATAATCTATTTCTCAAGAAACTTATCATCATACTTATGGTAATGCATAGACAACCAAATGGTCTAAATAAAGTCCGAGTAAGGAGAGTAAAATAGATGAAATTAGGGTTTTGTTAATATTACTCACAGTGTGTAATTCAACCCGTCAATATTACGGTGTCGCTTTCGACTGAGAAGAAGAGGAACTCGAGTTACAACACTTTCATTGAGAAGAGAAGAAGAAGAAAACCTCCGTTGTTACACTTCTGGTAAATAATATTGTTTTGTAATTAATTTTTAAATTTTAAAAATTTAAGTGGTGAGAGGATAATCCTTTTGCCAAACATTAATGGGCCTGTCTGCTTTCCATGTAAATATGACTAGGGTATACTCGTGCCATCCGGCACGGTAAAATAAAATAAAAAATCTAATAATAGGATAAAAAAAATTAACGTGTGATAAATTTAAATAAACAAAATCAATTAGTTTATTTTGAACCCATTGTCTAGTCTAATCTAACGTTGTGAACAATTGAAACGTAAGTTCAATATATTTGCATGCTCAAAAAACTAAAAGTATATCAGATTGGATCGACTTGTTTTAAATTTTTTAAAGAGTATTTTAATTATAATCCAACCACGTAACATTAAAAAAAATTAATGTGTGATTAATTTAAATTGAAAAAAATCAATCAGTCTATTTTGAACTCATTGTCTAGTCTAAAAGAGGGAAGAATGAAAATTGGGAAAGTAAGCTACAAAAAAAATGTGGTCCACTTGATCAACATTATATGAGAGTGTTGATTGTCATAGTCCTCATTTATAACAAATTTTCTAGTGAGGAGTGTTATTGTTTCTTGACATGTCTGCTTGCCTTTAAAGAATCTGTTTTGCTATGTATAAACTTAAAATACTGAAGCTTGTGCTGCTTTTAATCATATTTTTTGATCTTATTTTGATCTCGACAAAATAAGTTTTTAACAAATTAAACTCAATGCCATATGTAAAAATGATTTAATCACGTCTGTTGTAATAATTTGAAAATAATTCAAAAATTTGACTGTTATATTGTAAACACTCTTAAAAACGACATACTGAGATGATCAATAATATACGAACACATAAATCACGTCTTTAAATGTTACCCAATAATAATAATTATTATTTTTTTAACAAAGTTCTATAATCATTATGGATCTCGTCTAATTGATCTTGATTTGTAGATTTTAAATATAAAATTTCGAATTTTTTTTATTAAGTTATGACATTTTTAATGTTGAAAAAATGATTGATACGTGAGAGTTTATTGTGTGTATATTATTAGTGTTAAATGTTACTCAATAATTTTTCTTATTTTTTTTCTTTACATAATTTTATAATCATGATGGATCTTGTTTAATTGATCTTGATTAGTAGATTTTAAATTTTAAATATTAAATTTTAAAATTTTTATTTTAAGTTATGGCATTTTTACTATATAAAAAATTATTTATGTGTGAGAATTTATTGCATGTATATTATTGTTTTTTATATATAATTCTATTGTCATGATAGATCTTCTTTAATTAATCTTGATTAGTAGATTTAAATATTATTTTTCTATGAAATTTCTTGATTAGTATATTTTAAATATTAAATATTAAATTTTTTATTTTAAGATGAATCTTATTTAATTGATCTTGATCAGTAGTGTTTAAATATTAAATTTTGAATTTTTTATTTTAACTTATGGAAATTTTAATGTAAAAATATTTATTGGTGTATGAGAGTTTAATTTGTGTATATTATTGGTGTTTAATGTTACTCCATAAATTTTTATTTTTTTTACATAATTCTGTAGTCAAGATGGATCTTGTTTAATTGATCTTGATTAGTAGATTTTAAATATTAAATATTTATTATTTTTTTTATTTTTTATTTTAAGTTATGCCATTTTTAATATAGAAAAAATTATTGGTTATGTTAAAATTTATTGTGTGTATATTATTGGTGTGAATGTTTTAACTTTGATGCGACATCTTCATAAGTGTATAAAACTCATCCAATGGTGTAGAGTTAATGCACACCATAACATGTATATTTTTAACCGTTAGATTCTTATACTTTTTAGAAAATAAATTTGGTCAAACTTGATGTTTTATAATATAGAAAAAATATATCTTTATGCTTAAAAAACTAAAAGTATACCGGATTGGACCGACTTGTTTTCAATTATTTAAAAAGTCTTTTTAATTATAATCCAACCACGTAACGTACATCCTAAAAATGACAGATTGAGATGACCAATAATATATTAACACATAACGTACGCCCTTAAATGTTACACAATAATTTTTTTTTTTGCATAATTATATAGTCATGATGGATCTTGTTTAATTGATCTTGATTAGTAGATTTTAAATATTAAATTTTTAATAAATTTTGAATTTTTTTTCTTTTAAGTTGTTGCATTTTTAACATAGACAAAATTATTAGAATGTGAGAGTTTATTATGTGTATATTATTGGTGTGAGTGTTTTAACTTTGATGCGACATTTTCATAAGTGTATAAAATTCATCCAATGGTGTAGAGTTAATGCACATCATAAAATGTATATTTTTAACCATTAAATTTTTATATTTTTTGAAAATAAATTTGGTTAAACTTGATATTTTATAATATAGAAAAAATATATTTTTATGCTGAAAAAACTAAAAGTATACCGGATTGGACCGACTTGTTTTTAATTTTTTGAAAAGTATTTTTAATTGTAATCAAACAACGTAACGTACATCCTAAAAATGACAGATTGAGATGACCAATAATATATTAACAGATAACGTACGCCCTTAAATGTTACACAATAATTTTTCTTATTTTTTTTTATAATTATATAGTCATGGTGGATCTTGTTTAATTGATCTTGATTAGTAGATTTTAAATATTAAGTTTTTATTAAATTTTGAATTTTTTATTTTAAGTTGTTGCATTTTTAATGTAGACAAAATTATTAGAATGTGAGAGTTTATTTTGTGTATATTATTGGTGCGAGTGTTTAAATTTTGATGTGACATATTAATGTGTGTATAAAATTCATCAAATGGTATAGAACTAATGCACACCGTAACATGTCTATTTTTAACCATTAGATTCTTATACTTTTTAGAGAAATTTTTTGTCAAAGACGGTGTTTTATAATATAGATATAAAAAAATTATTGATGTGTGAGAATTTATTGAATGTATATTATTGTTTTTTTATATATAATTCTATTGTCATGATAGATCTTCTTTAATTAATCTTGATTAGTTGATTTAAATATTATTTTTCTATGAAATTTCTTGATTATTATATTTTAAATATTAAATATTAAATTTTTTATTTTAAGATGAATCTTATTTAATTGATCTTGATCAGTAGTGTTTAAATATAAAGCTCATCCAATAGTATAGAACTAATGCACACCATAACATGTCTATTTTTAATCATTAGATTCTTATACTTTTTAGAGAAAATTTTAGTCAAAAATAATATTTTATAATATAGATGTGCAATGCCCATTCAATATTTTGTGGCCGTTCGTTTTAGTCGGCTGCTCTTTTTGTATTTTTGCCATCTACAAGTGCATTATAGACTATTTTTTTGCTTATTATTATTTTAAATGCATTTTACCGGTTTCCATCAACCGGATAATTAATGAAGTGTACTGTAAAAAAAAAGAAAGGCATACTAAAATGTGTAACATTGTTCTTTATGCGTACTTATATTTTACAATCTAGAAATTAGGTAGAAGGGCTTATTATACATTGATTTTTACCAAAAATCCAATGAAAAATATTTTTTTGAATGAAGGGCCTATTTTTAATTAGTAATTAGTGTAAGAGGCCTATTTTGTTTTATATTTTAAATGAATGTATTTGAATAAATTTAAATATCATTTAATTAATAAAAATATGTTATATATTACCTAAATTAACCCCTCTTTATGAAATTTGCACAAAAAATATGAATATTGCAGTGAAATATGAACTGTAATATGAACTTTGCACTAGAAATATGGACAGCAAAGTTCACATTGCAGTAAAATATGGACTGCAATATGAACTTTGCACCAAAAATATGGACTGCAAAGTTCATATTGCAGTAAAATATGAACTGCAAAGTTCATATTGCAGTAAAATATGGACTGCAAAGTTCATATTGCAGTGAAATATAAACTGTAAAGTTCATATTGCAATCTATATTTTAATGCATATTGGTATTTTTTAGTTTATTTTAAGGGTTGAGATGTCATTTTATAATGAAAAAAAAGACACATGTCATATTATCAATAAAATAAAAAATAGGCCCTTTATTTAAAAAAAAATTATTCTTTGGCTTTAGTGTGAAAATCTTTCTCTAATAAGCCCTTTTTTTTAATTGCCCCTTTTACAATAAACGCCGCAAATAATTATTAAATTTTTGATTTAGTACTAATTTGATCTTCAAATTTAAAAAAAACTACTTTGACCATTCAACTTTCGTGTGAATATCACTTTGATCATTTATTTTAATTTAACTTTTCAAATTGAATTGAATGAAATCATGTGTAAAGCATACGACTTCATTTAAGCTTATTTTAATAATTTTAATTATAAAATAGCTGAAATTGTGCTGTTTGTTAAAAATATTACTATATTTTATATATTGTGTGTGTTTTATTTTGGTAAGAATTATCGGAGGGAAGAGTCATTTTATTACAATATGACCAAAATGACTTTACACAAAATCATGTGCCACACAAATTCATTAAATTTAATAGTTAAATTGGACGGAAGAGTCAAAATACTTTTTTCAAAGTTGGATGACCAAAATATTGGACGGAATGGTGAAAATGGCACTTATTCCAAAGTTGGATGACCAAAGCAATTCGTTTTTAAATTTAATAGTCAAAGTGATACTCAATCGAAAGTTTAATAACCATTTAAGCAATTTACTCTATATTTTATGCATGTACATGATCATTTTGAAACACTTCTAACACGAGTCAGTACAAAAATTCTTGTGAAATATGTTGGAAAATCTTTCTCCTAAAAAAATGGAAAATGATATTGTTACCATTCAGTTATCTTAAATAGCCTTTAGTATAATGTGAACGATTGTTGATTTGGACTAATGTTCTAAAAATCGCTAGGCGTTCCTAGGTCGGCAAGGAGGGGCTTAGCGCCTAGAGGATTAATCGGTCAAACGATTTTTTATTAAAAATATTTTTTTAAATAACATAATACTAATAAAACATAATATAACTTTTAAATTAAGATTAATTTTTCAACATTCAACTAATAAAACATGTCTTTTTCTAAATTATATTTACTATTTATAATATATATATATTATTTATTTATAATAAAATAGATACTAAATTATTGATAAATAAAATATAGAAAGACTTTTATAATAATAAGTAATATTAAAAAAGAATAAATATTATAAATATTTCAAATAACCAAGGGTATCCAAGTCATTTTAACATTTACCAAAACCCTAAATATAAAATATCCCATTATCCTTTTATCTACCAGCCGGCAGCAGCAGGTAATCTCATTTCTTCTCTTCCTCCGTCCTTCTCTTTCTTCCTTCTCCCTTCTCCTTTGTTCTTCTCCTTCTTCATCTTCTTTTTCGTTCTCTTTTTCTTTCTGGGCAGAGAAACTGAGGTTCGTTCGTTCGTTCTTCTTCTTCTCCTTCGTTCTCTTTCTCCTTTTGGTAGAGAAATTGAGGTTGGACAGAGGAGAAGACGACAAAGCTCTCTTCTCACATCTTCTCCATTTGTTTCACTCATTTGACCTAGTTTCTCACTTTCCCAAATCGGCGCCTACCCCCCAAAATCGTCGCCTATCACCCCGACGCCTAGACACTAACGATTAGCCCTAGGCCGGGTGGGGGAGCAGCGATTTCCGCCTAGTCGGCGCTTAGGCACGATTTTTAGAACACTGATTTGGACCGCGATAATTTGAATGTTTATCTCGATAGTTACTTATAAAGAGTAGTATTTTAATTTGAAGATTATAAGTTGATATATTAAAATATGTAAAAAAGAAATTTATTGTAAAAGATTATATTCCTCTAAAATCATTGTTTGTTTAACATTTTAATAGGACACAGACAAAATTTACTTTTGAAAATTACCGTACCAACATACAAAGTATCAATCGGAGCATAATGTAAGAACTAACAAGCAAATATAGATATATTTATCTTGCTCCAAATGATAATTAGAACACTAATAAATGTGTACAAATTTTACACACAAAAAAAAAACTAAATAAATTACTAACCTAATATTTGCAATTTATTCTCATTTACACTATAAACTTAGGACCTTAATTTCCTATCGACAAGATCAATCAAAAGTTCATCGATCAAATAACTCAAAACCTCATTCTCCATTTCGATGGCTACATTTTTTGTCTCCTCCTCAGACTTTCCCCACTCCATCTCTCTCATGCACACCTCTTTACTTCCTCCCATCTTCCACTTCAAATACCCCTCATCTTCACCACTCAACCAATTTTTGGCTACTCTCAAAACCTCATTATCAATTTCAATTTCACTTTCATAATTCTCCTTTTGCTTTCCATTTTTGCTCAATTCATCTCTAAATAAATCAAATAGCAATTGATCCACACTAGAATTCGTTTCGAATTGGCTCGTAATTGCTTCCACAGCACTCACTAAAGCCTTTCCTCTTTCCTCTTCTTCGAAATCGATGTACAAATTACTCGGTTTTTTATCCGTAGAATCGGCGGCGGAATATAGATCGGATTCCTCGGCCGTGAAGTCGCTGTCGCACCAGCTGGATCTGCTGCTGTTAGATCCGGTACTGGTGGTTCCCGTGGTGGTTGTGGCGGTGGTGCAACGGTGAGGCGAGGAGGAGAAATCCAGCGGCTGAGGTTTATCGTCGAGCAGATCACGGAACGATCTCCACCGCAGGATGTCCTTTACCTTGACCGTTACAATCGAAATCTGTTGGACGTCGTTGTTTTGGCGATTGTTAATATTAGGTTTGGATTGGGGGAATATTGAGGGAGACCTAAGGGAGAGGTACTTAACAGCGTTAAAAGCTTTCCTAATAGCAGAGATTGTTGATGAAGCTGCTTTTGATCTGCTTCTGAGTAATTTAGGCGATAATGATATTTTGTTAGAGTAGATTGAATATGAATATGAATATGAATCATCGGCGAGTAGTTCTTTAAGCATACGAGGCCGAAGCTCTGGTTGCGTGCATGGAATTTGGTGTGAATTACACATGATGTTGGTGTTGAATTACAAGATGAAATGGAGGAGCTAGCTAGTGATAAGTTAGAGTTTTTACAGAAAGAAAAGGATAGATAATAGTTGATGGGATGATTGAGAGAAGATCGAGATGTATATATATATATATAGAAAGAAAGAAAGAAAGAAAGAAAGAAGATGTGGGTGGGGAGTTGTGAAAGTGAGTTAAGAGAAAGAGAGAGGAAGCTAGGTTGGGGCATATTATGTTTTAACAGGGACAGGGACAGGGACGAAGAGAGAAAAGGACAAAGTACACGTAGAAGCATGGAGGGTACGTTCTAACTTCAAATTTATAAAATGAATCAAGTATTATATATAATGAAGATGAGGACAATTACAACAGTTGTGGTATAAATAATGGAGGAGGATTAGGAGGATGTCGGAGGGGAGTAATGGAAGAGGATTGTCTCTATCTCCAACTCTCAGTCAAAGCTGTGCCATATTCAGACGGGACTTTGTTTCGTTTCGTAACATTTACTTTACATGTTTTTCTATTACATGCACATGCACATATAGTCCAAAAAAAAATGAAATTTAAGACAATACTATATTACACAATTTATTCATGGACTACATGAAAAGTAATACAGTATATTTTTCTGATAACACTAAGGGCTCGTTTGGTTGGAGTTTTTGAGGATTCCTGGAATCCTAAATTCCATTCCATGAGGATTATTTTGTTTGGTTGGAGTTTTAGCTAAGAATTTAGGATTCCTAGGAATCTTAAATTCCCCCATTTTGCCAAAATCTATTCCCTTATAAATTGGGAGGAATCTTGGATTCCCAATTTGAGGAATCCTTTTTTTTTGTCCAAAAATTGTTGTTTTTTTTTTTTCAGAAAATGAAAAAAAATTATTTTTTTCCAGAAAATGAAAAAATTTCCAGAAAATTTTCAAAAATATTTTTTTCCCATAAAGTGAAAATTTTTTTTCCAGAAAGTGAAAAAAAATATTTTTTTCCAGAAAATGAAAAAAAAACAAATTTCCCAGAAAATTAAAAATATTATTTTTTTCCCAGAACAAGAAAAAAATTATTTTTTCCCAGAAAATAAAAAAATATATTTTTCCCCAGAAAGTGAAAAAAAACATTTTTTTTCCAGAAAATGAAAAAAAATATTTTTTCCCTAAAAATGAAAAAAATTATTTTTCCCCAGAAAATGAAAAAAAAATTCAGAAAATTAAAAAAAATAATTTGCCGAGTTCATTCCTAAAACTCCAACCAAACGAGCATTAATGGAATCCAATAAAGGATGCCAGGAATAAAGGTTTCCTGGAATCTAAAATGCCAATTCCATTCCTAAAACTCGAACCAAACGAGCCCTAAGAGCAAAGCAAAAACGAAGCCCTCTGTATTAAAAACTAATATATATTTTTGAAAACCGAATAAATGAGAAAAATGAAGAACAAGGTAAGCAACCAAATTCTCAGAATATATGAAAAGCAATGCATAAAAATGTAATCCCCCTACCAAGTCTTCTATTGAAACAAAAACCAGTGGACATATGAAAAATAATTCTCCACTTCAGTACCAGTAATTCTCAATTTCTGCCTAGTCTAATATCATTTTTTGTTTTATTTTATTTTTATTCAATTAAGTTTTGTAATGGCCAGCCCTAAACCTGAACCCAACCTTTTCCGTTCAATGTCTTTGTTTCTATTTTGATTTTTGTTTGGCTCGCTTTTTAACGGATTATTTTAGATTTCATCAGTCGATTTTCGGATTCACCACAATACTTAATAGTTTAAAAATTATTAGATGCAAATTAACAAATTGTTTGGGTTTTAGAAGGAAAAAAACATAATTATTTTCAAACATATATCCTCCTGATTTGTTAACTGATTTGAAAGTGAAAGAGAAAAAATGATTTTTAAATTTTGGGTAAGTAGTCGATACAAAACATTTTCACGAATACAATTGTCTTCTCTCCGATTTGGCGATTTTTTTCTTTTATTCAAATCAACTTTATGTTCTCTCCCATTCTCTTGTATTATCCCCTTTAAAACGAGAGAAAACTTGTACTTTCTTTCTCATTTTATTCTTTTTTCCAAAGTAAAACTTTCAAACACAGAGATTAGCTTTATTGCTGATATGGAAAACAAGGATAAATATAATTAAGTTTTATAAGAAATTAATAAAAAAGATGAATAATTTGGTTGATGTTTTCAATAAGATTCGTTTTCCTTGTTCAATCCTTCAAAAATAGGATTATGCGAGAACACGAAAAATTTTATAGTGAATCGGGTCACACATTCACACATCTTGTTTTTCAACTTTATCAATAAGAACGTCCTTTAACACACACATGTAGTTTTACATCATATTAAATAACTATTACGAACGCATTACCACAACTTATCCTTAAAAGTTGTCTTTAAAGTAAAGAACGCATTGAGTACGTGTACTATACTCGCTATTCATTTATTTTTTCATGCGGAACTTAATTGGATTCATAACACAAACTTTACAAATTATGTGCACATTTTATATTATTTAACACATTAATCTTCACATGGGATCTTAGTTTGGGAGATTTAAGTGATTAAGGTGATAAACCTGAGATTAGGTTGTCTACTAGAAGTGTAAAAATGAATTGAAAATGGAGGAGCTGTCTGCTGTAGGTGGTACCATAAAATATAGATTTGGATATGGTGGCGATTCGATGGCACGTGGGAGTTTGGCATATTATAGGCGTACGAATGAGAAAGGGATCCAATGTGTGTAATTTTGTGTTGGTGGTTCAATTACGGAATCCGTGTTCCCCTGTCGGCTAACCCTCCAAGCTGCGTTAATGGCTCCATACATTGTACGCCGGCCGTTCTGTCGAATCAAAGTTCAATTAGGAGTCATTTTGACCAAAAAAAAAAAAAAGCAAAATATAAACTACGATAATGTATTTACCGATGGGCCAGTCTCAATGGAAAAGGCGTTATCTCAAACTTAAATGTACATAAATTTAAGTCTCATATGCACCAGCAAAATTAGGATATTATCTTAAAATGCACAAATTATTAGAATATATAGATATGGTAATATATATTTATATGGTATATGTATAAATGGTATAGTTGACTACCACCATAATTCCTATAATTATGGGATATTATTTTTGTTTCCATGTACAACTCATTCACTCCCTATTTAAGGGACCTTTGTACTCATTCATAAGATCATCAATATAAGTTATTCTCTCATCTCTCTCTCTTATAGTCAACATGGTATCAGAGGGAAACACAACCACAAAACCCTAGCCGCCCCACCACCACCACGCAAACAACCCACATATCACCTTACAACACCATCCTAAACCCTAAACCTATCCTACAACACCCGCAGCCACCCACACACAACTGGATCAAACTTCTGTGCATTCGTCCATCGCCTACAGACACCCAATCAAACCAAAAATCACACCAACGTCCTCGTCTTCAATAGACGATTTAGAATCCGTTTGAATCACCTCCGTACACCGCCGCACGCGCCGCCAGTACCATCAGACCTCCCGTAGCGCTTCGTCCACGCGCTTCCGTCACTGCGCCTGCTGCCACGTCAGCCCTAGCGCCACGTCACCGCCACGTCATCTACCACGTCACCCTGACCCCGTTGACCGTGACCGTTGACCGTTGACCGATAGAAACCTTTCTGGCATTTTTCGACGTTCTGAACACAGCCGCGGCCTCAGAATTTCTAGATTCAACCCCGATCACTAGGTATTTTGTCTTACTTCAATGGATTCCAACACCACTTTAATTACAAAAGGATTCCCCTCTCATAATTCAAACTGAAGGCTCCTCATTTAATATCGGCCTCCTACTAGATGAGACCAATTATGATATATGGTCTCAACTCATGGAAATGCACATCGCGGAGAAACAAAAATTCTCTTTTATTCAAAGTTCAGCCTCAATTCCGAAAGAAGGAACACCGGAGTTCGATAAATGGTACCCCGATAATCAACGAGTCAAACGCTGGCTCTTAATGTCCATGAAACCAGAAATCATGAAACACTACATTCGCATTCCTACAGCACGAGAAATCTGGAAATCATTGTCTACGGCATTTCATGATGGGGCTGATGAACTACATGTTTTTTCTTTGAACCAACGGGCTTTTTTCCGCCAAACAGGGTGGGCGACCAATATCTGAATTCTATGGGGAGCTGACAGAAATATTCAGCGAGTTGGACCATCGTGATAAGGTAATCATGGAAAGTCCTACTGATGTAGAGTCGTACAGGAGGTCAGTTCAACGCTTGAGAGTCCATATTTTTCTTGCCGGGTTAGATAATGAACTTGAACAAATTCGGGGTGAGATTTTGCGAAATGATCCGATTCCAGAACTAGAAGAGGTATATGCCCTGGTTCGTCGTGAAGTTCTTCGACGACAAACAATGAGCCCAGCAACAGAAACTGTGGCTATGGTAGCCCGTAATCAAGCCCCTTCCAATTCCAATTGGCGAAATTTAGAGAAGCGATCTGGTAACCGACCAAATGACTCTCGGGGCTCCAACTCCAAATACCCTCCATGCTCTGTCTGCGGACTTACCGGACACTCGAAAAAGGCTTGCTATGAAATCGTTGGTTATCCAGATTGGTGGAAAGATACTCGAAATCGCAAAACAGGTCCAAACGCAGAGGGAGGTAACAAACAGGCCTTAGGCTTACTCACCACCACAGATACATTAGGTATGGCTTTAAATTCTGTCTCTGTTTTGAATAATACATGGGTAATTGATTCTGGTGCCACTGATCATATGACATCTAATTTAAACATGATTACTCCTTTAATTCCATCACCTCAGACCTTTGTTTCCACAGCCAATGGTGCTCCAGTTCCTGTAATAGGAAAAGGATCAGTCAATCTATCAGAAACCCTGAACCTAAGCTCTGTCATAGTAGTACCAACCCTAGATTATAATCTATTATCTGTTGCTCAAATAACTAATGCCCTACACTGTATTGTCATATTTTGGCCTTCTCATTGTGCTTTTAAGGACATTCGGACGAAGCAGACGATTGGTTGTGGCATTAGGCGCGGGAAATTGTACTACCTGGACCTGGAGTTGCACAGTACAGATCGTTTGCACAAAGCCTTGAACACTAGTACATCTGAAAAGAAGAATGTCGATGAACTTTGGTTATGGCACCGCCGGTTAGGACACGCATCATTTAATTACTTAAAGAAACTATTTCCCAGCTTAATTAATAAAGTTAGTTCTTCTGTTTTTCATTGTGAGACTTGTGAACTGGCTAAAAGCCATCGTACCTCATTTAAACTTTCATTAAATAAAAGCTCAGTTCCATTTATGATTATTCATTCAGATGTATGGGGCCCATCTCACATTTCTTCTTTAAGTGGTATACGATGGTTTGTCACATTTATTGATGATTGCACTCGAATGACGTGGGTTTGTCCCATGAAATCCAAAAGTGAAGTTAGTAGCCTATTCCAAGGATTTCATAAACAGATCCGTACACAGTATAATGCTACGATTCAAATTCTTCGCAGTGACAATGGTGGTGAATATATGAGTACAGAGTTATAGGAATTCTTCAAACTCAATGGGATCATTCACCAGACTACATGTCCTTATACACCTCAACTGAATGGGATTGCCGAACGGAAAAATCGTCATCTGTTGAAAATAGTTCGGGCATCGTTGATTGGCGCTAACACGCCAACCTCATATTGGGGCGAAGCACTGTCCTCGGCTGCCTATTTGGTAAATCCCATTCCCTCCGCTACACTTGATTTTTAGACACCCTTCGAAGTTCTAGCTAAATTTGTCTCGGCCCCTGCCGTGTCCAATCTTCCTCCCCGGGTGTTTGGATGTGTCACATTTGTCCACTTACCAAAGGAACAACGACATAAGCTTGAACCTCGCGCTCTCAAGTGTGTCTTTGTCAGGTATGCATCTTCTCAGAAAGGGTATCGGTGTTATCATCCTCCTACACAGAAACTGTATGTCACTATGGACGTTACGTTTCATGAAGAAACTATGTACTTTGACAGGACTAAACTTCAGGGGAGCACTATAAGGAAGTTCAGTTATTTGGGAATGTCAATGATGAGGAAGAGACAAGCTCAATAACGGTAGTACCACCATTAACTTCATATTCACCACCATTAACCGCTAAGACAACAGAAACAGCAGAAATTCTTTCAAATGAAGTTGAGTCGTCTCAGTCTCTGCATAACGCAAACAACCAATCGTCTACTTCAAATATCCCTGAAACTGAGCTCTCCCAGGTATCTCCTTCTATTCCTATAAAGAAACTTCCTAACCGAACAAATAGAGGTATACCTAAACCCACATATGACCCAGATTTTACCAATAAAGCCAAATATCCCATGAGTAATTATGTGTCGTATGACCAGTTAACTGCATCTAACAAATCCTTTGTGAATCAATTATCTTCTGTATCTATTCCTAATAGTGTACAGGAAGCCTTATGTGATTCTCAGTGGAAATTGACAATGGATGAGGAGATGAAATCCTTGTTGAAAAATGACACATGAGAATTAACAGAATTACCAGCAGGAAAGAAGAAGGTGGGTTGCAAGTGGGTGTACACTGTGAAATTTAAAGCAGATGGTACAATCGAAAGATTCAAGGCGAGATTAGTTGCAAAAGGCTACACACAAACACATGGGATTGATTATCTGGAGACATTTGCGCCAGTCGCAAAAATCAATACAGTGCGAGTGTTACTCTCATTAGCTGCGAATTTGGACTGGCCTCTACAACAGTTTGATGTGAAGAATGCCTTTTTACATGGAGATTTAGAGGAGGAAGTATATATGAAGTTCCCACCTGGATATAAGATTCTGGTTGAGCATGCAAATAAAGTCTGCAAATTGAAGAAATCTTTATATGGGTTAAAACAATCCCCTAGAGCTTGGTTTGGGAGATTCGCGAGATCAATGCGAAAGTTTGGGTACAACTAGAGTAATTCTGATCATACTTTATTTCTGAAAAGAAGCCATGGGAAGCTTACAGCTCTTATTGTCTATGTAGATGATATGGTGCTCACAGGAAACGACCTTCAAGAACAACAGGCATTGAAGAAGCTCTTATCTCAGGAATTTGAGATGAAAGGTCTTGGAAACTTAAAGTATTTTCTGGGGATCGAGGTGTCTAGATCATCAAAAGGCATCTTTCTATCTCAGAGAAAGTATGCTCTAGATTTACTGAATGAAACCGGGATGTCTGCCTGTCAACCATCAGAGACTCCAATGGAGGAAGGATTAAAATTAGAGGTCGAACCAGATCAAGTACCCGTGGATAGAGGGCATTATCAGAGATTGGTAGGAAAATTGATGTACCTCGCACATACAAGGCCTGATATATCCTATGCATTGAGTATCGTCAGTCAATTCTTGCATAATCCAGGAGAAAAGCACATGCAGGCAGTTATGAGGATTATCAGTTACCTTAAAGCAGCTCCTGGAAAAGGAATTCTATTCCAGAAAAATGAAGATATTCTGAAAGTTGAAGGATACACTGATGCTGATTGGGCAGGTAATATATGTGACAGGCGATCTACTTCAGGGTACTTCACATTTGTAGGAAGAAACTTGGTTACTTGGAGAAGTAAGAAGCAAAATGTAGTATCCCGATCAAGCGCAGAAGCAGAATATCGAGGGATGACAGTTGGTATACAAGAGCTATTATGGTTGAAACTGCTACCGACAGATCTCGGTTTTCCTCCAACAGAACCCATGGTACTATATTGCGACAACAAGGCAGCATGTGATATCGCACACAATCCAATTCAACATGATAGAACAAAGCATGTTGAAGTGGATAGATTCTTCATCAAAGAGAAGTTAGAAGATAAAGTTATTTATGTCCCTCATGTACGCTCCGAAGATCAGTTAGCTGACATTCTCACCAAGGCTGTAACAAAGAAGATATTCACCAAGCTAATTAGCAAGTTGGGCATGTTCGATATATGTGTGCCAACTTGAGGGGGAGTATTAGAATATATAGATATGGTATTATAATATATAGATATGGTAGTATATATTTATATGGTATATGTATAAATGGTATAGTTGACTACCACCATAATTCCTATAATTATGGGATATTATTTTTGTTTCCATGTACAGCTCATTCACTCCCTATTTAAGGGACCTTTGTACTCATTCATAAGATCATCAATATAAGTTATTCTCTCATCTCTCTCTCTTATAGTCAACACAAATTTTTTACAATAAGCGTATAGATTATAAGAGATAAAATTAAATGCAATATATATTTTTTTATATTTATACTTAAGCTTCGAGTGATGGATGCTTTTTACTATAAATTATGGTAGATAATTCTCTAAATTAACACATGTTTAAACTTTGAGCGGGTGATTTAACATTTTAATTATATTTACTTGATGTTAAAAATGCAAACTTTCAATTTGAGATTATTTTGCAGAACTGAAACTATTTATTTTGAATTTTTAAGTAATATAGAGTATTCACTATGATGTGTGCATACATAATATAATAAATTACACTACATCATTATTTACCATAACTACATTAAGAGTATCTCCAATCGTATTGTATAAATTTTGGGCAAATCCTATGGGTCAAAGTGGGATTTACACAAAAATAATAAAGAATTCGTTTTGTATTCTAAGAGTCTGTTTTAGACTTTTGTGTAAATATTAAACTACTAATTAAATAAACACAAGTAAAACTTATCCTATATTTATTCCTGTAAATTGGGTTTGTATTTTATACAACCTTGTTACACAAATCTTAAGACCTTTGCTTTTACAAAACGTGTAAATTTTACACAAATCAAAATTATATACTACAGTTGGAGATGCTCTAAGTGTTTATCATATTAATTATCATATATATAATTAATATAACAATATTGGATCATTGCCTTTAAATACAAAAAAAATATGCAAATTTAAAGAGGTATTCATCATAGCATATGGTGGAAAATATTTACAAATATATATAATAAGAGGGTGGGTCATAATTTATCTTCTTCTACAAATAAGGTGAACAAATTGCATATATTCTTTCATATCAAATTAATTTTAACCAAAGTCACTGTAAAACAAATTTAAAAGTTACCGGGAAAATGCCCTGTCTTAAGATCCATGTGGCTTTGCTCGGGGACCCTAAGGTAATATGAATAAAATAACATAATATATAGTAAATTTTAAAAGTTAAGTAAGTTTTCTACCTCGGGCACACAGGCACAAGGGGTGCAAGATTAAATTTGGCTTGGCACAAGCTTAACTTGTGTGTGCCTGCATTTGCGGACACAAATGTCGAACTGACCAAAAATGGTTTGGATTTCATTGAGAGTGATTTCTTATTTTTTGTTCTTGTGCAAGAAATTTCAATGATTAGGTGGGAAGCTAAGTGCAGGTGTTAACAAAGAAGGAGTCAAATACTATATAACGATTTGATCAATGAATTCGTGGGCAATGTTATGAATTATTCTCAACACTTAAGCAGTTATCAATTTTTCTAAATTTTCTGTCGTCTCTCTTATTTATGTACATCTATTCGTGGCCGGGATAGAGTCCTTTGTGACTCTCTTCCATTAGGATCTTCCCCAGGCCGGCCTTAGAAGATGAGTTCGATGGCTTCTTAAGTTTTCAGATTGTGTAAGTGACTCACAATATATATATATATACACACGCATACACACCTTTATCACCTCAAGAGTGAGCATAAACAATATATTTAGTTAGATATCATTGTTTGATTGAGACTGTGCAATATATTATTGGTCAGGGATGATTTTTGCAAGTATGCACAACTTTGCTTCTGGGAATTTAGTGACCGAGTGAAGAATTGGATCACATTGAATGAGCCATAGTCTTACAGCTTCTTGGGGTATGTGATGGGATTACTTGCCCCCGGTCGAGGTGCTACGTTGTCCAAGGATGTAGCCTTGGGACCTCTTCAATTCCCTTCTTGGCAACAATAGGTCAACGACGGGGATCCAGGGACGGAACCTTCTCTAGTATATATCACACAATCAACTCCTTGCTCACGCATGCAGCTGTTGTTGAATTGTAGTAGCAAAATTTTCAGGTTTAGTTGTTTGCCTCTATTGTAATAAACTCCCCTAAATTATAATTGTTTGGCACTTTACCCCCTACATTATGAAAACTCACAGTAAACCTCTTCAAACTATTGAAATCCATATTTGACCTAACACCATAAACAAAACTACAACTTGTCGCACACGTGGTGCTTGTGCAACAATTTACCTAACAATTTCTCACAGTATGTGAATTTTTTATGTCTGATGGCACTTGATCAAATTAAATAGTGAAAACATGTGTTTTTCATGTTTAAAATTACAAGTTCAAGTTATATTAATTATAAGCATTATTTTTTATGCATAAAAGGGTAGTTTCAGATTCATACCTAAAGTCGTCCTCTTACGACAGATTTATAATCTTTTGAACCCACCAATCACCTAGTGGCATGTGGCCTCTTTCTTATGTTGTAAAGAATTATAGAAAGGAAAAAAAAAAGGTCAAAATCAAAATCTCGTCCATCATTTTTGTTATATCAATCTTCACTCGGAGATTAAAACAAGAAATAACCAAAAATAACTTGAGCTATATATATGTACGAGTTGGGCTAAATTAGTGCTAATATATATATATATATATATATATTATTAATCGCCCGTACGTGATTAATTGAATCTCAAAACGTGAGTAGATTTCTCAAGATAAAAAAATTGGAATTTCACTTGTTTCATCGTGGATGGAGCTAGCCTCTTGATGATAAAAATCAGAAAGACAATGATGCTGCAAATCGAGCCCTGGATTTTATGTTTGGATGGTGAGAACATTCAAAATTGTTTAATCTCTTTAGTCTTTATTGTACTTTTAGATTAATCATTAATACGTAAAAGTTATATAATTTCTTGTAGGTGGCTAAACGATCGATTTATTTATATACTCTTAGCTAGGTTTGTGAATCCATTAGCAAACGGTTATTACCCAGAGACTATGAAAAATACTGTGAAGAGTCATCTTCCACGTTTTACAGAAGATGAATCTAAGAAGTTAAAGGCCGCTCATATGATTTTCTAGGATTGAATTACTACACTACACTGGTAATTATGTAACTGACGCAACAACAAAACTGCTAAATCTGACGGATGAAAAAAAGAGTTACATAACCGATCGTGGTGTTGAGTTACAATGTGAGTGAAAAAAGTTAATTTCGTTTTGTTTTCCGCTTGTTCAAATTTAAATTTGGATGCTATAGTTAATTATTGGTTAAAATCTTGTATTTTTTTCTTTTTAGCAGCTGAATGATACAGAAACCCCATTGGACCAAAGCTAATTAAGCTTTCAAATCCGAATTCAGAAAATTAATGTTTCAGTATAATTTTGGAGTGACCAAATAGAACAAATACTACAATGTAATGCTTTGGCTATTTCTATATCGAAGCAATGTTGATTGAATTTGTTAATTGATATTTATAATCAACTCATTATATTTTAACTCAATTAATAATGCAGACTCCTTCAGAGTGTGTTTATCTTTATGCAGAAGGGCTTGAAAAGCTTTTGGTACTTGTCAAGGAAAAGTACAATAATCCACTTATCTATATTACTGAAAATGGTAAATAATTCCCTTACGAATTTAATACTTTTCAACGGTCTATAAAATTGTCGCTATTAATTAGTTTATCTTTTTATTATTAGGTACATGACATGTTCTTATTACTTCATAGGGGTTGATGAACCAAATAATCCTAAATTAATTCTTTCGGATGCTTGCAAGGATCCGCACAGGAAAGAGTACCTATAGGGCCATCTTTTAAAAATTAAATAAGCTATCGCGTAAGTTCTTCTATTTCAATTACTACAAATCGGACCATTTGAAGTTGGGTGGCTTGAAGTTTAACAGATGTTGTGTGCCTCTGCCCTCTGGCGAAAACTCATTAGGACATAAATTACTTTGTCAAAATTTGAAGACCCCCTACCTCTCTATCTCTCTATAGAAAATGAAATTTAAATGATTATAGATTTGGAAACTTAATTACACATGATACATTTTTTTCACAGTAATTAAGGAGGTCCTGGTGAAAGGTTACTTCGTTTGGTCTTTGTTGGACAATTTTAAACGAAACCAGGGTTATACTGTTCGTTTTGGTATGATGTATGTGGATTATAATAATTATTTAGTCAGATATCCAAAAGACTCTGCCCATATGGTTCAGGAATTTTCTCGAGAAAGAAAGCCCTCAACAATCGGCCAAGCGAGGTATTAATTGTTAAAGTTATTAGTTATTTATTTATTTCATCTTTGTTTTCTTATTGGATTAACTTTTTTTTTCCTTGTTAGACTAGGTTTTCTCTTTTGTCTTGTACAACTCTATAAATAGAGCCCCATTCTTAGATGGTTGATCGTTCGATATAATTATATTTTTCTCTTTTCTCTAAGCTTAACATGGTATCAGAGGAAGGTTTAATCATTGTTCCAGCCACCAGCCAGCAACCATCATCAAATCAGATCCACACCAATAATCCGTACTGTTTTATCGATAAATATACCAAACTTCGATAACCACGACATCAATACCTTCGTCTTCAAAAGACGATTTGAACGCCGCAAAAATCATCTCGAAAAACCTCGTCATGCGCTCTCATGCGCCGCGAGTGTGAAACCCAGTCCGTCACGCTAAAGCCACGCGCCGCCGCCGTTACCGTCAGTCAAGTTGCCGTTAACTTTAATGGCATTAGTCCTTTTCCGTTAAAGTTAACGGCGTCAGGCCTTCTCCGTTAAAATTAACGTCCATTAGCATTCCGTTAACGCCTTCAGGTTTTCCGTTAACGCCGTTAGCCTTTCGTTAATGCCGTCAGTCAGTCAACTCAGACCGGTTCAGCCGATAATTTTTTGCCCGGTTTTGTTATTTTTCGATCAGTTTTCAGCCAAATCAGATCGGTTCCCTAGGTTTTTAACCGTTCCAGTCGCAACCGCAGTCTCCGTTTCTCCAGATTCAGTCTTCAAGTTACAAAACCAGATCTAGTGCACTCCTTTTAACACCGTTTGCTTATTTTTCTGATCGGTCTCTGACAACCAAGACTGGTTCCTGAGGTTTTCAAGCATTCTGAACACAACCGCAGTCTCCGTCTATCCAAATTCAATCTCTAAGATATAAAATCAGGTCAAGTGCACTATTTCTTACACTGTTTGCTTAATTCTTGTTCAGTTTTACGTTATGAAAACATTAGAAATTCCTATCACCATCAAATTGGATGGAAACAATTATAATCACTGGTCTATTTTGTTCCGAAATTTCTTGAAAGGAAAGGGACTCTGGAATTATGTTAATGGCAAAGCAACTTGTCCTGCTAAAACCGATGAAAAGTATGCTGATTGGGATATTAATAACAACAAAATTTTAACCTGGATTGCCAACACTGTCATTCCATCAATCAGTCTTCAGCTTAAAAAATGTGATACCACAAAGAAAGCTTGAGATTTCTTGGCACACAGATATGTTCAAACCAATTTTGCCAAGAAATATAAACTTAAACAAGATATATGTGGGCTACTACAACAACCAGGTCAATCCGTGTCTGATTTTCACTCTAGCATGTGCGTTATCTGGGATCAATTGGAACTTATGGAACCTCCATGGACAACAGACTTTGGTTTATGGGAAACCTTTCGTGAAGAAACGCGACTTGTACAATTTTTCATGGTACTACGGGATGAATTTGAACCGACCAGGGCATCTATTCTTCATCGCAAGCCCCTCCCCTCTGTTGAATCAGCATTAACAGAATTAATTACTGAAGAAACTCGAAAAGGTATTACTCCGAATATTTCATCAGTTTTTGTTGCACCACCGGCCTCGAATACCTCGTATACTGCATCTCCTCGCCCGCAGAATCAGAATTATTGACTACCTCACAATACCTTTTCACCACGCCCTCATCAGACATCACATCGCCCTCCTCATAATACCCAAACGGCACCACCCCGAGATTATTCCCAGGTTCAATGTAACTACTGCAAGAGTTTTGGGCATGTAATCAAGAATTGTCCTTCTTCTACATCTCGGTACATGCGGGGACTACAAAATTCAACTGGATCGTCTGCTGCCGTACTTGCTCCACCATCTCCTAAAACCGGTAATAATCATACCATTGCCTCTGCTTTTTTAGTCTCATCAGGTACATCTTCTTCTCCGTGGTTCCTTGATTCTAGAGCATCAAATCACATGACTTTTGATCCTACACACTTTGACTCATTCAGTCTCATGCATTCATCTCCCAAAATTCACACAACTGATGGTTCTGTTATTACTGCTAGTCACATTGGTTCCATTAAAAACACTTATAACTTGTCTATTCCTGATGTCTTCTTTGTCCCTCAACTTTTAATGCAACTGTTATCTGTCGGGTAATTATGTGATCTTGGGCTAATCATTATATTTCATTCATTGGGTTTTATTGTGCAAGACCACTCGACGGGCAAGCAAGTTGGGACATGCCATAGAGTTGGACGCTTATATGTTACCGACACACTTCACATTCCCCCACAACCAATACATCCTTAACAACATCTACCTCACACCCATCATCTTTTTGGCACTCTAAATTATGACATGTTTTTTTTTCTCGTCTTAAATATATGATTAATCAAGAGTTGTTAGGACCAGTTACATTAGATAAAGATTTTCCTTGTGTTGCTTGTAAACTGGCTAAATAACCAGCTCTACTTTTTAATAATAGTACTACAGTTCATCTTCTCCTTTTGATCTTGTGCATTCTGATGTGTGGGATAAAGCTTTTATTGCTTCTATGGGGGGTGCCTTATATTATGTGATTTTTGTTGATGATTACTCCCGCTATAGTTGGACTTATTTGCTTCACTCTCGTTCTGATTTTCTTAAAATTTATATTGAATTTGCCACAATGATTAAAACTCAATTTTTTAAAACTATCAAACATTTTCGTTCTGATTTCGGAGGCGAATATCTGTCCAAACCTTTCCTTGACTTTCTCAAATCTCAAGGGACTCTTTCTCAATTATCCTGTCTTGACACTCCACAACAAAACGGCATTGCAAAACGTAAACACCGTCATCTTGTCGAAACTGCCCGTACTTTCCTTATGTCGTTCTCTATCCCTTCCACTTTTTGGGGAGAAGCCATCCATACTTCTATATTCATTATAAACCGCATTCATTCTCTTGTTACAAATGGTGTTTCTCCCTTTGAGCGTCTTTATGAAACTCGTCCTGATTATTCCGAACTCCGTGTCTTTGGATCTACCCGTTTTGTATTACTTCCCAAAAGAGAGCGTACCAAACTCACACAAAAATCTCTATGTGTGTTTTCTTAGGATATGGAATTCAACAAAAGGGTTATCGCTGCTACGATCCCACTGCCAAAAGACTTCGTATTTCCCGACATGTTACCTTTTGGGAAAATACTCCATATTACACTCTGGCCCAAAATACCACCTTATCCACTGAACCTGCGCTGCCTGTTGATCCATTCCCCGAGTCCTCGCCAATAGAAGCCTCTCATCTTTCACCCACTCTAATATATGTCCCTGATCTAGTTCCGACTAACCCCATTCCCTTAGTGTCTGATATCTCCACTGCTGACAACTCTATGTCTTGCCCTGACTCTGCATGTCCCGACAGCGATCCTCCACTTCGACAAACTCGAGATCGTCGGCCGCCAGCTAAGTTATCAGATTATCACTATTTTCTTTCCGCCCTGCTGTCCCTACATAAGCCATCCTCTTATCGCGAAGCATCCACCGATCCTCTTTGGCAACAAGTTATGGCCAATGAACTTGCTGCCTTAAAGCAAACCAATACATGAGACCTTGTTCCCTTACCTGCTGGAAAATCTGTTGTTGGGAGCAAATGGGTATACAAGATTAAAACCAATGCCGATGGTTCTGTTGATCGTTACAAAGCTTGTCTTATTGCAAAAGGTTTTACCCAGAAATATAGTATTGATTATGAAGAAACTTTCGCTCTCGTAGCTCGTATGACCACAGTTCGCACACTTATTTCAGTTGCTTCTATCCGTAAGTGGGCGATTCACCAGATGGATGTCAAAAATGCTTTCCTTCACGGCAACCTATCCGAAGAAGTATATATGCAGCCTCCTAATGGGCTACCTCACTCTCCTGGGCAAGTCTGTAAACTTCGTCGTGCTCTCTATGGTCTTAATCAAGCACCTAGAGCCTGGTTTGAAAAGTTCTCCAGAGCCGTTATTCACCATGGTTTTTCACAGAGTGCTCATGATTCAGCAATGTTTACATGTTCCTCTCCACAAGGCATTATTGTTCTTCTCATTTATGTTGATGATATGATTATCACTGGGGATGATTTCGATGGAATATGCAAGCTCAAGACCTATCTGTGCTCTTGTTTTGAAATGAAAGGTCTGGAAATTCTTTGCTACTTCTTTGGTATTGAGGTTGATCGTTTGTCTACTGGTTACTTTCTTTCTCAGGTAAAATACGCTTCCGACATTGTTCAGCGAGCTAATTTAACTGACAACAAGATTGCCGATACTCCACTTGAAATGAATGTCAAACTCTGTGCTTTTGACGGGACTTTGCTACCTAATCATACTTTATATCACCAACTTGTTGGCAGTCTCAACTATCTCACCATCACACGGCTAGATATTAGTTACGCTGTTCATATTGTAAGCCAATTTATGTCTGCACCACGCTCTGTTCATTTTACTGCTGTTTTTCACATCATTCAGTACCTTAAAGGGACACTATTCCAAGGATTACATTTTTCATCCACTTCCAGTCTTAAGTTACAAGGATATTCCGACTTCGATTGGGCGGGTGATATAACTGATCGCCGGTCTACAACAGGATTCTGTGTTTTTCTAGGTGATTCTCTCATCATGTGGAAAATTAAGAAACAAATTGTGATTGCCTGTTCTAGTGCTGAAGCTGAGTATCGCGCCCTTGCACATGCAACTTCTGAAATTGTTTGGCTTCGCTGGTTGATTAAAGATATGGGACTTGACGTTCCTACTCCTACGCCATTATTTTGTGACAGTCGAAATGCCATTCATATAGCCCATAATGATGTTTTTCATGAACGCACCAAGCATATTGAGGTTGACTGCCACTTTGTTCAACATCACTACACTCATGGCACTATTCGCTTGCCTTTCGTCTCGTCTGAGTATCAACTTGCTGATCTGTTTACCAAGTCTCATGTGACCTCCCGTTTTCACTTTCTTGTTTCCAAACTCCGAATGCTTTCTAAGCCTTCTTAAGTTTGAGGGGGGTGTTAAAGTTATTAGTTATTTATTTATTTATTTCGTTTTTGTTTCCTTATTGGATTAGCTTTCCTTTTCCTTGTTAGACTAGGTTTTCTCTTTTGTCATGTATAACTCTATAAATAGAGCCCCATTCTTAGATGGTTGATCATTCAATATAATTATATTTTTCTCTTTTCTCTAAACTTAACATTAATTACCAAAAATCAAGAAAAGAATGCAGCAAAGAAAATGAGAATATAGAGAAGAGTGGAAGATTAAAATGAAAAAGAATGTCTTTGTTTTTACTACGTACCTATAGGGCCATCTTAACTTTATATATATTTGTTTTATGTCATCTCCATAGCCCGTTATTTGCTATTCAAGCATAAATAAAAAAGAGAGTAAACAGAAGTAACTAGTTATCATGTTATGTTTATGTTATGAATCACCTTTGTCATTGTGAAGGTTATTGAAATGCTCCTTATGTCAGTCAAACAATTTTTTATATGCTCTAATTTATTTTTTTGCTTTGGAAGTACGTACCCATCTTGCATATTTTCTTGAAATTGCCACTCTAATCCTAGTACTATGCAATTTCTAAATTACTGCTGTAATTAATATATTTAAATTTTGCAGTGAAAACATGAAATATTTTGTGCTTGATGTGCAATTAAAATATTAGATTGGTCAAAATACGTGAAACAATGTAACAATATATATATATATATATATATGTGTGTGTGTGTGTGTTTTTATAACAATGACAATCAAATTACGTTCTATCATTTTATTTTCATCGACGTTAACAAATAATTAAACATAAATAAGTATAATTGTACCATCCATCGTAGCCAAAAAGAAAAAGAAATATATGCTATTGGTGAAACATATACACCGGATGTATAAGGAGTGAAAACTCTCTTCAAATAGTAATGGTGTGTATTGAGCCCCCGGACTCTTTATCTGTCTCTAGTAAATGGGTCTTAGCTGCTCTTTCCCTGTTCCCTGTCTGCTGGCAAGCTCCTTTCCTAACTCCCTCTTAAAAACCAAGCAATTTATGACGCCTTCGCTTGCGCAGGAAAGGAAGGAGTTCATCGAGAAAACCACTTGCCTATTCGTATTTATATTATGAAGATAAAGTAGCCGGCGGTTAAGACGCAATTGTAATTGACTAAACTCTGATCAGAATCAAAAGCCGAGTCGCAGCTAAACTAGTTAAGTTAGGGCAGGGTGTTTGGTCGTTAATGTGTGTCCCGTCATACGTACGTCGTATCAGATTCTAATACATCATCTAAGAAAAAAAATTATAAACAAATTGAGTAAGCCTACTGCTCTATCTTACAAATAACTTATACGGAGTATTTTTTTAGATACGAGGTGTACATGAGTAAGCCTACTAACTAGTATATATTATTAGTGTAAATTGATATATATATATATATATGAAAATTTTCAAGTGCGGATCGGTTCGTACAGACCGGTCATTTTTACGACGTTTTTTCAACCTAAAAAACATCTCCCAATATTTTTACGATGAAAAAATGTATAAAAAGACCCGGTCTATATCAGAAATCGATTATATATATACAATACATTTTTAATTTGGATCGGAGCAATTTGCAGAGCACAAATGAGGATAATGTATAAAAGATACCACGCAATAGACTAAATGTTGCGTCATTCCCACGCTGAGTTAGCATCTGCCACGCGATGGAGAGAATGATGTGCCGCCTAGCATGATTTTTTAAATGTCGCACCATACACAAATATGCACACACAATATTTACTTCATCGCGTGGTGGATATTGTTAGAATATACTATATATATATTATGTTTCCTATTCCTAATCTACTTTCCATATTGTATTGATTGTGTTCCCATTGTAGTTTCCTAAATTGTATCCTAGATTATGGTTTGTCTATAGTATATATATATTCTCTCTATTGTACATTCTTTAATCAATCAAGAAAGCAATACAATTCTTTCATTCTCCTTCTTTCTCTCTCGTTTTTATTTCGTAACATGGTATCGGAGCAGTTCATCGTCCTCTAGAACCAATCTCTCATCTAATCTTCAATCAAATCCAAACCAAAAACCCTAGCATCATCAACCCAAACAACCAACCAATCAAAAACCCTAGCTTCATTCAACTGTCGATCCACTGTTCGAAGCCCTACAAAACCTCGATTAACCCAAAACATATACCAAAAGCTTCGTCTTTTCAATACGAACCAAACCCCGTTGAAAACACCCCATTCGGACACCACACGCGCTCTCACGCGCCTCTGAAATATTCCCCAGTCGCGCAGCCCAGATCCCACGCGCACCCTCCTTTCTTGATCAATCTCCACCTCGATATATAACCCCAAACCACCCATATAATATACCAAAATCTTCGTCTCTTCAATACGAACCTGACTCTTCCTCCTGGAAAATCTGCAGTTGGGTGTAAATGGGTGTATAAAATTAAGACACGATCTGACGGTTTAATTGATCGATACAAAGCTCGTCTCGTCGCCAAGGGGTTCAATCAGGAGTATGGTATAGACTATGAAGAAACTTTTGCTCCTGTGGCTCGAATGACGTCTGTTCGCAGTCTTATTGCTATTGCTGCTGTTCGCAAATGGGATCTTTTTCAGACGGATGTTAAAAATGCCTTTCTTAATGGGGACCTCATAGAAGAAGTATATATGAAACCACCTCCCGGTTATTCACACCAGTCCACTCAGGTTTGCAAACTTTGTTGTGCCCTATATGGACTCAAGCAAGCTCCCCGAGCTTGGTTCGCAAAATTTAGCTCTACCATCACAAAGCTTGGTTATTCCTCCAGTTCGTCGGACTCATGCCTTTTTATTCGAAAGACAGATTCTGGGACTATTCTTCTTCTCCTCTATGTGGATGATATGATAATTACTGGGGATGATATTTCTGGTATCTCAGATCTCAAACAATCTCTCAGTCAGTTTTTTGAAATGAAGGATCTTGGTCGTCTTAACTACTTCTTAGGGCTGGAAGTCCTTTCTGATTCAACAAGTTACTATTTATCTCAGGTGAAATACACGTCTGACGTTCTGGCTCGTGCTGGCCTCACCAACTGTAAAACTGCGTCTACTCCATTGGACACCAATGTTAGACTTACTCCGTTTGATGGTACTCCTCTCTCTGATGGTACTTTATACCGACAATTAGTTGGTAGTCTGGTTTACCTTACTGTTACTCGTCCGGATATTGCCTATGCTGTCCATGTTGTCAGTCAGTTTATGGATGCTCCTCGCTCCACTCATTTTGATGCTGTTATTCGGATTCTTCGTTATCTCAAAGGGACAGTTTTTCATGGGCTTCACTACTCCTCAAAGTCATCTCTTGTCTTAAGGGCTTACTCTGATGCAGACTGGGCCGGTGACCCTGCGGATCGTCGGTCTATTACTGGTTACTGTTTCTTTCTCGGGAACTCCCTTCTTACTTGGCGTAGTAAGAAACAGTCTGTTGTTTCTCGATCAAGCACTGAGGCTGAATACCGCGCCCTTGCTGAAACTTCACAAGAACTAATATGGCTTCGACGCCTCCTCGATGAATTGGGTGCTCCTCAAGACTCTGCCACTACTCTTTATTGTGACAACCGCAGTGCCATTCAAATCAGTCATAATGACGTCTTTCATGAACGAACTAAACACATTGAGATTGATTGTCACTTTATTCGCCAGCATATTCGCAATCTGTACATTCGCCTTATGCCCGTATCTTCAGATGACCAGCCTGCAGATCTCTTCACTAAAGCTCACCAGCCTAGCCGTTTCCAAACATTGATTTCCAAACTCCAGCTGGTCTCTCACTTATCACCTTGAGTTTGAGGGGGGGGTGTTAGAATATACTATATATATATATTATGTTTCCTATTCCTAATCTACTTTCCATATTGTATTGATTGTGTTCCCATTGTAGTTTCCTAAATTGTATCCTAGATTATGGTTTGTCTATAGTATATATATATTCTCTCTATTGTACATTCTTTAATCAATCAAGAAAGCAATACAATTCTTTCATTCTCCTTCTTTCTCTCTCGTTTCTATTTCGTAACAGATATGATAAGCCAATGCCATATTTAGCATATCACTACATTTTTGGCATACACTTTTACCCTGTTGGAACAACATTGCAAGCGTGAAATGGACATATTTGGCTTAATAGCGCATGCAATGGAGAAGGCCTAAATATATAATGATCACGGTGAATTGTTATCTATATATCTTTTTATGTCTCTCTCTCTCTCTATATATATATTTTATATATAAAAAGTACCTTAACACCCTCCTTCACTTGCAATCTCAAGAACTGCAATAAATATGGTGCTATTGGAAGCTTCATGCTTAACACCCTCCTTCACGTGCGAGTTGCACGTGGAGAAGGAACAATTTCTCCCAAAAACTTAAGACGTTTAGGAGAAGGAACCGCAATAAAAAATACGCTTAACACAAACAACGACCTTTACACGCTAATAAAATTTCATGTTAGACTCAATTGTTAACTTATAAAATTCATTCAAAATTGGTTTTGATGGTTTGTATTTTTTCCTTCCTCTGTGCTATTATAGGAATTTAATTAACGTGTTTTTTTTCCTTTTTAATTAATTAATTAGTTGTCTCTATTAAATTTTGATCTTTCTCAGTAGTGTCTAAGTTAGATTGAATAACTACCGATTAAAAAATGGATTACATATTTGACATGACTTAACTAAGTGCGGTTTTAAGTTCAAAAAAAAAAAAAAAAAGAAAGTGCGCGCGGTTCGAATAAGGATAGTAGATTTTAGTTTTTCTTTTGAGAATGATATTTTGATCGGTAAAGCATGCATGTAACAAGACTCTAATTTCTCTTAAGCTAGCTTAGTCATTGAATGTATATCTTATGATAACTTTGTTTTAGATTTGAATAGTGTTATAGGTCGTAAATAGTATAAGAGGAAAATAGATAATTATAGGATTCTAATTAGTAGGATTATTTCCACATATAAATAAGAGTCTTTGTGTATATATATGTATAATATTTTCTTCTAATTGAATAAGACAACATAATATTTTTCCCATCATAGATTACAAGTAGCATGAATGAGTGCTAAGATTTTTTTATTTTAATGGCTGCTAGCATACCCGGCCACGCCAAGTGCAATGAATAACAAATTACATCAATTTCAGACAACAGATTTATGTATTATGCACCTACTTTTTAAAGAATTAACTATTTCTTATAAATGTTTATCTTAATGTTTTTTTCGAATTTTTGTTTCATATAAATATATATTTATTGGTTAAAAAAAAAGTAGCTAAGGTATTAAAATTTTTATATACTATTAATGATAAGTACGGATAATTCTTTAAAAATGATGATCAATATATGACGCCCTATGAAAATATGATATATTTAACTCTTTGAATCCAAACCTAAATCTATAAAATTATTTAATGTATTAAGACGGAAAGCAATAAAAAAAAATTAATTGACAAAAAAAGGGCTAGAGTTATTACTATATCCGAGTAAACTATTCTAATAGACTTTAAACTGTTGGCTCTGTCTCACTTTGGCCCTTAAATTAAAAAACACTCTACTTTGACTCTTTTGTCCAATTTTTTTGTTAAGTTGGGCAGAATCAGGGGTATTTCTATCATTTTAATTATTTTTTTGGTTGTTTGATTTTTGGCCCCCATTATTTATGCTATAACTAGCTTTGGTACTCAAAGTTTACATTATTGTACCTTTGACCCCCATTTTAGACGGTTTCCGTCCAAAGACTAGTCAACCTAGTAGTTGAACTAGATTTTTGTTCAAATACCCTAAAATACCCTCTCTTTTTTGTCCTAAGTGATATGTATATTCATGAGTGCGTAGTCCTTATCTAATTCACTAATACATATCTAAATTTGCCCATTGAATGGTAATACCCCAAATCGATCACCCAAATCAAATTTCAAGCTCATCAATTTCACAATCAATTTTTTTGACTAATCATTCATATCAAAGACAATTACATGGAGCCAAACATAGAATTCTGTTGTCCTATCTAACTATGAACTACATAATTCGTTGACCAAAGAGATGGATAAGTAAGCTTTGCTTCGCGTCACTCTCATGAGAGTCTCCCAACCGAACTGAACCGCCGAACCGAGAGAGCAGCTTTAGCTTTCTTCTGCGTCACCAACCATACAAACCACACGAACCATATGCATCTCCAACCACCCACATAAGAGGTGGACATATCCAACCACCCACAAAGGGTGGACAAACCACTCTATTAAGTTCGAATACCATATCCATGGGTTTCGAACCTATGACCTCTCTAATACAAGACTAGAGAGGATGACACTAGACTACAAGGTCATTGGCAAATGGTGAGAGTATAGTCCAATTCATGGCAAATGGTGCATCTAAGTAATCAATTTATAGCAATTTTAATTATAAATGCTCGATTTAGATTTTAGACTATGGATGCTCAAATCGGACATATGTTACTGGGTGTCTTAAAAAGATAAATAAGAAAGAGAGATATACTCATTAATGGAGGGGAAGGGTGAGAAACTGTTGCTCTAGTGATTGAGCAGCTGTATAACAGCGAACATCAAGGCAATAGGTAATTTTAACAATGCGATGATAAATCCGTCTTTAAGCACAGTCTTTCTATAATTTCCCATTCTTCATTTCCCGTCTTACATTAATCACCGCCACCAGATGATGATGAATTTAACAAATTTATGGCTCCAGCTACAATAAGAGCATCATATTTTAAAAACCATGGCTACAATGAGAAGGTAGAGAGAAGCTGGAGGGAAAAAGAATTGAAGAAATTTGGGAGACAAATAAATGAAATGGGAGAAATGGTTCCTGCCACTATTGATGAAGTTAATTTGTAAATGGAAAAATAGTCCCAGCAAATGGGGCAAAATTTAAGGGAAATTATTTAGGTAAGGTGTAGAGTTAAATTAAAGAAATGACTGAAGATGAAATAGGGAAATTAGATGTGAGAATCGTAAAATGGTAATGGCCATTGGAGTTGTGTTCATATATATATATATATTGTATAAGTATATATGTATACATATATTTTTAACAACTTGTATAAGTATATATGAAAAGAGAGAGTGGGTTTTAGGATTGATTTTTAACACACACAAATAAAGAGAAAGAGAATAGAGAGAAAATGGAAATTTCGGTTGCAACTTGCAACAATGATTTAATTGGATTGTGGGTAGTATTGTGTGTGTGAATATGTAGTGAGAAACTTAGTATTTTGTTTGGTGAAGATTTTTAAAAAAGGTAGTTTTATTGAGAAGAATATAGTATTAATTAGAGGTAAAAGCTCTGAGCTTTTTTTTCCTGCACTAGTGGTAACCATGGTTGAGTAGAGATAGGTTGATGATGAAGAAATGCATAAAAAAGGCAGAGTTATGGTGGAAGGTATTTTGGGGTGTTTGAACAAAAATTTCGGTCAATTAATGGATTGACTACCCTATAAACGGAAACCATCCAGAATGGGGACCAAAGATACAATAGTGTAAACTTTGGATACCAAAGCTAGTTATGACATAAATAATGGGGGCCAAAAACCAAATAACCTTTATTTAAAAAAAAAAAACAAAAAATAGGGCTTCTTTGAGTCTGCCCCTATTATTAATACTAAACTCAAGATACCCCATTTCAATAATTCTTTGACTTATCCACTGGTTTTTAACGACCTTTAACTTTGTCCAATTTTTTTGTGAACAGACTATTTTGTCCCTTCTTGTTCATCATCTTCTTAGATTAGCCCTCCTTGCATTCTCTCTCTAAACAAAAAATTGTATATCTCTCTCTCTTCCAAGAATCATCATATAAAAATTTCACCAAAATAAAAAGCTCACGCTAACAATAGGATTCTTTTGTGCAAATAAACTCATTTTCTTCATTAGATGAACCCTAATCCTTAATTTCCTTTATTTCTCTCTCTAAATACCAAACCTAAAAATTAAACCAACTTTTCGTTATTTGTCATATAAAATCAAAGCAAAATCAAACCCATTTTAATGTGTAAGATATATATATATATATATATATGTATGTGTGTGTAAATGCACTGATATATTTATGAAGGGTTTAATGGGATGGATAAAAAAAATTATATTATATTTCATGAACATTTGATTTCATCATATCTCTATTGGGGTTTAGAGAGAGAAAAACTAAGATTTGGTAGGAAATTTGTACTATTGCTTTGCCGGCTATTTTTTCGGCGAAACCACAACACCGTACTCTAAATTCAAAGCATGTCTTCAAGCTTTTGTTCTGTATCCAAATCTAGCGAAATCCACCTTAGTAGTTCTAAACCTCCCCGAAATTTCTCTTTGTTCATCTTATTTGATGCTATTAAGCTCCATGACAAGTTTAATCTTTGAAAGGCTGTAAATAATATATTGGGAATGTAGATAATTAAGGGATCCTAATTAGTATGATTGTTTCCTTATGTAAGTAGGACTTTTGTGTATATATATGTGTAATCATTCTTCTAGTAATACAAGCAATATAATTTTCCTCCCATCTTAGATTTCATGGTATCAGAGCGATTAAGGTTTTCTTTTTTAAGTTTATGTCTGTTAGTTAAACAATATACTAGGGTTGGTTAGGGCTTCGAACTTCGAAATTTGTTCAGAACTTTATAGCAGCTATTTAGTCTTACTTACTACCCGGGGATGAGCGTTTTCTGCCGCCCAGCACACACCAAAAATTCGGCGCCTAAAAGCCTAGCGTGTGACCTTCACGTGGAGGCTCGTCACGCCACCGTTCAACCTCCAGCCGACGCCGTTGGCTTTGTCTCAGTATCTATAACCCATTTAGGTGATTGGTTTTGTTCAATTTGACTCTTTTTTATGCAAATCTGAGTTTGGTTTGGTTTAGCCCTCTTTGTACGCTCTCTGTGTGCTCCAAATTTAACGTACGCTTGGTTCCAGATCTGAAACTGCTTTAAAACAGTTTTTAGTGTTGATCCGTTCGTGTTTTTGTGCTCTCTGGTTATTGGTTAGTTCATTCCTTCTTTTATTCGTGCTTTGTGAATTGTGGTTGATTCATTTTTTGCTATCTACTATAATTTTATTTGTTCTTGTGTGCTCTACAAATAAAATTATTTGAATCATGACTGATAAAAAGGCAACAATTGTTTCGGATGTCATTTCGGCGATGTCAAAAATCATTGACCACAAGCTGAATGATTATAATTACTTGGATTGGAGTAAAACATTTCGAATTTATTTGTGAAGTATCGACAAAGATGATCATATGACTGATGACCCACCCTCAGATGACTCTAGGCAGACATGGTTAAGGGAGGATGTTTAATTATTCCTACAAATCCAAAATTTCATTGAAAATGACGTCATTAGTTTAATTAATCACTGTGAATTGGTTAAAGAATTACTAGATTATTTGGCTTGTCTATATTATGAGAAAGGGAATATTAATCGCATTTATGATGTGTGCAAAGCATTTTACCATGCAGAAAAATAGGGCAGGTCCATTATGGGTTACTTTATGGATTTTAAGAAAACTTTTGAAAAACTTAATATGCTGCTGCCCTACAATCCTGATGTAAAAATTCAGCAAAAACAGAAGGAGCAGATGAATGTCATGAGCTTTCTAGCTGGGCTTCTATCTGAATTTGAAACTGCAAAGAATCATATTCTTTTTAATCCTGAGATCTTCTCTTTAGATGATGTATATACTAGACTTCTTCGCACTGAATGAAATCCACTTATTCAAACTCCATCTATTCCATTCAATAATGCTCTAGTTAACAGAAATACTGAGTATAAACTTGGTCGATCATAATATCGGAGAGGCTACCAAGGAGGGGGATCGAACAGTAACAATTTTTATACTTGTGCACATGATTCAGGAGGTAGTGCGACTCGAAGACAGGGTTCCGGTGGGATTGTATGTCATTATTGTCATAATCCAGGGCATCTTAAGCAGGATTGTAGGAAGCTTCGGTCTAGGATTCAAAAAGCTCATTCGACCCATATTGCATCTGTTAATGATACGATTGAAAAATCAATTATGATCCCTGCTGACAAGTTTGCCAAGTTCTCTAAATACTAAGAATCTCTAAAGTCCTCATCCACTCTAGTTACCTTCATCACTGCTATTGCCGATTCAGGTAAATCAAATACATGCCTTGTTTCTTCATCATCCAAATGGGTTATTGATTCTGGTGCCATAGATCATATGACATGTAATAATAACCTATTTTCTACTTTTCAGTCACATACATCCCCTTCTAGTGTTACTTTAGCGGATAGATCACCATTTTTTGTTCTGGTGTCTGGAACAATCACACTAACACCTTTGCTTCCCTTATTATATGTCCTACATTTACCTTAATTGTCTTTTAATCTAATCTCTGTAAGCCAGCTTACTCGTACACTTAATTATTGCATATAATTCTTTCCCGATTATTGCTTGTTTCAGGATCTTATAACGAAGAATATTATTGGTAAGGAACATGAATCAGGAGGCCTCTACATCCTTGGCACACATATACCAAAATTCGTTATATGCTTCGATGTCGCATCTGCGTTCCAGGCTCATTGTAGGCTAGGCCACCCTTATCTTCTTTTGCTCAATAAGTTGCCACAGTTTAGCAAGGTGTCTTCATTAGATTGTGAGTCATGTTAATTTGTCAAACATCACTGTAATAGTCTTAGTTCGAGAGTCAATAAGTAAGCATGTTCTCCATTTGAATTAGTTCATTATGATGTTTGGGGTCCGTGTCCTGTTATGTCTAAAATTAGGTTTAAGTATTTTGTTACTTTTGTCGATGATTATTCTCGTACAACTTGGTTATATTTAATGAAAAGTCATTCTGAATTGTTTACTGTGCTGAAATTAAAACTCAGTTTGCTACTCCTATCCATGCATACATCACGCAGTGATAATGCCAAAGAATATTTATCTTCGTCTTTTCAGACTTACATAATTCAGAATAATATCTTTCATCAAATTTCTTATGTTGATACTCTATCCCAAAATGGAGTGGCATAATGGAAGAACAAACATCTTCTTGAAATTGTAATAATCTTATTATTTCAAATGAATGTTCATAAGCCATTATAGGCTGATGCAGTTTTCATAGCATGCTTTCTCATTAATCGAACGCCTTATTCCGTTTTTCATGGTGAAACCCCTTATAGTATTATATTTCCTAATAAATCATTATTTCCTATTGAACCCATAATATTTGATAGTACGTGCTTTGTTCGGGTTGTTCGTCCATGTAACACCCCATGTTTCAATAAGTGTATTTTCCTTAATTTAGTTAGCTATTTGTCCGATTCATTCGTGCACTTAGACAAGTCCAAATGTTCCAACATGTCACTTTGGTGTTATGGATAAAAATATAGAAAGTTTGATTTAATTTGGAACTAGTTTGAGCAATTTGGTGCATCCTTGTAAAATTTGGCATATTCTTTAACATTCGATTTTTTCTACTTTTCTTATATTCGGTTCATCGACCTAAGAAGGTCCAAATTGAGTTTAGTCTTTTTTGACACGTCAAATTATAGTTATTAAACATTCCAATAAAGTTTCATTAAATTCGGACTTCATTTAGGCATTTCTGAGTATTTAGTAGAATTGAATTATATCCTTAACGATTCCTACAAATCTCGTTTGTGGTTCACGAACTTTTAGACCTTCGAATTCAGTTCCATTTTTTCTAACATGTCATGAATATCTATTAGGAATATTCTGGAAAGTTTCGTCACTATCGGAATTGAAATGAGCACTTCGGAGACATTTTTCGAACACGGAATTTCTACTCGTCGATTGGATTTTAGTCGACTTTGGAGACTCATAACTTCTTCATTAATTATCCAAATTCCACTCCGTAAACTCTTGTAGTTTTATCTTATATTAGTCTACAACTTTTGTGTTTTGACCGAAAGCTAGTTCACGCTCTTCGATGGTTAAAACAAAGTGCGAAGTAAGCCCATTAGCAAAAATCAAATTATGCTAAATTCTGGCAGAGCACTGTCTTCGACCAAATTCTGGTATTAATCTATCATGAATTTGGAGAAACTTCCTCTTGTGAAGTTGTAGAACTTTGAATTAGCTTTCCGTTGATATAAAAATCACCTCTATCAGACATCCGAGCGAAAAGATATGGCTGTCCAAAGTTTAGCGGTGCAGGTCCCATGCGCGTGAACAGTAGCGTGAACAATGAACAGTAGACCAGCGGGATTAATAGCCATTTTCCCTCCATTTTCTGCATTCTTCGTCACTTCTCTCTCTTCCGTTTCTTTTCCTTCTTCTACGTGATTTGAGAGAGATGTGAGGGTGATTGAGAGATGTTTATTATGGCTCATAAACACAACCAAAACACTCATAAATCCATTTCATCTTCTTCCCCACACCAATCACCATTTTAGGGCTCTAAGTTGTGAAAATTATGAAAATTCGGCTGAATATCTTCGAGGGATTAACCCCCAATAGGTGGGAACTTCCCCTCTTTTTTTCAATTCCTTGATTTAAATGGTTGATTGAGTAATAATACTAGACTTTCGGTACCGAAATCGTGTTTTCCCTTGCATGTTTATGGTTCAAACTTGTTAAATAAGATCTGAGCATATAGATGAGTATTATATGTGCTGCAGTTGATGAATAAAAAGGCTGATCATAATGCATGTTGCTATACAAGTGTTACTTTGGGATTTTGGTATCGAAATGGCTTGATACACCACATGTATGTCTAATAATTGGGATTTTTGCACAAATTACCTTATTCCCTGAGTATACATAACTTTAAAATCATATTTAAACTTTTGGTTAAACATGCATGAGGTGTTTTATGGTATTACTAGCCAGTCTAGTATTACTCCTCTTACTAGTCTTCACTAAATGTTTGGAATTAAGAAATTTGGTTAGTACAAGTGTGATTCATAAAGAAATATGAGATTTTGGATTATGTTTAATATTATTGATGGTTTTATTGATGGCAATTTTCGGTATAATAATGGGTTATATAAAAGAAAAGTGATGTTCTACAAAATTATTTAGTGTTAAAGCAACAAAGATTATTCTTATTGTTCTTAAAATTTAATAACCCATGAATTGAAATGTTGATATTATAAATATTGCCCTAAGTACAACTACTACCTAGTGGTTTGTTGATGATATTAATATTGTTGGAACCGGATAAGCACCGGTATATAAATGCTTGCATTTTATTATTGCACAGGCCCATGGTAAAGATGGGGTGCCGAAAATCTGGTTACCAGTGCACAGACCCACGGAAAGGTGTGGTGCGTTTGTGAGTATCTTATTCCGTCTAGTACCGGTATTAGGTCGAGGAGGAGGAGGAGGTGGATGGATGTTTATACAGCTATCGTGTGAGATACATATTGATAATTAATAAAATTATATTGATGCTTTATGTATGGTTTTCTTATAAATTTGTATAAATTAGGAATTTTATTAATAATTGAATTGTGAACTCTCTTATATTGTAGTACGATCATGCATTGCACTTTCCCTTTCCCTATAGTTCCCACTGGGCCATTTGTGGCTCATTCTCTCATTTTCCTTTCAGGTACACATCGTGTCTTGGGTAGAGGTCGTCGAGCAGGTCCAAGTTCATCTTAGAGTCTCCTCTGATGCCCCTATGGAATTAGTTGTTGTATTACCCTAATTTGTAGTAGTTGTAACTTCTAATTAAGTTTGAGTAGTTGTACTATCTATGGATGTACAAGTTGCATTTATCGAATTTGGATTGTAACGGATTTGAGAACTATTCTATATTTCCGCGTTGTTTATTAAATATGATGGATTTCTTAGTATTTACGAATACTTCATGCTGAATTTTTATTAGATTTCTCTACTTTGTTCAATTTTTTAGTTATGTCTTTTTGTATATCTGCTGTTAATTAGACACAGTATCCGTTAACACCTGCTTAATTAGGCGGGTTGTTACAGTCCACATATTACAAAGTGAGACCCCAAGTCTTTGAAGTGTCATTTTCTTAAGTATTCTCGTCTTAAAAAAAAGATATCGATGTTATTGTCCTAGTTTGAATAAGTACCTTGTCTCAGCTGATGTTACCTTCATAGAAGAAATACCGTATTTTTTGTCATCTACTTCTAAAAGTCAGAATGAAAATGATGATTTGTTAGTTTATACTACCACGTCCTCCCAACCCATTGCTGAACTAGTGTCAGTTAAACCTCATATTCATCAAGTTTACTCCTAACGGCAACATCCTCCTGATCCATGTCCTCCACCAGCTTATTCTTCATCAGATTCAGTATTAAACGATGATCTTCCCATTGCTTTAAACAAAGGTAAACGCCAATGTACTTGTCCTGATATTTCATGTGTCTCTTGTGCTCACCTTTCACATTCATCTTATTCATTCATTGCTTCTATTGATTCTATATCTGTTCCTAAAACTGTTCACGAGGCCATGTCACATCTTGGATGGCGTAATGCTATAATAGAGGAAATATATAAGAATGGTGCATAGGACTTGGTCACTTTACCTGCAGTGAAACAGGTTATTGAATGCAAATGGGTGTTTACCGTCAAGGTCAATCCTAATGGGTATGTTGCTCGTTTAAAAACCCGCGTAGTTGCTGAGGGTTATGCTTAGACCTATGGCGTCGATTATTTTGATACTTTTTCTCCTGTTGCTAAATTAACATCTGTCAGATTATTTATTTTTTTGGCAACTATTCATCATTGGCCTTTGCATCAGTTAGACATAAGTAATGCTTTTCTTCATAGTGATCTTCAGGAAGAGGTATATATGGAGCAACCTCATAGGTTTATTGCTCAAGGGGAGTATGGGAAAGTCTACCATCTTCGTAAATCTTTGTATGGCTTAAAATAGAGTCATTGTGCTTGGTTTGGAAAATTTAGCCGGGTAAATGAGGCGTTTGACATAACAAAAAGTAATTCTGACCACTTGATGTTTCAAAAATAATCTGAAGCTGACATCATTCTGTTAGTTGTGTACGTAGATGACATTATTATTATTGAGAGTGATACTGCGGGAATCTTATCTCTTAAGTCATTTCTTTATGCTAAGTTTCATAGAAAGGACTTAGGAACGCTAAAGTACTTTTTGGGTATCGAAGTCACAAAGAGTAAAAAATGTATTTTTTTATCTCAAATGAAATATATTATTGACTTATTAGCTGAGACAGGAAAGTTGGGGGCAAAGCCGTGTAATACTCCGATAATTACTAATGTACAGTTGACAAAAGATGATAAACCATTCGAGGATCCTGAGAAATATAGAAGATTGGTGGGAAAGTTAAACTATCTTACAGTGACTCGCTCGAATATTGCGTATTCTGTTAGTGTAATGAGTCGGTTTATGTTGTCCCCAACAGTTCATCATTGGGCAGTATTATAACAAATTTTGTGTTACTTGAAATGAGTATTTGGACGTGGTATCTTGTACGCCGATCATGGATACACTCGTATTAAATGTTTCTCAAGTGAAGAATCAGAATATAAAGCTTTGGCTCAGTCTGTGTGTGAAATAATGTGGATATGTTAGCTCCTAACTGAAGTAGGGATTAAGACTTCGGTACTAGCAAAATTGTGGTGTGATAACCAAGCTGCTATACATATTGTATTTAATCTTGTGTTCCATGAACGAACGAAACATATTGAAATTTATTGCCATTTTGTCTGCTAGAAGATACATCAATGATTAATTTTCACAGCGTATGTGAAGACTGGATAGCAATTGTGTGATCTTTTTATGAAAGCCTTAAACGAGATTCGGGTTGATTATCTTTGTAACAAGCTGAGCATGATCAATATATATGCTCCAGCTTGAGGGGAAGTGCTAAAGGTTGTAAATAATATATTAGGAATGTAGATAAATAAGGGATCCTAATTAGTATGATTGTTTCCTTATGTAAGTAGGACTTTTATGTATATATATGTGTAATCATTATTCTAATAATACAAGCAATATAATTTTCCTTTCATCTTAGATTTCAATATTCACCCCAAGGATTTAAAATGGGAATTATGTGTATGGGTTTAAAGGTTTATTTATTTCACCACGGTGTGGTCGAGGGCTCGGTCTCTGACCCATTTGATTCTTAGAGAAAGAGATAATTGTTTTGTTTAGAGAGAAAAAGTAAAGAGGGTTAGTTTAAGAAGATGATGAACAGTAAGGAGCAAAATGGTTTAGGTATAAAAAATTTGGATAGAGTTAGAGGTCCGTAAAAAACCAGGAGAGTAAGTTAAATGATTATCGAAATGAGGGTATCTTAAGTTTAGTATTAATAATATGGGACAAACTAAAAAAAAACCTAAAAAATATTATATACTACAAAAAGGAAAGAAAGAGAGAGAGAAACCCATTTTTATATCTACATGCCTTTACCACCCCCACTATCGTCACTTTCAGCATTACTGCCTCAACTTCTTTGCCACTGCGACCTTCGGCCACCTCCTCCTCCACCACCACCACCACCACTATATCTTTCACCATCCTATTTCTCTCTTACATAAATACATACACATACATGTATATATATATACATGATAAGTCTTGGGATATTGATGTTGTCTTGGGAATGCGTGGGGGCATAATTTCTGTACATACACTTGGGCCGAGTATCTGGACCCAAACCCAGGCCTAAAGGAGTCAGCCCATAGCAAAAAAGGCGAGGCGCATCTATTAGGCCTATAATAAACAACTTGAGACTGCGGGCCACGCATGATGTCCTAGTCGAGTAGAGCTTTGAGCTCGGCAGAAAATGGTGACGCCGAGATGGGCGCGTTGACGAATGGAGATGTGACACCTGTATGAAAAGTACTACTAATGTTAGTTGTTGATATGGGCGTCCTAACGAATGAGATTCTTACACCTGTAAAACACCATTTTCTCTATGGATAAGGACATATGCCACACGTGAGGAGGGGGTAATTGCTGATCAAGCGAGGCCCTTTTTAGTCATTTAATTCTTAATCTATATGAGAATTATAACCCTAATTTTATGGATATAGATGAAAGGGATGGCTCAAGAAAGGGGATGAGACACTAATATAGAAAAATATCCTGATACAGGAGAATCTAGAGAACAACCCATGTATTAAACTTTTGAGTAAAAAAAAAAACACCAAACGCACACACACTAAGGGAGGACGTACCACTGGAATGAGAATGATAGCCACCAGGGGAACCTACCCACACAATCCAAAAAACTAAGTCTCATCCATTTTGCAAATTTACTGTTCATCCGCCACCTTTTAATTTATGTTACCGATTCTATCAACTTTGGGTCGATTCTCTCGTCTATAAATTCATTTTGGGCTTGGTCTTATTTAAGCCACCCACAGAATGAAAAGACCAAACTTTTTGATCCATATTAATGATAAAAAAGTTTTGAACCGGTGTTAAAAAATCAAACCGATTTTTTCTTGAATCAATTTAAAAATGTTTAATTAAATTAAATTTTAAATTGAAATGGCAAAAATGTCTCAAATTATATCCAATTTAACAAAAAATTGAACGGAAAATAAAACTCTTCAATAATTTAAACATTTTAGTGGAACGATTTTCAATTTAAAAGCTAAAAAAAATGGGTGGTAATGTTGGCACCCCCAAAAACACTTGGTAACACTCTCACTTTAATTCGGTCATTTACAACCGAGTAAAGTGTCTATTATTCGGTTGTTGAGGACCGAATATAAGTCTGTATACTCGGTTATTGACAACCGAATAAGGCAATTTCAAATTTTTTCAAATTTTATACTCGGTTCTTGACAACCGAGTAAGGCATTTTCAAATTTTTTAAATTTTTGTAAGTTTATATTCGGTTCTTCATAACCGAATAACGATTCGATTGCGAATGGCCGAATTAAAGTAGGAATGTTTTCAAGAGATTTTTGGATGCCAAAATCACCCCCCCAAAAAATCCGAACAAATAGTTTAGGAGCCGCTAGTTAGTTTACTCATGTTCAATGAAAAAGCGCGACGCAGTAACATCAATAATAGGATTGCGCGTTTACATAAAGCCAACCAAGGTCTCGCTCCCTATCTGGGGGCTTGGGAACGACGATGCCTACTCTACTCCAAATTCTGCCCCAAATTCCTTGCTTTCTTGCTCACACAACTAATAGAACCCATACAACACATCCCACCCACAATGCCACCACTACCATCACCTCCACCACAAGAACAAACACAACCCTACAAGTAGTAGCTTCTACTAAACCAACCAAAACCCAATCCCAGTCCCCAACCAAAACCAATGAAGACGACTATTACGCCACCCTCAAAGCTCTCAACTCCAAAGGCCGTTCTCCTCGAAAATCCCTTGGCCAGGTAAACCCCTTTCAGAACTTTTGTCGAACACATGGTGGGCGTTTTTCTTATTTTTTGTGTTTTGGTGGTTTATGCAGCATTATATGCTCGATTCTTCGATAAATGAGCAGCTTGCAGGTGCGGCTGACGTGAAGGATGGAGATATGGTTCTTGAAATTGGACCTGGAACTGGTTCCCTCACTAATGTTCTTCTTAATTCAGGCGCAACTGTTCTTGCTATTGAGAAGGTGATTATTAATTCACTTGCACATTTCATCGAACATCTCGTGTAGAGGATTTATCTTATATCAATTATGTCACTAAGGGTGCGTTTCATATATAAAAGAAAAAAAGTGGGGAAATGATCGTAAACATACTAACGTTTATCAGAAGTTGGGATAAAAGAGGAGTGATATGTCCAACTTTTCATAAAAGTTGGTACTGTTAGTGATCATTTTCCAACTCTTTGGCAAACGGACCTTAAAAGTGGAGGTTCAAAATCGCCCATATTCTAAAAATGAACACTCTTGTTTTAAGATTGATTGTTCAAACTGTGGGGCTTGGTAGACACAGTTTTTGTAAATTACTTTAATTATATTGTCTTATATGTTGGGCATACTTTTTTTTTCCTTCTAGGATCCATACATGGCTGCAATTGTGGGAGAACGATTTGCGAGTATAGACCGGGTTAAGGTAAGTATAGATTTTGCGATGTTGTTAATCTGTTATGTAAGTTGTAATTTGAAATTGTGGGAGAACAATTTGTGAGTACAGACTGGGTAAAGGTGAGCATAGTTTTTGTGATGTTTTTTTAATTTGTAATTTGAATGCTTGGAAAATTTATTTTGAAATACTTATTGTATGAACTTTTCATTGAGGACTAGTAAAGAATACATGGTTAGCCAGCATAATCTGATTAAAAGTTTAGCGATTCTTTTATTGCTTTTGAATTTCTTTTTTTTCTAAAGTGGGTGCAATTATATAGATGAATTTAGGGTTTGGAAGTGATTCCACGTATGTTGTACTATTGGAAAAGTTTGCTATAAATTATTTTAGAAATTAGCAGCAATGTCTGACATCATGAATCTTGTTTTAATGCCTTCAAGTCTTCAACTGATTCTGTAGATTTTGCAAGAGGATTTTACGAGATGCCACATTCGCTCCCATTTGTTGTCATATAGGAAAAGTCATTCCTCGGATGATAATTCTCAGTACGCAAAGGTTAGAACTATGAAATCTTCCAATTGCCTTTATCATCTCAAGATTGTATTATACAACAAACATTTTTTCAACATAGAAGTGATACAGAATCCTGATCTGTGAAATTTTCTAATGTTATGTTTTTGAGATATTTTATTTTGACTTTGCTTGTTTGCAGGTGGTCGCCAATATACCTTTTAATATAAGTACAGATGTAGTGAAGTTGCTTCTTCCGATGGGTGACATTTTTTCAGAAGTTGTTCTCTTACTCCAGGTTTTGGTTGCTATTCCTAATATAATTTCTTTGCAGTTTAATTATTTTACTTTTAATGCTTCAGAACCTTTGATGAGTCGTGGGTTTCTTCAGGTGGATATATTTTCTGTTAATTTTGATAGATATTTATATAACTATATATATACATATACGTTAATGATTATAATTATGGATGTTATAGGTTGAGCATTGGGATTACAAAATGTATAAAGTTGTGAAGACAAGATTTACCTAACTGATTCAGCTGAATACTACTCCCTCCGTCTCAATTTAGTTGTCCACTATTCCATTTATAGATGTCCCAAAATAGTTGTCCACTTTCCACATTTAGTATGTCATTAATTATAACAATATTTTTATTTCCAATATTACCCTTAAAGCTCCTTACACTTTTTTTATTTTGGGTCCTGCCACCTTTTTTATGAGAAGAAAAGTAAAGGACATTTTTGGAAATAAGTATTCTCTCTTGGATTAATCATTATGTCTCTTTAATTTTTAGTTTTTCAAATTGTGACAATTAAATTGGGACGGAGGGAGTATTAATTGCATTTTTAGCAACAAGCAGAAATATTGTGAAAAAATGTTGAGATGGAAGAAAGTTTGAAGGCATTTTGTTCATTTTTAACTGGACAAAGAAAAATACTCTATCTATCTGTCCCAAATTACGAGTCCATTATTTCTTTTCGTTCTAAACCATAATGAATAGTCCACTTTCCTTAACAAAGTCAATGTACCAAAACTCACGATAAGAAACAAGTTTTGTTCTAAACCATTGATTGCGGTGAAATTAGTGCATTCTTAAGAAATGCACAAGTCAAACATGGACTCTTAATTTGGGACAGAGGGAGTACTAAACTTATGCATAGGACTTGATAGTTCTTCCAAGAAAAGTTAATGAATAAAAAGGTGAAGGTTGCTTAAGAACCTATGATGTCTAATTCAGTTTAAGTGATCTAGATATATATTATTCTTCAGACTGATCAATTGAACTATTTACTTGCAAAGAGCAAAAGAATCCTTGATTAGCCAACTAGACATCTTTAATTATTGAATTTTTTCAGGACGAAACAGCTTTGAGAATGGTGGAGCCATCCTTGAGGACATCTGAGTATAGACCCATCAACATCTTCATCAATTTTTACGCAGGTAACTTTTGCAAAACATATCATTTGTCTAAGAAATGTTAAAAATTACATCTGTGACTTTTAGTCAATAATTTGTAATGATTAAGAAGTAGTTAATTATTTCACAAACGTTGATTGAAGCTGAATCTCCAACAAAGCTGCTGCTTTGTATTTTGAAAGATCAAGTTGGGCGAACTCATAAATTTTTTTAGGGTTCCATCTATTCATTCCATCTTATTTGAGCTTCTATAACTCGGGTTTTCTATTTCTAATTTTCTTATCAGATCCCGAATACAAATTCAGGGTCCCGAGGGCAAATTTTTTCCCCCAACCCAAAGTAAGTTATTGGTTTATATTCCACAGTACAATAATGATGTGATGTTATTGATTGTATAATGATGTAGTAATAATAAAATAGTCAGAAAAGGAAAGAATCAAGTAAAAGTAACAAACATGAATTAATGATCGCTATTGATGCTTATGCAGGTAGATGCAGCAGTTGTTGCATTTAGGTTGAAGCAATCTTCAGACTATCCCCCAGTTTCCTCCATCAAAAGCTTCTTTGCAATGGTTATCACTTGTTACCTATTTACTTTATTGTACTTGCATTGTAAAATCAATATTTCTTGGTAGACAAAATTCAGGCACATGTTTTGAGGACATGGCGATGTGTTATCCGTGCATTGGTTAGCAATACATTGTCTACTTGTGATCGACCCAATTTACTAACCAATGTAATAGCGACACATCAATGCGTCCTCTGTATGTGTTCTATAGAAGTATCGTTATCAAATACACGAGTCAAGACACCTACATTTCCTATGGTCATGAAGTATTAGTGGTTTTATACCTACCCCACAGTGGTTAGAGCTTTGGGAACCTCTGTTCCTTCCCCCTCCCCTCAAGGTTGAACACGAGATGCATCCATGTATCTCTTGTATAAAAAAAAATAACAATAATACAAATAAAAATGAATTTTTGCGCTTCTCTAAAATTGGGTGTCATTAATTGACTAAGGTAAATTCTGCATTCAATGGGAAACGAAAGATGTTGAGGAAATCACTCCAGCACATATGCACGTCTATCGAGACTGAAGAAGCTCTTGCAAAGCTCGGTCTTTCAGCTACGGTAAGTATTGATAATACTATAATAGTTTGTTATTGCCTAATCAGTTTCGCTTCCGCCAAAGCAAATAACGAATTGGACTGTTGTATGTCATGCATCAGATATACTGCATTGCTTTGGAAAATGCGATTTTCCTTTCGGCAATTGCACTGCCCTTATTTGAATGGTATTTAAGCTTCCATATATTTTTAATTATACAGTTTTTTTTTTTTCCCTACTACGATGATTATTGATCGCAGTCGAGGCCAGAGGAGCTCACACTAGATGATTTTGTGAGGTTGCATGATTTGATTGTGAAACTATAGGAAACCACTGGCTCATTGCAACTTGAACTGCAGATGTTTGAAGATGCTTCCAATTTCCAAATTGGGTGGGTGACTTCTTTATTCTTGCATTCTATTCCCACATATGTATTTCAGGTTTGATGTACAAGTACAGAAGCACCATGTACAATATCTGATGTTTTATATACTACCACTCTCTCTTAGTCTCTTGTACAAATAAGAGTAAAAGTTGAGATAATTACAGTTACCACCGCTGTTACGGAGTTGTTTCACTTGCCTTCCTTGCGGTAAAAGAAAGCAACAGGACCATCCCCTCGGCTTGGGAGGTCACCTTTATTGGCGATGGTAACTGCCGTTAACAAATCCAAAAGTAAGGGGGAGGCTACTGTAATTTAGCGGAATGATGGTGCGTATGTGTAATAACACTACTCAGGGGAGGTTAGTGTAAGCGATGGTAACCGCCGTTAACAAATCCAAAAGTAAGGGGGAGGCTACTGTAATTTAGCGGAATGATGGTGCGTACGTGTAATAACACTACTCAGGGGAGGTTAGTGTAAGCGATGGTAACCGCCGTTAACAAATCCAAAAGTAAGGGGGAGGCTACTGTAATTTAGCAGAATGATGGTGCGTATGTGTAATAACACTACTCAGGGGAGGTTAGTGTAAGCGATGGTAACCGCCGTTAACAAATCCAAAAGTAAGGGGGAGGCTACTGTAATTTAGCGGAATGATGGCGCATATGTGTAATAACACTACTCAAGGGAGGGAGGTTACTGTAAGTCTGTAGTTATTCTACCAAAAAAAATAAATTATGTTGTAGCATAACAGATTTTCATTATGAGAAATTTATCTTTGTTTTACCTTCCCAATATTTCTTTTTTTGTTTCTTTTCAAAGTGTTCAACTCTGGCCTTTGCATTTGGATCTTGTAAAAAAGTAGAAAGAAAATTAATGAGAGAGAAAAGGAAAAGTGAAAATGTGACGTGGAGAAAGGATTTGTCTTCTCTGTTGTTACGTACCGTCACACAATTTTTGCCAAAAGTAAAAATAAAAATAAATTAACAAAACACGCATAAGAAGTCAACTAAATCATTGTCCAACATTTCTCAGGAAGTTCGTAGCTGTTCCCACCCTAGTGAAATTATAAATTAAGCAGAAAATTTTATTACACATTAATTTTTATTAAAAATTTAATAAATAATATTTTTTTGAATGAAGGGATTATTTTTAATTGGTAATTAGTATAAGAAGTCTATTTTGTTTTATATTTTAAATGAGGGTATTTGAATAAATTTAAATATAATTTAATTAATAAAAATATATTATATATTACCTAAATTATCCCCTCTTTATGAAATTTACACAAAAAATATGGACTGCAAAGTTCATATTGCAGTGAAATATGGATTGCAATATGAACTTTGCACTAAAAATATGGACTGCAAAGTTCGCATTGCAGTAAATAAAGTTCATATTACAGTCAAATATGGACTGCAATATGAACTCTGCACTATAAATATGGACTGCAAAGTTCACATTGCAGTAAAATATGGATTGCAATATGAACTTTGCAGTGAAATATGGACTGCAAAGTTCATATTGCAGTAAAATATAGACTGCAAAGTTTATATTGCAATATATATTTTAATGCATATTGGTATTTTTTAATTTATTTTAAGGGTTGGGATGTCATTTTCAAATGAAAAAAAAAAAGACACATGTCATATTATCAATAAAATAAAAAATAGGCCCTTTATTTATAAAAAAAATATTTCTTGACTTTAGTGTGAAAATCTTTCTCTAATAAGACCTTTTTTTTTAAATGTCCCCTTGTGAAATTACTCGCCGAAGTTCATCATAATGGTTTGTTTGGTTTAAAATTTAAATTATTTTAGAAATGTTAAATTTTAGTCCAAAACGATTCCTGCGTTTGGTTCAAGTTTTAAATCCGGAATAAATGATTTCAGGAACAAACTTTTTTTCCCAAATTTTCTCATTTAAATCTTAAGGAATAAATCATTACCAATGGAATTTTTTTAAAAAAATTTTCATGTTAGGACTAAAATAATTCTCTTCCTTATGAATAAATATTTTTTTTCCATCCATGTATGAAAATATTATTTGAACTTTTTTTTAGTTACGTTGCTGCACAAAAATGAAAAAAAAATGGAACTTTTTTCTTTTCTTTTTTTCTATTGTAATTTTTTTTAATTACAAAAATTGTAATTTTTGTAGGATAGTTATTGGCTAGGCATGTGTAATTTTTGTAATTTATTATAGTAATTGTCTATTTTGAAAAATTAGTAGAAAATATCTTCTCATCTTATAAAAAGAAAGGTATTTTGCAATTGATATTTTAATCCATTCATTCATATTCCCTATTGAACTAAACATCGGCATGGCACCCTAAATGCCAGGAAAAAAACTTTTCAGGAATCAAGTATGCCCATTCCATACCTATTACATTCTCAAAACTCAAACCAAACGAGCCCTAAATGTGTTACTGAGGCATAGTTCAGTGATTAATAGCAATATAAAAAATAATTGAAATTTGTGAAAAAGTTGAAAAATAAATTTAGTATGTGATATTTATAATTTTTACTTTTTGCAAATTTTTTTATCAAGGTTAGAAAGAAAAATTATTCACAAAAAAATAAAAAATAAGTATTGACATATACTCATAAAAATGAGTAAGATATAAAAATCATTTTATTACATACTTCAATTTATTTTTTAACTTCTTATATATTATTTTTTCTTCATATTTATATCAAATGATATTTTGAAGGTTAATAATCATATGCATTTAAAATTAAAGAAATAGCAGCATTTAAAATTCTATACTAACTATTTAATAATACCGAGTAATCTCAAAGAAATTCATAGGGATTAAGATAAAATTAGGGGTGAATTTGGTACAATACCGTACCATACCAAATGTACCATGTACCGTACCGAAAATTTGGTACGCCAAAATCTATTACCACTGCCGTACCAAAACTTTCGGTATACCAAAAAAATTGGTATGGTATGGTACGGTAGATTACCAAAAAGTCAAGCTCACTAATAAAAGGAAAAAACAGTATGCGTTTTTATTTTCTTTTGGTTACATAGGCTTTTTTACTTTCAATATTTTATTATGGAACATTGGAACCTATTAAATTAAAAAAAAAAAACAAGCAGAAAGCTAACAACCGTAATCAACCGTGGGCACAAAACATAGAAGACAAAAGTGGGCACAAATCAAGCCTTCATGAATAAACCTAGCATATCAAAATAAAGAAAAATAAGTAGAAAGCTAACAAAGCAACTATTAATTTCTATATTACTTAGCATAAAATTAACAAAGTAATAATAGCCAAATGGCAATGACTATGGATGAGAAGAAGTGTGAGAGAGCATATCTATGGAAATGGGCTAACGGCAATGGAGGAGAAGAGAAATGGCGTGTTGCGCCGCTGGAGGAGAAGAAGAGAGAGAGAGCGCCGCTGGAGGAAGTGTTGGAGGGTGAGGAGTGTCGAGTGAATACCTAAAAGACTAAAAGTAAAATAAATGAGGACTCACGTGTGTGGATATGTGGAGCGTGTGGTATATTTGGTACATGATATTTGGTATTAAAATTTACAACAAAACTTAATTAGTATTAATGGTACATTTGGTACGGTACGGTTTGATATACCATGGCATGTACTGAAAATTCGGTACGGTACGATATACCATTGGTATCAATTTTTGATACCAGTACTGTACCATACTATTTCGGTACAGTACAAATACCAATCGGTAGTATATCATTATCAAAGTTCAGTACACTTTGACAATAGTACGATATGGTACGAATTGGTATCGGTAATAATGGTACAAATATCCACCCTAGATAGAATAGCAAATTTTCATTTTTCCTTCTTTTGGCACGGGAGGGATAGCATACGTGCACACACATTGGTTTGATACGCGAATCAAAGACTTTAACACGTTGATCCAAAAAAAAAAAGGGCTTTTAACACGTGTTAAAATGGGCCAATAGAGCTTTTACCTTTTTTGAAAGTTAACTGTATGCGTCCCCACTTCCCACGTGGCACTATTTGCCAGATCAGCAGCTCATCGGTAAACGTAAAAACAATTTGAAAAAAAAAGCACTTTCAAATTTCAACCAAATCACAACGGTCTGATCTACTGTTACACTTCACCTTGAACCGTCCGATCTTTCAATCTGTTCGACAGTTAACCTTCTTGTCCAAACCCACCTTCCTCTCTCTAAAACCCCACAGTCCACACACACTCTCTCTCTCTAAACAATTAACTCTCCAGTTGCATTTGCACAATATCATATTTTCCCAGAACAGCTCAGTTCTGACATTTTCTTCTATTTAGAGAGAGAGAGAGAGTGAGAGTGGGATTTTTTTAAAATTTGATTTTTGAATTTTATTGTCTGCTTCCGTTAAAGCTCGATTACTTCACTTTCACTGGTAATGTTTTTTCAAACTTGTTTGGCTTCTTCTTAGTTCGAGATTGGTTCTGTATTTCTTCTCCTTTTAAAAATCATATTAGACCGTTTAATATCTCTACTCTATCAGGAAGGTGAAAGAGACATCTCTGTTTTTGAAGGATAGCTCTTTTTGGGTTGAGAGAGTAAGTGTTTTCAAAAGTCAATTCATTTGGGTCTCTCTTTATTTATTCTCAAGATTGCATTTTTGATAGGGAAAAGAGAAAATTCTAAGCTTAAGTTTCGTGGGTACCTCTGAATTTCCTGATCCTCTCTTGGACGGTGTTTGCTAGAGTAAGTCTTTTGAAAGTAAATTAATTTGATACTTTTTGCTCATTCTTAGAAATTAATTCAAGGGTCTAGTCTGTCTTAGAGAGAAAGAGAGAGAAATTTGAAGTTTTAAGTCTTGTGGTACCTCTAAGTTTTTGAATCCTCTTTTGTGTGTGTGAGGGAGAGAGAGTGAGATTGAAGATCAAGCCATCGTGGGTTGCTGGAAGTTGAATCTTTATACGTAAAAGTGGATTCTTGATTCTTAATTTATTTATTATTTCTTTGTTCCTCTAACTTTCTCTAGAAACCTCTCCTTTACCTTAAAAACAAGCTTTTTTTTTCCTACAAATTATTTATCAGTATTTTATTTTATTTTCATAAATAAATAGAGTCTAGCTTGATTTTTTTTCTTATATCTTGATTATTAATATTAATAAAAACGACATATTTTTGTTGCACTAAAATTCTAACACATTTGTTTTTGTGCTCCCAGAGACAGTAGAATCCAACTCTTGTAATTGCCAAAGATCCAAACCTTTTTACATGATAGCAAGAAACAGAGCACTCTGAGGTAATTTAATTTTAATTAATTAAAATTATTATTTTATTTTATTTTTTTATTTGAAAGACCAGATCTTTTTCTAAACACGATGTAAATTGTGGGCTGGTTTATTTGGAAATTTAAATACACTCCATATACCTAACACTACCGTAGATTAAGACCGCCGCCTTCTCTTCAAAGCGAAGTCTCATTCTCTCTCTAAAAATACCCCATTACATGTATGGTATTCATTCATATCAATGTAGATGGATAAAAATGTCCTACAAATATTAGCCCTTGGGTCAGATCTAAAACAAAATTACAGTTGATCTTTCTCTTTACTGAAAAATTACATTACAGTTGAAGTTCCTTCTTTCGCTGTAATAATTTAAATAATCTGCAATTTTTTATTTTTTATTTTTACATTTATTGTTACATTACATTACATAATATATAACTACTATATAAATATAGATATAAATATAATATATTATTATATACTAATACTAATATATACCTTTTTTGCATTTCATTTTTACTTTACAAAGCCTTTGGGCGTAGACTCGTGGGGCTTTCATTAGGTACTAAGTAATTGCCTGTCGGCTCTCATTTTCAGTAAAGAACCAAGATGTGATCATGATCTTTCTTGGCTCTTCCTTTTTCTTTCCTTCTTCTTTTTTTTTTTATTAAATTATTATTATTTTATTATTATTTATTTATATAATATATATTGCTTTGGTGATTAGATATTCCTCAGTGTATAATATATATATATTTGTATATTGCTTTGATGAGTGTATTTTACCAATTTTCTCATCTGGATCAACCTGTTGAAGGTTTGGCTTCTCTGTTTTTTACTTTACCATTTCTCTAAGAATCAATTTGATCAATATACCCAATTTGACCCATTTCTTTGAATTTTTGTTTCTTTAAATTTGAGTTGTTTTAACAATTACAATTACGACATATTTTGTGTTGAAAAGATCGCATCTTTTACCATTTTCTTCTCTGGTCCTTTGTTCTAAAGCTTTGATTTCTCTAAATTTTCAGTTCTCTATTGCAATAATTCACCACCCAAATCAAAATCATGGTAGAAGAACACGAACATGATGATAATCACTCGGCCGAAGAGTGGCTACAACGCGCCCAAGAGCTCGTTCCTCTCGCACTTGAGAAGGCCAAAGAGGTAAAAGGCTTCAATGGTAGGTGGAAAATGATAATCTCGAAATTAGAGAAAATCCCTTCGCGTTTATCAGACTTGTCAAGCCACCCTTGCTTTTCGAAAAATGCACTTTGCAAGGAGCAACTGCAAGCGGTTTCGAGCACCTTAAACGAATCGATTAACTTAGCCGAGATTTGCGTGAAAGAAAAATTTGAAGGAAAGCTTCAAATGCAAAGCGATCTCGATGCCTTATTAAGCAAATTGGACTTAAATTTGCGAGATTGTGGGCTTTTGATCAAAACCGGGGTCCTTGGTGAGACCACTTTGCCTTCTTCAGCCACTGAGCCGAAGGGTGCATCAGCTCATAGCAATATAAGGGAATTGCTAGCGCGGCTTCAAATCGGGCACTTGGAGGCTAAACATAAAGCTCTCGACAGCCTTGTTGAGGCAATGCAAGAGGATGAAAAGAAAGTCTTGCGGGTGTTTGGACGAAGCAATATAGCGGGTTTAGTCAATTTGCTGACCGCAACCTCAACTCAAATGAGAGAAAAGGCAGTTTCTATCATTTGCTCGCTTGCCGAATCGGGTAGTTGCGAAAATTTGCTATTTTCAGAAGGTGTGCTTCCGCCTCTCATTAGGCTTGTTGAGTCTGGCAGCCCGGTGGGGAAAGAGAAAGCCACGATTTCTTTACAAAGAATGTCTATGTCAGTAGAAATGGCTCGTTCTATTGTGGGCCATGGTGGGGTGCAGCCGCTTATCGAGGTCTGTCGAATGGGTGATTCAGTCTCGCAGGCTTCAGCCGCTTGTACCTTGAAAAACTTGTCCATGGTGCCGGAAGTTAGGCAGACTCTAGCTGAGGAAGGGATTGTTAAGGTGATGATCAATCTTCTTGATTGCGGAATTTTATTGGGGTCCAAAGAGTATGCAGCCGAGTGCTTGCAAAATCTCACTTCTAGCAACGACAATCTTCGACGGTCTGTTATTTCTGAAGGTGGGATTCGAAGCTTGTTGGCCTACCTCGACGGTCCGTTGCCCCAAGAATCAGCGGTTGGGGCATTGAGGAACTTGGTCGGCTCAGTTTCTATTGAAATCTTGGTCCCCTTAGGCCTACTTCCGAGGCTAGTCCACGTGTTGAAATCCGGCTCTTTAGGCGCTCAACAAGCCGCCACGTCAGCAATTTGTCGGGTTTGTACCTCGAATGAGACCAAAAAAATGGTGGGTGAAGCCGGGTTTGTGCCTCTCCTTGTTCGTATGCTTGAGGCTAAGGCAAATGGTGCTAGAGAAGTGGCGGCACAAGCTATCTCGAGCTTGATGACCCTTCCACAGAATTGTAGGGAAGTTAAGAGGGATGTAAAAAGCGTGCCAAATTTGGTCCAATTGCTCGATCCGAGCCCTCAAAACAGTGCGAAAAAATATGCGGTTCTTTGTCTTTCTTATCTGTCATCGAGCAAGAAGTGCAAGAAGCTTATGATATCTTATGGGGCGATCGGATATCTCAAGAAACTTACCGAAATGGATGTACCGGGGTCGAAGAAGCTACTCGAGAGGTTGGAAAGAGGGAAATTGAGAAGCTTGTTCAGCAGGAAGTAAGTATGGGGGAGAATAAAACGTGCGTTTTCTTCTTGTATAATGATGTTTCTGTGTTCCTTTTTTCTTTTTCTTTTTTGTAATCCTGTTTTCATTGTTTCATCGTCTTTATGAAACAAAGTTGTTGATGATATGAAGGAAAAGACGCAGTATGTTTTTAGTATTTATATAAATTTATAGTCTGCTAGTGTTTTTGTTGTATCGGAAACCGTCGATCCGTTGCTTATTTTCTTCTTTCTGTTGCTCAAGTAGTCCTAGAAGGTTGGTATTGTTAGTGAGTAAGATTTATTGCCAATCTGATTTAGGCGTTTGCCGAAGTAATGTAAGTAAAGTGAATGCACTATTTGCTTTGGTGGAAGGAAACTGGCTATAGCATTTCCCTTCTTGTTCTTCAGCTGCGTGCTATGAGAAAATTGAGCTTACTTCCTATGTAAGAGCAAAGTAAGAAAGTAGCAACCTGTTTCTCAATCCACATCTTCTTGTTTCTCAATCCACGAGGGAAAGAAAATAGCCGTGAAAGAGAAGATGAGTGTCGGTGGTTTTGAATATTATTCTTCTACTTTAAAAATAGTGTTTGGTGTGGAAATTTCTGAAGTGTGTACCTAAATATTTTGGATGTTATGTACGTGGAAAACATTAATTAAGCACACCGTTGTCATCTATTGTATTAATTATTCAACCTAGAAACTGTCTCCATTCCTTGCAACTTCCAATTATCCAAAAACACTAGATAATATATATTAGATCTCGCAGTCAAGTTAAATTAGTAAAGATTTTTGTTATATAAATTTTAAATAATTTCTTACAAGTTCGACTCTTGGTACTCTTTTCACTGTCTCTTTTTTTTTTGATAAATCGAACATTAAATCTATATGTGTCGGTAGCTTCTATTAAATCACAGATAACGTACCTATTTCTACCGTTGAAATGAGGTTGGAGTTAATTTGCATTTTGCGATAATGCTACCACCTTTATGGTAAAAGTTGACAATACCTTTATTAGTGAAAGAAACATGACTATTTGTAATTAGCTCGCTATAGTTCTTTTTCCTTTTTTTGTTGATTTTTCACTGCTTTCATTTGTTGATTATTAGCTAGCTATAGTGACACAGTATTTATTCTTAGGTAAAATTTAGTGACACGTGGGTATCTATAATTAGGTAAAAACACAGAAGATATGGTTTGTAATACAAAATTGTCAGCACCACCTTAATTTATGGTGGGGTGGGGGTGCCAACTGTACACCCATAAACATGGTGTAAAAGCACACATGGATTGCAAAGACATTTCTTAATTTCCTCTCTTTGCTATATATATATATATGCAACTTCAACTTTAGCTTTATATATTGGTAAATTTCCTTTCCCACCATGATAGTTCTATCTATATATTCTAATTTCCAATTGCTGGTCGATTTTGTTAGAATATTTATGCTAGTAGGTTTAGGTTTCCTTTTCTTATTAGGTTTCTTATTTTTATTTTATTCTTTTCCCTTATAAATAGGGCTTCTTTTGTACCAATATCAATTAAGGAATTATAAATCTCATCCTTCTACTTTCAATTTGGTATCAGAGGTTGTTCAATCCTCACTATCATCCACCAAACCCTAGCCTCGACAAAACCAAAAAAAGTACTACCCATCACCTTATAAACCATTGATCCACGATTTCAGAAGCATCGATTTCAGAGCCAAGACATAAAACTATTCCTACAAATCGCAAATTACATAATCTACTCTAAGCCGCCCCGAACGAAGATCTAACCTCACCACAGTGATTGTCTGCTAGAGACGATTACAACGCCAAAAAAATCACCTCGAAAAACAATCCCACTCGCTCTCACGCGTGGTATTTGTTCTCCGCGTTCTGCCTCTGTCATCACACTCCACCACGTGCTTGACACTGAAGCTGACGCTGTTACTGAAGCTATTATTGACACCGTTAGACGCAGTTACTGACACCGTTACTGGACCGGTTCACTGCAGGCTTTTTCGACCGGTTCAGCTAATTTTTGACATGTTCTTGAGTATATTAGATTGGTTCCTAAGGTTTTTTACCATCCAAATCTCAAATCCAGTCTCAGTTTTTCTAGAATCTGCCTTGAACTTTCAGAACCAGTTCACTGCAAGCTTTTTCGATCGATTCAGTTTGTTTTTTAGCGGTTCTTGACCAGGTTTGACGGGTTCCTAAGGTTTTTTTACCGTCTTGATATCAAATCTAGCCTCTATTTGTTTAGGATCTGCTTCTATTTTTTAGTTTTAGTTATATTACTACATAATGGCTAATCCGACTACAATTACTGAATCATCTAAGAATGAATCATCCCCGATCATTGTTCAGACTGAAAGCTCTACATTCAACATCAGGGTTATGTTTGATAAAACTAATTACGATATATGGTCTCAACTTATGGAGATGCATATCGCGAAAAAACAGAAATTATCGTTTATTCGCGGTACAACTTCGATTTTAAAAGAAGGAACCCCAGAATATGTAACGTGGTATTCAAACAATTAGAGGGTGAAAAGATTGCTTATGATGTCCATGAAACCAGAGATTATGAAGCGATATATTCGGATTCCTATTACACAAGAAATCTGGAAGTCTCTATCTAAAGCTTTTTATGATGGAGTTGACGAATTATAAGTTTTTACCTTGAATCACAGGATGTTTACGGCTAAACAAAGTGGAAAATCCCTCTCTGAGTATTATGGGAGGTAACATAAATTTCCAGCGAATTAGATCATCGCAATAAAGTGGTTATGGAAAGTCCGAATGATATCGAATCTTATAGAAAGTCAATTCAGCGTTTATGAGTCCACATATTCTTTGCCAGTTTAGACAACGAACTTGAACAGATCCATGGTGAAATCTTACGAAAAGATCATATCCCATAATTAGAAGAAACATATGCACTGGTTCGCCGAGAAGAGCAAAAGCGAAAAATTATGAATAGTGATTTTGTTAATACCGATGTTGCGGCTATAGTACCTCGCAACCGTGTCCCACAGAACAATCAAGATCAGCTCCAAAAGACCTTGAATTAGCAGAATCAAGCAAACCAAACTCGTGACTCGCAATCAAATGATCGAGAAAGCAAGTCTCAATATCCTCCTTGTTCAGTTTGTGGACAAACTGGTCACTCTAAAAAGGGGTGCTATCAAGTAATTAGTTATTCAAACTGGTGATATCATTCTCGGGGTCATCATTCAAATCATAAGAATGAAGGTGAGGGAAAAAGGTCTCAGGATTGCTTATTATTGCTGAAATATCTGGTAAGGCTTTAACTTCTGCATCTGTTTTGAATAATACATGGATAATTGATTCTGGTGCTACTGATCATATGAAATTCGATTCTACACATGTTACTGATTTTACCCCCTTATCCAACAATATTATTTCCACAGCTAATAGTGATCCAATTCCCGTTATCGGTGAATGGACGGTTCATTTATTTGATTCCATTAATTTAAACTATGTGCTTATAATTCCCTCACTCAATTACAATTTAATGTCGGTCACTCAAATTATTAATTCTCTAAATTGTATTGTTGTTTTCTGGCCTACTTATTGTGTTTTTAAGGATATTCAGACAAGACAGACGATTGGTTATGGGATTAGGCGGGGCAAATTGTACTATTTGGATCTGGAAGTGAAGAGCATAAATCAATTACAGTAGGCCCTATAAACTAGTACTACTTTAGGAGGAAATGTTGAAGATGAAATTTGGTTGTGGCATCGTCGTTTGGGTCATGCATCGTTTAGCTACTTAAAGAAGTTATTTCCTAAACTTTATAAGAATGTCAATATTTCTGTTTTTCAGTGTGAAACATATGAACCGGCAAAGAGCCATCGTACTTCTTTTTCATCATCATTAAATAAATACTTAGTTCTTTTTATGTTAATTCATTCTGATGTCTAGGGCCCATCTCCTAATAATTCTTTGAGCGATTTTCGTTAATTTGTTACTTTTGTTGATGATTGCACTAAAATGATGTGGATATGTCCTATGAAGTCTTAGAGTGAAGTTAGTTCTCTGTTTCAGTGATTTCATAAGCAGATTAGTGCACAACATAATGCTTCTATTCAGATACTTCGAAGTGATAATGAAGGTGAATATATGGCTACCACTTTACAGGAGTATTTTTTAAACGTCATGGGATTGTCGATCAAACTACCTGCCCGTATACACCTCAACAAAATGGAGTTGCAGAAAAGAAGAATCGCCATTTGCTAGAAATAGTCCGGGCATTATTACTTGGGGCTAATGCTCTGGTGTTTTACTGGGGTAAAGCTCTTTTATCTACTACATATTTGATCAACCATGTTCCGTCAACAATTCTTGACTTTCAAACACCATTCGATGTTCTCCATAAAGCAGTATCGGCTCCTAAAGAATCAAATTTGCCTCCACGAATATTTGGTTGTATTGCATTTGTTCACTTACCCAAAGAACACCGGAACAAGTTTGAAGCCTGTGCACTTAAGTGTGTATTTGTCGACTACGCATCTAATCAAAAAGCATATTGCTGTTATCATCCTCCGTCACGAAAAATGTACGTGACTAAAGATGTCGTATTTCATGAAGGAGATATATACTTTCAGCAAACTGAATTTCAAGGGGAGCACTATAGTGAAGTTCAGACTCTTGATTGTAGTAATGGTGACGAGCTAATTCAAGTCGAGGTCTCACTGCCAATTTTAAGCTCACCGAGTTCATTAAGTCTAAGCTTGCCATTGCCTTCGCCTGACACAAATAACCAATCGTCTCTCTCTGACACATCTGCGTCTGAATATCAGGTAGCTTCTCCTGAACCTCCTAGAAAGCAACTCCCTCCCCGAAACAATAGAGGTATTCCTAAACTGGCATAGGAACCTGATCTCACCAGCAATGCCAAATAATCCATGAGTAACTATGTGTCTTATGATAGGCTATCTGAATCGAATAAGTCATTTGTAAATCAGTTATCCTCTGTGTATATTTCTAACAATGTGCATGAAGCCTTGAACGATCCAACATGGAAAGCAACTATGGACGAAGATATGAAATCCTTGAAAAAGAATACACATGGGATATAGTTGAGTTGCCACCCGGAAAGAGGCTTGTTGGTTGTAAATTGGTGTACAAAGTGAAATATAAGGCGGATGGAACCATTGAAAAATACAAAGCTAAACGAGTAGTAAAAAGATATACCCAGATACATGGAATCGATTATCTAGAGACATTTGCACCAGTGGTAAAAATTAACACAGTGCGTGTCTTGCTTCTCTCTAGCAACAAATCTGGACTGGCCACTACAACAATTAAATGTGAAGAATGCATTCTTGCATAGGGATTTGGAAGACGAAGTATACATGGAATTTTCATCAGGTTATGCAGTTCTTGTGGAACATATGAATAATGTATGCAAATTGAAAAAAGTCTCTGTATGGTTTAAAATAATCTCTGAGAGTTTAGTTTGAAAGATTCACTAGATCAATGAGGAGATTTGGTTACAAGCAGAGCAATTTTGATCATACATTATTTTTAAAAAGGTGCAACGGGAAAATCACAGCACTCGTCGATTATGTTGATGATATGGTGGTTACCAAAAATGATCCACAAAAACGAGAAGCACTCAAGAAGTATCTATCTCGAGAGTTTGAGATGAAAGATCTTGGCAAACTGAAGTATTTCTTGGGAATTTAAGTGTCTAAGTCCTCCAAAGGCATATTTCTATCTCAGAGAAATTATGCACTGGATTTGCTATCTGAGATCGGAATGTCTACTTGCCCACCATCTGAAATGCCTATGGAAGAAGGTTTGAAGTTGGAAATTGAAGCTGATCAAGTACCAGTTGATAAAGGGCGTTATCAAAGATTGGTGAGAAGGCTGATGTACTTAGCACATATCAGGGCTGACATTTCTTATGCATTGAGTATAGTGAGTCAGTTCATGCATAATCCTGGAGAAAAACATATGAAGGCTGTTATGAAGATCATAAGTTATCTAAAAACAACTCCAGGAAAAGGAATTTTGTTTACAAAGAACAGTATTTTTTTGAAAGTTGAAATGTAAATGACAGATGGTCTACATTAGAATATTTTACATTTGTTGGTAGGAATCTCATTACTTAAAGAAGTAAGAAATAGAATGACGTGTCTCGTTCGAGCACTGAAGCTGAATATCGAGGAATGGCAATAGGTGTCCAAGAGTTATTATGGCTAAAGTTATTATTGAATGATTTAGGTTATCCACTAAGAGAACCTATGGTATTATATTGTGATAACAAAGCAGCGTGTGATATCGCTCAAAATCTAGTTCAACATGATAAAACAAAATATGTGGAAGTGGATATATTCTTTATTAAAGAGAAATTGGAAGAAAACGTAGTTGTTGTGCCTCACATACTTTTGGAAGATCAACTGGCTGATGTACTTACTAAAGCTGTTTTAAATAGAATATTTTTCAAACTGATTAGCAAGTTGGGCATGTTCGATATTTATGCACCAGCTTGAGAAGGAGTGTTAGAATATTTGTGCTAGTAGGTTTATGTTTCCTTTTCCTATTAGGTTTCTTATTTTCATTGTATTGTATTCCCCTATAAATAGGGCTTCCCTTGTACCAATATCAATTAAGGAATTATAAATCTCATTCTTCTCCTTTAAATTGATTTATCTTTCTACCCATTAATTATGTTTAAGCATTCTACTTGTGTTGTACTTACACTTCTAAATAACGTTATATATAATTTTGTTAGTGGTTAATTATAATATACTAGGGCATGCCTGTGCCATCCGGCACGGTGAAATAAAAAAATCTAATAATAGGATAAAAAAATTAACGTGTAACGAATTTAAATTGACAAAATCAATCAATCTATTTTAAGTCCATTGTCTAGTCGGGTTTAACGTTGTGAACAACTGAAACGTAAGTTTAATATATCTTCATACTGAAAAAAAAAAAAATATACCGAATTGAACTAACTTGTTTTAATTTTTTTAAAGAATCTTTTAATCATAATCCAACCATGTAACAACAAAATCAATCAGTTTATTGAGCCCATTGTGTAGTCTATTCTAGTCTAATATTGTTAACAACTGAAATGTAAGTTCAATATATTTCATGCTGAAAAAACTAAAAGTATACTAGATTGGACCAAGTTATTTTTAATCTTTTAAAGAGTCTTTTAATCATAATTCAATCACTTAACGTACGTCCTAAAAATGACGTATTGAGATGACCAATAATGTATGAACGCATAACTTAGTCTAACATTGTAAACAATTGAAATGTAAGTTCAATATATCTTCATGCTGAAAAAACTAAAAGTATATCGGATTGGACCGAGTTGTTATTAATTTTTTAAAGAGTCTTTTAATCATAATCCAATTACATAACGTACATCTTAAAAATGGTAGATTGAGATGACCAATAATGTACGAACGCATAATGTACGTCCTTAAATACTACTCAATAATTTTTCTTGATTTTTTTTTCATAATTATATAGTCATAATGGATCTTGTTTTATTGATTTTGATTAGTATATTTTAAATATTAAGTGCTTATTTGGTTGAGATTTTAAAACATGTTTTTTAAATAAGTTTTTGGGAAGTGTGAAAGTAGGTTGAAAAGTAAATTTAATTTTTGTTGGAGTTTTTGAAACCAATTCAAAAAAACTCATGAAAAAAATTCAAAAAATAGTCACAATGTATCTTATTTTATAGATCTTGATAAGTAGGTTTCAAATAGATATTTTTTTTTATCTAATTCCGATTTTTGATTTTAAAGTTATGGTGTTTTAAAAATTTTATGAGAGACAAAATAAAGTGAAGTGAATTTTGGAAAGTGCGAAGTAAAGTTGAATTTTTGGTTAAAATTTTAAAAACTTGATTTTAAAATCTCAACCAAACACCACCTAAATTTTTATTAAATTTTGAATTTTTTATTTTAAGTTATGACATTTTTAATGTAGACAAAATTATTAGTATGTGAAAGTTTATTGTGTGTATATTATTTGTGTCAGTGTTTTAACTTTGATGTGATATCTTGATGTGTTTATAATACTCATCCAATGGTATAGAACTAATGCACACCATAACATATGTATTTTTAATCATTGAATTCTTATATTTTTTTGGAAAAAAAATTGGTCAAAAATAGTGTTTTATAATATAGATGTTAAGCAAACAATGAATTGTCACAAATTCGTCAAATTAATAAAGTGATGCAACAGTATCGTTATTTGAACAAACTGAACTGAAGTTTTCAAATTTGCACGACATTCACACCCTCTTCACTCCCTCTTTGAACAAATTTGCACGACATTCAGTTCAATTTGTTAAGAGGCTATAGTTCGAGTCTCTCCATTCACACCCTCTTCATTCCCTCTTTGAACACCCGTCTTTACTCATCACTTATACTACAAAAAAAAAAAAAATTGTATATACGTCGAGTCTTAATAAGTAATTTATCTCTTATATATTGAAATAGTGAATAATATGTGTGAGATCCTATGTAAGGATGGGTAGAGTTGGGTCGTACAAGAAAGGCTTAGCCCGATCTAGTATAAAAAGATGTCCTATTAATCATATTAAAGGAGAAAATTACTCCATCTATCTCAAAATAAGTCAGCATTCTTTTTTTAAGGATGACCTAATTTAAGTGTGTATTTTGTTTAGAATGTAATTAACATATTAGAACTTAGGATAAGAAACAAGTTGTGCTTTGAAATATTAATTATTACGAGATCATTGCATTTTAAAAAATACATCACTTTAGAGAAGCTAGGTCGATAATTTATCTCTGTCTATTATGGCATTGCTAGTCTAAATTTGCGCCAATACAATAGTTTAAGGTCTCGTTTGATTCGGGTATTAAAAAGTGGGATGAGATTATTAATACCACTTGTTTTATGATACCTTGTTTGATTCACACAAATGTGCTATGATTACTAATACCAGTACTAACTTAATACCACTCTTTGTGGTATAATTTAATATCAGGGGAGGGATGTGGTATTGTTTATCCAGAATTAAGAAAAATAAACCATATATTTTCAAAAATACCATTACTACTATAATATTTTCAAAAATGTCACTACTACTACTACCCTACATTATTATTATTATTTTAAAAATAAAATTTTCTTTTAAATTTTTTTTTATTTTGTTAGTCTAAAATATAATCCCGTATACGAGTTACAAAACTAAACATAGTATTAACATCAGTATGAAATATTCCAATATTAATATTGTATGAATCAAAAAAGATATTGGTATTAAATTAATATCAGAATTAATAATCTAGCATTATTAATATTAATATTAATATTATTAATTATACTGACCCTAATACCTGAATCAAAGAAGTGTTAGTGTATAGCCAGTAGTATTTATGTTCTCAAATAAGTGAATAACTTCTTCATTTTTTTTTTGTCTATGCTTGAATAGCTAAGGTTGACTGTGGTTGATTGGTCATAATATCCACAGGTGGTGGTGTCTCAGCTTATGCTTTGCCACAAGAAGGCCGCTAAAATTAAATAAAAGAAAAAGCAATTTCTCTAACAAATAAAATTTTGGGTTTTGTTCGTATGTTGAAGAAAAGAGAGGACCAAACATGCCCTTATCACGAACTCTTATCAACCCAAAGCTTGTGTTAGTTGTATCCTAAAATATCCCAATTTATTTTTTTCAGAGAGAGAAAGAGAAAAAAAATAAAAAAAATTGTGTGTTTCGAGGCAATAGCAACGGCACTTCCCCCGGTAATAGCTCTTCTCCCTCTGGCTATATATGTAGATGTGTGGGAGTTGTAAACCCTAGAATTTTCTTTTGGACAGTTGATCTCTACTTAAGGTACACAAATTAATTACTATTTGTTTTTTTCTTTTTTGAATGATTTATGAGTTAAGAAGTAAAGATTTGTCTATGGGTGGGGCTTTGAACTATTTGAAAGTATTTTGTTAATAACTACCTTTTTTTTTGGTTAGTGGGTTAAAGTTGTGGGAAAATAGGGGAAAAGGATAGATAATGGAAATTCCAGCCATATGTTATATGTTTGTTAGGTAGGACTTGTTATTATTATTATTATTTGCCTAATTTATGTTTGAATGTTGAATGGAAGCTTTAAAAAATGTAATTGATATTGATTAATATCTCATTAGAAAACAGAATAAGGGCGAATTCTTAATAAAATTAAGTTCATTGAAGTGTTTTGTGTGTAAATCAAGTTTTGGTTGATATAATAAAAAATGATAAAAATCAAATACACCACCAAGTTGTGGAGTGCAGTTAGTTTGTATCGGTACATGAAAAACAGTGGATGGATAGTTAATAACATTATTTTCGTTTACGCCAACCCAACACACTGATGTTGCCTTTTCTTCGTAAACCAAGCCCCAAGGCAACATCTACATATGACAACCCAATCTGAGATTAAGGCAGGCCATCTTCAAGAATTTATTGTCATGGTGTTTTTAATTTGTTTTTATGCCTATTTGGCATTATAATTATGTAGATAAAAAAGTTTTGAATAAAGTTTCTCCAATTGTGCCATTTCTATCCTACTTTTCTATCTTAGTTGGCACTCTATTTTTAAAATACAATTAATTTGAATGGGTAATGTATTGTGGGGTCCATTTATTTAAATAAAAGAGATAATTAGTGGGTTTAGTGATATCTAATAAGATTGTTCCACGTCATGTAGGAAATTTCTATCACCATTTCTACATTTAGAAATACTTATAAAAATTCCCTATATGACTCATCTTTCACCTCATATACAAATGAATATAGAAATGACCATTGGAGCACTTTTTTTCCTTTTCTCTTTTTTAACATAGAAATTTGCTTGGATAGAAATAACCATCGGAGATGGCCTAAGGATTCAAAGCATTCAACGTGAACTTTTCTCTTAACAATAAATGCTGAATTCCAATCAACTCGTCATTAAAAGTCGAGAAAACAAAATATGCAATATCACATCTTAATGCTTAATGATTATCTAATCTCGAAAACTGCATTACTCATTGCGTTGTAGTTTTGTTTATCTGAGATGAATGAACTTCTGCAGTTCTACCTTGAGTTCGAAGATGACTACACTTGATGTGGCCAGAGCAGAACTTGCTCTTGCGGTTTTGTATCTGAACAAAGCCGAAGCCAGGGACAAGATATGCAGGACGATTCAATATGGTTCTAAATTTGTGAGCAAAGGAGAGCCCGGTACTGCCCAGAACGTCGAGAAATCGACTAGCTTGGCACGGAAAGTTTTTCGTCTTTTCAAGGTCAGTTTACTTGTTTACCTCTAACAATGATCGCGCCTGTTCACAGTAGCAGGCATGGTCATTGTTTGAAAATAGCCTGTACCAATCGGAGCCTAATTTTTTGCCTCATTCTATGCTTTAACCAAATTTTATGTTCAATTCATTTTGCAGTTTATCAATGATCTGCATGGACTTATTAGTCCAACTCCTCAAGGAACTCCACTTCCACTTGCTTTACTGGGGAAAGTATAATATGAACTACTTAATATAAATATTTACGATGATTTTGTTTCTTAACTTTCTAACCCAACTTCTTCTTTCAGTCCAAAAATGCTCTACTGTCGACTTTCTTGTTTCTCGATCAAATTGTTTGGCTCGGTAAGTCAGGCATTTACAAGGTACGATACAAAACGCAACTTTCTTATCAGTTCTCTTAGTTTCAAATTGGCATCTTTGAGAAGTTTTGGCGATTAGAAAATCAAATGTTTGTTGGTTTTACGTAGAACAAAGAGCGCGTGGAGCTAATTGGCAGGATTTCTCTTTTCTGCTGGATGGGTTCTTCGATATGTTCTACATTGGTGGAGGTTTGTTGCTTTTCCTCTTTTTATTCATAATTTTGACTTTTGTATCATTGTATATAGCATAAATTTTGTTCTTTCGCATATAGCTTGGTGAGCTCGGAAGGCTTTCGTCATCCATGAAGAAGTTAGAAAAGGATCTAAAGAACAGCGATAAATATCAGGTTTGCATATCCTAACAGGGAAACCATGTACTTCTAAGACCCCATTTGGTTTGGGGGCGAAAATAGTTTTTAGAAGTAGTGCGTCAATCAGAAGCTACCCCAAATAAAAAAAGCCCCAATTTGGCAGGCATTTAATAATATTTGGGGATCTCTGTATGTGTATTTTTTATTTTTTTTTGGTCGTTTTAACGTATCTTGGGTTTCTCGGTGCATTTTTGAATGCAGAATGAGCAATACCGAAGTAAACTACAAAAGTCGAATGAGAGGTCCCTGGCGCTTGTGAAAGCAGGCATGGACATAGTGGTTGCCGTTGGCTTGCTTCAACTGGCGCCCAAGAAAGTCACGCCGCGTGTAACAGGAGCCTTTGGATTTGTTACCTCTCTCATCTCTTGTTATCAGGTGTGCTCGCATAATCTTATTTCTATTTTATATACATCTGTGATGTTTATTTTAGGGCTTTTTTTTTCCCTTTTACTTTGCGCTTTCTATAATGTGAAATTAGACTTACTCCCAATTTTCATAATCGTTGTACTCCTACATGCTGTTGAATTTTTAAAGAATTACATAAAAATGGAGAGCAATGTCTAGTTTTGCATGTAAAATTGGGGAGCCAAGTCAAAAAAGCCCTTCAAGCTGTCATCTAGGGAAGTGAAGTGACTTCAAAAGATGGAATTGAACATAAATAGTATTTTGTAGAGAAAATAGGTGTCAACATCCACAGAGTTTACGCCGTGTTTTCATCTTGTACACTAATTTGCACCAAGTTCTCGTAAGTAAATTGACACGAAGGAAGATCAACACAATAAATTGTTCGAACATGTTCCAAACTCGCTAACTTTGTATTGGATTGAGTTATCACAAAATTACCGAACTTTTAGGGTTATATGTTTCTTTGTTAATGATGCGGTGGTTTTTGTTAAGCAGTTGCTTCCAGCATCAGCAAAATCGAAGACAGCTTGAAGGAGGGAGGTACGGTGTGTTCTAATGGATGAGCTTCAATGTCATCAAAAAGCTTCGTGTCAAAGTTTGAAGGTGGATATTGTGATTTTACATAAATACGGAGCTCCTGTTCTATTGACTACTACAAGTAATAATTACGGAGCTCTTGTTCTGTTGACTACTACAAGTGAATTGCTTATTATATTCCATACATTATATCTACAAACATACTTCCATTTTACATTCATTCTTGGTATTAGATTTAGTCAAATGTATTGTATCACAGAAAACCTACCCGGACGGGGTTATGAATTTTGGAAGATTGCACAAAAAAAGTTTGGCCAAATAGTGGTAGGTCTTTACATTATTACATAACCATCAACTCCTCATTGTGTAATTTTTGTGTAAGGTTTAAAGGGCCCCCTTACACAGCTATATATTATATCGAAAGAAACAATACTTTACTTTTCTATTTTAAAACAAGGACACTTTTTTATTTATTTAAAATATACTTTATCTATTTATTTACTTTTTTGGATAATTAAACTAAACTTATGTGTCAGATATGATCAAGATGTATGCATATTCAATTTATTAATTAATGGCCTAGCAGGTTTAGATCGAATTTAGATACATGTTAATTAAAAATTATCTTCCATACCCGGCTAAATGGATTAGATTGGGGCACAAGTCCAATCTTTTTTCTTTCTATTTTTTTAACCAAAGAATGCAAAAACAAACAAACAAAAGACTACTTAAGGCTGCTGGATGGCAACCAAATTGGGGAGTGGGGAAGATATAATTATTGAAGAAGTCCTTACTACCCAGTTTTTCATGTTGATCAATCGAAAAAGAAATGGAAGAATAATTTGCGTAAAAACTACAAGAGTATTTGGTTACATGTTTTTGAAATTATAATTCTATATAATTTCAATTATAAGAATTGAACTGCTATAGAATTATAATATTATTGTTTCAATGGTATCTGATTTTCATTTTAAATTCAATTAAAATTCGAAATTCTTTTGTTTGATTAATTTGTGAATTTATATTTTAAATTCTATAGAGAAAATGGATTTAAATATATATATATATATATATATAATATGCATAGAGCTCTTTTTAATAAAAAGAATGGATACTTATTTAAAGAGGTAAATAGATAAAAAAAAAATAATAAAAAATTGTAAAAATGATCTATGCAGTGACTAGATAAACTCTACCGAATTTTATAAAAAACCTTCAACCTATAATGGGTAAACCGAAAAAGTGATAAATATGTGCATTTTTAGCCGTTGAAATTTTTTATGACCATCTCACTCACTTCTGTGTTGAATGCTTTTATGAAATTTTGTAGAGATTCATCTTTATAGATCATCAATATAAATTTTCATAAAAAAGTCATTTATTTATCCCTCTAAATGAGTATCACTTATTTTTGTTAAAGAGATGTAATTCCTCTTTAAAACCTAACTCGAAATGCATATACGATATATATATACGTATATTTATTGTGTAGATACATATACAATATATAATGGGCAGCATTAATTACATAGTACTTTACTCGGTAACATTCCATTTTATTTACTTGATGTAATAGGGCCGAGCTATTATTAAGAATATAAAAAAATACATTGGCCTGACCCTATTGTGCCGAGATAATGGGCACATACTCGGTCCGATTGCACCGACAAAATGTGCACATCTCAATACTACTGTATTGAACTAATGTTAGAGTGTTTTGAAATGTGAAATTAGTGCGGTCCTATATAATGGTGTAAGGTAGGGTGTTCGAATTATAATTTTATTTTCTATTTTTCTTCTTTTTTTGTGGGTGGTTGCGTGGGGGGTTGTTAGTTCACTGTTTATGCACGGGAAAGGCAGTGGGTTTGGGTGGGGTAGAGGGTTGGTGGTAGGGAAAGGAGTAGGAATAGTAACAAGGTAGATTTGGCCAAACCCGAATTTGACCCGTTTTAAAATTAATCCAATCCAAATTAGACCCAATTTGAGAGGGTTTTATATTGGAAGACCCAAACCCGGCCCGCTTTTCAGTGTAGTTGGATCTTGATGGTGCAAATAAGTGAATTAATTTAATTTGCCAACCACAAAGAAACACGTGGCCGCCACATCAACAGCCTGGTCTGCTACGGCAAAGGGAGCTCGAGAGCTCTGCTTGAACGATACCTGAAACCATGAGCTCCGGAGAGTTTGAGTACTGAGCCTGGGGATTATTTTTATACAAGTAAGTCGCGGAACTCGTAGACTAGAGCTCTTTTAACGAACTTCGGAGTTTCCCGACCAACCACTGTGTCAGAAAAGGTACAGATGGCATAGGCGACTGTTACCAACTCCACCACTATAGCAGAACCTCCCTTAACTTCATTAAATGTATAACAACTGCATTTAATGCACTATAATCCATGAAGAAGCATCGTCAGAGTTGGTGGAGATGAAGGATGGCTTTGGACCTGCTCCACAGAGTTCCCTCCACACGTCTCCTCTCTATAATATATATATATGGGAAGGATTTACTTCTCTCACAAACCAAAAACAACCTAAGTAATCCAGCATTCAAGCAACAAACAGTGAGCAAACAAAAAAGATAGATTTAAAGAGCACACAACATAGCTCCTAATATAGAGAATATAGAACTCGTGTGGCTTAGAATTACTCTTGTTGTAACCTTGTGAGGATAGAATAGGTATGGAGACTTTATAAGCCTGTAATATCAATTCAGTCATTATAATATAAAGGGACCCGAACTCCTAGCTCCATTCTACAGAGGAGGACTAACTCATATCTTCATATGATGCGAACCTTATCTATATATTTCTAACTTTTTTTAGCTTATTACGTTTATTATTTCAATCATTTAAACTAATCATTCGACTGTTTAGTCAAAACTAACCTTGTCTAGTTTTTCGCACCAACAGACTTAAACCCATCCCGACTTGCATTGACTCGCCCTAGCCCAGTGTTATTATAGAATATATTATAAAAGGGATTAAAGGTAAAAAAAATACTACGTTCAAGGCAAGGCAAGGCAAGGCAAGTCAAATGGGTTTTTACATTAACCCAACCAGTGCAGGTTTTAATTTAGCAACCCTAAACCCAACCCAGTTGGCAAGAAAATAAAAAACCGCATTCAGATCATAGCCGATTAAAAACCCACCGGGTTGGGGCATTTTACCATTCCTAGAAAGGAGGGGCGGGTTGAGAGATTGGTCATTCAAGGAGAGTTTTTTCTTTAAAAAAGTTCAATGAAAACTATAATTAAAATTAGAATTAGGAAACTTTATTATCCTTATGTTATTCAACCCTTAAGAATTGGTGGTTTTAAAATTCCAGTAAAATTTCAAAACTAAACTTAATAATTCGAATTCTATAACGTATAATTGGGGTTGCCAAACACACCCCTTTTAAATCGGGTTATTGTGTAAGGACATGAATTCCTCTTCTGGTAAAAGTGCCATTATATGGTGCAAATAATATTAGATCCACAAAAGCTGTACAAATTGTTTAGTACACAAAATAATGATTATTAAACAGTTGATAAGCAGTTTCTGAAGGTTGTGTATTCTGTTGTGCTTTCTGTGACAGTAGAATACTGATAATCTTAGTCCTACTGCAATACATCTACCATAGACCAAAAAATAAAAACCAACTTAATCTCGAGTCTCTCCCTTTTCTTCTAACCTATCCATTATCTGCTAACCCTTGTAAATATGTTGATTTTGGTTTGATTTTAAACATTTTGAACTTTACCCTAACAAAAAATAAAAATCCACCGTCTAATAAACCAAAGAGTTTTAGTGGCATGCCACTTCATCTGGCCAACACTAGAGTAACGATACTAAAAATATTTAAGGATAAAAGTTCGTATAAGTGCTCAAATGACAGTGTTCCAATGCCGATGCGGAGTGTGTGCATTGCTCTAAAAAGATTAGAGCGCTCATGATCCAACTCCTTAAATATACACACACACACACACATATATATATATATATTTGTGTGTATATCAACACACTTGATATGACAATTGTAATTATTTCATGATAATCGCAACTTCTCATGTTTACTAGTTTGACATGCCCAAGTGGGAGGAAAAAATAAATTTTCTAAGTGTTTATTTAATAACAAAATGAAAAATGATACAAAAAACAATATATTTTAGTGAAAAGTTGAAAAAGAAGTTAAGAGATGGTGATAAAATGTTTCCTTGCTTTTTTGTTTTTTCAGGGAAAAAAATTGCTTTATGCAATAGTGAGAAAAAAAATTACACAAAAAATATGATGGAAGATATCTCTTCATAAAAATGAGCATGACGTGATAAACATCTCACTGCATGTCTCAACCTATTTTCCTACTTTCTCACACAAATCAATTAATTTTGTTATCATTTTCTATCTTGTTATCAAACGAACCCTAATTGTAAAGGAAAATCTCAAAAAAGAACTTACACATCCCATCTAGGGGTACTACCTACTCTTCAATATACAGAACAAAAGAGTTCCACAGCAGAAACAAAAAACTAAAAAAGAAGAGAAGCAAACACCATTTACAAGTATTTTTTGACAGGCAGCTCACTATGTTAAAACCCAAAATTAAAGCCATGTCAGGTTTATACCAAAGAAAAAAAAAAGAGGTTTTTTCTTTTGGTGGGTGGGGTGCCGAGTATTATCAAAGAGCATGATCCTCCTCCTCATCCCATTCAGGAGGCTCAATACCAGGGTCAATCCCGTGCATCAACAATTCGAGCAGATCTTCCAACTGGCCCTGCATCCTCTCTTCTACTTGCGGATAATCCAAAGCATCTGAGGCTGCTGTATATGATGAACCATCGCCCTGTCCTTGGCCTTGTTGCAATCTGCAACGAAAAGCCTCAGAATCGTACTTCAACAGAAACTTCCCCCGAGGAGAATCAAGGACGTCCACGCAAAATGCAGGGCACAGTGACTGCCCCACCACTTGAACATGGGACACACTGCAAACATGTAAATGATACCATGATATCACTAAAACCATTAATGAAAATTCTATGAAATTACTAAATATTGAAATAACTAGCTTTTGTGCACAGGCAACGCATTTAAGACTTGCATATAATTGATTTATAAAAAAAAGTGAAAAAATTAAGTAATGGTTTACTGGTAACTGGTAAGGTACTACCTCTTGCCTAGGAAAAGATTACAAGTTTGAGACTAATTACTCTTGAGTAATGCTACGTGTACCAAGTTAACAGACCACGTGATGTGTCAAAAAGTGCAATGGTTACTGTGCAAGGTCCGCTTACAACAATAACCAATGCACTTTCTGATACATCCCCTGATTTCCTAACTTGGTCTATTAAGTTGGTACATGCATCATTACTTGTTACTTACAATGTCTTTATTTTATTTATTTTTACTGAAAAAATGATAATAGGAGCACAATTCTTAAACCCAAAATGTGTCACAACTTCACTGACAGTTAAAAAAGTGTGTTGAAGTCGTATAATAGAGATGATCCCTGAATATGTGCATAAATAATACTCCCTCCATCTCAAATTAGGAGTCCAACTTTCAGTACTTCTTAAGAAAATACAAATTACAGCCTCATCAATGGTTAAAAAAATGGACAACAAATTTTCTATTGAGAAATTTCATGCATTGATTATGTCCAAAAAAGAAAATAGGGCTCTCAAACTGAGACATCCCTAAAACAAAAAGTAGGTCTCCAAATTTGAGATTGAGCAAGTAATAGAATTTAATTTACACAAATCACAATCGTGAATCATCATATCACTTATATTGTGTAGACAAACATAGAAAATAATATATCAGTGTAAGCGCATCTATATTTGTTGACTATCCAAAATTAACACTTTTTAATAAATTTCAGATACATCACATAAGTACCCGATACAAATCCCAGAATATCAACAAATTGCTGGTAATAAGGATTTATCCACTAAACTATGGATGAGTATCGGATACGTATCCGACGATATTTGCAGAGCATCAGTGTCCGAAACGTATTTGATACGGTCATTGAAGAAAATATGTGCTTCTTAGCATAAAATCTGTTACTAGACCACCTGAAACTAACCTTCAATTGTATCAATAGTTAATAGACCATTTTTACTCTTAAAACTATTAATTACAATTTAAAAAAGAAGTTGCATGGTAAAGTGGGTTGGTTGAACAAAGCCACCACAATTTTATCTACGGGTTTACCAAATTTTAAGTGGAAGAGCAGAGGGACTGTACATCACTGACCATATGTAAAATAGGTTATCCATTTCTTGTCTCTGGACTCTACCCAATAGCTCAATTTGCAAAAAGCCACCCATGCAGATAACAGGTTCTGGCAACTTGAACCTCTGCAATCGATTCTCCTGCTTGTAGAGGAAAAAAGTTGTGTCAGCAAATTAACCATTCCATCATGTGCAATATCGCATTTGACTTTAAATGATAAAAAAATGCTTATCAGAATGTGACTGAAAGTGAATTCAAGTTCAGATATTATGTCAATATCTGGTAGAAAGGCTAAAAAAAACTGCCATGAATAGTTATACCAAAATCCTACTTTCTTCTTTGGGACTTCTCAAATTAAGAGTCAGGTTTCTAATATTATGATATAAACTGGTGCTACCAAAACTAACCTCTTATTGCAAAGGTTAATAATAACTAAGCTAATGTCCAGATTTTAGTTGTTCACTCTCCCTCTTTTTAGATGAGGGGTAGTAACAAAAGTTCAAACCATTTGTTAATATATTTGACTGTCAAACATCAAATCTTAACTTGAGATGGAAAAGTAATATTGTCTAAGCCTCTAATACTTTAACTAATGCAATACACATATCGACAATTGTAAGAAAATAAATAGCATATGGTTCAAGGATCAAAAGCTATCATTACAAAAGAATTGCTGATATTTTAAAATAAAGATATTCCTTCCGTCTCAAATTGATAGTCCCACTTTGACTTTGGCACTTTTTATGGAAACACTACCTTCAACATAATCAGTGGTTAAGAATACAACTTATTTTCACATACAGTGGGCTAGTCAGGTGGTAAACCCTTGCCCTTATAAGAGCAAGGTCTCAAGTTCAAACCACAACACCCCCATCCCTTCCCCCTCCCCCGTGGTTCGAACTCCGTATGTATCCGTGTATCGCTTGTATCAAAAAAAAGAATACAACTTATTTTCCATTGTCAAATTTGGTAAATTGATTATGTCCCAAAAAGAAAGTTGGACTATCATTTGAGACATACCGAAAGGGTAGTTGGACTATCATTTCAAGAGAGCGTGTGTGTATACATATACATATGCAATGAGGACAACAAAATGGGCCTCCATACTGGCAAACCTAAAACAAATATGAAAAAACTAACCTGTGCCATTGGGAACTCTTGTGAAGTGTACGTCCAAACAAACTTACCATCAGCCCATTGCTGCAAAGGTAAATGCAAAAGGTCTCGCCCTATATCACTAGGACATTTGGGGTGACCCATTCGGAATCGAACAGACTTTGCTGAGTAAATTGGAAACCCAGACTGAAAATAGGCTGAATAAGAACAGAAAGAAAAAAAAAATACTATCAATAATTTAACCAGCAAAACAGCAGAAAAAAGTACAGTTCTTTGAAAAACAAAAAAAGAGAAACCTTGGAAGGGCTGTATGTCGATTTCACTAATAACACAAAAATCAGCTCTTAATCTATATATAAGAGTCTCAGGTACTTGAGGATCTCTGTGTCCTTTACTTGACCAGTACAAGGTTCTACGGCCTATTTGTGGGACTTCTGGACCAACCGTATTAACAATGCTTTCTCGAGGATAGTTGTCGGTGCTAGAAGCACTAACGGCATCAACAATACAAACAGATAATTTGAACGCTGTGAGGGCTCGAGATAGAGAAGCGTAGACTCTGTGGTCCTGCTCAAGATTTTCCCATTCTGTTGACTTGCTACATCCGACGTCCACTGATTTCTCCATTCTGCAGCTTTGTTCAGTTACATCAGCAATATCAGCAACCTGAGGAAACATCCTCAGACATAGCTTCTTACAGAATCCGTGGGTAATAACTGCGTAAAAACAAAGTTTATCATGTGGGGGGTCAAATATATTTTACCCAGGTAAAAAACAAAATGGTCAAAACTAGTTCAAGTACTCGGATATGTTTCTTGTTTGTATAAATAAAATAAATGCACATACTATGGTTATGCAATTTCAAGAAGAAACTTTGATGCAAAATAACAAAAAGTGTTTTTCATCATTTCACCTTTTTCAACCCCAGGGGAAAACTATTTCACCTTGAACTAAAAGGGTCCTAAGGAACAACGCAAATAACATAAAGTTCAACAAGGCCCTACATGACAACCAACGAATCGGTTAAGATGCCTAAAACCCTAGAAAAAGGAATCCGCAATTGTTATTTATCAATCATAAAAATTTCATCTAGCAGGAATAAAGCAATTGACAAACGATATATAACCATAAATTCATGATGTTCATAAAAGAAAGAAAACACCATGAGATGAGTGAAGATTAGTCACAAGGTATGTTGAATTTAAGCATGTTCTTCGCTTTTTTAATTCTATATTTTTATAGAAGACTGCTTCCTTTTTTCCCCCTTTTGGGATCTAGAATTGGATTGTGAAGGCCGCTGCAAAAGGTCTACAATAAGAGGATGGCAAAAACAAGGAAGGCAAAACAAGTTAGAAAAGAATCAAGGACTGTTGGTAACTACATGGAATAAGATCCTTGATTCCTTATTGTAGAAAATAAGAAAAGAACTAGAATCTTTTAAAAAAAATCAATCCAGAAAAACTGTTAAAAATACTCGACCACTGCCGTATCTCAACAATGAATGCTCTCCTTCATCATGGCAATTGTCACTTCCACCACCATCAAGAATAATTTAATACTCCTCTGTCACAAATTTGTTCAGTTGACAATAGATATTGGATGAAAATTCATTAAATTCTTCTAGGTGAGCCCCAAGAAGGCCTTAGTGAGACAAATTTTTCTCTCTTCCTTTTACCGTTTCTTATCTCTTTCATCATGTTTCTATTTGAGCGATTACTAGCCACAACTTGCTTTTCAATCATCCTATGCAAATAGAACACTAATTTTACTTTTTATATATATATTTTTTAATAATCATGGGTATTGGGGCCCCACCCCCACTAATCCCATGAGGCCTTGGTTGCTCGACCAAGAGACGCCCCCAGTGGCCCAAGAAAAGTTTCACACAGCGGAGAATCAAACCTGAGACCGTGCGCTGTCATGAATAGGCTAAGGGTCAATTGTGTCATGTCATGAATGGGGTGTTAGGGCCTTGATAGCCGTGTGAGTGTGAGGAATGTGTGAGAGATGTGAGGTCATTAGTGAGGTCATCCATGTGGCAAGTAGTGTGTGAGAAATTGTCTAAATGATGGATGATATGGTGTATTGAGGGCATGCAAAAATGATATGAACATTTCTATACCTCTCTCTAGAATTCTGTTTTCTTTCTCTCTACATTTTCTTATTCTGCTGCTTCTTCTCTCTAAATTCTTTTCTAGATCTCTTCTTCACCTCTAAACTCTCTCTTACTCTAGAATTTATGTTCTTCTCCCCAATTTCTCTATATTCCTTCGTTAGTCTGCTTTATAATTTTAAGTTCAGGATTTGTTCAAGCCAGATCCTGACATGCGCCTACCCACACAGTCCCAAGTTTGACCTTACCGCTGTGGCAACCCCTTGGGTTGACAAATAAAACACTAATTCCTGATCATGAAACCTAAACACCCTCTACCAACTGCCTTTCTAGCCCTAAGAACTAAAACCATGATTTCCCTCTCTGTACCAAAAAAATCCTATGAGCTTCTCCTCCTCTTCCTTTATTCCACACCAACGAGAGCCTTCAGCTTGCCCGATTTTACCCATATTCAGTCCCTACACCTAAATTGTAACTTCTTATATCTATTATTGTAGTTCAGAAACGATGCAAGTCTCCCAGTTATTTTGTTCTACAAAACAGAGATGATCCTTCCCTTAACATAACTCCAGTCTTTAAGTCACCTTTTTCAAAAGATTTTATAGATGAGATTGATAGGGTCAATTTGTTACGCTATTACTCATTTCATCATTCAATAGGAAGCCCTCACATAAACTACACACAAAACATATATATATATATAATATATATGGATCCCATAAACTAATTTGCACTAACTGGAACATTTAAGGACACAAAACTTATGAGGGCCCCCGTACAGTGTGCACCAAGAACAAAGATGAGCAGCATTGTCAAGATATGAACCACAAAGCAAAATCCCCAACACACCGTTATATTTTCATTCTTTTTCCAAGAGATGTCCAACCATTTGAGCAAAACCACATGGATATATAAAAGTTTCAAGTGTCGTAGGTAGCTCACCGAAATGGCGCCAGAATTTCGAAACAGAACTAACACGGACGAGATCAGATGGATCATCCAGACATGTCATGATATCCATGGACACGTCGGTTTCAAGCCATTTTAGGAAGTCAATACGGGTCCCCATTTAAAATGACCTGTCATAATTTTAATCAAAATAAAATCAAACCCTAAAACTTGGAGAATCAACATTGTCGTTGTAAAATTAGAGCAAATAAAGTATTTACAACAAATATCCCCAAAAACGCATATACCACAGATTTAAGTCGAGCATGAACATGATGATGATGAAATCAACAAGAAAACCCAAAAACTAGTAGACACGTAAAGCGAAGTTCTAAGAGAGAAAAATATAAAATTGGTAGAAAATGTATAAATTTGCTAGGGCACGTATTTGGATGAACTGATTAAAATCAAATATATTTACATAACAAAAGGACAATTTACATTGAAGATTGAAAAACAAAAGTAAAACGAAAAATTCATCCATTTCAGTAATTGAATTGAATAAAACCGACATGCAACACAACGGACTGATGAATCGAATACAAACTCGGAAACATGAAATGTAGATAGAAAGATGTAAATCATCCAATAAATGAGGAAGATTGAAATTAAAGGGAACTGTAAACGATAGCTAAATTAGGGCATCAAAATTACGAGCGAAAGTATGTAAAATTGAAGGTTCAAAAACTACCTTCTTCTTCTTCTTTTTTATTGAGAGGCAAGTAGATCCTGAACTCCGTACGTGCATACACACAATTAGAGAGAGAGGACGAATATGATAGAGAAGGGAAAGAAAGGGGTACGGGAGGGGGGGTGACTGGTTTAAAATGACCAGTGAACGGTGATTGTTGTTGCCTGCTGAGATACAGAGCACTTCACAGTGTCGGCACATTTTTTGGGCCATTTAGACCTGGGCCTAAAGCCCACGTTTAGTTGATGAATACATTTTAATTTTGTTCGTTGTAATTTTAGATTTAATTAAATGTTCCGCTGAGATAAATTAATCCAAAGAGATATTATTAGAAAGCAGTCAAGTTCATTCATGTTAATATTGATTCACTAGCGTGTATGCTGTAATGCTTCTTTTATAATTGAATAAGTTACTCTTGTTTGCTATTATATATAAAGTTACAAGTAATTTCAGAAATATTGAAGTTATATTAATTTTTTCAATTTTTTATTTGACCTTTACGGACTTTTGTTTCATAAAAAAGAAATTTTTTATTTCAGCGTAAACAACAAGAGGGCGCTAAGGCTCTCTACTGTTGTACTACTTATTTAATTTTGATCTATTTTTTTAAAATTATTTATACTCAATTTACTTGTGCATGAAAGTCTATTAATTAAATAAATTGTCTCTCTTTTTTGGCCGAATGTACTTATATATATATTGAAATTGTGTCACACACCAATACATGTACCATGTTATATTTTGTAAAGTTTATACTACGTAAATTTTAATACGTGATAGAGTTGTTGATTTGTATTTACATAAAAGCACATAAATTCACGTTCTAATTCAAGTAGTATTTTTTATTTTATTTTTTCCTTTTTCTAAAGCTATATTCCTCACGCATTGTTTCTTTAAAAGAAAACACTAAATTGAAAAGTAAAAAATGTTACACAATGATAGAATCCTTTTAACTTTATAGATTGCTATAGTAGTTACAAGTACCTAAAGCTTAAACATTTTATTGAAATTTCTAATGTTAAAGACTTAAATGCATACCAATTTATCGAAAACATTGGGTTATAAAAACAAAAGAAGACCCCATTCCCCAATAATTATTCCATTCATGACAACATTATTTATCTATAAACCAGTATGATGAATGTTGGTGTAAAAATTTAGAACAAGTTTTTTTAACCGCACAGTCAAATGATTATGTGATGATCGAGATGACGTGGTACATAAAATAGTCCTTTTTTTTAAGAATCAAACACAGGAGAACAAAACAAGAATATATAGAGGATATTCATCTTTTATGCGAATAAAGGTTAATCATCCTCTTGTGAATAGAGCTCGGAGCCACCTCGTATTGACTTAACTCTCGGATTACTCTATCCTCTCAATATAAATGTTAGAGTTGTATGCTAATCAAGGTCCTAATACCTAGGCCTAGGAGCTTTGTAACACCCCTTGGACCTCTCTTTTAGTTTCCTTTATCTCTAGTTCTATTTTTCTTGCTTTATGATCAGTAAAATATTGATCATTGAGGGAAGTAAATGCTTCCTTATATATGTGCATAGAGAAGAAGTCTGTAACATCCTATGTTTTAATTACATTTGATTTAGTTCTTTTTTTTTGTTAAACACCCAAATCCTTATTATTTTAAGCTCGAATACTTTCTTAAATATTTTCTTTTAGAGATCCAAAAATTTACTTCGTCGCTTCTATAGTGTCCTATTATATATTTAGGAATTTTTTGGAAGGTTTCGTCACTATCGGAATTGGAACGAGTATTAAAGTGGCATTTTTTTCGAACCCAAAATTTTTTATTTTCGGTTGATTTTCAGTCAACTTTAGTCACTTATAACTCCTTCAATTTTTATCCAAATCCTACTCCGTGAACTCTTGTAGTTTTATCATATTTCTCCCTACAACTTTCGTGTTTTGACCGAAATCTAATTCACTCTCCTCGTTGGTTAAAACTGAGCTCGAAGTCAGCCGATTGACAAAAATCTACTTCTGTCAAATTTCTGCAGTATTTCGGCGCAACGCTGATTTCGACGCAATTCTAGTATTAATCTATCCACAATTGCGTGAAACATCCTTCTACAAAGTTGTATATCTTTTCATTACCTTTCCGTTGATATAAAGATTATCCCGATCGGAGTTCCGAGCAAAAAGTTACGGACAAATTACAGTGGGTAACCCCATAACCTCGTTTTTAATGAGTTGATTGCATTTTGACCCGTTTTTTAGTTATTTATCCACTAATTTCAACCATTTTCATGGGAGAGTAAGGTTAGAACATTTATAGAAAGAGAGAGGGTGGTTCTTGGTGGATTTTGAAGGTTTCATAGCTCCAAATCAAGGAATTCATACCAATATTGCAGATTTTTCTTCCTCTTCGCATTCTAGTCTTGATTTCGGGATTACATGTGTGATTTGGGAGATTTCTGGAGCTCAACCCAGGCTATAATCTCTGTTCTTCTAACTATTCAGGTGGGAACTCCCCTCTTTCCTTTCATTTTCGTAAGTTTTGAATTGATTAAGTTGAAAACACTAGATTTCGGTACCAAATTAATGATTTCTCTTGCATGCAGATCATTTAATCATATATTGTATCTTCTGAACCTTGTTAGTGATAGATTATGAACTTGATGTGATGGAATTAGAGGTTGATCTCCTTGCATGTCGGTAATTTTATGCTTATTGAGAATTTGGTACCGAAATAGTTAGAATCATTAAAAACATGTCCTGCACTTAATATTTCCACTTAAATTGATGAATTTCCAGGAAAATAAATCCTTTTTAATTCACTTTTAACTTGCTTTTAGACATGTACTCATGCCTTGATGATGATTCTAAATCGTCTAGTGATTTCTACTCATTTATTGGTTTACGAATCCTTGGAAATCATGTTATTATCATCATGTGATGTATAATTTATAAAATATCCCTTTTAAACTGATGTAATGATTTATCATTGGGTTATCTGGATATATAATTGAGTTATACTAATTGATTAACATTGTTAATGCACAAAACGACCTCTTGAAAATGTTTTTGACAAATTAAACAAATCGCGGTGAGATGACGATGTTGTTGGAACCGGATAAGCACCGGTATAGAAATGCTTAAGTTGATATTATTGCACAGACCCATGGTAAGATGGGGTGCTAGAAACCTGGTTACCAGTGCACAGACCAACGGTGAAAATGGGGTGCGTATGTAAGTGTCATAATCCGCCTAGTACCGGTATTAGGTCGAGGAGAAGGAGGATGGACGTGTGTGCAGTTATCATGAGAGTCTCATGTGGATAATAATTGATGAACTTGGTAATATAATAAATGGATTTTTATTATAAATCTTCATAATGTTATACACCCATGCATTGCATATTTCCCTTTTCCCTATAGTTTTCACTGGGCCAGTTTTGGCTCATTCCCTCATGTATGTTTAAGGGATACCTCGTGATACAGGTAGAGGCCGTGGTACAAGTTCGAGTACTTCTTAAAGTCTCTTCTGATACTCTTATGAGCTTAGTCATTGTATTTTCATATATGAAAGTTGTGTATCTTGTTGAACATGGTGATTTTGAGACAATTTATGATAACTCTAAGTTGTAATATCATTTGAAATTTGGATTGTATTGGTATTGTACTTGGATTATATTTTGAATTCCAATTATCTTTGGTAATGTTAAGTTTGTTGTTAAACATGTTGGATTTTGTTGTAGTTACGAATATTTCATGCTGAATTTTCGCTAGAAATTTCTTTTCATATGAGTTTTATTCTTGTAATTCTGCTGTTAATTTTATACAGCATCCGTTAACACCTACTTAATCAGGCGGGCTGTTACAAAATCGTTCAACAAGTACAGAGCAGTTGGCTCTTAGCCACCCTCTAATCATTGCAGCATGTTTATTTTTTGACTTTACTTCTTTTCTTAATCCGGGACATTAAATGTAATTGGTACGCATTTAATGAAGTTGAGAGAGATTCTATACTTTTCACAGAGTTAGTGGCAGTCGCCCATGCCTCCGTCGACCACTCTTACATAGCTTAGGGCTTTCCCCTGCTCAATGAAGGAGCTCGAAACGGTTGAGCTCAGAAAGTCTATGTACCCGAACGTGGATCAAACTTCTCTCCAAGATCCCCATAAGCTCGGTTTCCACGTGGCTCTGGGTTTCCGACCTATTGGCTAACTATTCCACGTCGGCATGGATTGCCACGTGTTCTTTTGTGATTGTTTTAAAAGTGTAATAACTATTTCACCCCATCAATAAATAGAGGTTATCCAACTTTTATCATATCTAGTTATTATTTAGCTTGCACATCTTGTTATTATTCAACTTTCAAAATATCTAGTTAGAGAACTTTCAATGTCTAACTGTTATCAGTCTTTCAAAATATCTAGTCATATTATACACCAAAAAAAATCTAGTTATATTTATATTAAATTTGATGAATAAAGATTATCCAACTTCTAATGCATCTAAATATCTTATTATAAAAAAATATTAATTTTAACTTATAATTAACTTAATTTATTTAAAGTCAAATTTGATATATAGTTTTTTAACAAAACAAAAAACACACTAAAACTCTTAAAGTAAGACATTTCGAAAAGGAGAATGGAATATTCCAATGCTTGCCCAAACCTCACAATTAATGTACTAAAAAAAAAAATACACCAATGGCCTTGCAGCATAAGATGTGTAGGCTAGCATCGAGAATTGGCAGAGACGTTTGAGTTCGATTATCCTAGTTGCAATTCAAAAGAAAAAAAAAATACTCGTTCCAAAACAGAAAGAAGAAATGCAGAAACAAAAATGAAACTTTTATCTTTAAAAATGGAAACCAACTACAACAATTTATGTACAAGAATTTAAGTTTTCCTGAAATTTTATGTACACAAAGAATCAACCTCGCATCACAATATTACAAAATTTTAAGATTTTCAAACACAACAAATATTATAAAAATCAACACAGCTATCTCCTAAAAAACGAAATATGCCAAACCTCAAAAAACCAACCTGCCCAGGCTGCTACCAGACATCTACGCGAACACGGCTGCACACATGTATTTTACAGTCCTCACCACCTACATCTTCAATGACCTAACATAACATATTTTTTACCTACATTAATTGGGCATACCAATACAGAATCAACGCATAGACCGCCTTTCGTATGAGTACAATCAATCTGGGTCAATGAAAATTTGATCTTCTTTAATTCTTTGGGATCCTCTACAACAAAATCTCCCACGTGGTAGAACGCCCAGTTGCCCTGATTTTCCAAAAAACACCTCCGTACTGTGTGTTGACCTTCCGGTGTTGTTAGCTGGAACCGTACAGGTTTTATGTCCCAGCCATGAACATTTTCGGTATTACACACACGTCGGCCCAATCGCTTAGTAACCTTACCGAGCTGGAGTCTGAACAATAAGCTGTATGTCCCCGCTGGAAATTGGAACTCGAATTCTCCGTTCACTTCAAGCCACCAAATTTGTTGAAGATACGCAATTGTTTGGAATCTACAGGCGATAGAAGGGAATGTCTGAGATGTCAATCAACTTGTACAATCTCACGTCCTCAAAGTATAATAATATATGAGATTATATAAAATACCAAATGATCATTACATACATTCAAGATAATGCAAAAAAAAAAGTTCGCTCAGACAAGTTCGTAATGACCCTAGTGTTGTGGAAGGGCTACTGCATGTGGCTCGGCGTGGCTGCATTTATGGTGGTAGCCTACACACTATGGGCGTACCTCACAGATCGCCTTGTGGTAGCCTACACACTATGTTGCTATCTATGTGTAGTCAGCAGTCCTTCCTAGTAAAAGGTATTTGGAGGAAATTAAAACGATGTGGGCTTGCAGCCCCAACCCCAAAAAAAAAAAATAAGCAACTCCCCTGTGGCACAGCTACTCAAACCCAACCCGTAGTTAGGCATATAGACCTAACCCAACGAAGATTGGTGTACCACCCATATGTGGGTGGACCCTTGGTGTTGACGATGTTTTGGCTACCCCTCTCTTTTTTGTGGAAAGGGCGTGCCATTGTACCAGTCCAGAAACCAAAATGATAAAGTACCAATGTCCATAAGGACCATAACAAAGTTTTCCCATGGAAATGAAACCGAGTTGGGTTCTTCCTATACAGCTTGATAACAGCTAAGTGCAATTCCTTTAGTTCCTGGGTAGAGGTTAGCCTAACCACACCGGAACAAGGGCCACAATTAAGTCATTAAGTACAAACAAGATTGTTACTTTGAGATATAATGGCAAGATCCCAATGCCAGCAAAAGGAACCAGCTAAGCACATTTGTATTGGACTTGCATTAACTACTAGAAACAAGTTAAATGATGACCCAAAAAATTCAAACAGATTGCATAGTGTGAACAAATTTTCTTGCTAATGCAAAACCAAAGATTTATGTAACCTAAGTTTGATAATTAAGCTATGGCTCATTTGAAAAAGGCTATGGCTATGGCCCATGGCTATATATAGGGATGCCTACTGTAGCCCCAAGATAAAACAAATAAGCTTGGTTAAATAATTGAATGAATGAAATTAACCTATAGAAAAACTATTATGGAAATGAAAATTCAAAGTTGGCACAACAAAATGTATGGGAATTTTCATGCAGTATTCACCTAGATTCGTCAGTCGGAATGTGATTCCAGTATCTTCTATCATCAATCCCTGTAATTGTTAATGCCTTCGAAGAAATTGACAAGCAAACCCCTCCTGTTCTCTTGTCCAGCCAAATTTCCTACAAACACCCAAAATTCACCAATGATTCAGCACAATTTTAACAACTGATATACCTAAATACACACAATATAGATATGAGAAATTATCCGTTACATCGGTAGTAATGATGACAATGTGGTGTAACGGATTTATATCACTTGTTGGATCTATGACACAAGATATAACAAACAAAAAAAAAATCCATTGAAGTTATTTGAACATTTGATTTCGTTATTCAACAGTTAATATCCAATCTGTCGTATCCACGCCATCATTACAATTGTTGTAATAATCTATTTTTCCTGAGTAAATATTCGTGGCTTACATGGCATAATAGAATTATATCGCTAGTTGTATTTGTGACGCAAGGGCTACGATTCCCCTGCGTGTGTTGTTGTTGGGGGCTACCTAAGAGAAATGCTAAACTCACAAAAAATTGACGATGTCTTGTTACATCAGTTTTCCAAGACTGCAAGACAGTGCAAGTGTATTCATACAAGTGCCATGTGGATAATTTTTTTGTTTTGCTATTGATAAATAGTAAATACACAAAATATACATATAAGGAAAAGAGAGGGAGAGAATAAAATTAAAACCTTATTTCCACCATGGAATGAAACGGATCGACAAAGACTCGCATAAATATCCTTTTTCCCCAATTTGGCAAAATAATCGTCATGGAGCAAATTGTCGACTATATATCTGTAATTGGAGGGCAATTTGGATTCCCATATGAAATCGGCGGAGGAAGCGGCTCGAAAAGCGCGGTTTAATCGGGCCAATTTGTAGATCTCGGGCGGATCCAAGTAGGAGAGCACTAGAGCCACACAGCTCTCCGGTATGTCGCCAAGTCGGAGCTTCATCGGCGGGTTGTCGGAGTCTACCGGAATTGAGGCATTAGCCCCCATCAGGTCGGTCGGTCAGTTTCTAGAGAGAAGAGACCAAATGATGAGCGCGAAGAAATGTGGTGGCTCTCTCTGTTAGATGAGACTCGGCCACGTACAGTTGGTTTTGTACAGGTTTATAGAGAGAGAAAAATGAGATAGGGAGGAGAGAGAAAGATAGAAAAATGATAAAATCTAAGCAGAAACGCAAAACGCTATTTTTATTCTAATCTTTTATACTCTTATTTCTTCCTAAATTAATTAATTATAATATCAATCACAAGTTTAGAATACATAGATTTGGAATCTTTCATCCATTCAAAGTAGGTTATACGAAAAATAAAAAAATTAAGCTAATGCGTTTGAACATTCATCTATTATTATATATATTTAATACAGGTATTGAAAAATATAATTTATTTAAAAAAAATTGTATAAGTGCAAAAAACAGGCAAAATAGTTATTTTTAAAGTTAATTCACAGTCCTATATTTAACAATATATTTGCAAACTCTAAAAAGAGTATAGAATTAACTTTGCAGTAAATTTTAAAATTATATTTTTATGGAATCATAAAAAATTAAGTTTGCAATACATATTTTTTAACATATTATTATAAATAAGTATTTAATTGAACGTACTTTAGAATAATTTTAACAAATTATATATTCAAAAATTATTTATTAATAAAATGTATTTAATAATTTTTTTAAGTTATACAAAGTTAAGTTTGCACTTCTTATTTTTTAAAACATTACTATGTCTTTGTGTTTATTTGACATTGTTTTAAAGTTTTATGAATTAAACATAAAAATGTACTTGTTAAAAAATATAATCATATCATGCAAAATAAATTTGCATTAAAATTTTTTATTTCAAAGTTAGGTTTACATAGACACAATTTTGTGCAAAGTTAAGTTTGCACTCGGTCAAAACCCTTATTTTAAAACACAATTGATAAATAAGCTCTTATTTCATAATGATAATGATATCTAAACTCTTATTTCTAAAAAATATTATTCGTTTGTTTTTTGTGAAAAACATTGTCACACGAGATTTTTTATCTCATTTATAGTATTTAATATTATATAAAATCGAAAGACAAATCGATATTTATGAAATCGTATTAAGTAGCGTAAGTAATACTATAATATAATTTAAATTTCTGCTGTCAACCGCAGTACTTAGACTCTCAAGTTTCAACCACAATGTCACATATTAGTTTTTTAACATATTTTTAAAAAATTAACTATACATGGATCGTACAAATATTATGTTTAAACAAAATTCTAATAATAGTTTAAAGTGAGTAATGAAATTGGCTATTTTATATATTTTACTATTTTTGTGGTGTAAGAAACAAAGTGATTGGTGTGCCTATAATATACAAGTTTACACTCTAATGCTATGTCCATGTTGGTTGCAAATATCAACCGCACGATAATTGTGGGGGGTTGTTATATGTACTTTTGTGTAATTAAAGAATAGTAAGAGTTAGTATATTATATTGCGTTCTGTATCGTCTAATACTAAAGAAGAGTTCCTAATGGACAATGTAATATCAAATTAATAAGTTTTTAAGATAAAGAATTCTGAAGGAAAAATGACAGCCCTTTAAGAAGTAATTTTCCAATTTTTCTCTCTCTGCTTTCATAATAATATTGTTTTTGCGTGTAATGCATACGGGGCATTTGAAATCTTTTTCTATTAAATATCTATTTATTCTATTTATCATATTGTATTCTCACAAGTTAAGACCGTGTATAAAATTTTATATTTGTTTCAAAAAAGAGTTATACCAAAATTATATTAGATAGTTGTATTCTATATAGCGTATACTATATAATAAGTGTACTAAAAGTTTAGGGGGCTACTATTGACACACATCATTTAATTCTCTAGCATTATATATCTTTCTAACACTTCATAGGTACACTTTCACTCTTCCTAACACTCCACCAATCCACCACTCCACATTTAATTTTAGGATTAATTAACATTCATTTAAAAATCACTCCACCCTTACTCTCTACCACTCCACTCTCTCTCATCTTCAATCTTATTCTTCCACAAATCAACCCATTGCCATTAAGGATTTTTCAGAAATTCCGATTGAAATTAAGCATTCAGCTCTCTTTATAATTCAAAAAAACAAATCACACTACTCACCCCACAAATCTCATCTTCAATCTTCTTCTTTTAACTTTTTCTTTAACAATCTAATCGTTTTACTCTTTTTTTCTTGAACTTTTTTGTTATTGGCTAAAAAAAGTTCCACCGGCGCACACACCACATCCAAAGAAAATTCTGCCATGGATGAAGGTTTACTCGGTTCATAGGAACTGAATGTTGTTCATCATACTCGGCCAAAAGGAACTGAGTAAAGTACAAGTCACTCGATCCTAAAGAACCGAGTGGAATTAGAAAAATAACCCAAAGCTTAACTCGGTTCCTTAGGACCAAGAAAGATGTACTTTACTCGGTTCCTTAGGACCGAATAAGTTGTACAACACTCGGTTCCTAAGGACCGAGTAAACATTCTTCGTGTTTTGTTTCTGTTTTTTAAAAAAAAAATTACGTTTGTTTGTATCCAATGATTTATAAATGAAAGAAAACGTAAACCAATAACCAAAATATAAGTATCCTACTTCTTTTGAAGATGAATGATGATTTGGATGGTGGTGGTACCAACAATGATGGAGGTGGTGGCGACAACGGTGGTGGTGAAGAAGAAGAAAAAGAAGAAGAAGAAGATGATGATGAAAAAGAAGAAGAGGCGGTAATGATGCTTGTGGTGGTGGTGGTGGTGATGATGATGATGATGATGAAGTTTAAGGGAGTGTTTAATGTTTTAATTATTAATTAAAAATAAAAAAATAGTGTGTGTTAATAGAATAATTAACATTTTTTTAAGGGAGTGTTACATAGTAAGTTGGAGTATGTCAATAGCAGCCCCCAAAAGTTTATGGGTGTGTCCAAAATCTAATTCGCATTAATAAATTTGTTTTTTTTAAAATGAATAATTAGAGATTTCAATATGTAATGTTTATAGAAGGCGCACAATGATCTTTATTACTTTTTTTACTTTTTTTTTTAGAAGCAATGATCTTTATTATTAATCAAAGACTAACTTCTTCTTTTTTCTTTTTTTAAATAAATCTGATACACACAAGTAGTGAAAAATTTAGGGTATTTTTGTTTTCAGTCCAATATTTTTAAATTATTTTGTAAACCCAATGCTTTTGGAAAATTAGGAAATTGTCTAAAGGAGTGGATAATCCTAACTAACATATTTTTTTTTTTGTAGATTTTGATTATTATATATCTTTTACATAATTGCCTTCCATTTAATTTTATTTATTAATATATATTTGTCCTAAATTTTGGCATTACCTAATATGGGAGGATGTATTTAAATATAAGATTTAAATTATTATTTAAAGTCTAATGAAGATATCTATAATCTCTAATGACGATAATAATTTTCAAATTTAAAAGAGGTCTGTCCAACATATTAATTTAATGACTATTTTATTTTTCTTAACATGCATTGTGTTGCACTTGCATAGATAAAATATAAAGATTTCAGAGACATAATACCTAAATAAATGTCTAAATTTAGATCAATAAATTTGAGCACCATATGTCTCAATGAAATGTATCTATTAATTTCGTAGATATAATGCTTAAATAAGTATGGATGGTCGATGTGGATATATTAAAGACAAAAAACATAATATAATTTTTTTCTAATTTTTAGATAATAATATTTTTATTTAAATAATTTTCATATTTTCTCGAACACAAAAAAATAAACTTAACATAAGATTTAGTTTGTGATCTCCACAATAAAGATAAGAAAATTGATTTTGTGTTCGTTGGTTCCACGCTCCTGTAAAGCGTGTAAATGACACGTTCCTAATGATAATGATCAAAAAAGGAAGAGTCCACTTATCAGGTGTTTTTTAGGGGGAATCAATGCTCAATCACGCACCAATAATTGTGTCTGCCTTTACCAACTCGTTCCAAGTGCCTACATTTTTTTTTATATATTATTTTTCTTAAATAATGAAAGGAATAATAACTGAAATTGAATTTTGCCGTTTGTAAAAAAATTAACGAACAACGACATGTATTTTTACGGGTAGAGATTTGTCGAAATATGTAAGGCTCGAATACTTTGTGACTTACGGAAAAAAAAAGGAATAAATGTGATATTTTATGTTTATTTATGATTAATGAATCTATTGTAAAAATATAAATACTTACAATAAGTTATAATACATTATAAAATACAACCATTTAATATGTTATCTACATTTATTTTAGTAGAATCTAACTATTACTGTGTCATTAAAAATTTTCTATTTAACATCTATTTGCTAAAAATAATGGGGTTATTATTGGCACATTTCAAAATACTCTGTAACACTCCAAATTAGTTCAGCCCTTAAGAATTGAGTATGTGCACATTGGCTCGGTCCTTAAGGACCGAGTATATGTGCACATACTGGGTTATTAGGGGCCGAGTCAGTGTAATTTTTTTTGCCCAGAAATAGTTCGGTCCCTAAGTACCGAGTATGTACACATATACTCAATCCTTAAAGGTCGAATAAATATGACAAAGTGTTAGTGAGTGTTTTGGTGTGTGTCAATAGCAAGCACCAAAAAAAATCACAACATTTAGTGTATAATCTACTTTAACTTTATATTTTGAAGAAATCTATTGATTTTAGTTGTTATACCAAATATATATATGTGGGAAGTAACCCCTCTTCAAGTGAAAAAATAAAATATCTCTTATGCTATGTCGTTTTATAGTAACAAATGAATGAATAATGTCTCTAATATAGTAAATTAGTCAAAAATATTATACTCATAAAAAATGTACATAAAATTTTTAATTTTGAACAAATGAAAATTTTGTATGAATATGATGCCAGTGTATATCAATTGAGTCAACTGTGTTGGTGGTGGTGGTGGGTGTTCTATTAAACATCAACTAAACAACAAAATTATGCAAATTATATTAATGTAATCATTGTTTGTTTAAGTTAAACAACACACCAATCGGCGAAAACACAATTACAAATACAAACATAGTAATTATCTTTATCCATAACTATGTACCTTATTAAACCTTATCCAAATCAAAAATAAATTCTCAAAAGGCCGATTTTATTATATGTTTTCATCACATGAATAAGCTTTCTCTTTCAACATTCACTTTTATCGTCACAAAAAAAAGTGCACCTTTTTTATTTATAAAATTAATGAATGATAAATCACCATCCAAAGTTATATAAACTAAAGAAATAATCAAAAGCAACATGGAGATCCTAATGTAAATGTTTAATTAACTTGAGAAGAATAGGAAGTAAAAAGGGATGTTTCTTTTGCATAAATATAAAGTGAATAATTATGCTCCACTTTCTATATATATATATTTATCCAAAATGACGAGACATTTCACTAAATGACATGTTTTCATAATTAACAAAAATACACCTCCTGCCCATGTGGAGTTGAGTCAGCAACCCACAAGTGGCTTTTTATGCCCATCTTCATTCTTCTACACGTCCCACACCGTCAGTGCGCGCACACACGTACTTTGGTTAGTTTATACTTAGGTTTTGTTTGGTTCACAGATTTTAGAACTCCAGAAAGAAAAGTCTTTCTTTTTTTTAATTTGATAAACACAAATTTTGAAAACATTTTCTTGAGAGAGGAAAAAATAGGGAGTAAAACCATTCCTCTCAAAATTCATGTGATTAATTTTTCCATGTGATTTTCAAGCATTTATTACAAAAAATTTGAACAATAATACCATTACCTAAATACTTTTCATGCGTTACCAAACACAAGAAAGAAAACTTTATAGAAAATTTACTTTCCCACCTCTATGGGAAAGATAAGGGAATTGATTTTTTTTCCTTCAACCAAACAAGGCCTTATTTCGCCAGTAGTATACGTTAACAAGTTGCAGTTTATTTTTTTGAAACATTTTTAGGGGTTTGTTTCAAGGCTGGAACCATGCTGGAATAGGCATAACTATCCTCCCTCTTGATTTAATAGTATACATTTGTTCAAAAAATTATAACGGCATACCCTACTAAAGATTTTGTGTTAAAACTTTCCCATATGATAGGGAACTCACATTTCCATTTAGAATTGGAACTGCATTAATGAAAAGTTTGAACTAGTCTTGCCCCAAATACAAGCATTGGGATGGCAGTTCCCAAAAGGTCAGGGCCATAACAAAAGCCTAAACTACAAATCTAACAAGATCCATCGCTAAAATTTCCCCCCACTAAAATTAAAAGTTCTCATACATAAACAGCGTATCTACAAGCACATATCATCATCACATTGAGAGAGATGAATTGATCAAGCACCACCAACTTGCTTTTTTGCCGTATCTTCCACAATCAACTCGTCAACTCCCCAGTCTTCGAAACTGCAAAAGATACAAAGGGTTATGGCCTCTTTGGTTGAATTAATTGTCTAATTCTAAACAGATGGATCATGCACTCTGTCTATTTGAATATAATTTTGTGTATTGTTTTTCATATTTTGTTCCTTCTTGCAACCAATTCATAAAGTATAACCAAACGGGCCTTACTGAACATTGAAACTGATTAATTCGTTACTTCTGTTTTCTCCACTTACAGCTGAGTAAAAAATAGATAATACTTGCCAAGTTAAAGATCTTACCTTCCATCAGGTAAGTAACGACGGATGGTAAACGGAATTTTGCCCTGCCGGAGCTCCTTTAATGCAATCTAGGAGAGAGAGGGAGGGAGAGAGAGATTAGAAACAATAATCAATTTACAGCAGTGGTGCATTGCTCAGACATTAACACAAGTTAGATTGACCGCAGATACAATAGAAATTGTTTCTATTTAACTAACCACCAAATTGTTAAACATAGTAAAAGGAAAATTGTTTCTGTTGTATTCGGTCAACCAACACGAGAATACCAAATTGTTAGTGGCAACACCACTTGGGGTTCAAGCAAGAATGTATGGAGGAGACCAAAAGATGGCAGTTGTTAGAGGCAGACCTAGATTTCATTTAGAAATTACTATAGAAGTCCGACATATGGATCCATTGGACCCCACCTAGAAAAGGCTTGTTGTTGTTGTTGTTGTTGTTGTAACTAACCACCAAATTGTTAAACATTAATTGTTTCGATATAGGACAGACGATTATTTAGACTAATTGGGGCTAAATTGGGTCCGATGAAACAGTTCTCACCTACGTAAAAGTTCTCACTATATTTTTTTTTTACATAATTGTATGCAATAGCAAAGTTCATCTCAAATAAATGTTCACTTGTTTCAATGTAAAATATATGTTACCTAGGTTAAAAGTAAGAGCACTTATTCAACGATGAACCAAGTTTAGTATTTTTGTTAAAGTTGCACAATTATAGTGTGTGTATTTATCAACAATTTTAATGCAAAAAATAGATGAAAACACTTTGAACCGTTCAATTTTACATAGGTGAGAAATACGTCACTCCAACAACATGTAAAAGAGACCAGTTGTACTCTCAGAAACGATCAGCAGAAAGACATGGCATTCCATTGTTTATAGTGACAATTTTTAAACAAATAACCAAGCACGGCCTATTAGTCTCTCTCTCTCTCCAAACAATTGGGCATGAGAGAGAGAGACTTGGTCGTTGTCATGATACAAAGAGTTGAAAGAACGTTACCTCAAGTGGGTCAGTCTCGCCTTCCAACTCGACCATCACAGGGGCATTCATGCTGTTGAATCAAGCCACATTACGATTTACACAACATATAAATCCCTAAAACATCTCTTCAAAAGGTACAGAGTTGTTAACTAAACCTGATTTGAAGAGCACGTGTCCCCAAGATTCTTGCCCTTTCATACTTAGTCATGTATTTTGCCGTTTTCTTCTCACCATTTTCTAGTTCATCCCCTTTTTCTTCAGGATCCTTTTGATAATGTTCAGACTCGTGGACGACTTCCTCGTTTATGTTATCCTCCTCTTCTACAAGCTGCAAATATTTCTCATACGTAACTCAGTAAAACTAATAAACCAGCTCAGATAAACTAAAAATATCATAAATAAAGTAGTTTCAGGATCTGTGCTTTCTTGCCTCTTCGTCATGATCAAGGATCTCCTCGTCCCTGCATAATTATGTTTTTCAGTATTTAAGTTTTTTAAAAAAAAAAACAGATATATGAAATATAGCAATCAGGACCAAGAACAAAAGCTTTTAATATACAGTACAAACAGAGAATTATATTTGCTTAAATAACAGGGGAAAGGGGGACATATATGATCTACAGACAGACACACACACAAAGAGATGCAAATTTGTAAAATAGGGTTGGGTTTTGAAAGGGTGCAACACTGAGATGGGGGAAGTTGGGAGCAAATATGGAGCCTTTCTCGTTAAGTTGTGCGACTCTACTCTAATTATGCATTTTGTTGGTACATTCAAAAGGGCTATTTGCCTTGAACCCAAGATGACCCACTGCCATTTCATTTTCACAGAACAGAGGAACATGCATTAGTCTGACAAAAAGGAATGCAAATTTGAGATGTCCAATTGATTATTTTAAATCTCGGAACATTATGGACACATATCATAGACTTAAATACAGAAGCATTTCATAAGGGTGGGCTGCTGCTCTTAGTGCCCCCCCTGCTAGCAAAAATTCAACCGTCAAACAACAAATTCGACTACTCAGTAAAATTTAGGACAAGTGCTTCAGAATAATTATACAGGGTATATTTAACAAGATAAAAGGAGATTGACAAGGTTTTTATAGCTTAAATTCCTCCTTGCCTTGTAATGTAAAAATATTCCATAGAATCACTTAACATAGTCAATGAGGCATACAACAGAGATATTCTAAAGTTTGAGAAAAAACAAGAAAGCTGAAGCTAATGTGACGAAGTAAAATGAGTATGTGTTTTTCCCAATCATCTTACACGTACTAATGATATATTTCTCTCTATCAAAAAATGCATAAAAGTTGCATTACATGTCTCTACTAAACATATGTAGGAGATGCTTTGACAAACAAAACAAGATGATATGGTTAATTTACTTTACATCAAAACAGCTATTACTATCATAGATCGGAAGAAGGCCTTGACGGTTATGACACCAAATTTGTTGTTTCCATCTTGTGTTTCCATAATTCCATTTATATCCTGTGTTATTCTTTTAAGGAAATAAAATTCTAATTGATGGTGAAATTGCAAGCTCTACGTTAGAAAGAAAGATATATTGCCACTGGGTTATTACCTCATTCGTCAAGTATTTTTCAATTTAATTTACATATCTGTGTGCATAGAAAAAGCTCGTGCACGCGCATCGCGGTTGCTTAAGCGTCCAGTATATGCATTAAAAACACATAACGCTTAAACTAAAAAAAAAAATGAACACATACACTCAATAAAAGTGGAATGTGGTGCAAAAGCTCAACGAAATATGACTTTCATCCTAGTTAAAAAAAATTAGGGCAAGTAATCTGAACTTTCATCGTATCGTATAATAAGAAAAAAGTGTACATATATATAAATGTCTAATAATGTGTGTATGTAGTACGTATATAAATATATATATATATATATATATATATAGAGAGAGAGAGAGAGGGGAACCCAAAATCCATGACAGTGTCTTCATCGTCCGCCATTGTTGCCTGACAGGATTGTTTTCGCTTCTGCACAAAACCCTAATCGTAGTAGTAAAAAACCCTCTTCTTCTTTTCCCTCTCTCTGTTTAAACTTGTGCTACAGAAAAAACGAAGAAGAAGAATATATATTCTGATTCTCTACAGAATACGGGAGGGACGCATATATGAAACCCATTGGCTACAAGTTAATACTTTTAGCCACAAGCCCATAAGGCCATTGAATGGGCTTTCCATTCTTAATGGTGTAACAGTTTTCCAAAACAAAGCCCCAAGAGGTTGATCGGGCTGCTTTTGGAGGTGGTCTCCCTGCTTTTCAACAAGGGTTCAATGTTAAATTGGAGATCGTTCGGGAAAGTACTGGTACTAGTCAAAATCCGTGTAAGTTGGTAGGATAATTCTTATCGTTTGAAAGAAAAAGGAAAAAAAAAAATTCGAAAGAAAAGGATAACATGTAAATGGATCAAATTCACTATTCATTATATGTTTTTAATTCATTATTCTAAATTAATAGTTCATATACTCCTTTCATTTAAAATAAATTTTATTATTGTTTCGGTTTTTTGGGGATTTTATTTTTCTTTCGAGAGTAGAAGTAATGTTCGAACTATCTCGGTAGTAAATAAACTTAAGATAACTATTTACTGGAAATAAAGTAAAAAGGGCTTATGTGATAATATTTTTTGAAAAAAAAATTAACGAATAATATTTTTTAAAAGTAAGGATCTAGATATTATTTTTATTCTAAGATAAGGGCTTGTTTATTAATTGTATTTTAAAATAAGAGTTTTGACCGAGTGCAAACTTTACTTTGCACTAAATTGTGTCAAGTGCAAACTTAACTTTGTACAAAATTGTGTTTTGTGCGAACTTAATTTTGCAATAAAAAAAATTTAGTACGAATTTGTTTTGCATAATATGTTTATATGTTTCGTTCATAAAATTTTAAAATAATGTCAAATAAACAAAAATACATAGTAATATTTTAGAAAATAAAAAGTGCAAATTTAACTTTGCATAACTCCAAAAAAATTATTATGTGCATTTCATTAATATATGGGTTTTGAATATTGATGGTTCAAATTATTAATCCAATTTGTCTCGCCAACCACGAGCTGACACGTGATTGTTTACGTTAGCAATCAGGCCTGGCCCAGCGAGAGAAGCTCGGAGGAGCCCTGTTGGGTCACTACAAAAAGGATTGAGCCCCTCACAAATTGGACACCAGCTCGAGAGTTAATTACGTACAGCGAATTGCGGAGCTCGAACTCCAGAGCTCTTTCGGTGAGCTCTGGAGCTCCCTCTCGCCTAAACCACTATGTCTTTGTGGTTGGTAGAAGTATGAGGGACAGTCACCTACTCTGCAGAGCGCGCAAAACTCCCCTCACCTTTAATGCACACTAATTGCATTTAATGCACTTGAATTCATGGAGAAGCAAAGGTCAGAGTTGATGATGATCAAAGCATGGCCCCAGACTTACTCTGGGAGCTCGCAGAACTCCCCTCACTTTTAATGCACTTGCATTTAATACACTTGAATACATGTTTCTCTCAGTCATAGATATACAAGAAGTATTTACTTTTCTCGAAAACTTTACCAACCTAGCAACAATCAGATAAAACCTAAAAACCAGAGGATTAACTAAACCAGAGAGAATCTAGCATTCAATAATACAAAGACAAAAAAAAACTCGAAATATTCGGTAGAGCTCTTAAAATAGAGAAGTCAGAGCTTGTATAACTTGAGCATACTTTTATTGTAATATTATGAGGATATAACAGTTAGAGAGACTTTTGTGAGTTTGTAATAGTTGGTTGTTTATGATCAATATAAAGCAAACCGAGCTCCTAACTCTATTCTACAGAGGAGGACTAACATGTATCTTTATACGAGACTAACATCCTTTATATATCATTGATTCTTTTGGTTTGTTGCATTTATTATATCAATCATTTGACCCGATCATTTGACTGTGTGGTATAAAATACCCTTTTAAGTTTTTAGCACCAACAAATATGTAATTTGTTAAAATTATTATAAAGTACTGTCAATTAAATACTTATTTATAATAATATATTAAAAAACATGTAGTGCAAACTTGATTTTCTATGATTCCATAAAAAATAAAATTTAAAAATTGACTACAAAGTTAATTTTGCAATCTTTTTAAAATTTGGTCAAATATAGGTCCTTAATTTAAAAAAAAAATATTCCGTTGTTCTTTTGCAAAAAAACTTTTTCATATAAGTCATATTTTTTAATATCTCATAATTTATTATTTTGAAATATTTGCAGACCTGAAATTGTGTTAAAATCTTACGTGACATTAGCTGTTATTTTGAATAAATAAATAAATAAATATATATATATATGTATTATTGGGAAAAAACAAATACAGAGAGGACCCATGTAACAACATACACGCATATATTATGCAAGCATATATGTCCATGTAAATTACTAGCCAGTTTTAATGCTTATTAATTAATGTCTTAATAAAAACATACACTATAGCTTCTCCTTTGGATTCAGTAAAATATTTCAATACACTCTGCCAATTTCTTGATAAATAATGTTAAGTCGAATACAATTTCTTAATTAATAAGCAAACCCAAACCTACTGCATACAGAAACTTTAATACAAATTAGTGTGACATTAAGAGTGAAACGGCACATTAAAAATGTTATCCCCTAAATTTATTTAATGAGTTTATATCAAAAGAATTAATTACAAAAATACGTTGGGTGTAACATTTTTATCTCTGGCAATAAAAACGAAAAATAAATTAAACACACTTCTCCGGATCCGCAATTTAATAGTTAGAAAATCTAAACCATTAAACTTGAATCCTACGATTCAAATTCTGACAAATAACTTCTATTTAAATATATATTTGTTTGATGGAATATTTTCATGTAGCGATTGCTCAATATCTGAACTATAAAAATTTCATAAAATAATTCACTCTTTCATAATTTTAGCGTAGAATAATTTTCGTGGCACTAAAAAGAGTCTGGATCCGTTTGTCCCTCCCAGCAGCTATGGAGATTTTTTGCTTATGAGGTAAGGCTTAAGATTAGTTGGTTAAGTTAAAAAAAAGTCCACTGAGAGATGATGAAGAAGGTGGGAAAGCAGTTGGTCTGTTACTGTCTAGACAAAGACATTAAACTTATTTTCTGTTAGATTCTTCCAAATTTTGATTTGTTTCTAATAAACATTTCAGTAATATTACAGAAAGGGACAAGTTGGATAAGCTACTCTGCTCATCTGTGAAGTGCTCTTTGGTTTGGGTTCCCATAATTATACTAATAGCTGGTATTTACAGTTTTGTTTTTTTTAAATAATAATAATAAAGAAGGAGAAAAATACTACAGAAGGCTAAAAAAATAATAATCTAAGGCCTCGTTTGATTCAGGTATTAGGATCAGTGGGATTAATAATACCAGTTTAATAGTACTGGACGTATTAATTTAATACCAATACCCTGTTTGATTCATGTATTTAATACTGGGATTCTCAACTAATTATACCATTTTGGTTATTAACTGATAAAAAAAAATTGTTTAAATTCACGTTTACTTGTAAGACATTTGAATTGTTCGAGATTAAATTTGAAAAACTACAAGTAAGCCAAAATACCAAAGCGTTACTTTAAAGTATTACATCAAGAGAGATACGGAGAGCTTTGGCTTTTGAATTTGATTCATCATAAAGTGATTATTTTTAGAAAAGCTAAATTCAAAGTGTTTCTAAAACAATTTTATAAGTTTTTAAAATTTTCAAAGAATTTTAAAAATGGCCAATGTCGGACCGGTACAAGTCTTTTAAGTTGGACCGATCCAGCGTATGAGTTTTTCAAAGAGTTGAATTCTTTCAATTCCGACCAATACACATCTTTGGGCTTTGACCAGTTCAGGCATGAAAATCTGGCAAAATAATTTTTATTGCAACTTTCCTTTTTAAAAGTAATTTTTTTATTTCAAAATGGATTTTGACTTATACTTTTAGTTATAAATAAAACAATTTTCTAGTGGTAGTTAGATTATATTTTTATATAAAAAGACCCATAGGGCAAGGGATTTTAACATATATTTTTACATGTTTTAAGAAAAAAAAAATTACACCTTAGAGAGATTAAAACTTCAAAACATAAAATACACCTTAGGGTTTTTAATTCATGTCAAAGCAATTGTTATTTCTTTAAAGAACAAATCAGATCCCAAAGTGGGTGTAATTTGCAAACGGTGTTGAAAAACGGTACAATACCATAGCGAGTGATTTGTTGTAAATCTATTCGTGCACTTCGTATAAGAGGATTATATGTAAGCGGAGACTTTTAAAAGCGACTTGTACAATTCAAGCTTTGTAAGTCTATGTAATATATAATTAATTGAGGCCGTAAACTTTTGTGCATACAATGAATTGTTGAGGATTAGTCATGTAATGCAAGGACACATTGTTAATTATGGTGTTTGCTTATCTATTTAATTGCTTTATTAATTACTGCGTACTAGAAAAGATTAAACAAGTTTTAAGAATTAAAATTCATAAAATTCTAAGTTTACTTTTTTATTTGATTAAAATTGGTTTTTAAAAATTCCAACCACTAAATAACAAACCTAAAATTACTTAATTTAATTAATTTGCTTCCGCACGCCACTAGTCTAGCCCACAAACTTTTTCAGTAGTCCTAATAAAATTATATAGCACATCTCATTTTTCAATGACTACGTACATCTATTGTCAGAGTAAAATTCTACAATAAAAATTATACTTTCCCACCCTCATATTGTGATTTTGATCATTTTAAGAAAATGTTTTATTTTCACCCAATAAATGGACCAAAAAAAAAACCTTATTATAATATTTGACAATTAAATTGATTATGTTTAAAAGGAAGACAAATATATCAATTTTAATTGCACCGAAAATGTAAGTGAGATTATTACTTAACGTGGAGGGAGTATCCAATAAAAATTACAATTGTAATTTGATTTTATAGATACATACTTACTTTGACAACGGACCATATTTCTTATTTGATATTTAAGGTTCTATTTGATAATAATATGAAAAAAATATATATATATATATATATACACTTGATTTGAATAAGAAGATGAAAAATACGTTGAGCCATGACATAAAATGCTCTTCATTTAATGCTCATTTTTATGAGTAGATGTCTTTTATCATTCATTATTTTTTGCAAAAAAAAAATAAAATTCTTCCTAAACTACCAAAGAAATTTTTTTTATGGAAAAAGTCACAATATAAGAAGACATCTCACCATATACTTCAACTTATTTTCCAACTTCTCACAAAAATCAATTATTTTTCTTTTTCTTTTTCATGTTATTATCAAACGGATCCTAAATATTTACTTGAAATCGGTTAATTAAGAATTGTCGAGCTGCCAAAAAGTATAATATTCATGTTTGTTTCTAGTAATGTTGTTGAATTTTAATTTTCCTTTGGCCAGACTTGTATATAATAATTTCACTGAAAGAAGGTAAATGTATTAACTATTCGCTTTGATATATGTCTATATACTTTAAATTGATTTCGGTGATATTTTTATAAAGATTGTTTGTCATAACTGTGATACTATTTTATTTTTTACTTCTGTTTCTTTGCCAAGAGATATCTTCACATCTATTGAGACGAGTTAATTTTCGCTCAAAAATTTATTTGTCTCTACCACAAATACTTCTAACATGGCATATAAAATTGTGTGATGCCATGAGTGGAATGTTTGAGATCATAATTAAAGGTATCACATTTCGGATATGCAACTGAATCTTGTTCTTTGAGTGCAACTTTCATTTAAAAACACTTTTTAAAGAAGATGCGAAAATGAATAATTTTAACATGAATGCAAGACATAAGCTTTATTTTTCTTATTACACAAATATATAGTGCTAGGCTATACATAGTGATTTTCTCACTTTAATAAAAATAAAAGATATATACTCATTTAAAGTGGTAAATAGATGAATTTAATTTGTTAATGAAATGTTATATAGATGATCAATATAATGAAAGTTAGTAACACTTTTGACCTCCAAAATATGCTTCTTTCTTTTGTCCTTAATGTTGTGATTTGGGCGCATTAAACCCCAAAGTTTAGAAATTATTTTAATGTAGTCCAATTGGTAACTTCTGTTAAGTTGTTAATAACGGAATTAACACGTGGGATCATATGATTTCTTTTCCACTTTTTTAGTGAGATTTTGCACAGCAATTTCGAAACTCTAGATGTTGAATTTGAAAAAGTGTTGAATTACAAAATTGTAACTATTAAAATTCTCTTCGTGATAGACTCAAAAAATTCATGATTTGGAGTCCCGAGAGAAAAAAAATATGCTTTAAAATTTAATTGAGTCGTTTTAAGTATCTTCTCTCACAAATTTAACAAAGTTAAATATTGTAACCTACTTTTCTATCTCTAACCTTACTTTCTCCATATAATTTACATTCAAATTGTTTTACACAATTTATCTGTTGCAAATTTAATGGTTATCAAATCCAATTGCGATTTGCGACCTAATTCTTCTTCTTCTTTTTTAAATATTTTTGTTTAATATTTTAAAAACTTAATTTTTTGAAATATATAATTGAGGGTGGCTAAAGTAAAACGGATGATAATGATATCCATTATTAAGTACACTTGATCAGCCGTTTTACTTTTTGTCTCCCTCAATTATATATTTCTAAAAATTAAGCTTTTAAAAGATTAAAAAATATATATATATTTTTTAAACTAAAAAAATAATTAGGCCCCATTAAATTTGCAATAGATATATTATGTAAAATGATTTGAATGTAAATTATATGGGAAAAAAATAGGTTTAGATAGAGAAAAAAAGTGGGGTTACAATTCAATATTTTTTCATAAGATACATAAAGTGATTCAAATAGTTTTAAAGCATGCATTTTTTTTCTCGGGGCTCTGTATATATCATGAATTTTTTTATCCCATCACAATAAGAATTTCAAGAACTACAATTTTGAAGTTCAATACTTTTTCAAATTTAGACATCTAGATGTTCAAACTTGCAATGTAAAATCTCATTAGAAAAGCGGAAAATAAATCATACAGATCCCACATATGAATTTGCCAAATGTGTACCTAAATTGAAACATTATGGACAAAAGTGAGACTAGTAACATTTCCAGAGGTGAAAAGTGTTACTAACTCATATAATGAATAGATTACATTCATTAATTTTTTTTTTAAAAAAAATCAACTAAAACTCTAAAAGTGACTGAAATGATTATCCAAAATTTTAGCAATCGAATATGCACACATATATATCAATTTTCTAATAAACTCACTCATAGGTTGAATAATTTTATGAAATTTGGTGAAAGTGATCTATTACTATATAGACAATCTCTACAAATTTTCAGAAAAAAAAAATTCATCAAATTACCCATCCAAATAAGATATTTTTTTTGTTAAAGTGAAATAATCCATCTTTATAGCTTAACTCAAAATACATATAAGATTATAAGTTAGCGAGCGAATAATTTGACCTTTTTTTGTTGTTATTATTCTAAATAAAAATCTGACTTTAATAAAACTATTTTGTAAATTTATCTATTTTATTTTATCATTAACACACTAATTTATCATTAAATTACCTTTCCAAGAGCATCTACATCAGTCTTATATATTTTTGTTTTGTGTAAAATTAACACAACTTGCAATTTTTTTTTGTCTCCAGCACTCTTTTAAAATATAAGTTTGTGTAAAATGATTGTATAAAATACACTTTCACTTTACAATGCCACATCATTTTTCTCTTTCTTCGTTTTTTAAATAAAATTAAAAAATATAATAACTTTAAATGAAAAATATGAATCTTAATAAAAACTATATATTTGAAATATACTCATCAATACCTACAATTCAAGATTCATTGCGACTATAAAATTATTTATAGAAAATAACAAGAAAAAATAATAATAAATTGATAGTTAACATTGTTGAAATTTTATTGGTTATTTTAAAATTTACAAAAGTATTATTGAAGCATTTTTTTTCTAGTATTCAAGCTTTTTGTAAAAGTGTGTTGACACGTATAATTTACAAGTCGATTTTAACACTACCATTAGAGATGCGCTAAGATAAGACGTAATTTTGCAAGGTCTATTATTTTCACTTGATTTTGTAATATAATTTGGTAAATCATGTGATTTATGTAATTTATGAGTATTTCTCATATAAATCTTGATATTTTAAAATTCTGTTAATTTTTTAAATCATGTGCATTACGTGATTTCAAAATGAGCTCAAAATGTTGGAATTTTGAATTCCTTATTGAATTACATAATTTGAATTTAATAAATCTCTTTTTAATCATATCTCTATCTATTATTGATGATTAAGACTTTCTCTCAAACTAAAATACATAAATAGATAAAAATTCAATTCAAACTCAACTTACACTACTTTATTTTGAAAATTTATAATTTTTTTTAAATAATACCTAATTAAATTGAAAATCACAAGATTTTAAAATAATAAAATTTTAAATATTATAATTTATCAAATCACATAAATTTTTTTCTCAAAAAAAAAACATAATTTTAAAATTTTATAAAAAAAAATCCGCAACCATAATCGATTGTGTTACATTAATTAAAAGTTATATAGCATACACCAATAGAGACAAAATATTTCCTTTCTTAATGACTCAAAGGTCATCACGGAGCGTAAAAAAAGTATTTAACGGCTAACTACGTACATTGACTTTCCCATCATAGTTTTTCTAACGTGGTAGATTGGTAGGACCCCTGTATATGTATAATGAGTATTTATAACATTAAAAAAATAAAAATTAAATTAAATCAATTTGTTTTCGCACTAGTTTTGTAGGTGCGAAAACCCACAGACTCACAGAGCATGTTGGTCTCAAAAATAAGAAAATAAAATGCCCCATTCCATTTCAATAAATTACCCAGAACTTGCGCCATGTGTGTACAAATAACTAATGATTTTTATTAGTATCTAATTTTTTTGAATATAATTCATAATTACGTAAAAGATTTTGGTACGGCTCTTTAGGCATTTACTTTTAAGAAAATATTATTTTTATTGATTTTACTTGAGACAATCATGTCGAGTTTATTAAATAATATATTTTAAAAATGTACGACCGTTAGTCCGTTAATATATTCAATATGAATACCTAGCAAATATGGCCGGTAAAATGTGTAGCATTACTTTTAGGATGCATTTGATGTGCAGGATAAAAGTGCGAGATATGATAACTTTATCTTATCACATGTTTAGCGTTTGTTAGGATTGGATATCGTGAAGGATTATTTATCCCACTAAAATTTCTTATTCCACCAAGAGGGGATTAACAAATTTCACCTAAGAGGTGGGATTGTTTTATCCTGTTCGAATGAGATTAAATAATACTATCCGACTCTTTAATCCGACGCTTCAAACACACCTTTACTTTTATGGTAAAGTGAAAGTTTGAACCGTAGTTCCTAATTGTATTCTTATTCCAAAACCATAAAAGAAAGGTTAATTTGGTAAAGGTATGTAAATTAATTAAAAAGCTCTAACCATTAGGTAGCTCACATGATTTGTTTGGTATGTAGTTATCTATTTTGGTTGCCAGAATTTGTAGTTTATTTTTTAAAATTTTATAAGGAAAAATACACAGTCATATATATATGAAATAAAATTATGATACATTAATTTCGGCAGTTTAAAAATTATATAATTTTATTTTCCCATTATGCAATTTTCTTTCCCAATCTGTTTAATTAAGAATATCGGATAGTCAGTGAAGTGATTTTTGTTTTCCCATTTGGCGTAAACACTATTAGATTGCTTTGGTTGCTCATCTAAGGCAAGAAAATTGTTGGTTACAAAGTAGGTTGGTTCATGGGGCCCTTGCCCTAACCATTTGGACTTTTGGGTGATACGCACAAGCCATTCCTACTTAGATGTTAAGATTCTTAACGGTCTGGTCGGAGCACAGGTGTTATCTTGTTGATTTTGTGTCATGCGTATGTAATTATGTTAAATTTGTTTGATTATTATTTTTTTTATGTGTCCTTATACATTTTTTTTCCTGTTTTAGTCCTCATACATTCAATTTCGTGTTAAATAAAAAAAAATTGTCATGAACAACTATTCATTCAAAAAACACGTACAGATTTCATATTATTTATTTGTTTAAATATGTAGAACGAATTAACATTATTTCTTTCTCCTATTTTGATCAACATGGGTTTTTTCTCGTAATTCTATCATTATTTATTAATGCACATCTTTCAATTAGTGCTTTAGCACCATGGTACCATTTGTATAATTAACGATGGACATCGTCAGTTTTTTTTGTTTTTTTTTTAAATTAAGGGAGGTCTAAGTCTCTCCCTTAATCCTACAAATAAAGGAAAACCCCCCACCCAACCACATGAGTCGAACCCTTGACCTCAAGACAAGGGTGGAGGTTGCCTACCACTGGGCCAACCCCTCTCCTCGACATCGTCAGTTATCAAATTAATGATTTATTGGGGATTTATTTTTCTTAAAATAAGAGAAAATAATTGAAATCCATGTCTCTCTAAAAGATTGGGTTAACAATTGCCGCCATTAGTTTAATGTCATTATGCATCCATTGTGAAGGGCAAAAAGAAAAACGTATGATTATTTAGCGGAGATAAGTTATTAATAACAATGAAAACTAATGCTTTGTTTGGGAATTTCAATTTGAAAAAAAAAAGGGAGAGAAAATTTACTATTTTTATTGTCCGAAAGTTTTTGATTGGGAAAATACAAGACAAATGGAAAAAAGGAAATTTATTTTTTAAATGAAAATCTATTGTGTTAACTATTTTGCCCTTAAAATACATAACTGGTTTTTAAAGAATCATATTTTCTCCCCTTTTCTTTTCAATTTACTAACAAGGAGGAGAGAAAGCAAAGGTCTATGAATGTTTAAACTTCCAAAGGAAGAAGGAAAATAATTATGCTTTCTCTCCCATTTTTCTTTCGAAGAATAAAAATAATTATCCTTTCTCTTCCATTTTCTTCCTTTAGTTAATACTCTCTTATTTTTTTTCTATCCTAAACTCCTAAACATTGCGTAACAAATAGTGTGGAAGAATTGGAGGATCGGAGAAAAATAACAAAAAAAATAATTTTTTAACCTTTTTACTTAGATAATGCACTTGATACTATCAATTATTTTGAAGATAAAAGTAGGAACGTGATTTAGATGAAGAGGTAATGAATGAAATGAACAAAATGAGATAATTAAATGGAAAGAGAATAAGGATCAGAGTTGTCCAGATTGTTAAAATCTGTTGTAAATCACAAGAAGTTAGTGATTCAAGTCTTCCTGCCTCTCGCTTGTAACAAAAAAATATGGAAAGCTTAGTCATCTTTTCTAAATTGGTACTTCTACAACAAATGATGATAACAATGTTATTTATTTTTATTAAGTACAAGCTAATGTTAATCGACTACGTGAAAAATTGCAAAGTTCAATCAATACAAGCACAAATTACTCTATGTGATATAGTATTATAATCAAAGTCAACGAACTTTGTTAATCCAAATTTTTATCTTTCGTCCTTAAATATCATCTGTGAGAAAATAATCATCTAAAAAAAAGGACTAAAAGACTATTATTATTTTAGGTTATCGCTCATTTTCTAAAAGCATTAAAGTGATAGGGAATATACAGACATGGTAAAACTAAATTAATTACACAGCTTTATTAGGATGATGATGGTTACAACTTACAACTATATATATATTGATTTCATTATATATATATAGGTATGCAATGTAGCATGCACCGGTTACTAACCTAACATATAACCTAATTCAATGAAAAAACCTTTTTCTTAAGTTCATGCCTGTCTCCCACTTAAAAAATGTAAGGTCAAATTCTCACCAAAATTTATTAGCAAGTCTACAAGAACCACCCTCATGGTCTCCCTAGAAAAGAAAAAAAAAGAATTTTCCCTTTTTTTAGATGAAATAAACTAAAAACCTTATTTTATTGTTGAGAAAAAAATTTCTTATTTGAGGGATTTTAGTTTTCCTTTTTTTAATATTATTTGAGGGTCAATTCTCACAAAAAAGAGTATTTAATTGCACATCAAAATTAATTTGTTGCCTTTATTAAAATAAAGTCTTAACTCCACTATTAAAAAATATATTTCTACTTACAAATATTCGAACAACTCCCACCCTCTCTCTATTCCCACTTTGATTTATTAATAAAATATAATTTTGCAAGGATCCGGAAAATTAACGTATTTGCAATGGACAAACATCCCTCAATACAGCACTCTCATTTTTTGATTTTCCATTCATCAAGATCAAATCAAAATCCCCCCTCTTTAATTTTACATTCATTCCCTCGATCACGAGGGAGCCTATACATTAAGCGCCTAAATTATCCCTCCCATTAAACACACACACAACTCTATCTCTCTCTTTCTCTCTTAAAAACATATAATTTCTAGTACCAAAACAAAAACTCTTCACTTAACTCCCCTCCCCCCCCCCCACACACACACACTCTCTCTCTCTCTCTCTAAAACTCTGTTTCTATGGCGAATTCCCCCAATTTATCACACTACCTCACATTCAGAACCACCAAGACCAACCTCTACTTCCTCGCAATCACCACCGCCCTCTGCTCTGCTTTTTACCTCATCGGAATCTGGCACCACGGCGGCGCCACAGCCGGAATTTCAGTCACCTCCGCCGTCTCCTGCAGCCTAGCCCCAAAAAACTACACGACCCAATTCCCCGAACCCCTCGATTTCGCCACCCACCACCCCGCCACCCTCTCCCCCGAGGCGAGTGTAAAACACGCGCCGCCGTGCAACCCCAGTTACAGCGAGTATACGCCGTGCGAGGACCCCGGCCGGTCTCTAAAATTCGAAAGGGACCGGTTGATATACAGGGAGAGGCATTGTCCGGGAAAAAATGAGGTTCTGAAGTGTAGGATCCCGGCACCGTACGGTTACCGGTCGCCGTTCCGGTGGCCAGAGAGTAGGGACTCTGTTTGGTACGCGAACGTGCCGCACAAGCATTTGACGGTCGAGAAGGCGGTTCAGAATTGGGTCCGGTTCGAAGGGGACCGGTTCAGGTTCCCGGGGGGTGGGACCATGTTTCCACGTGGCGCTGATGTGTATATTAATGAAATAGGGAAGCTGATTAATCTCAGAGATGGTTCTATTAGGACCGCCATTGATACCGGTTGCGGGGTATGTCCATAACTTTTCATTTTTTTTTCTCTCAAACACACACACACACACACATGTATATATATATATATATACACACGCACTAGACAACATATGGAGTACTATCCATGTGTTCCTCAAGAGTAAGGGTTTGATTTCATATGAAAATTTGAGTGATAAAATAAAAATTTCAAAAATAATACTCAAACTTCAGTTACAGTAGAAATGTCTCTTTTCTTGATGTTTACTACGTAAACACATTTGGTATTGACGCGTTACTTTGGGACCTATCATTCATCGATGAGTTCACTGTATTTAGGTCGGTGTCAATTATGTTTCTGAAATTAATACCTATATATTGTTATTTTTTTTATTTTTATTTTTTGTGTGTATAGCATTTCTATATAAAGAACTGATTTTTACCTAGCTACTGTGTGGTTGGAAAGAAATTAAAAGAGAGAGAAATTTAATTTATGCAACAACTAAAATTGGTAATTAGGCTGGCTAAACAGCTAGAGCTGGAGTCTGCAATTTCCACTGTATATATTGTGCTCCTTCCGGAACTTCAAAAGCTCTTTGAATTGCCATAATAATAAAGAAAAGGAAAGAATGGTTTATCTATCTATCTATCTATCTATCTATATTATACAAAAGTCAATTGTACACATTTAAGTGTTTATCTTTGAACTTGTCAACTTTTATGCACTAAAAATAGTGTTAATTATTCACTAATAATATTTCCTTTTATTTATTTTAAATTAGATAATAATGCCTCATATCAACATAAAACAAGAAAAGATAATGGATCTTATTGGACAGTTTGCTTATTGGTGGAATATATAATAGAAATTTGATTAAAATGTTATTTTTCCTTCATAAATTTACTAAGGAAATAAAATAAGAACATCAAATTCATATTTGTTGATTATTTTCAAGTGAAGATTACGGTCTACTTTCATTGATTAATGCATTAATATAATAAAGACCCGTAATAATTATTTATTTCTTATTTTAATACATCTCTATATCGATTAAAATGAAAGGTCATTTAATTCTCAACCGAAAATAATCTAGAATTTGTAAAGTGGGCGATATTAATTTGTTGCTGAAAATGGTGGATCCTTTGGTTAAATTCGGGAAGTTCGCATTATTCCTTTCTTTACACTCACTAACAATTTAGTATTCAAAGGGAATAGTCATATAAAATATGGGGAATATTAGAATGAATGAATAACTTACTTTCCTTCCTTCCCACTCTATGTTTGGAGTGAGTCTGAAAAAGTTGCAACCGCATAAAGAATTTACTCGAACCTCTAGAAATATATATACATACATATAAATATGTATTAGTGATAGAGTTGTTGTGCCTGTCGGCACATGGGTCGGGCCCGTTGGTCCACGCACATTGTAACGATATTGTTTCAAATTTAAATATTTTTGGACCACATGTATAAGGTTTTAACTTAAAATGTCTTGTTATTATGTAAGAATTCTCCCCCACTTATATATTCATGTTGAGTTTTACAATTTTTTCATGTATAATCAATGGTTTGAACCAACTATTCTTATCAAGAGTTTTATACATATATGCTTAATGATAAAGACCCGAAAATTGAACTAATTGCTCTACATGCCAACCAATACATACAGCAAGGAATATCATCTAAGTCTAAATTTTAATAATACAACGATGTACGTGCGTATGTATCCTACATGTACGTGCTTTGGAGAAGTATTGGGGAGTGTTGTATTTAGTGCAAGCACTTTTTCCTAAGGCAGCAAAAAGAAAGCACTTTTCTTAGGATATATTGTCTCTCCCTCCTTCAGTGGATTTGGCATAATTTTCCGAACAGCTAAAATCCAATTGAATTAATTTGTTCACTATAGGCAGTCCAGACTTGACGCATGTGAGATAAAAACCTTTTTGTTTTAAATTATTTTATAAAAGCTTTTCAGTTAGTTCAGTAGGCTGTTTGTTCCTAGCCCTTATCAAACTTTTGAAATTAAAAAGGTAAATTTACATATGTCAGATCTGTTCCGTGTTTGTCCTTTTCTTATTATATCCCAAGAACAGACAAGTAAGCTGTTTGCTTACTAAATCTCAACTATATAATGAGTGCCTATTTTTTTCAAATTTAATTATTTTTATTTTGTATTCTTTTTTGTGAAATTTTGAAACAAAAATTCTGCTTAAAACTGGTTTGATTTGGGTTTTAAAAAAAAAATCAAGATTTAGATTCGAAGAAAGTTTCACTCCTCGTATCTAACATACCTTTTTATTTCATGTGCCTGATTTTTGTTTTCTTATTATTTCTAAAATATCATTCTTCATGCATGTAATCAAAATAGAAACACTCACACACACAAAAATTAACCTTAGTGAAGACATGTAAATAATCTGAATAATTTTTATTTTTTTTAACATAATAGAAATAAATTTTAAATTGTAATAAAAATATTAGAATTTTATTTTTGCAGGTTGCAAGCTGGGGAGGTTACCTTTTATCCAGGAACATAATAGCAATGTCATTTGCACCAAGAGACACACATGAAGCCCAAGTTCAGTTTGCACTCGAAAGAGGAATCCCTGCCTTAATTGGTGTAATTGCTTCGAAAAGGCTACCTTACCCCTCGAGAGCTTTTGATATGGCCCATTGTTCTCGTTGCCTCATTCCTTGGGGCCTCTATGGTAAATTCCATTATTTTTACAAAAAATGCATGCCACTCACTCTCCTATGCCAAGACTGAAGAGTACGTGCCTATAAAAACAGTCTTACAGAAAAGTTTAGATTTGTTGATCCTTGGCTATCCTACTGGCACATTAAATAAGTTAAGATCCATTCGTATGTTTATAAATAATTTAATACAACATATTAACTTTCAAGATATTATAAATATGATCAATCTTTATGGGTCTCCAAATGTATTGACTACATAGAGACGTCATTAAAAATCCGGTCCATGTATAAAATTATATGTACTAGAGACGGACTCTCTTTATATATGTATTTAAAGTTTTTTACCGAAAAAACAATTAAACAGGAATATATTTAATGTAGTCAAATTTGATTTAATTGTTGGATCTTTAATTGATCAGATGGACAGTATTTAATTGAAGTTGATCGGATTTTACGGCCGGGAGGATATTGGATTTTGTCTGGACCACCAATTAATTGGGAGAACCGGTGGAAAGGGTGGGATAGAACGCCTGAGGATCTGAAAGCTGAGCAAAACGTAATTGAGAGTATAGCCAAAAGCCTGTGTTGGAAGAAAGTGGTGCAAAAGGGAGAACTTGCCGTTTGGCAAAAACCCACTAATCACGTACACTGTAAAATCAATCGCAAGGTTTTCAAGAAACCCCAATTCTGCCAAGGTCAAGATCCTGACGCAGCATGGTAATCTCAATTTCTTTTAAATTAATTTAATAGTAATTCAAAGCCGGCACCTTACCTTGAGATTGTTTATGTAACTTTATGTGAATTAAATAATACTACAATCAACTATAATAGAGCAGCTTAGTGACTACCCATTCAAGGTTTAAAAAACTGGGTTTAACTGGGAGTTTTTCAAGTCGAGTCACAGCAGATACAAAGTCTCTGGAAGCTAGTGATTAGCACTCTCCACGCGAAAAGGGATTTGTCGAGATGCACTAAAGCTGGCTCGAACATCCTTAACATAGATAAAAAAAAATAAAAATTAATGCTACAAGAACCCACACAAAAAATTGAATAAACTAAACTCCGTTTGATAACAAGATAAATCATGAAAATAACAATAATTAATTTTTGTGACAAGTTGAAAAATAAGTTTAGTCATGTGATAAGACTGCATATTATGATTAGTTTTATGAGTAGTTATCCTCAATTTTTTTTTGAAGAAAATTTTTCTTCCTTCAGTCCATAGATTTTTTTTTTTAATACAAGCGATTGATAGATACGGATGGTTCTTTGGAGAAGGGGAGGGGATTTGAGACGTGACATTTGTGAATTATCACACTCTTAACCACTAAGCCAAAGCAAAATCTACCATCCAAATAATTTTTCCCACAAAAAATGCAAAAATGTAAGAAAAAAATTCAATTTATTTTCTAATTTTTTTATAAAAAATAATTATTTTTACTACTATTTTTTGTTTTGTTATTAGACGGGGACAAAGGAAAAAGAGGGAAAAAAAAGGAAGGGTGAAGTCTTCTATGTTTTAGAACACTTTTGCGGTGATACTAAAACCAGCTTGATGGTAAAGGATAAAAATAATGTCACTTCTATGTTTCTTACTTGGCCAGTTAAATTTTCTCTCATACTTTCCATCTTTTGTAGTTTTAGTGTTTAATTTCATTAGTTTATGATGAAATTAATTTTCATGATACAACTAGATTTAGCTAAATTTTTATAACACTAGGAAAGGATTTTCAGTTTTTCACCTGGAGCTTTTATTGTAAAGGATTTTGTTATGTACAAAAATTACAAAGAGATCAATTGTTTTTGTTATTTTGCATCTCAAGATTCATAAATGTAGTTTGACATCACATACCATGTCATTTGCAGGTACACAAAATTAGACACATGTTTAACTCCCCTACCAGAAGTATCCGACATTAAAGAAATTGCCGGTGGCGGGCCACTAGCGAAGTGGCCAGAGAGATTGACGGCAGTGCCACCGCGTATTATTAGCGGGAACATAAAGGGAATTACGCTGGAAATATTTGAGAATGACACAAATTTGTGGAAGAAGAGAGTGCTACACTACAAGGACTTAGACTATCAACTAGCGGAGAGTGGAAGGTACCGTAATTTGCTTGATATGAACTCTCACTTGGGCGGTTTTGCGGCTGCACTTGTTGATGACCCCGTTTGGGTTATGAATGTCGTCCCCGTTGAGGCTCAGGTCAACACACTTGGAGTTGTTTATGAGCGTGGTTTAATTGGAACTTATCAAAATTGGTAAGGTTTCTAATTTTATCTAGTAATTGTGAAATTACATTTTTATATTTTTTGTGATTCTTTTCTTCATTGATCTTAAAATTCCACTAGTTTATTATTGTGTACAGGGAGTATCTTAATTTTTTAATCTTTGAATACTGAACAATGAATACTTGTTTATACGCGATTTCTACTTTCTTATTGCTTTTGCAGTAAAATCCCGAATATCCATAAATTCGAACTAACAAATAATTTTGATTTATAGGTGCGAGGCAATGTCTACTTACCCAAGAACATACGATTTCATTCACGCGGATTCAATTTTCACCCTCTACAAAGACAGGTAAATTCCCAAACAAATATATATATGCAATCATTTCAATTTTCACCCGGAAATTTAACCATTGTCACAGATGCGAAATGGAAGATATTCTACTAGAAATGGACCGAATATTGCGGCCACAAGGCAGTGTAATTATCAGAGACGATGTCGACATTTTGGTGAATGCGAAGAGTATAGTTGATGGTCTTGAATGGGAGAGTAAAATGGTTGATAATGAAGGTGGACCTCATGTTAGAGAAAAGCTTCTAATTGCTGTGAAGAAATATTGGACTTCACCATTAAATCAACAGGGGAGTAGCAATACAGATTCCTAAATTTATTTATTTTCGAACCTTGATTGATTTATGATATGCTAAAAGGAAAAAAAGGAAAATTTTATGTTAATAATTGTTTCAAAAGGGATATTTAATTTTTGGCCCTCAATTTTGGGCATCATAGGCTCCGTTTGATAACATGTAAACAAAAAATAAAAACACTTGATTTTGTAAGCAGGTTGAAAATAAGTTGAGGCATGTGATAAGATATTTTTCATTTCATGCTCATTTTATGAGTAGATGTCCTTCACCCTTCATAAATTTTTATGGATATTTTTTCTTGCTTAGCCGCCCAAGAAAATTTCTTTATAGAAAAAGCCACATAATAAGAAGATATTACACTACATGTCTTAACTTACTTTTTAATTTTTGACAAAAGTCAAATAATTTTTTTTTCCGTGTTGTTATCAAATGGACCCATAGTGTTTAATACATAGATATTCACTAACCGAGTATTTGAATTTTCAATTTTATGGGAGGATGGTTTAAAAACCAATGCTTTTTCTTTTTAGCTTTTCATATCATTATGAGATACTGCATTTAGCGAAGAATATAGTCACGAGATGCTAATTGCATATGTCTATTGTAGATATTGTGAAACATTATTTGCCAGGTACGACATCTTTTAAAAGAAAGTTGCGGATTAAATTTTTATCTCAAGGACAAGATCTTAATTTTTTTCAGCTAATTTCCCATTGGTTTTTCTGTTTAAAGTTTTACACACGATGGTTGTGATGGACAAACTAATGTTTGAAACGTCACTCCTAATTAGAGGCGTTTAAATGAAAATGCAATTCTTATGTCAAAAAATTGAAGTATAACTCTCTATTTCAAACAAGCGAAATATGACATAATTCACTACATATATAATTTCCCCAGTTAAAAATTGTAGATTTATGTTTACATATTTTAAACAAATTAAAGGTTAACTCGAGATAGGAAGTAAATGGTTAGATAGGGCGAGAAGATAAATTAAGCTTTTTAAGTTTGACTTGTAATCGTTTTGGTAGAAGTTTGTTTCAGATTCGAACCAAACTCGAGCACATTTCAAAATTTGACTTGTTAATGACAAATTCAAATATTCAATAGATCAAAATGTCTTAAAAACCAAACTTGAATATCGTTCGACTCGTCTAGTTTAGAGCGTTATAAAGCAAAGGCACTTCTCTTATTTTACATTGAAGTATTGTGGAGCATATGGGGCCTGGACGCCTGGTAGTGGTCATGTCCAGGCAATTTGCGGGTCAATTTTTCGGGCCTTGAAGCCCACTTTGGAAATTAGGATTAAACACGTCCAAACTCGACTCATGAACATAAAAATTAACATTTTTGGAGCCCCCAAAAGATGTTTCAAATTTTCAGAGGTTAACACAAATGGCCTAAACATTTTTTGAATGCAATTTCTTAATTTTTTTATAAAAGAATGCGATTTTTATAAATATTGTATTTGTGGGGGTTAAAAATGAAGTTCTCATTCAAGCCAAATGTTTTTGGTCCAAACCCAAGTATGCAAGATGTTTTAGGGCCAAGCTCAAGTATAATACGAGGACTACAACGGTTAAAAGAAATCCAGAATCTTTGGTCGAGTACAATTGCTCAAGCCGAGTATATCTTGGGAGTTGGAGATGATGAAAGTGTCAATATGGTCGATTCAGCAAACAAGGATAGGACATCTGTACCCACAAACATGTTTAGCGCTCCTTGCTGAGATGGGTGCCTGAGCGAATGGCTAATGGACATCTGTAAAGTGGAAAGTTAATTATAGATGATGATATACCCGCACGTGAAAAGTACTAAATTAATACCCAAGTTATACCCTTAATAGTCCTTTTATTATTATCCTAATGAGCATTGTGACCTTATATCTATACGTATAAATAGAAACAGATAGCTCATTTGGCAGAGATCCAATTTTCATTATTCTACACTCATTCTCACATATTCTTTCTAAGAGAAAACCATCACTACCATAATTACTTTCAGTCGGACCATTAAATCCAGTGAAGAACACATAAACACACCCCCCCCCGGGAAGGACGTACTATCGGATTGGGTATAATAGCCACTGGAGGAACCTATCCCACAATCAGCCTCAACTTTCCTCTTCTTACAATTTTACTGTTCAAATTCGTCACATTTGTTACATCTGGTTGCCAAATTTGTTACTCCATGCCCATTCTCTCTTTATTGGCGATGGTCAAATTTCTACCACCCATAGTATTGTTTTAGTATTTTTAGTATTCTCAGCACAAATAAATCTTAGTATTGGAGCCAAAAAAAGATTAGTATTTATGTCGAAAAATACTAATATTTACCTTACAATATCTAAGTACTCACCACAAGTAGATACTAAAAAAAGTCTCTTTAAGGACTAGATCCTTTAAATTTTTTTTTTTTTTCAAACTTAGGAACTTGATTTTAAATACACCCAAAGATACTAAGATTATCAAAAAAAAATAACATTTTTTGTTTGGGTATAACTAAAACACTTTAAATGAGTACTTTAGAATTTTAATAAGATCTAGATTTTTTTTTGTACTTTTAACACTTTATTTATATTTGTGATATGTTTTATAATGTTAAAAAATTTAGTTGGTGTGCCAACAGCTATACAATTTTTTGTTTTTGAAAAATTATCATTAGAAGTAACCAAAAGGCTTTTCATGTTTTTCTATAATATGAAACAATACCATAGCCAAGATTAATTAATTTTTTGACCATGGACTAATCCAACGGTCATAATATAATTTATTTTTGCTTGTAAGAGAAGTCTTGAGTTTAAATCAACTCCTCAACTTAACTACCTTACTTTTTCTTTAGAAGTTAAATTATCTATTTGAATTTGAAAAGAAATAGTATTAACAAATAATTTCTACTTCTTTTCTAATACAGTCGATGACTCGGTACAATATCAATGATATAATTTTAATCAATTTTATTTAATTTTACTACCACCACAATAAAATTTGGACAACTGCTATTTGTAACTAGGTGAACTACAACTACCACAATAGTTTAATATAACAAAATACTTCGATACTACATTTATATAGATTAAACTACTAACTTTTTATTACAAGAACAAAGAAGTGCCAAAGTAAATACAAGGTGCAATATTTTTTACTTTTTCTTACTAGAAAAAAGAGAAATCGAAAACTTGTTCCTTTTTTTTTTTTTTTTGTACAAGAAGGGCCGAAGTAGCCCTACTAAACAAACATATCAGTATTACAAGCTCCCGTACAGTGGGAGGCATTTCTTCTAACAAAGGTAGCCCAAATTCGTTACCATAAATGATAGCAAATCTAGCTGAGACATGCTATTGCAAGAATGCACCTCGATCATCAGAAAAACCATAAAATAAATTTAACTACTTTGGAGGAGTCCGATTCTATAACTACCCGAAGCAAAAATCCAAAACTATCAAATGTAAAACATATATTATTATATGGGGTGGCGATGCATGCTTCCATACTTTATGGTATCATCAACAGATTCTTCACCATCACCATGTCATGTGTTCGCTCTATCTCAAACTTCGTATTATATTATATTGGTTACAAAGAACTTTTTTATCACTCTATCTCAAACTTCACAAAATTACTTTAAACACACTGTTTGTGTTTCCAATCCACAGACGCCTTCACATTTCAGATCTTCAAACCCTAATCATCACATGTATATACAATATAATATATATACACATAAATACATGAAATCATACATTCAATTTACACAATTAGATCTTGAATTGTTGTACTGCATATATATATACGTACATACACATACAAAATAATACATTCAATTTACATATGTATACTTTCCTTTTTACCTTAAAGCATACTACGAAGCAATGGCGTTGCTTCCACCTCCTCACAGTGGCGGTTTTCGCCTCCTTGTTCATCTTATTCCTCACAATGTTCATTCCACTCCAGTTCACGAAGGATCCGAAGCAGCACCACCGGCTGATGGTGGAGACAGTGCAGGTGCAGAGTATAGATCGAGTCAGTGCACCGCTGAGGCGGTAGATCATATGCGGTACGTTCAGTGTTCAATATGAAGCATTCAGATTTTAAAAAAATAAATGGCCCATTAGTGATTGCTATCATGGTTGATTTGTACATTGTGAACACAATCTGATTTGATGTTAGATTATGAGATAACAAAGAGAAATTTTCTCAAATTTAGTGACGTATAACTTTTAATTTTGCTTCCTTGGTGAAATAATAGCTTGATCTTGGCTCTTTGGAGTCTGGTGAAAAGAACATTGACATATACGATTATTGGCTGAACTTTTTCTTTAATATAACAAAAATTAGAAGGTCTAAGTCTCTTTCTTTTAATACAATAGTAACAAAAATCCCTCCGCCCCGAATGAGACTTAAACTCAAGACCTCTCCTGAATTCTGGTGGCGGGTGCAGTAAACTTGATTTGTGTAGCAGTAAACTTTTGATCAATCCACCCATTAGATGAAAACCACAATTCACCCTAAGGAATTGTTGTCAGCAGACTTCTCTGTATTTAAATTGAGTTGATGATTTTTAGCTAATATAATCAATGGAGATGGTTTATATATTTGTTGAACAAGTCAAGGAAGAAAACTAAATCTTCAAATACACAGTTGTAATTAATGTGTCACAATACTCACCATGTGAAAGAATAATTCTGGAGGGCAAGATTGTGACTCAAATGACCTATCAGCGCATTGGTTGGTTAGTAGGAGGAGTGATAAGTGTTAGTAGTTACCCGGCCCATTGAGAACTTAAATTACATTCGAGGTAGAGCAAAACTTTCATGGCTTGGACAACCACTCGCCACGTCATCCGGCTCGATTTTTTTAGTCCTTCTATAATTACTTAACATAAAAAAACTCATGCTATTAATTATAAGATGGAAATATAACATTTGTATAAACTTCACCAAGCCACTAATTAGTGGTTATATAGTTTCTTTTTTTTTTTTTCAACCAGATGTGCAGATATGGCATGATAATTATCATACAATAAAATAACCAACATAAAAGGCCCTCGGGGATGGATGGAAAGAGAAGGCCATATTTCATCTTTCCTGCTGGCGGCACCATGTTTCCAGATAGAGTGGTGCAGTATATTGAGAAACTTGCACAGTATATTCTTGTTTTTGTTGGAATTCTGAGGACAACTCTTAATTTGGGATACGGGGTAATAGTTTTTTTTTTTTTGAAGACCAAATTGTCCGATATTCTTGCATATTGCCAGTTTTGGGGGTTACCTAATAGCTGAAGAAATATTAACCCTCTCTTTTGCTCCAAGAGATTCCCCTAAATCCTAAATACAATTTGGTTTATAAAGAAGGGTGCCAACTTTTGTTGCGATGCTAGCTCTTGGCACTCACAGACTACCATTTTCAGTTTTCTCGTTTGACTTAGTACACTGCTCTCGATCTTTGATCCTTTTATGGCATATAGTGAGTATTTTTTATTTTTTTTTTATAACTTGTGGCATGTATTGTTGATTTGTTGTACATTTTTGTAATCTCCTTTATGCATCCAAACTAAAGGAAGGTTTTCTTTTTACAGATGCAAGATATTTTATTTATGTAAACGTTTGAAACCTTAAATTTTACATTTGAAGAATAAGAAGATCTCTTAAGACATGTAAACAAAATATAAAGAGTGTCTCAAAAATCTCAAAAATTGATTCTAACGTTTTTTTTTATTTTTTGCTTAAAAAAACTCTTTAGAATCATGTATTTTTGTCTCAAACCAATATGTTATGTTTATAGAAAAATACTGAATCAACATACTCTTCGAAATATGTTTAAAACACTTAAAAATGAATTATTGCGACAAAAAAGCGGGTATAGGAATTGTTGCCTTTTACGACGTTTCTCGGCTTTTTACAACGCCTTTTGATTTTTCTCTATTTTGCACATTTTTCCTCGTTTTAAGTATGTTCAAACTCCGATTCGATCAAAATTTCAAAGGCAACGTCGACGTCGACGAGACTTCTTGGATTTTGGCAAAATTCGGTAAAAATACTTAAAATCAAATTTGATTTAAAAGACTTTTGATTTCAATTTTAACGCTTAATCACCACCTTTATTTTGAATTAAACATATAACCAACTTACCTCAAATCCTAAATTATATACGATGTATCCGGTAAGTTCGGCGAGCTTCTGTTTGATAGCAACATGGAAAATGAAAATAAAAATAACAAATTTGAGTGAGAAGATGGAAAATAAGTTGAGGCATATGGTGAGATACTCTCCATCTCATACTCATTTTTGTGAGTATATGTACTCCATCCTCCTTTAATATTTTGTGAAAAAATTTTCTCCCTCATCACTCAAAGAAAATTTTTTCATGGAAAAAAGCAAAAAGCAAGAGTTAATCTCACCACATCCTTCAACTTATTTTCCATCTTCTCACCTAAATTAGTTATTTTTCTTTTCATTTTCCATGTTGCTATCAAACGGAGCCTTAGAGTAATTAATATGGTTGTAAAATTTGTCATACAGATGAACTCCATAAACTCTACCGAATTAGCAAATTGGTTTTGTCATATGTATATACTAGATTCTTGCACATGCACGGATTAAGTGATGTAAAAGAAACAAATTTAAAAGGTAATAAGCGACCCAATAGTTAAAGTGCCGTATAATCCTTGTAAGCATAGGGGTTCAAACTCTATATCTTATACTAAGAATTTTTTATTTTTTTTAAGATTAAAAGTGTGCAAAGGCGAGATTGAAAGATCAAAAACTTAATACGGTTTCAACAACCGACGAATTGCTTTTCGAGAAGATACTCCAATTCAAATTGATTCTTATTTTCCTAGCATATAATTGGCAAACTTCTCCCAAAATCTACACATTGGTAGGCCAGGCAACAGCAACCCAGCCCACCAACCTGAATTATTTAACGTGGGCCCATTCTCAGCCCGGATTAACCCATTAATTGCCGAAATAGTACTTTGGTTGCATGTATTTATTTGGGATACAATTATATAGCTGTATTTATTTTATTTTTTTTGAGAAGCTGTATTTTTTATTATTGATTAAATTAAATATTAATAATTTATGTCAAAAAATAATACCAAGTCAAAGTAAAACTTTTAATTTGCGATGGACAGTATCTTAATTTGAAAATTTAAGTAATGACATTTTTGTTAGAAGAATTGTCTTTGTACTATGTTACTTGTTTATTTTAAATACAATTAGCAGCATATTTACAAACATAAGCACTCATTCATACGGATTTTTTTGCTACGAATATTTCTTATTGACTCTTTAACATCCCAGTGCACTCACGCATTTTAAGTGCTATGTAAATATCAAAGTTGTGATATATGTTTTCACTTAAGTCAGAGGTGCCTTTAAGAGCAATAATTAAATGAATTTGACCTAAAATAGATCAGCTGCCGTTTTATAATAAGAATTATAGATCAGCTGCCTTCAAGAGCAATAATTAAATGAATTTCACTCAAAATGGGGATCCTTTAACCAAAAAAAAATCATTAGAAATAAATTTGGCCAACCCATGGATAACCGAATTACCTTTTCTTTTCACCAAAAATAAAAAAATATTCTTAGGCCTAACCGATGAATATCAGCAACAAAAGTACCACCCCGTCAACTGGCCCATCTTAGTAAAGACCAAATTGCATTCATAACAAACACCTTCATGCAAACATTTTTTAATCAACCTTCAATAGTAAATTTTAATGTTTTGAATACTGCTTATTCCACTAACAATTCTTTACTCAAGAATTTGCTTAACACTACGTAAAACTCACCTCTGTGATCTCGATCGAATCACCACAAGGACCCTAATTCTATTCAGCTCCTTAGTACAACACGCGTCAAAATTAACCTTGTAAAAATTAGGAGGTGGATCAACCTACCCATTTAGTAGGAATCGGGTCCAAAAATAACCAAGAAGAGCCATTAGCATTTATAAAATATTGTAAAAGGGCCTCCACCCTATCAATAATATCACATACTAACCACAAAGTATTATCATGCACCGCTAGCTATATCAGCTACGCTATTATAAATATCAACTCATTAACATACCTTTGAATTTCCCATACCGCTTTCAACCATTCCCAACCTTCAGCTACAGCCCAAACCCGGTGCCCCATCAAAAGACACGAAGCTATCCAAATCTGCCTCACATTAACGCAATCTTGAAGCGCATGGACCGTTGTCTCACACTTAGATTAATTGCTAATTTTATACAATGTAATATCTCAATAAATTCAATATTATCTTAAAAAGGGACAAAATAAACGTTGAAATTGCATTTGTATGTCATAGTGATTGCCAGCGAAAATCAGCATACCAGGATTTTGATTAATTTGAGCAGGCAAAACATAATAAGGATGTGATTAAAATGGGTGTGAAATTAGTTTGAAGATGTGAAAGGCCATCCTCACCAGCATATCATCAAATCTTCTCTATAGCTTTTACACTGAATTATTGGTATGGACCCTTGTCCGCCATCTTTGTGGAATATACAATTTGAGTCGGTGGGGGTACGTGAATATAATTCATAATTATTGATAAATTTCATTTCATTGTGTAAATATCATACTGGCAAACTGTTGTTGCATGCTTAAAAAGGATGGAGATAAATATCATAAATTTAAGTACAACACCCCCACACCTTAAAAAGGAAAGCAAAAGCCCGCAGAAATGGAGATATACAAATTAAAACCACTAGTTTAGTCTATGTCAAGTTCTAGTTTTTGACAGTCATTTCTATTTTTTAAGAACAACTTAATTTGTTTCCACTGTGAACGCGAAGAATCATTTATCTAATAACCGACAATTTCTTTTCCAAGTTATTATTAATTAATGTGAAACTTGCGAATTCTCACTAGTTGAGAGTTGCAATGATAATTTGGTAGTTAAAGTGGGCTTTCTATAAATATTTCTTGAGTAATATTATATTTGGACATTTAACGACAAACATAATTTTAAATTGGACACTTAATTATATGTAATTCCATTTAACTCACCCAACAATTTTTTTTTTTGACAACCAAATAACCACTTATGTTAAATCAAAGGTCATAATATCTAGAATTAAGGGAGGGTGAACAAACTCCCAACACCCTATGTCAAACACAAAACCAGCAGCACTTAGAATGGCATGAACAGTTTGATTCGCTGAACTACGAATAAAAGAAAAAGAAGAACAATTCCCTAAGTCCTTGGCTAAGACTTTACAATCCTTAACAATCATACCAAAATACGAAGAAGCACTAAAAATCCCACAGATCGCATTAATTAACATAAGCGAATCCGATTCTACTGTCACATTTGAGAGATTCATTTCCTTCAACCAACTTAGAGCTTCATGGTAGCTTAATGCTTCGGCTAGTTGAGGATCAGAAGGTGCCGGAAACAAGCCATTGTGAGCTTTTATTAACAACCCTGCCGAATTCCTAATAACAATTCCATAGCCGATTCTCCTATTCGATTTAAAAATAGCAGCATCGACATTACACTTTAAAAAGGCTTCATTCAGTTTGACCCGTTTTAAGGACCCTTTCGAGGAAGGCGAACCCGGGGTATCGTCCCTACCGGAGCGAAAGGCCTGCCACTGTTGAAGAGTACCCGCTGCCAAACCCAAAATTGTTGCTTTATTTAATTTATTCACATTCCAAACAAGATTATTGCGCGATTCCATATAGCCCACATTACCATTGTTGCAACACCCATATCTTCTGCATTAAAAAGCCCATTCATCATGTTCCACCATAAAGAAAGATTCCCAGCTAAACGATGGTTATCACCTAAATGCGATAATCTTCATACATGTCGAGCAGTTACACAACTAACCAATATATGAAATGACGTTTCATAGTTGAGCTTACACACCAGGCATATCAAGGGGGTATCAACCATTCTAGAAGTTAAAGCAATTAACGTAAAGAGGCAACCAATAATTACGGGCCAAACAAAGGTACGAGTTTTATGAGGAATTTACAAACGCTATAAAGATTTCCAATTGATCAAGCCTACAAAATGAGCTTATTAACTTCAGTTCTTAGTTAAACATCTATACATGTTCTTTACAGTGTAAACCCCCTTCACGTTGACTAGCCACTGCCATTGATCCACTTCTTCACTTAAACTCAGATGAATTTTTTGAATTAAGCCCTATCCCTTAGAGAAAAAATATCATTCACTAAATCTATATGCCACCCTCTTTCACCTTCCATACGCTAAGAGCCAATGTAATTCATTTCTCGGAAGCATAATTTCTATAAACGGATTACGCGCATCGAATAGCCATGGATCATAGAAAACCTTGATGTCATTACGCTCCCTATAGTAAAACAGGCTTTGTGTCACGGGTTGCCTCCCAACAGCACTCGTGACTGACTACACTGCACCAACATCGTGCACGCGCCTGAGCGCAGCACGGCCCAACAAGAGATCCAGCACGAGCACAACCAGGTCGTCAAGCATCATCTAGTTTTAGACTTGTGCTTAGGCTAGCTTTTTGGAGAATTGTATTCTCATATGTAAATACTGTTTCCATATAAATAGATCTAGGAATTTCCTTTGTAATCGCATTTTCCTTTCCGTTGTAATCATGTTCTTGTAACTTGTGTGAGCCAACGTGCACTGCTACCACTTTGGTATTTTCATTAAGTGGTTATATGTGGAGATAAGACTATTTGCCTCACACCCGAATTGCCTACCAGTGCACGTTGTCTAGCACTCTGTTTCAAGCTCTTACTTTCTTTCATATTGTAATAGCTTTTCATGTAATCAAGTTTAATGCAATGAAGTGATTTCAATTTATGCTCAAGCTCTTTTCAAATTACTGTTGTTGCATGTTGTTCGTTGATTGTAATTAAGATTCGATTGAACTCGACCGGGCTATCGGTTAGCACGGTCGCTCACGCGGCCTCCTTTGTGCCATCAAAGGACGCCCTGTGACACTTTGCTACGAATTAGATCTTGCGCTGCAAAAACACTATTCCACACATAACTCGGACTGGACGCCAATTTCGCGTCTAAAAAATAACCATTAGAGAAGTATGAGGCCTTGAAAATTTGATACTTAAGGGAATTAAGGCATGTAAGTAACCGCCGCACCTACTTCACCACCATAGCTATATTAAAATCATAGAGTCTCATAAACCCAAGCCCTCCACACCCCTTAAGACCACATTTCCGATCCCTAGCTAACCAATTAATTCCATGATTCTCCTCATCCGAATTATCCCACCAAAAGGAATTCATCTTTCTCTTTAACTCTGCACACAACATCTTGGGAATAACAAACACTAGCAATATATAAGATGGAATAGCTTGAATAACAGTCTTGAGGAGCACTTCCTTACCCACTCTATTACGCTTCCTATAGTAAGACAGGCTTTGCTACGAATTAGATCTTGTGCTGCAAAAATACTATTCCACGCATAACTCGGATTGGACGCCAATTTCGCGTCTAAAAAATAACCATTAGGGAAGTACGAGGCCTTAAAAATTTGAGCCTTAAGGGAATTAAGGCATGTAAGTAGCCGCCGCACCTACTTCGCCACCATAGCTATATTAAAATCATAGAGTCTCGTAAACCCAAGCCCTCCACACCCTTTAAGACCACATTGCCAATCCCAAGTTAACCAATTAATTCCACGATTCTCTTCATCTGAATTATCCCACCAAAAGGAATTCACTATTCTCTTTAACTCTGCACATAACATCTTGGGAATAACGAACACTAGCAATATATAAGATGGAATAGCTTGAACAACAGTCTTGAGGAGTACTTCCTTACCCGCTCTAGAAAACATCTTATTCCTTTCATTTGTTCTGCCCAACCAAAGAAGGCAATCCAAGATATTTGTCGTGATTGAAAATTTCTTAAACTTGCTAAAATAGACCGATGATTTCTGAAAATTGATCTTTTGGCCTAAAGCTTTTTCATACAGCAATAAACATTGTTTGAGCATTCTACACTCCTCCATATTAGCACGAAAGAAAATGAAGATGTCATCTTTACATAAAATATGAGAAACCTCTGGCGCCGATCTAGCAACTCGGCACCAATGTATAAGGCCATTACTAACGTAGCCATGAAGAAGATTAGATAGGCATTTTACACACAAAATAAAAAGATGCGGACTTATTGGATCACCTTGCCTTAGACCCCGTTGTGGCTTTATCGGACTAATTTCCTTACCATTATAAATAACAATGTACTCTACAGTCGTCACACAACGCATCACTAACTTGATCCATCTTTTGTCAAACCTAAGAGTGCACACCATTGACCGAAAAAACTTCCATTCAATATGGTCATAAGCTTTTGACATATCAAGTTTCAAATAAGCAACCCCATTATTTCCTTGACTTTTTCTCTTTAAAAAATGACCAATCTCATAAGCCACTATCATATTATCCGTAATAAAACGATTCGAAACAAAAGCACTGTGAGATTCTGAAGTAATACTCGGCAATATCACCTTAAGCCTATTTGTTATAGCCTTCGAGAGAACCTTGTATACAACATTGCACAAAGAAATAGGTTTGAGCTCAGACATCCTAACCTGTTTGCTGACCTTGGGAATAAGCACAATATTTGTATTATTAAAATCTGGGGGGCGGAACCGATTACTAAGAAATTGCAGGCACGCCGCCTGGACTTCGGGTCCGATTATATCCCAAAACTCAGGGGGAGGAACCGGTTATTAAGAATTTGCTAAGTTTGGTAGTTCATACGGTAAAATACTAGTGTCTCAATAGTTGTGAGGGGCAAAGTGTAATTAACCCTTTATTTTACTTTTAGAACATAGTCAATTAGCCATCTTGTACCGGTAAATAAAATTTGGGGTTTATTAATAATTTTTTAAAATATATTATTTTTGTTAATTTTTTTTTAATATAAATTGCAAAAATATTGATGGGAAATAAATAAAAGAAAAAGTAGCCCTACGGGACCAGATTAAATGCTACATATTGACTAATTTTCCTTTCAGAAATGAGAAGGTCAAAGATTGAAAATATCTAAATACATTAAATTATAATTTATTTCTATCAATTTCTTTTTCTTTGAAATATTGCATTTGGAGGTTTAGTTAGTTCATTATAATCGTAATATTGTATTGGTAGGGGTCCATGAGAATAGAGGTTCAAGTCACTCCACGCACACCACGTTCGCCTGAGCTTTCAGTTAGATAGATCCATATGACAGGAGAAAAAAAATTGTGATATTTTTTAACTTATTTTGAAAAAGAGGTTAACTTAATTATAAATGTTAATAGGATTTTGTTTGGAAGAAACTATTGCCAAGGAAAAAAAAAAAATTGCCGGCACGACTTCATCTCAATATAAAATCAAAAAGATGAAGTAATTTGGCGTGGCAAAAAATTATTGGTTTAACAAATATCATTGCCCCTTTTTCGATGCTGAAAACTTTTTTACGTTCATCAAAATCAAAAACCCCACTATCATGCGCAAAAAAAAGGCTAAAATAATTATATTGCCTTTGTTTAATTTCAACGAACCAACACACGGTAAGAATTTTCCATTGAAAGAAACTATTTTATGTGATATTAGAAAATATGACTTGTTTGAGAATTTTTTTTGCAAAAGAATCGAAGACTAATATATTTATAAATTAAGAACTTATATTTGACTAAATTTTAAAAGGAGTGTAACATTAATTTTACAGTAGATTTTCATATTGTAAATTTTTATATTGTCATATAAAATTAAATTTGCATTATATATTTTTTTAACAAATTACTATTTCTAAGTGCTTAAGTAATAGTATTTTTGAGTTATTTCAACAAATTATAAGTTTAAACCTATTTATTGATAAAAGCATAAATGATAAATTTTTTTAAAATTATGTAAAATTAAGTTTGCAATCTTTATGGGAAATATTTTTACCTATTTCGAGAATATTTTATGCTTTTTTACTTGATAATAAAAATAATGAAAATCAAATGTTTGTGTAAATGAATAACAATTCTTTTGTCGATAATGCATGTAATACTTATTTTCACACTTTCATTATAAACTGTGGAAGGTTTGTGTGTATTTGAAAAAATGGGAGAAGAAGAAAATGAGACAAAACGAAAGCAAACACAAGTGAGTTTTCTTAAATCCCATATAGGAGAGGAATAAAAACCTTCATGAGCTTTTATAAGGGTGAATTTGCCTAAGGGCTTGAGCCCTTTGGGCATTAGAATTTTGTGTTATTGGGTGAGGACTTGGATGAGTGTGGTTCACCACACGCGCGCGCCGACCGACGGACCGACCGACTCGGGTCGGGCTCGGGGTCAAGTATTATCTTTTTAGACAAAATACTTTTGAAAAATTTTTATTTTAATAAATAAAATTATTTCATTTTGAAGTTTGAAATTTTAAAAGACTTTGACCAAGTCTTACACGTTTGTTGGGGATATCTCTCACGATCGACTGTTGCGTCTTTCTCTCCCTCGATGCAACGGTGCAATAATTTTTCTTTAAAAATATTACTTTCGTCCCTTAAAAAAAAGATACAACGAACACACTAAAAAATATCCTCCATTGAAACAGAGAACCACCGAGCTTAAAAAAATTACCTAAAATTTTTTTTTACCTCCGGCAGGGGGATTAGTTTACCGATTTCGGCAGAATTATAAAGGGTGTAAGAATTCCAATTTTTCACCGTGCAAAAAAAATCGAGACAGAGGAAAAATCTGGGTTGTTGTATCCTTGGGATGGCGAGGCTATTTCGAACTGCTAGCACAAACAACAAGCAGAGTCGTGAAACCTCTTAAAAAGAGCGACCTAGTCCGCGACTCAACCCGGTATTTTCCATCGTTATTTGGTAACTCGTTCCTGTTTTTTCAACAATTTTAAGACATTGTAATATGTTTTCCTTTATCGATTGTAACGGTTTCTGAGATTGTGAAATCTGCTACTGGAACTGTGGAACTTAACAAACTGTTTCGTTTTGAGGGATTGCACTTTAAAAGATGGAAACAAAAGATGTTCTTTTATTTAACCACGAAAAAACTAAACAATGTCTACTTTACAGAAAAACCTAATTTTCCAGAACCACTCACTTTTGAAAATCAGAACGCGATTAAAGGATTGACTGATAACGACTTTCTGTGTCGTAACTATATCCTTAATGGCCTCTGTGATGAACTTTACGATTACTATTTATCATGCAAAACCTCAAAGGAAGTTTGGGACGCGCTTCAGAAAAAATACGACACGGAAAAAGCTGGGATTAAGAAATACGTTGTCAATCGTTATTTGAAATTTCAGATGACGGATGACAGGTCTGTGGTTGCTCAATCCCACGAACTTTAGAAAATTGCTCACGAAATTATTTCTGAAGGCATGCCGTTAGATGAACAATTTTAGGTAGTGGTGATGATTGATAAACTGCCTCATTTATGGAAGGAGTTTAAGAACAGTTTGAGGCATAAGTCCAAAGAATTTTCTCTGAAAAGTTTGATAACAAAATTTCAAATTGAGGAGGAACACCGCAAACAGAACCAGAAAGATGAGATTTTGGTTGTTTCAAACCGAAATCATACTCGCTCCTCTACACCTACTGCTTTAAAATCGAACCAAAAAATTAATAAAAATCAAAACAAAAATCAGAATGCTGAAAACCAGAACGGGAATCAAAATTAGGGACAGAATAGTAACCGCCCTAATAATCAAAATCAGAACAGAAATGCTCAGTCTAATAACAGTAATAATGGAGAATTTCTCTGTTATAACTGTCATAAGCCTGGGCATATGACACAGAACTGCCGGAACGCTTGTCAGCCTCGTCCGCAGGCGAACGTTAATGAAAAGCCATTTATGGCTATGATATTAGAAATAAATCTGGTAACGAGTTCCGAAGGGTGGTGGGTGGACACTGGCGCTTCTCGCCATGTCTGTTATAATCGCGCTCAATTTAAGAGCTATTCTGAAGCTGAATATAAGAAAGTGTTGTTGGGAGATTCTCACACCACTATGGTAGCTGGTTCGAGAGAAGTCGAGCTTAAGTTTACTTTTAGAAAGACCGTCATCCTTAAGGATGTCTAACATACTCCAGAAATGAGAAAGAATCTAATTTCGGGTTATCTTCTTAATAAGGCTGGGTTTGTTCAAACTATTAGGGCTGATATGTTTACTCTTACTAAGGATGGAATGTTTGTGGAAAAGGGCTATGCATGTGATGGGATGTTTAAATTGAATGTTGATGCTAATAAAGTTGTTTCTAATTCTGCTTATATGGTTGGTTCTTTTAATGTGTGGCATGCTAGACTTTGTCATGTTAATAAGCGCCTTATTAAGAACATGAGTAAACTGGAAATTATTCCCCCCGTATCAATAAATGATTTCGAAAAATGTGAATGTTGTAGCTAAGCAAAGATTACTAAAACACCACACAAATCTGTTCTAAGAGAAATATAACATTTTGAATTAATTCATTCGGATATTTGTGAATTTGATGGTGTTTTAATGAGAAATGGAAAAAGGTACTTTATGTTGTAGGAATAATTCTACCCTATTCTTCATTAGATGAGCCCTTTAAATAGGGTACAAATACAATAGTAAATAGGGTTTACAAGGAAGCCCATTATGGCCCATAATACATAATTTACACAGTAAATCCCTAATACATATTCTATCTAGGCGATAGCACACTACGTGTAATTTCCTTAAACACTCCCCCTTGTGCTGAGTCGAAGATAGAATGGTACATGTCTTGTTGCCTCATTAAAACCTTGTCAAGTAACAAAAACCCTGTGGGAAAAATAACTTTGATCAAAGGGAAAAGAGTACAACATTATGACAATCCTGTTAGACTTCCTTCATTGAGTCTATATTCTCATTTGATCCTTACTTCAATCAATAGAGTCTGCACGTATCGTTACCTCGTTAAAAACCTTACCAAGTAACAAAACCCAGTGGGAGAAATAAATCTTGGTTTAAGGAAAAGAGTATAACGTAACGTCGTGTGGATGTTAGACTCCCCCTCAAGTCTATACCTCCCCCTGATATTTACATTAATCAAGAAATTTGAAAAGCTTATGCATGTATCGTTGCCTCGTTAAAAACCTTACCAAGTAACAAAACCCAGTGGGAAAAAATAAACCTTGGTCTAAGGAAAAGAGTACAACGTATGTGTGAAAATTTCATCATATTTCACACATTCCCTTGATCATTACTTCGATCATGAGAGTTGAAAAAGCCTAAGCACCCTTATATTTTTCACATGCTTTTCAAATATGGCCTTAGGAAAAATTTGGTGAACTAGTTTGCTATATTCTCCTTAAAGCTTTGTATGGGCCAGAGAGATACCCAACATCAACAAAATCAATCAAGATTTTGTTTGAGATTTCAATGTAGGGGTGGCCATTTAGCATCATCATTTACTTTAGATGTTACTGTCGTATACACTTTTTCCTCTCTGTAGGGAAAGAACAATTTCAAGCCAATGGTTCTTTTTAGGCGTTCAATTATGCTGCGTTGGCGCTAAGCTAAATCTAGCTAACAAGTTCAATGCGAATATTATGTCTAGTCGAGTATTTTGTGTTAAGTGCAATAATGCGCATATTGCATTTAAATAGAAAGTTTCATCTCCTATCTCCCAACATATTTTCGTAATCTTACTTTGTACGAAATTGATCTTTCCTTTGATCTAAATTTCGACCGACCATGGAAATGCTAGTAGAATGCGTTTTGTCCATGTTAAATTGCCTGATTATCTTTTGAACGTACGCAGACTAGTGGATTAGTATTCCACAAGCTCGATATTCTAGATTAAGATCTAAACAAAAATTCGAACTTTCCCAAGATTCTTTATCTCAAATTTGGATTTCAAGTAACTTGCGGTTTCTCTTATTTCATCAAGAGTACCTATTATGTTCATATCATCGACATATACAGTTACAATTACGAATCCGGAACTTGTTTTCTTTATGAATACGCATGGGCATAATTCATCGTTCTTATATCCCTTCCCAATCAAGTAGTCACTTAGACGGATATACCACATCCGTCCGAATTGTTTTAATTTGTAAAGTGAGCGTTTCAACCTAATTGCAAGCGCACTCCGTGGTTTAGAGTCACTTGACTTGGGTAATGTAAGGCCATCAGGCACTTTCGTATATATCTCTGAATCATGATCCCCTTAGAGATATACAGTAACCACATCCATGAGCTGCATTTCAGTCCTTCGAAAACTACCAAACTAATCAGGTAGCGGAATGTTATAATGTTTAAGCAATTCCAAAGCGTCTATGTGAAACCTTGTGCCATAAGGTGAGCCTTTTACTTTAAAACTTCATTTTTTTCATTTACGCTTTATGGCAAATAATTGTTTATGTCCTACAGGCTTTACACTTGGCACGGTTAGCACTACCGGACCAAATACCTGTCTCGTTGCCATAGAATCTAATTCTATATGGATTGCTTATTTTTATTTAGGCCAATTTTTGCCCTTTGTTGACATTTTGCAACAGAGCGAGGTTCGACATCATCGTGCTCTTTGACTTCTTGAGCAACAGTGTATCATTAATGCATCCATTAATTCATATGCCATCCCTTAACCCATTGAGATTTATTTATTCTCTGGAATCACTATAACTTCGGGGCGTCCCCCAGTATTGATTCATGGACATAAGCATAATCAGAGATAATCTCATAAAAGGGACTTTTACATTAATGATTAATTGATTAATTTGTGCCTTACTCCACCTCTTCTTTGGCGTGAGTGTTTGTCGAACTAAATGGCCTCCTTTTATTCCTTTTAAGGAGCCATGGCCTCAACCACACCTCCACTAAGTGTAGTTGCATCGTCTCTTTCTGCGACATTGTGCCCTTATTGGGGACTTATAACCTGCAGGCATATTGCAGCTGATATATTTGATCTCGTCACTTTTTAGTATCATTAAATGTATCAGGCATCGAATCTGTTACATTTTCAAGATCGATTATTCTTTTTCACTTCACTATACATTGTGATGTGCGTGGGTGTGAGAATCCGCAAATGCGACCCCCGGGTCTCGGCCCCTGGTTCTGGGAGTCTGAAACATCGGAAAGGATTCCGTTGTTCCATTTGCTTCTATGTGTTGATAATTCATATCGGGTGTCCCTCTATCCTATTTCTAGATGCAAGAGGGTTCGTTCAGAGTCGCCAGTACGTTTTACGAGAAAACGGACAAAATAGTTGTGTAAGAGGGAAGGCTACAGGTAAGCCTTTCTTTACACGTTTGTCTACGAAACCAGGGTTCTATAGGGTTCGGGAACTATATTACGGTTTGGGAAGGTGTTAAGCACGCATTCCGCCCTTTCGGTCTCTAGTGGTTTTATATGTTTACTCTATGTTGGAAAACTTGGATGCTTTTACTGATATTCTACTGCTTTCTGGAAATAACTAATAAAAACCTGATTTTCAAGCGCGTTAGGAATCTACCATAACTTTGTCGCCACTTCGCTTACTAGGACGGGGATCGACCATACAAATATCTTATTTAATTACTAGAAGAGACTTTAGTTACCTTCCCGACGATGTATATAAGAATAAGAGAGAGAAAATATAATACGGCAGAGAAGACCTCCGGCGAATATTAGCTTTTCCTCTTAGAAATATTTCCAGCGGTCTGACTCTAGAAGGTGGCACTTCGGGTGCCAAGATTAGATCCGAGACTCTTGCGGAAATAAATGTTATCGCAGATGCTTTCGGAGAAGGCTTAAAGATTAGAAAATATGAGAGAGAATAAGGAATTTTAGTATAGAAATTGTGGCGAGAAGTTGCCGTCCAGAACCCTTGGGGGTGTTGGCCTATTTATAGTGCCCGGGAGAGATTGTCGCGCGACATTCCCCCAGAAAGGGCAAGTGTCGCGCGACATATCTCTTTGTCGCGCGACAAACGGCTGAAGTGATGGATTCTGACACTGTGATGTGTCAGAAAGTGGTTGGTCGGGTGCAGAGGGGTTTGTCGCGCGACAAACGGCTGAAGTGATGGTTCTGACACTGTGATGTGTCAGAAAGTGGTTGGTCGGGTGCAGAGGGGTTTGTCGCGCGACAAGACATGATTGTCGCGCGACATATCAGGGATTGTCGCGCGACAATGTGATATGTCGTGCGACAATCTCTCTAAAAAAAATGTTTGTTGGCCAACAAACCCACCAAGGGTAGTTTCGAGTGCTCGGGTGGTCCCGGACCTAAAAACAGTAGTTATCGAAGGTCGTTAGGGTTCTTGCGGGGGTCACGGATCGGGGTGTCTACAGTGGGGATCAAGATGAGACATAGTGGAGACCACGACAATTCCTGTCGTTCCCTTGAAAATTTCTTTTCTTATCTCCCCCTAACGACGGGAAGACTGCCTCATCAAAGTGACAATCCGCAATTCTTAGCGGTAAAGAGATCACCTGACAAGGATTTCAAATAGCGGATTATCGTTGAGAATTCATATCCAACGTTAATACTTAATTGTTTTAGCAAGCCCAGTTTGGTGCGCTGTGGGGGTGCAATCGGCACATATGCATAAAATATCAGGCTAATATCCAGTTACCAACTGGTATGCATATAATAGTTGTCTAATATTGGACTTTGAAACAAATAAGTAAAGCTGCATACAATATTGCATAAATCTCGGGCATACATAGGCAATACAGTGCGCATAACCAATGCCCTATCTACCATCTATATCCTTTTGATGGTTACTTTTTGTGAGACCTTTTTGCGTATGCACATGAGAAATGGGGTTCTTTACTTCGATTTTATGCAATGATCATCAAGTACTTTTGATGTAAACCCTCCAGCTTTATCGAGTCTTATAGACATGGTACAATAATCAGGGTGGTGAGCCCTTAAGCGTATAATATGTAGTAAGAGGTTTGTAAATGCAGCATTTCTTGTAGACGATTATTCAACATGTGACCAGAATGTCGAATTATCCACCAGATCCATAAAGTACTTTGAATGGTTCCGCACTCTGGATGAATTTATCTACAAATATATATTGTAAGAATGGTATATTTTATTTTGTATCTTTAGCATAAGAAGGTCTCGATCTTATTTTTGCTAAAGAGCAGGCTTTGAAAAAATGGAGTGTCGTTCCTTTGACATGGTCAATTAGGCATAATGGGAAGGGGGATATGGTTTTCAATACTTCGAAAATCAAGAATTACTTTGAGCATTACTAGTATCAACACATTGCAGTGTGTTAAAGTTTTGTCCCATTTATTTGCCACTCAAAAGAATGGATATCCGTGTAAATACTTTAACGCACGGTTTATCATGACCAAGGTGCACTAGGCAAGCATGCCAAAGCCTGTATGAGTCTATGTCCCACGGTACATTGTTAGTGACATCATAAGATTTGACAATCCTTATCTTAGTGGGGTACATTCCACTAGAATAACTCATAAGTTTCTTTAAAATGCGTTTCTTTACACTTTTGTTTAAAAGTAAAATAAATATATTTTTGTTCCATTCTTACATCTTGTTTTTGTATGATTACTGTTGGTATGAATATCATTAACAAAGTTCGGGTCGCTCTGTGTGCATATAGAGCGTATGTGGCTGTAAACATCATTTTAGTAACAAAATGGTTGAGCAGTTCTTTGCTCTTATGATGATTTAATCATCATAGTCACATTTATAGTTTATTAATTTCCTATTTTATTAGATGGCTATAGTGTTCTCACTATCAACCAATCATTAAAGTTATCATCGATTCATTTTTACAGTAATGAAATCGAGTATAAATTCCGAACTATGTAGTAATAAAATAAACAAATTCAATTACTTTAGAATAAAATTCGAATAAAATTAACAGTAATCAATCCAGTATCTTGTTTAGAAATCTAATCCATCAAATCAACATAAACTTTAAGACAAAACCATAGTCTAATTAAAAATTAGGCAATATGCCTGTTCAACTACTTCTGAAAAATAAAGTGAATAAAGTAGATCAGTCAAAACCGGGTGCATCCATTGACTGAGCAAAGTCCTTCTTGCCACTAATGTCTACGATTGTAAAGTTGACATAAGCGTCATTGTCTTCTTCGTTCATAAAGTGAGATTCTTGTTCTTCAGATTCTCGATATCTCTTGTAACTGGCTGCTACTTTAGCACTTGCATGGCAGTTCTTGTACCAATGCCCAGCAACTCCACACCTATAACATGGCTCGTCGCCAACTCTTTCCTTTTTGACCGGAGGATTGTTGGGTGCATTTTTCACCTTGTTTTCTTGACCGCTAGGTCCAATATTATCATTTCTTCTCCATACTTTGGAAGAGCCTCCACGACCCACACCACGACTCCCACGTCCCTTTCCACGTTGTGCCTTATTGCCACGTGGGTAGGGATCAACACGTCCAACCCCCCTTTCATTGGAGTTCTTTCCACTGTTCATCTTACCGTAGTTAGCCTCAGGAATTTTCTTTGTCCTGATGGGCCTGACATTGTTATTCAAAATAACCTCATTATGCCTTTCAGCCACTTGCAGTAGGTTGATCAGCTTATTGAATGTTGTGATTCTTTTGTTATCATACTCGAGCCTATACTAGTTCGCTAGTATAAGTGCTGAAGTAAGAAAAGTGGAAAGTGTCTTCTGAGTCATATCATCTTCTGTGAGATCCTTTCCACAGAAGTTAAGACGTGCCTTTAGGCGCAACATATCCTTGTTGAAGTCGTAAACCCTTTTATAGTCAAGCAAGTGGATTTCATTCCACTGAACGGTCAATTCTGGGAGCAAAGTGTCATGAATGTTTCCAAAACATCCCTTAAGGACATCCCATAGTTCTTCAGGTGTCTTCAACTGAAAGTAATCCCAACGTAGGCTAGGGTCAATATGTTTCCTTAGAAACATTAATGCATTTACTTTCACCTTATCAGACGGTCCATTGTCTGTGGGGTCTTTGGGGTCAGTAAGTGTGGCAGAATATTCTTTAGCCACAAAAGCGGTTTCTACATCAGAAACCCACCGATGGTACTCAAGTCCTTCTGAGTCCAAAATGTCAAATTCGGGTCGAGTTAGGTCGGCCATCTTAAAGAAGATAAAATATTACACAGTTATGAGTACATCCATATTAATTATGTTTTAGGAATATGAATTAGATTTCGAAAATCAAGATCGATAATGGTCACATTTTTCGATGCTATATGAAAATACTTTATCATAGTAATTATAATGCGCATGAACTTTCATCATCATGGCAATTGTTGAATTTATGTCATACTAAATAAAACAATTAAGAATATATGTAATATTCTAATTTTCTTAGCGGGCTGACTTACCACAACTATAGCAATTATAAAATTAATTAGTCCATCCCAAATATAACAGGCATAATATCGTGTAAATTTTGGCTACAGAGTGGTCAATATATAGTGGTGGAATTCAAAACCATATCAAATCAAACTGTTTTTTTTTTTTTTTCATTAGAAACAAATCCATATATATATTAAATCCTTAAGTATATATATATATACACAAAGGAGGTTTCACATTTACATAAACAATATATATACAATCTATATAATTACATGTAGATGAATCTCAATGATAGATTTACAAAATTTGGTTCACATGTATACATGGATTCTATAGGGCATAATTAGTAATTAAAACAAAAACTATTTTTAAGATAAAACATAAATTTAATAAAAACTGTTTTTATGTTAAAAAAACAGAAATTTAATTAAAGTAAAAACTGTTTTTATGTAAAAAAAAAACAGTTTCCTCTCTCAAAATAATATTAATTCAGATAGGACCAAAATTAATCAAGCATTATTCAGAGGTATATATATGAACAATCTGCCAAAAAAGTAACATTCGGAGGTACAAAATTAAAGTGATCTATCTCATATACATATATAAACATATCTCTCTCACACACGCACACACACACATAGATATATATATATATATATATAAATATATTTAATACATGTGTCTCATAAAGGTAAACAAATTAATAGCAGCAGATAATCCGTAGCAACAAAACAGATTAATAGCAACAAGAATAATCAACAATTAATTATAGATTTCGCGTATAAAAGCAACAAGAAGGTAATTAAAAAAATAATACCCGATTTAAGAAGAAAACACCGCGCAAATTAGAGAGGGGGGCGGCTCGGTGATGGAGGTGTTTGTATGGTGATTAATTGAATGGGTGAGATGAGGAAGAGGGTGAGAGAAAAATGGTTTACTTCCTCCTCCGAGTGACGGCTGCTGATGCTACTTCTGTGCGGTTCCTCCATTTTTTTTTTATTTTTTTTTATTTTTTGTTTGGGAATTTGATAGGGTTAGGTTATTAGCTCTGAGCGTGCTGATAACGTGTTGTAGGAATAATTCTACCCTATTCTTCATTAGATGAGCCCTTTAAATAGGGTACAAATACAATAGTAAATAGGGTTTACAAGGAAGCCCATTATGGCCCATAATACATAATTTACACAGTAAATCCCTAATACATATTATATATAGGCGATAGCACACTACGTGTAATTTCCTTAAACACTTTATTATTTTTATTGATGATAATTCGAATTTTTCCTATGTTTACTTTATGAAAAATAAAAGTGAAGCAATTGATATGTTTAAAACATTTTCTTCAGAAATTGAAAATCAGTTCAATAAGAAAATAAAAAGATTTCGGAGTGATAGAGGAACCGAATATGATTCAACTGATTTTAAAAAAATTTATGCTTCACTTGATATTATTCATGAGACGACTGCTCCATATTCACCTGAAATGAATGGAAAAGCCGAAATAAAAAATAGAACTTTTGCTGAATTAATTGTTGCTACCCTACTAAATTTGGGGGCTGCCTCACATTGGTGAAGAGAGATTTTATTAACCGTTTGTCACGTTTTTAATAGGGTGCCTAAGATTAAATCCAATTTATCCCCTTATGAGATTTTGAATAATAAAAGGCCCAATATTTCTTATTTACGTGTTTGGGGCTGCCTTTCTTATGTGCGTATTCCTGATCCTAAAAGATCTAAACTTGCTAGTAGAGCTTATGAATGTGTTTTTATTATATATGCAATTAATAGTAAGGCCTGTAGATTTTATGATTTAAAAAATCATGTTATTATTGAATCGAATAATGTTGATTTTTTCGAAGATAAATTCCCTTTTAAATCGAAGAATAGTGGGGGCAGTAGTGGGGTGGCTCGTTACTTTCTAGTTCAACTATACCTATTAATGCCGAGCATGACAATTTAATAATTGAACCTAGGACCACTAAAGATTTGGGCCCGACTTTCATGCATACACGTTAAAAGAGGACCCCACCACACTTCAAGAAGCTTTGTCTTCTTTAGATGCTGACATTTGGGAAGAAGCAATTAATGATGAGATGGATTCTTTAGAATCTAATAGAACTTGGCATCTAGTGGACCTCCCCCCTGACTGTAAAACTATAGGTTGTAAATGGATTATTAAAAAGAAATTAAAACTTGATGGCACATTAGATAAATATAAAGTGCGACTTGTAGCCAAGGGTTTTAGGCAGAGAGAGAATGTAGATTTCTTTGACACTTATTCTCCTGTTACTAGAATTACTTCCATACATGTATTGATTGCTATAGCTGCTATTCATGATCTTGTTGTGCATCAAATGGACGTAAAAATTGCTTTTCTTAATGGAGAATTAGATAAAGAAATTTACATGGAACAACCTGAAGGTTTTTTTATTTCTAACCAAGAGAATAAAGTATGCAAATTAGATAAGTCACTTTATGGCTTAAAACAAACACCTAAGCAGTGGCACGAGAAATTTAACAAATTGGTTATTTCAAATGGATTTATAATTAATGAAAGTGACAAGTGTATTTATTACAAGTCTGAGAATAATGCATGCACCATTATTTACTTATATGTTGATGACTTACTTATATTTGGTTATTGTAGGTCGAAAAATACCCTAGAGGGGGGGGGGGTGAATAGGGTTTTAAAAACTTAATGCGGAATTAAAAATCTTTTCGAAAATGTTTAAGTAAAATAATTTACTAAACAAATTTATCAAGGAATGTAAGCAAATAAACAATCAAGTATAAGAGCAAATAAATAAGTAATCTCAAACAATTTAAACAATCAATAATAAAGAGATTGAGTAAGAAAGATTGAACCAATTTGAAATCGAAGATTTTTTGTCCACACGGTTCGGCTTGTTCCCCCTACTCCGCGCTCGGTTAGTTCCCCGAGAATTTCCACTATAACCGATCTCCTTCCGGGTGAAGATCAAACCTCTACAAGTGTATTCTTCTCACACACTCTTACAAGTATTGAAACACCCTCAATACTCTCACAAGAAATCCCTCTTGCTATTCTATGAGATACACCTCTCACAAAAATGATTTGAACAAGTTTTTGGTGACTAACACCAATGTACAATATCTCTCTTGTGTATAACAAAATACAAATGAAGCTCACACTAAGAGATATCAAAATTGATCAAAAATATATAGCTCAAAAATGAAGAATATGATCAATAATACTTGAATAACTTTGTATATATGTAAAATAAGTTTGTAGAATGATTCAAGTGTGTTAAAACATGTCTAAGACATCATATTTATAGCTTACAAAATCATATGGCCGTTGGGGATGATTAAGAGAGATTTTGGCTCCAAGGTATACATTTTCAAACTTTCCAACAGCTAGTTTTGACAAAATAATTCAACATTGTTTTGTTAATTTCTCTCAATTAGACCGTTGGATCATGCTCAAATTTTAGTCAAAATTGCCAGGAGATGTTGTCTAACCACTGTAAAAATTTCAAAATAATCGGAGTTCGGGAAGGCCTCCATTTTACCGTTAGATCAAAACTGGGCAAAAACTGAGCGAATTTTAAACGAAAAATAAATTTTTTTTTCCAATTTAATAATTTAGTTCCAAATAAAATTATAATGATTTATGAACCTCAAATATATGTTTCTAAGATACCCATTTTTATTATAGCTTAAAATATGATCATTTAAAATTAATATGAATTTAATTTGAAACTCGATTTTTGTAAAATGATGTTTTTCAAATAAATTCAATTTCAAGCTAGTTTAAATAAATCTTTAAAAGATGCAAGTTCATGTTTGAGCTATATAATCAATCAATTAAGAAACTTTACATTAATCCTAAGTAAACACTCAATTACCGAATAGATGAGTCTTCGAATGCTTCGATTTGTTTCTTCAAATTGATTCTTCATTTGAAGCTTTTCCTTTGAAGCTTTTGCATATGATTCTTGATCTTTGTGCTTCATGGATTTGCATTGCTAGCTTGTGGGTGATGAGATTGATCTTCTTGTATTGTCCAACGCTTGTAGAAGAATGATCTGAATTCGGGTAGATCGGTTTTAGTCGAATGCTTCGTTGACTTGATCGGATATTGATTGAATGATCCTTGTCAAACTTCCTTTGAGCAATCATGCTATTCTTGATTTTCCAAATAAGAAATCTATAATCTTATATCAAGAACATGTTAAATTACACATGATTAATTTATTGGTATTATCAAAATAAGATTAAGACATTAAAGGTCAACAGTTATAATATCCATGTTGTGAACAATGTGAAAACAATACTATGTGCTAATTTTGATATAAAAGATTTGGATGAAGCTAGTGTGATTCTTGTTATTAAAATTACTAGGTCGAAAATGGAACTTTCTTTAGACCAATCTCATTACATTAAAAAAATTCTAAAGAAATATAATTACATAAACTGTAAACCATCTAGTACTCCATTTGATCATAGTGTTAAGTTGTTCAAGAACACTGGCGACAGTGTTAAACAATATGAGTATGCAAGCATCATTGGTAGCCTACATTATGCTACTGATTGCACTAGGCCTGACATTGCTTATGTAGTTGGAGTGCTATGCAGGTTTACTAGTAGACCTAGTATGGAGCATTGGCATGCTATTGAAATGGTCATGCGGTATCTAAAAAGAACCATGAACCTCGGATTACACTATCATAAGTTTTCCGCTGTCCTTGAAGGATATAGCAATGCTGACTGGAACACCTTATTAGATGACTCCAAGGCCATTAGTGGATACATTTTCAGCATAGCTGGAGGTGCAGTCTCTTGGAAATCTAAGAAACAAACCATTTTGGCCCAGTTGACGATGAAGTCTGAGATGATAGCACTAGTTACTGTTAGTGAAGAAGGAAGTTGGCTGAGGAGTTTTCTTGCAGATACCCCTATATAGGAGAGACCGATACCAGCCGTCCTTATCCACTGCGATAGTACTGCGGCTATTGCAAAAGTAGAGAACCGTTATTATAATGGCAAGAGGCGACAGATTCGTCGCAAGCACAATACGATTAGAGAGTTTCTCTCTAATGGTGCTGTAAGAGTGGATTATGTACGGTCTAAGAAAAACTTAGCTGATCATTTGACGAAAGGACTAGCTAGAGAGAGGGTTTGGAACACCTCTAAAGGGATGGGGTTAAAGCCCATTGAGAGTTGAATCACACGTGATGGGAACCCAACCTAAATGACTGAAGATACCAAGAAATAGGTTCAAAGGGTAAATAACAAGTTACGTGTGAATTAGTGAATCATGCATTTTATTCAACCCATCCCAATGGAGCATGATATCCTGAAGCGATAAGAAGGCTGAGTGATATACTCTTAATGAGTTCTATAGCTCCATGTGGAGTGGGGTACCAAGCTACATGAATATCCTTAATAGATTCACCTACGTGGATGTGGAAGTGAGGCCGTTTCCTATAAAATTTGGGCAATTCTCTAGAGCATCCACTAAACTGGGATAAAGCACATGGCCGTATCGTGTTGGTTTACGAATTACTCCTTTATAGGCAGTGTGTGTGATGTTGCCGGAGATAGAGTTCAAAACTACGTGTTATTCTAGTATAATCTGGAGCATCAAACACTACGTAAAGGTTCAAGTTGAAAAACACCTTTATTTATGCACTATTCTGTAAAATTATGCTGGAATCGATGAAACATTTTTTAAAATACAAGTGGGGGATTGTTGAAATTTTGTGTGTATTTGAAAAAATGGGAGAAGAAGAAAATGTGAAAAAACCAAAGCAAGCACAAGTGAGTTTTCTTAAGTCCCACATAGGAGAGAAATAAAAACCTTCATGAGTTTTTATAAAGGTGGATTTGCCTAAGGGCTTGAGCCCTTTGAGTATTAGAATTTTGTGCTATTGAGTGAGAACTTGGATGAGTGTGGTTCACCACACACGCGCGCGCCGACTGATAGACCCGACCTGGCGGGGCTCGGGCTATGGGCTCGGGCTTACTTTGGGTCAAGTATTATCTTTTTAGACAAAATATTTTTGAAAATTTTTATTTTAATAAATAAAATTATTTCATTTTGAATTTTAAAATTTTGAAAGACTTTGACCAAGTCTTACATGTTCATCGTGGATATCTCTCACGATCGGCTGTTGCGTCTTTCTCTCCCTCAACGCAACAGTGCGATAATTTTTCTTTAAAAATATTATTTCTGTCGCTTACAAAAAAGATATAGCGAACACACTGAAAAATATCCTCTATCGAAACAGAGAACCACCGCGTTTAAAAAAATTACCTAAATTTTTTTTTTGCCTCCGACAGGGGGATTGATTTACCGATTCCGGCAGAATTATAAAGGGTGTAAGAATTTCAATTTTTCATCGTTCAAAAAAATTGAAACAGAGGAAAAATCTGAGCTGTTGTATCCTGGGGACGGTGAGGCTATTTCGAACTACTAGCATAAACACCGAGCAGAGCCGCGAAACCTCTTAAAGAGAGCGACTTAATCCGAGGCTCAACCCGGTGTTTTCCATCGTTATTTGGTAACTCGTTCCTATTTTGTCAACATAAACTAATTACACACAATTAATATTTATCTCTAATTGAACGCAACCATAAATTTGTACATTTGCTTAAATCGAATTTTTATTTGGTTTTAGAATTTTAAAATTATATTAAAATTCTCTTATAATTTACACACACACAAATTATATAATATATATAAGGCAGAGATTTTGACATACAAACTCCATTTTACTCTCTAATACTTCAACAAAGTTTACGTGCATATGTATGTGCACCAAGTCAATGTCATGTAATGTTTTGATGTATGTGATTAACACCACTTTTTATATATATATATATATATATTGTTTTTGGTACAAGAGGTGATAGATCTGAATAAATTTTTGGGCGAGGGGAGGGAAATTAAACCATGACACTCTTTATGACATATAATATGTTTAACCACTTGGGCATATTAATGAAGTTCTAACTTTTTATGTGTAAAGTAATTTCTCAAATGAAACTGGCTTGCAATGTTTTCTAAATTAAGAAAACTTAAGTTTCATCTGATAGCGATATGAAAAATTAAAAGATGAAAAATAAATTGAAAGATGTGTTAAGATATTTTCCAAAGAATATTTTTTCCATTCAAGCAGTTCCTAAACTGCTATATTTGACAAAGCACTCTAAATAACAAGATGAGAAGTAATAGAAAATAATGTATTTTTGTAAAAAGTTGAAAAATAAGTTTAAAGATGTAATGAGATAATATTTTTTTTCAAGAAAAAAATTATCTAGGTTATAGTAAAAAAAAATCCACAAATAAAAATAAATAAATGATAACTCACAAAATGACCTTGAAATAAAAATTATTTCAATTTCTCAACTTATTTTATAACTTGTCATATAAATTAATTAATATTATAATAACTTTTCATATTATTATTAAAAAAAATCATAAAAATTAATTTTATTATATGTCCTTAACTTATATTTTATAAATTGTCTCATAAATTAAGAGTAAATAACAATTTTGGCCACTAAACAATTACCCAATTGTATTTTGCCCATTAATTTTTTTTATTTCACCCACTAAATATTTAAATTGTTTCATTCCACCCACCCCGTTCATAAATGTGCCGTTAGTAGGGGTATTTTTGTCATTTCACCCGCAAAAACCCTCATATCCCTCTTCTATCTCATCCGATTTCACAGCATCATCATCTTCATCTACTTCATCCATCACCATCATCATAGCTTCATCCATCACCATAGTCATCATCAGAGCCGGTCCTGGCCAATTTTAGGCCCCAAGCGAAATTTTAAAATAATGCCCCTCTTATAAATAAATATATTAATTTTTTTATATTAAAAAAAACAAATAATTTTTGTATTTCACCAAAAACATATTACAATTAAAAATTAAAAGTGTTTACAAACTTCATTTTAAAATTTACGAGTTTACATATCTTCAAAACCAATACAACGATAATTCAAGCACCTATATGCTACGTTTTCAACCTTCATGTGCATTTTCATCTTCCAAAAAGTTTCTAGATGCTCCAAAATAACGTCAAAAGGGCAATAGGCAATTGCAAAAGAAAGAGCTGAAGATTGAAGAATAATAAAAGAATAGGCATAGCTCTGTTTTTCTTAATTTTGGTCAATGGAAATTAGGCGAAAATGAAGAGAACGACTTTGGAAATTTGCATCATTTTATTGAAAAGTTACCTTATTAAATAAAGATTTTTGGAAAGATATTTTATTTATTTAATATATTTTTAACATATACTTATTACATTATATTATATATATATATACATATACAAACAAATTTGCGCCCCTTCTTATTTTTGGGCCCTGAGTGATCGCATTGCCTGCCTTGCCCTAGGGCTGACCTTGGTCATCATCATCATAACTTCAATTATAATCGTCTCTACCTCCATATATCTCCTCCGTTTCATCTCTCGCCGAATTCACAAGTCCTTCTGCACATCTTCCGCCATCGACGATGTTGTTACTACCGTAAATAGAGATAGCTATTCTCACGACCACAGAGAGCCGCCGCCGAAAAACTACTTTTTACAACAACAAAAAACTCAAAACCAAAGAAAATAAATTACGGAGAAAAACTAAAACTAAACAAAAAACTCAAATGAAAAGAAAAAACTTAAAATAATGAGTTTCAACATATAAAATGAATTTGTGCGGTCACTGAACAAAATGTAAAAAAAGAATAGCAAGCATGAAAATGGGCTTTGAACAAAATGTAAAAAAAGAATAGTAGTCAAAATTATTATTTACTCCATAAATTAACTAATTGTGATATTACTATCGAATAAAGCGTATTAGAAAAAAATGGTCAATAGGGCACGGTTGGCGGTAAGCAAAGTCGGTAGGGGCCAAGTTGCCTGCGTATTACTAATACTACATCATCCTCTCTCTCACTTCGTAGATTCGCACCTCTATTCACTGCTCTTTCTCTCTCTGTGTATATATATATGTGTGTGTGTTTGTATATGCGATTTTCTCGAGCTCCCCAACATTCGAAAATACAAGCCCTCACTGACTCGCATCCCAAAACTAACCTTTCCCAACTGTACGGACGCCATTAAAACCGGCATATTATAATCTGAACCACAACATAGAACTCTCCGGCGAGGCGAGATATTGATGATGATGATTCAACTGTGAGTCATTCCACTTGCGAGTATTTTATCTGTGCGCGCCAAAGAGAGACGAAACAAAAGAAAGAAGCAATAAAGCATTGTTCCTTTTTGTTATCGTAAACCCTAATTCCCGTGAATACATTACGTTGCCCTTGAAATTCGTACTCTATTCTTCTTCTTCTTCTTCTTTTAATCCTCTCGTGTAATTACTCACTAATTACAGATCCCAATACCTGTTTAATTAATTAATTAAATTGACAGAGAAAGATCCACGGATCTGATTAAACATTGTCTTTTCCCCACACTGTAAAATATCAGTTTCTTTTGGAAGAGTAAAAAATGTCAAAAAAAAATAAATCACTGTAGAGAGAGAGAGAGAGTGAGAGAGTCAACCAACCTTTTGTGTGTATGTTTTGGTTGTATGTGTATGTAAGGCTTCGAATAGTCCACATATTGCGTATTATCTTCACCTTTTCCTTCTTTCTTCTCTCTCTGTGTGTTCAATCAAACCTTTTCTAATAAAGTCTTTTTCTGCTTTTTCTTCTCTTTTCTGTAGGTCTCCATGGAGAGCACAGCTTTTTTGCTACTAGTGAAGCATGCAGATAAAATTAAATAATAAAAAATAACCCATACTAGGGTTTTCTCATCTCATTTTTTGTACTTCATTTCATATTTAAAAATTTATAGAGCTAAAGCTAAGATTTAGGCACAGAGAGAGAGGGAGATAGAGAAGGAAGTGCTAAGCATCAATTGATTAATTGCCTTCTTTCTCTTTCTTTCTATCAGAGAGAGAAAGTTGGAGACATTTGAATTTGTCCTTGTGTCTCCTCTATCTCTCTATTTCTATTTCCCCTACCTTTGTTTTGTGTGTATAACATTGTAATTATAGGTTGTTGATGTGTAGAGAGAAGAGAAGAAATCTAGTGAGAGAAAGGGGTTTGGTTGGTTTTGATAGAAAAAGAGTGTGTTGAAATCAAGGGGATAATTTCTATGAATTTTGGGGGTTTTTTAGATAATAGTTCTGGTGTTGCCGAGGTATCTTACACCAACAACATGCCCACCGCTGCAATTTCTCAGCCTCGCCTTGTCACTCACTCTCTTGCCAAATCCATGTTCACGTCACCCGGCCTCTCTCTTGCTCTTGTATGCCTTCATTATATTCCCTCTCTCTATATATATTTATGTGTTTCTATACACAGTTACATGTCTATACTGATCTGTTGTTGCTGATTTTTTAACAGCAATCAAGTATGGAGGGTCAAGGTGAGGTGGCAAGAATTGGTGAAAATTACGAGTCTAGTGTGGGCAGAAGAAGCAGAGATGAAGAGCATGAGAGCAGATCTGGTAGTGATAACATGGATGGTGCCTCCGGTGATGATCAAGATGCCGATGATAAGCCGCCGAGAAAGAAGAGATACCACCGACACACCCCTCAGCAAATCCAAGAGCTTGAAGCGTATAGTTCTTTCTTATGTTCTCGAGAAAATTTATTTTATTGTTTCTTTTTTATCACTGCAATAATCACCAACAAGGTGTTTGACAATTTTCCCCATTCAGTCTCTTCAAGGAGTGTCCTCATCCTGATGAGAAGCAGAGGCTGGAACTCAGTAGAAGGCTTTCCTTGGAGACCCGGCAAGTTAAGTTTTGGTTTCAAAATCGTAGAACACAAATGAAGGTAACATAAATTGAAGTAATTTGGCACTGGGCTATACCTTTTCTTTTATTTTCTTTGTTGTTTATTAAATTAGTTTACTGATGAATAATTAATTGACTTCGTTAGACCCAATTGGAACGCCATGAGAACTCGATACTAAGGCAAGAAAATGATAAACTTCGGGCTGAAAACATGTCGATTAGAGAAGCTATGAGGAACCCAGTTTGCACCAACTGTGGTGGACCAGCAATAATTGGTGACATATCCATAGAAGAGCAGCACCTAAGAATAGAAAATGTGCGTTTAAAAGATGAATTAGACCGCGTTTGTGCTCTTGCAGGCAAGTTTTTGGGCCGCCCCATTTCATCTATGGCTCCTTCGATGCCCAGTTCGAGCTTGGAACTAGGAGTTGGAATCAATGGATTTGGTGGGTTGAGTACTGTGGGAACGACACTACCATTGGGGCCTCCCGATTTTGGTGGCCCTATGGCGGTGACACCTCCGGCTAGAACAACAAATGGTGTAACAGGGATAGAGAGATCCTTTGAGAGATCTATGTATTTGGAACTTGCTTTGGCTGCCATGGATGAGTTGGTTAAGATGGCCCAGAGTGATGAGCCTCTTTGGCTAAGGAGCGGCCTAGAAGGTGGAAGGGAGATATTAAATCTCGAAGAGTACTCTAGGACTTTTACTCCTTGCATTGGATTAAAACCCAACGGTTTTGTCAGTGAGGGCTCAAGGGAAACTGGTATGGTAATCATCAACAGTTTGGCTCTCGTTGAGACGCTAATGGACTCTGTAAGTGACAATTTTATGTATTACAGATCTCTTTAAAATTGGTATCAATTTCTTTGTTCTCTATATAGGGATTTTGATTAATTTGGTGGTGTTATGTTTAATAGAATAAGTGGGCGGAGATGTTTCCTTGTCTGATTGCAAGAACCTCTACAACGGAGGTGATATCGAGTGGTATGGGAGAAACGAGAAATGGTGCACTTCAACTGGTAATTTTAAGTTCTTTGAAATGAAACGTCTTTCCGAAAATATTCAGTACAATCACTTTATCTACAATCAGTCTCTATTTATCTAATTGAATGATGAGAGAAAAGCTATTGTACTATTAGAGATGTGGGTCCGATGCCAGATACAACTGTTATACTTTTACTCACAATTTTTACTTTTAATTTTGAATTTGTATTACGGCAACAATTATAATAGATGCACGCAGAGCTTCAAGTGCTTTCGCCATTGGTGCCTGTTAGAGAGATAAATTTCATCCGCTTCTGCAAGCAGCACTCTGAGGGGGTGTGGGCTGTGGTGGATGTGTCCATTGATAACATCAGAGAAACATCAGGTCCATCTTCATTTGTCAACTGTCGGAGGCTTCCTTCGGGCTGTGTTGTGCAAGATATGCCCAATGGGTACTCAAAGGTAATTCCAACTTCCTCAAATTTTACACTGACCAACTTGTGTAGACTGAATCTTGTCTATGTAGTTATGTGTTACATATAAATTGATTGATATAAATTTTATAAGAACTTCACTCAGCGTATTAATGCATGTCTACCTGATCATTTGGTAGAGAAAATTTGTTTGCTTGAATCTGGCACGTGTATATTTACTCTATAGAACTCCACATTTGTTTTCTTGACATTAATTGAGTTCTCCCATAGTGGGTATTCTAGCCCTTTAGTCTTTAATGAGGTTTGTTGAAGCAACTGCATCCTTGGATCTTTGTTGAGGACATCTAATTAAAGCAATAGACCTGTAGCTATTTTAATGCGACTCATTAATTTGGATGAATATACTACACAAAATTAGTAGGTTTGGATTTAGCCTTAAGGGGACCATATTATTATTAGCTGGCTGGCTCGCTCGATCTATAAACAATTATTTCAAGGATATACGCAAAACGGGATTAACTATACACAAAGTATATCTGTCAATTTTGGGTTAAATTAAATTTAATACAACATAATATACGATACGGGCTGATGGAACACTGTATCTCTAGCCCTAGAAGCAGAAACTCAGTCAAAATAATGGAGATTAGATTCCCGAGCCACTGAGCTCATGCATCCAAGAATTTTGTTTGTCTAGTGATTACTAGAAAAATCACTACACTCTCGGCCATGGAGTTTTCCTCAATCCAATAATATTATTAAAATATACTCTTGTCGAATCTGAAGACCTTCTCAAATCATTATTTTATGTGCTAAGATGCTTCTTGTGTGTGTCCTATCTGTATTATAAAACCTCATTTTCCTGCAAGTGGATTTGCTTAAAATCAGCTTAAATATCATTATATTAGCACACAAACCGAGGTTGAATTATAAATATGAATGGAAGCATCTCCTTAACCCTTGTTTGTGCATCGGAACACATTAATTTCCATATGATTTAGAAGAAGGAAAAATGCATTGTAATCTTCCAACATTGGGTTGAATTAACTATGAATATGATGTTTCTATTCCGATCTTTGATGCTGCCTCGGTCACTATTCTCTGCATATATATATGTAAGTAATTAAAAGTGTTGCTTGGTTCCAGCCTTGTGATGTGTCTGTTTCTTTTTTCTATTTAATGAAGACTTTCTAGTCAAATCCCAAGATTGCCTATTTTGTAGTCACGTGAGCATCTTAACCTTATATGTAGGCACTGGTACACATCTCTCTGCGCACATCATGCCTTGTTCCTTCAAATCTTGCTTAACTTTATGTACCATTTACTTTTATGCCTGCTAAACTATGGTTCTTTGTTTTATCCAATCATATCCCTCATTCAAAATAGTTTGAGTAAGATTTTTGAGTTTTGACATTTTAGTCTCTCTTTGTTCTTTGCTGGCCCGATCTTGAATGACATTTAAATGCGGGTGCTAAAAAAATGAGCCGGGCTTTAAAAAAAATGAACTCGGCTTGACTAGTTTGTACAAATACTGTATTACTTTATTTAATTGGTCTTTGCCTCGGTCTTGCTCGTAGAGTGGCTCACTCAAGTCTTGCACCCATGATGATAATTACCTCTTTTGTAAGTTGTAACGTGTAAGAGAATTAAACCTACATTTTATTTAATTAAAGAACATATATATATATATGTATATATTAGTTTTAATATTGATTCGAAGCTGTATGTAGGTTAATTTTTTGTTTTATTTTTAACTCTCAAGGACTGATGTACTAATATTTTTTTGAATAAATAAATGGGTTGCGATGAGTAGCTCTAGGTTGGTGATGGATAAAATGTTATGGCAGCAGGTGGTAGTTGTTAGCAATATTACTAACATAAGAACATAATATGCAGGTTACGTGGGTAGAGCACACAGAATATGATGAAAGTGCAGTCCACCAACTATACCGGCCTTTGATCAGCGCCGGCATGGGCTTCGGCGCCCAAAGATGGGTAGCAACCCTCCAACGACAGTGTGAATGCCTCGCAATCTTAATGTCATCCTCAGTTCCAACCAGAGATCACAACCGTATGTATTTTTATCTATCATATAAGTTAAGCATTTTGACGGCAAGTCTGCAAGTGAAACTTTTGTCACATTTTCTTTCCGATATTTACCCATGTCTTTGTTTTCAAAGAAGTATTTTGCACGGAACTGCTAATCCACTTATAATTTTTTTTATTTTATTTTTTTGGAATTTTCCTTGTAAAATCACTTATGTTTGTGCATGCGTGATAAAATAATATATTTATAAAAGCAGTTTTTCTAAACTTTACTTAGGACTATGTTGGATTTTTATTAAAAATTGTAGTTGGGGATTAGCCCTCCTCTATTAACGGGCCCTCGCTCAAAGGAATTAGGAACTGACCATGGTGGTGTTTGAAACATGCTCACTGTTGTGAAAGTTGGGTGGTAGATAAACCATCACAAATGAACTTTCAAGATGCTATTATCTAAAAAACGGGGTAACAAATGAACTTTTAGCTACAATTTTTCTAGTTTTAGCCTCTCTTGTGTAAGGTTTGTTATTATTGGTTGACATCCAGCAATAACTGCGGTTGGGCGAAGAAGCATGCTGAAGTTAGCACAGCGAATGACTGATAATTTCTGTGCGGGTGTTTGCGCTTCGACGGTGCACAAGTGGAACAAGCTCTGTGCTGGGAATGTGGATGAAGATGTGCGGGTCATGACCCGTCAGAGTGTGGACGACCCGGGTGAGCCGCCGGGTATTGTTTTGAGTGCGGCCACTTCGGTTTGGTTGCCGGTGTCTCCACAGAGGTTGTTCGACTTTCTAAGGAATGAACGGCTGAGAAGTGAGTGGGATATATTATCCAACGGTGGGCCCATGCAAGAAATGGCTCACATTGCCAAAGGACAAGATCATGGCAATTGCGTCTCCCTCCTCCGCGCTAGTGTAAATCTCTCTCCTCTCTCTCTCTCTCTATATATATATATATATGTATTTAGTAGATTTATTTATGTGCATACCATATGCATGCTTGTGTTGTTAGGTTATGGATAATTCAAAACTATTAAATAGTGAAGCGGTCAAGAGCTTGCTACTAGCGAGGATTAGAAATCCCACACTTGTATTTATTTATTAAGATGAAACCTGATATTTCTTGGGTCCTAAATTAAGCATCTAGCTTTTAACTTTATTTTATCGTTGCTGAAAGCTAGTAAGGGACACACGTGTCAGTGGTTAGCAGTTAAAAATTTAAACTTTGTTCAGTACACACGTACGAATTAATAAAAGGCTAAATTGCTAAGGACAAGATTGGAATTTGGAGGCATTCATAAGGACACTCCATCTCTCTCTCTCGCAACTTTTGTTTTTTTAACCTTATTTTCAGCAAGTCCCAAAGTCAAACCACGGGCCACCTGCCAGTCTCTGACGTAATCATTTCCTTCCTTCACATTGTGTGAATCACGATGAAATGAATGAATGACTGAATGAATGGCATTCACGTAAATAATAACAACTTCAAGCCTTGTTTCCCTTCAGGCCATAAATTCCAGCCAGAGCAGCATGCTGATCCTGCAAGAGACATGCATAGATGCGGCGGGGTCGCTTGTGGTTTACGCGCCTGTAGATATTCCGGCAATGCACGTGGTCATGAACGGTGGTGATTCAGCCTACGTGGCGCTCCTGCCCTCTGGGTTCGCAATCGTACCGGATGGCCCACCTTCTCGTGGGCCTAGTAGTAATGGCAATTTGTCCAACGGGCCCAGCAGCAATATGGGCCCAGTGCATAGGGACGGTGGGTCTCTCTTGACGGTGGCCTTTCAGATTCTAGTGAATAGTCTCCCTACGGCGAAACTCACTGTAGAGTCGGTGGAGACGGTCAACAATCTCATCTCGTGTACGGTTCAGAAAATCAAGGCTGCTCTTCAATGTGAGAGCTGATTGTTCCTCCACATCACAAGTATACTTAAAATAATTGTAAACTGTATTTAAAAAGTAGTACATGCGATGTTGGGGAGTAATGTTTTGAGTATCCTTATTAACCACAATCTTTTGACTTGGGTGCATTTGGATGTTGGTGTAAAGGCTTGCGAGCGTTGTATCTTTTGGGTCAAGTGATCACCACGTGGTGAATCTGTCTCTTTTTGTATGGTTGGTTTTGTGGGGTTGTGTTTTGGGGCGAGTCAAGAACGAACCGCGCTGGGGTTAACCCTTGCAGGGTGGTAAGAATGTTGTTGTTCTTAACACAATACAAGGGTGGTGGTTCGGGTATTGACTCTCAGTTGGACCTGCTGAGTGAGCTTGGTGGTGTTGATGAAGAAGGAAGAAAACAGTTGTTATTTTTCGTTGTAAGTGAAGAATAGGGCTGTTGTTTATTTTGTTATTAACTTTTAATTATTGGTTTTGACAATAATTTTGTTGTATGTTGCTATTTTGTTAATGTACTTGCGGCTCAGCAGTATTAATGTATGTCAATTTTCTCTTTCTGATGTTTTTGCCAAGTGTCTGTCAACTTCTGCAAAAAAAAATTGGCTTGTAAATAATAATAATATTTGCTATTGTGTTGAAGAATACGTTGGCGTTCACAGTGTAGAAGTAACAGATATGGATGTAGTAGATCATAAATTTCTATCTAAACCATATTTTTTATTCTGACCTTCCACGGGGCACGAACAAGACAATGATGTTCAATACTTTGAGTAAGTACTTTTCACGTTAAAATTATGGTAATTGTTTTTTTTAATTAACACATATTTAAGTTTCGAGCCGGTGATTTAATATTTTAATTATGTTTATATAATGTTAAGAAAATCAACGGTTCAATTTAAATTATTTTTTTCAGAATTAAAATTATTTATTTATATTTTTTTAAGTAATATAGATTATTTGTTATGGTGTGTGCATGTATATAATAATAAGTTAAATCAGTCCATTATTTATCACATACTAGGGTATACTTGTGCCATCCGACACGGTGAAATAATAAGATAAAAAAGAGTAACGTACTCTAAATCTAAATAAACAAATATCATTAGTTTATTTCGACAAACATTAACCGAAATGTATGTTCAATCCATTAATCATAATTTTTTTTTATCTTATTTTGATCTCGATAAAATATTTTTTTAATAAAATAAACTAAACGGAAAATGTAAAAATAATCCAACAATGTATAGATTCTTAAATGTTACTTAATAATTTTTCTTAATTTTTTTACATAATTTTATAATTATTATGAATCTTGTTTAATTGATATTGATTAGTTTATTTTAAAAATTAAATTTTTATTAAATTTTAAATTTTTTATTTTAAATCGTAGTATTTTTAGTATAAACAAAATTATTGTTTAGTGAGAATTTATTGTATATATAATATTAGTATTCTTAGATTAGATTGTATAAGAATCCAACAATGTATGGATTTTAAACAATCCAATCTAAGAACACCCGTGAAAAAAAAGAAGAGGAGGAGGAAGAAAAGAATGGAGGTTTGGAGGGGAGGGCCCCCACCGTTGCTGCTGCGTATTAAATGTAGGGTTTGCAGAGTTTGTTGGGTTGAAAGGGGTTGGGTTGTCCCCTTCATTTATTGCGCTGCCTTTTTCTTGTTTGCTTTAAATGACTACGCCCAGTCGCCCATTCTTTTCTTGGTCCGTCTAGCGTGATAGCTCCTCGCCAGTTCGTCAAATTGTAAAGAATGTTAATTACGACAACCAGAGCTCCAATCAAAAATATTAACATTTCAATATTCATCAATAAAATATTTAAAAACATACGTAAAAAATGACTATTAAAATATTTATTTGAATTTAATAGTTCATATATATATATATATATACAGACATATATGATTTCATTTATTAGAGCCGTAAAATATATAAGATAATTTTATTTTGTTTATTTGATGCAGCGTGATATTATATGTTTGGAACATCTAATTAACGAACAACTAGTTAATTATATAAGAAAACTTAATCCAACTAATGTTATTGTTCACCTAATAAGCAATAAAGAGTTAGAAAACAAAAATATTGTATTAAATCATTATTATCTTACAAACATCGATACTTTTATTGTTAAAATAATGTTAAAACGTTAACAACAAAAGCTAGCTTTATGCAAAAGAGAAGTGGAACATTAATTAACTTTGATATAAATAAGGAATACAGTGGTCAAATATTTCAAATATTAGGTCTCACAAGACTAGCTATATATATAGTTGTGAGAGTCGATTTATAAATATCACGGCTCTTGTGCAACTAACTGCATGTGACAATTATAAACTTATAAAAGAGAATGATATTTACGATAAAAGTCTGATGATTAGTTAAACTATAGAGAGATGGGCCCCAAGGCATTGGTGGTAAGTTTGGTTCGTATTATATCACTCTATCAGTTTATTGACCGATCAATGCACCGATCTCATATTTTATTGGTTCCCAATGCTAGCAAGTAGCAATAACTATTCTAGCTCACTACTTTTTCTAATTTGACAAGTGTTAGGAATGGTTTATTTGGTTAAGAAAGTATGGCATGTTCTAATATTCAATCTTTAAATCTAAGAGCATCTTTAATAATAATGTGTAAAATTGATATATAAAAATATGTAAACTAATAAATATACATTCTCATTTTTGTTCCAATGGTTCATACTTATAATCTTGTATAAAATTATAATGCACTAATTATACGGAAACAAATGGAATATATAATATTCAACTTTTTTTATAAATATTTTTTATTTATGATTAAATAGTCAAAGTGGGTGTTGATTTTAAAGATCTTGATGAGTATAATTCAAATATGCAAGTTTTATTATAAAATATATTTTTAATTATACTATTTTGAAGTTTTTGTAAAAAGTTGGAGAGAGAAAATGATGAGATGAATGTATAAAATACACACCCATTTTACACAAAAGATGATGTGGCATATTTTACACAACACTGTTGGAGCACTAAAAATTATATACAATGTGTAAATTTTACACAAATCCTATGTGGCATAGTTTACACATGCCTATTGGAGGTGCTTTAAATAATTTATGCTATTATTTTTGACTCATTCTCGTTGCATGTATTAAATAGGTCGTATATTGTTAATATACAACCTATATAATTAATACATATTAATTAAAAAGATAGTGTTAACATATGCCCTTAGCTCACAAGTTAAATATGCTATAAATAGAAATAATTAAGTTTTGCATGAAAATCAATGTAGTATTAAATGCATGTTAAGTTTTATTCTTTATATCTTTAGATATTTATCATGTGCCCTTAAGGCACACGTTAACACTACCCTAATTAAAATACCTGGCAAATATAACATTGCTCATTCTAAATTTATTTGATTTGAGTGCGAGTTTTTCTTTTCCGCATTAGGAGTACTACAATGGACCATTTTCACTTGGCATGTTCCATGAATAATGTGTACCCTTAAGACATTTTTCTATTTTTGCCTTGTGAATTTTTTCACCTTCATTAAAAAAGAATTGCGCGACTATGGCGATATTGTTTTCATTATTAAAACATTAATTATATTTTAGTTTATTTTATTTTTTATTTTTTATGCATATGCGAGTAACACACGAATTATGTATATGAAATAAGATATATACTATAAAGAGTAATGCTAGACAATTAAAAAAAGTAATGCTAGTGAGTAAATTTTTTTTCCCAAAAGCACAACTCAAAAGCGATTTTTAATCAATTAACATCATTCATCATTTTCTCTCGCCCAAATGTGCGATTCATAAGGATTGATTTAAAAGTCACTCTTAAATTGTATTTTTAATTACTTCAAAGCTAGTTGTGGTCCTTTGAGCGTTAAGGGTTGGGTCTTCACTTTTAGGAGGTATTGTACTTTTTGTTTTTTTTTCAATCAATTAAGAGATTTAAGTCAACCAATCAGTGGAAAACAATATAGTTGTTTAAAATTAAGTCTCCAAACTTTTTATGATTAATTCCTCAAGTGTCAAGCCCCTACCTCATAAGGTCAACATTGGACCCAAATTTGTACACATTGTGGAGCAACTAATTAAGGACTATTAATATGCCTTCCAACGACCATTGTTTTGGAGAGTTATGAATTTAGCACAACAGAGCACGACTTTTTGTTTATCAATAATTTAATTTAATGTAACAATCGTGTATCGGTTAATTATTAGAGAGTGCGTTCATATAAGACTTATTATTATCACAGTTTATTATAATTATTGTATAATTATCAAATTTATATGTTATTGATTTATGTCAAATATATATATATACACATAAAATTACTCTCTATTTATTAGATACAAATAATATTGTAACATATTTGAAATTGACATCAAATTTCGTATGTTTAAAAATACGTGTTTGACACCAAGCGAGAGTCATTTTTCAATAAATCTGAATCTATTTTGTTTATTGTATGTATGGACGAAAACCCAACCCGAACAAAATTTATATTTTGCAAACTCATAGCATTAGGGATGGCCAAGTGGGGACTTTTTGCAATTAACATGTGCAAAGATGTAAGTGGCTGAATTAGTTTCACTCCTCAAAGAAAAATTTCGGTTAAGATTAATTAATCTTATTTAAATTAAATTAAATAATCTTAAATCTTAAATATAATTGTTTATTTCTGTCTCAATTTAATCTTTAATTCAATTCTAATCAACATCAAATACGAAATTGTTTTATCTTGAACGTGACAGAGAGAGATAAAAAGTTTATTTGGGAGTCGTCGGTTACTTTGCTTTTGGGCTTTCTGCTTAGGCCCACGGCGGTATTGCCACCCGATAACCTCGCATGCCTGTGGGTTCCACCAAGCATCCCCTATGTTGAACGGGGCCTTTAATTAGAAAAATAAATAAATTAGGATAAATTAGGAGATGTTATAAGAAATTAGTATGTAAATGTTCATTTGTGATCTTAATAGATTTAATTTGTTTTTAGATTGATATAATGAATAAATGTGATTAGTACATATTATATATATATATATATATATTATTGTCACTCATGGATTTTGTATATATTTAACGAGTTAACTCATAGCATAAATAGAGTTGACCCATATCCATATTTCACATCAATTGAATAATGTCTCTTTTATTTTCGTCTTCCAAAAGCAGACCATCATAGTTACAGTTAAATTTTTATTTCCAAAAAATTTCTTCTCAAAGGCGATTTATATTACTGTTAAAGATTTTATTGGATCTTTTATTATAAATATTTGGACTTTTATTAGAAATTTTAAATATTTTTAAAAATCTATGATTTATAAGAGGGACTCCCGAAAACAAGATAATCAATATACTAATTTTACGATATTAAAAAACCTTATTTTCCGTTATCTAAAATCAGAACAAATTTATTTGGTCATAAGCAACGGTGTAGTACTCTTCTATGGCTAGAAGCCTGTGAAACAATTATTTCAAGTGTAGTTTACGTAAAAATCAGTGGTAATAATTGATTTAGAGAAAATCAAGTCCTCAGCTAAACGTTTTTTTGAACAACTTATACTTGAAGGTATTTGAATATAAGATTTCCGACTAAATAGATCGATCTTTCATAAAGATCTAATAAACAACTAAGCCACCCCATAATACATATGATAAAAATTTAAATACCTAAAAAACAAAAGCACTTTAATTGCTGAATGAGAATATATGGATAATGTTAACATATATATTTATAGCACATATAATAATAATTTAAATATGTTAAAAATAAAAGCACTTATATTAAATGATGCACCGGCCGTTTGTCATGCAAAAGTAGTGTGTTATTTTGATAAATCGGTCAGTAAAAACCATTATCATACTGCTCATATTTTCAGTATATTTAGTATTTTTAGTTTTCGGTAATTCCAGTTAATTTCAATTTAGGTAAACGGCATTGTTAGTGTAAATGTTTATAAATATTTTTGGTTAATTTTGATTTTCGATATCCGCAATAATTTTTTATTGGAAACGAAATTTTAGGTTGAAATTTGTAAAAATTTAAGCAATACTTAGAATGAGTGGTCAAGATCACTCTATTGTATAAGTATAACCTTATTTAAAAAAGCAATAATTTATAAGTATTAAAATCCTTGATATTTTTGGTTTTAGATATACTCAATATTCTTTGTATATAATTATTGGATAATTTTAATATTGTATATTTTCGATAATTTTAGAATTAGTGTTATCGGTATTTTTTGTTGGTTTCAATATTTCGGTACTTCCATATATGATACCAAAACCATTTTTTCTTTGGAATATTTTGGTCGGTTTTGGTAAAAATCGTACCTAGTGACACTCCTATGCAAAACCTAACTCTTTTTATTTGTAGGATATTTATCATGTATCCTTAGAGATTACCTACTTATTATAGAGATAATCTCCGGATAATTTTGTGAAAAAAATAATTTTTTTCTCCTCCAAATAGATAGTCCAGGAGTGTTGTCTTTAAATCAAAGTGTATATATATAGGGTTATGTTAACATGTATTATAAGGGGACATGTTACATACTTATATTTAAAAAAAAAAATAAACTACTAATATATATTAAATATGGCATAAATTTTTATACAAAAATTAATTTTTTTTTTCAAAGTAATTTCATTATGTGCTCTTGTACTGGCATATATAAGGTCGTCGGCCAAAAAAAGATCAGAGGAAATTGTAAACACGCAGCACATAATGTTGACATAGAGAGAGAAATAATTTAAAAAAAGACTTTTAAGATCTTAGTATCCTGCCAAATACACATCATATCATTCTTTCCTCGAGAAATTAAAAGAGAAAAATAAAAATAAAAATTTAAATAATACTCTTTATTATAATAATAACAATTTTTTTTCCTCTTTAGATGAGAATCAACTCAAAAAATATTTTAAATTCAAATAGTACCTTATTAATGAAACTAACCCACTCATATATCCAACAACAAAAGTTATACTTATTTTTAAAGATCAGAAGAAGAAAACCGAATTTAAAAAGTCTTCACACTTCATGTCTGTGGGTCTCTCCCAATTTGAAATTTGTCACACTCGTTCACACTAGGTGCATGATTGTATAATTGCATGTTTATATACATATATGCAATGTTTAAATTAAGAGTTCGTTGTGATTTTTATAGAATATTTTTAAATGTACTAGTAAAATTAATCTTTTTACCTCACTAAAATTTAAAACTAAGTCAAATTTAACTTCAAAAATAGCGTAAAATATTTTCTTCTCACCCCGATTTTCATCATAAGAAAAAACCGTCGCTATTAACATCTTTTTCTGCGAGGGTTTTTTTTTTAAACAAAACACCAACATAACTACAAAACAGTTATCTTACAAAGCAAATCTGAAAAATAGAGGAGGGGCCAAAACCAACAACAAGGCGCAAGCAGATTTTTTGGATTTTAATTTTGACTTGGAATGATAACTTTATTGATCTTATCTTTGTATTGTGCATGACTTTGGTTTTTCAATTCTTTATAGCCTTAGGATTCTACGGTTTTATTTTCGTATATATATGTCCTTTTAAACATAACAGATTTAATTAGCATATTTGTATTTGATTAAGATTCTTTAAATCATTGCTTTTAATTTAATTTTGTGTGCTTATGTTTGCTATGCGCCGCAAATTATAATTATATTGGATTTTTATTTTGAAGTGTGTACTATTAAATTGTTCTTTAAGGATATTCTTTTGGTTCAACCAATTGCTCTCTAACATAATTTCTATATTCAGCATAACTCAAAAAAATTATTTGTATGATATATATATATATATATTTACACACAACAAATTGATCTTTTAATATTTTTGATGTAGTGAATTAAGACTTATATTTACTTAGATGAAAACGAATTTGTAGAAAAATTTGAAATATGATTAATAACCATTTAGGAGCAATGAATAGTAAAAGATTATATGAAATATCATATAATTGCTAAAACTGTATTTATCACAATTAATATTTTGTATTTTTAGGTCTACTATTTAAACGGAATTTTTAATGAAAGTTATTAAAGACAATGTAAATTTTGTTCATTATGTCTTATATTAATGCAAAATTTAATATTATCAAATATTTTTACTTTTATCGACGAAACTTTAACATTCTTCCATTATTTCAATAAACTCACATCACTACTTTGAAGTGCAATATCTTTTAAAGACTGATGAGTGAGAAAAAAATATTATCATACTAAATGAGCAGACTGATTGTGGTGCATTTAAGAATACCATTTTTATATTTTTGTTTAAGATAAGTTATTACAATTTCAACTTGATTAATGTTTGAAGAAAAATTGTATGTGCTATCATATTTAGTTATATATATCTCAAATTAAAATGAAACTGACTGAACTATTCATTTAAAACCGAAAATGTATTTCAGTTATATCTAATAATAATACATATAGACGCGGCACATGCATGGTACGTTGATGTTTTGCATGTGGGGGGCATGGGGCTAAGCAAACATATATAAAAGCAAAACTTTTATAAGAAGTATTAAGTTGTATTCTATATGGATATATAATATGTATACCATGAATAGAAACAATGATATTTTGAGTGAGAATACGTGTCATATTTAGTGGGTATTAAAAATTAAATCTTTTTTTATTAATAAATTGTTAACGTCTGCATTTAGGATATACGTTTGTGGGTGGTAGAATTTCGATCAAGCCCAAATAAGATGGAATCAGCCCAGATTGGTAGAGACGATAACCAGATTCAACAAAGGTAATGAAAATGAATAGTAAATTTGCAGTAATGATAAGGGATTTTTGCTTGCAGGGTAGGTTCATTCGGTAGCTTTTATAGCCAATTCGGCAGTATGTCCTCCCTGAGTGTGTGATGGTGTTCTTCAATTTCCTAAGCTCAAATAGCTACATTTTGATTGAATACAAGAAAAATATAGTTGTTTTGTTATAGAGAATGCTAGAGTGTCTAAGGAATAATAAAAGGTTGATCCCCTTTAATGAGCTTTCCCTTTCTATTTATACGTATAAAATTATGATTACAATACTCATTAGGTTAACAGTAAAACGATTATAAGTATAACTTGTTCACCAAACTTCCCCTTTTCACGTGGGGAATGAGTTCTTATCTATAACCAACTTTGCACTTTACAGGTGTTCTATCACCATTCGCCCATACACCCATATCTGCAACGAACACTAATTGTGCCTATAAGTACATGTATCCCTCTCGCATTGGTTAGGACGGCCATATCAACACTTCGGTTATCTCGAGTTCTTCAGTTATGCTCGGCTGGAATGTTTTTACTCTGCTGGATCGGATTTTCACAGTTTCAACTGCCTGTTATGGATTGTCATTCCTTATTCGAACTCGCTCCATGAATCTTAGGTCTATTTTCAAATACTCGGCTTAATAGAGGTTGTAATTTTATGCTCCCACAACGTTAACATGATACAACTTTAGATATAATTGATAGATTGTATGAATATGACTAATAGTAAAGTGAGAATTTGTCAACATGACCCAACTTTTATATATCTTTGATTATATGAATATGAATAATAGCAAAGTGAGAATTTGTCCATACCCTCAAAAGTAGTACTATTGTCGTCAGAGAAAGATGAAGAAATGTCATGAATAAGAAAGAGGTACAGATTCTTGGGGAAAATTAAAGACTTATTCTATAATTCTATGTTGAAATTAAATCTCTATATTATGCACAATTTGAGTGCTTTAATTGAAGTACAGTGTGATAGCTAGATATTGAATAACCTCTTGATCGAAACATTCAATGGAGACGAGTGCATGCATGTGTCGTATATTTATATATATATATATATATAGAGAGAGAGAGAGAGAGAAATAGGTTGGGTGGTTTGAAATAATTGAAAAGGTCCAGCTAGGGTTCAATTGACAGGTAGGAAAGAGTAGGACCATACTCCATTTTCATTTCTCGGGAATTTCTAGTCTAATTCTTTGATTTTCTTTTACACTTTAATGCGTTCCGCCGGTAAAAAAGCATAAGGCCCTCTTTGGTGGCTCTTTATTTTTTTTTTTCCTCAAAATTTAAAAAATTCATCTTAAAATTAACTATACTTTTACACTTTCCAAAATTTATTTCACTTTACTTTCTCTCTCTAAAAAAACTTTTAAAACACTATAACTTTAAATTCAAAAATCAAAATTAAATAAAAAATATATATTTAAAATATACTCGTCGAGGTCTATAAAATAAGATCTATTGTGACTATTTTTTCAAATTTTTAGTTGGTTGAAAAAAACTCAAAAAAAAACCAAATCCACTTTTCAACATATTTCAAAATTCTACCAAACACTATATTTTAAAAACTCAACTTAAAAACTCAACTGAAAACATCAACCAAACATCAATGTTTCTGGGCTTTTTGGATTCTCTGACATGAAAAAGTTAAAAGCATATGGCAGTTTATAATTTTTTTAAAAAAAGATGCAGTCTTAGCATAGATACTCGTAGTATTTGTCTTTCATTTGGCATTCGTCAATTTATCTCTGTATTAGGTTATACAATATTTATCTGATGAAATATATACTGTGGGGGCAGTATATTTATCTAAGGCGACATTATTTAAAAAAGAAAAATCAACCATGAAGAATGATTTAATTTGTCGTTTAGGTTGGGTTAGTGCCTGGTGCCATGTTAAAGGGGTCGCGCCAGTGGTCATAGGTGAAAAATCAACCATGATATATATTTTTTTTAAGTGTGCAATATGAAAGTGATTAAAATACAACTGTTTAAATATAATGTCACACAAACAAACTGTTTTATTTGTTCATATAAATTGATCCCTCTCGGAGGTTTTATTATTGAGTAATCAAATGCAACCTTATGCTCTCTTGAAACTCTTTCAAATGCAAGAAGTGTTTTTCATACAAATAAAATATTTGCTTTCTATTTAGTTAATTATTTCATATTATAGATAATAAAAATCCACTACAATATTTTATATTTTTCCATACATTCGATTTGCATCAAAATATTCAAAAACTATAGAAATAAGTCACAACCTTTTTATTTATAGAGCCAACTAAACACTATGTTATGTTAAGTGCTGGTTTAGTTCTAAATTATGCATTTTTTAGGAATCCAAAATAATGCAATTGTAATATTTGAGCTTTATCGATCTATTGACTCAAACTCTAGACATAAATGATAATAGACTTCAAATGTGAATTTATCATTTTAAAATTTTATAACAACAAAAACTCAAGTTAAACAATTACAAATTTTATATAACAAAAATTGAAGAAGCGAGTGTTTGATATTGACTTGCATGGTTAAAATTGATGTTACAAGTAATTATTTTGATAGAAATTAAAAACTCAGAGCGAGGCGGCCAGTGGTTTGTGGATTTCGTCATAGGAGGAAAAAATAATATTTTCATAAAGATTGTGCATTAGAAAAAATAAGTCTTATAGAAAATTATGATGGGATGCAACCTAAGAGATCAGATTAGGTAACAATATAGCCCCTGAATACATGCACCAATTTTCCACACAATTTGATGCATATATATATATATATATATATATAATCCTGCCGACTTGCTCAATATGAAATCACGACCATTCAATCTTCTTTTATCAAAGAAAATAACACACCATGTGGGGTGTGACTTTTCTATCAGTCAACACATCTTGAAGTAAAATTTTTTTTTTCCTTTTTTTTATTTGATGGTTTATCTCTAAGGAGTGTCTGAGTCAATTTTCACGCAATTTAACTAATTCACGCTTATAAAAGGTGTCAATTGTTGGTAACCATAAATTTTACACTTGCCCAAACTCAAAAGCTCTTAGTCGAATTTAATATTCTGAATCTAGCCGTTTGTAGTTTACCAATGGACCACTCTTGGTAATTATCTTGACGTAAATATTTCAAGTACATCGATCTTTTCCTCCATGAATGGACATGAGAGAGAGAGAGAGAGAGAGAGAGTGTTAGTTGTAAAGCTACGTATCTTTATCTACATTAGTGACTATTCCTATGAAATAGAAATGGGCATAGGTTGTATAATATGGCTCAATTATTGCCTTTTATTTGCGTTTTGGTGTGTCAAATAATTCGCATTGCCAAATATGGTCCTACCACTCCATTATACATAACAAGTAACTTCAATATTATCTTTATACAAAATAGGGCCACAAAATCTCGAGTAGACATGATATCTTTAGTGATAAGACTACCTTCCAACGTAAACAAATATTTGGTATGCATGAGATGCATAATCCAATAAGTGCGTATATGTGAACTATTCAAATAATAGTAAGGGTGGATTCAAGAATTTTTTAGATTGAATTAAAACTAAATTTAGTTGGATTGTTATCTCAATCGACTCGAACTGAATTCGCCCTTGTCAAATATATTCCTTGAATGTACTTTAGGGATTTTTTTAACACTAGCTCATATAAGGATAAGAAAAAATTATAATGAACAGAGAAGAGCAGATGCATATGTTGTAACTATTCAAACCGGCAGATTTGGGAAAATGGGAGGGGCCTGGAGGAAAGAGGACATGGACAAAAACTTAGACCTATGACTTTTTTATCTAGAGGCGGTGGTTTTCTCAATACACTAGAAGTAGGGGTGTGCACAGTTCAGTTAACGGAACCGTACAAATTAACCGTCAACCGAACCGACCTATTGGTTTTACGATAACGGTCAATCGAACCGAACCGCTAACTACTTAAAACCGGTCGGGGTCGGTTCAGTTATTGTCGGTTCGGCTAGTTGGTTATTGTCGGTTTTGAGCTTATATATTTAATATTTATCATATATAATATTATATATTTAATATTTATCATAATATATATATATATATTAAAAGAAACAAACTTAACTAACCAATAGGAGCACGACACGTGTTATATCAGTTCGGTTATTACCGATTTCGTAACTCCACTAACCGCCAACAGAATCGACCCCTATCAGTTTTTATTTTTTTCAACCGAACCGAACCGAAAGCCTTAAAAAAACGACTAAATCGGTTCAGTTCGGGCTGGGCCGGTTCGGATAGGTTTTTCAATTTTTCTAGACACCCTTAACCGGAACCTTCGTTAGCCAAGAAATAATATAGATTCCTCCAAATTAATATAGATGGTGTATGAATAATAAACGATTGATTCAAGTCTCACTGGTTCTAATTACTCCCTCCGTCTCAATTTAATTGTCCACTATTCTATTTTTGGATGTCCTAAAATAATTGTCCACTTTCTATATTTAGCAAGTTATTAATTAGAGCACTTTTTGTTATTTATAATATTACCCTTTAAGCTATCATCATTTTCTTTATTGTGGGTATTGCCACCTTTTTTTATTAAGAGAAAAGTAAAGGTCATTTTTAGAAATAAATATTTTCTCTTAAAAAAATTATTATGTTTTTTTAATATTTAATTTTTTAAAATTAAATTAAGACGGAGAGATCACAATATTTTGGCTTTTCAGGATGTAATAGTATCGGGTCAATTATTTTGTGACAACCAGGATTTTGGCACTTTTCATATTACCATGATGTGATTTTATGCAAGGTGTCTGTTATATGGCCCACTCCATTTTTGTCTCTTTTCATTCGTGGCTGATAAAGATATTACACTATTTCTTTTTTTGTAATAAAATTAAAAATGAACGCACACAATGTGTATACACGTATTACTTTTTTGCAGGTATAGATCTAATATAAAGTAGAAAACTTTAAACATATAATTATGCTATCTAAATGGTTACCGGGTCTTTCTGTTATTACTTTGAGGTTGTGAGTTTGATCCTCCTTGTTAATAACATATTTTTCCTAAAGAAACTTTATTTTATTTTTTTTGTCATGTTTATATTAATTAGCAAGCCGAAAGTTAAAATACTAAAAACTGAAATTGTCCACGGATAGATTTGAAGTTTGAATCATGAGAAAAGAGAGAAGAGAAGGGGTGTTACCATATATCTGAGATCTCATTTTAAGTCTTTGAAAAATAAGAAATATTCACAAATTTATTTTTTTCTCCGAATATTTCCAATTTCAATCAAAGCATGAATACAAGAAAGTTTTTATTTTTGAGAGTACGTGGGTTTATCGGAAAGTTGAAAGACTGCAACTCGAACATATAGTTGTCGTGTTGGAGCTCCACTGGTCCACCAACCGAGATGAGTCAATATTGGTGATTTTAGGCCCATTCAGAATTCCATTAGTGGACTACTCAAAAGGGTTCCCAAAATCATGATATAGAAATTCTTCAGAAGGGTCCGGTTGAATCTCTTTCTCTATGGAGGATAAAGGACAACGCTTGAAGCAGTGACCCAAATAATTAGGCCCTTTCTAAGCTAGAAGCCCACCCTGTCAAACAAATTGGGCTGCTGTCCGGTAAATATAGAATGGTAACTCTTTTTTCTTTTTTCTTTTTTTAACTACAATTATAGCATTCAAACCTTGATCACACTCACCGTTTTCAAATATCCTCCAAGGCTTGTTATTGTAATGCAAGATTATTAACATAGAAAGGTATTGTTGAACAAGACAAATTTTCATTATTTTCTTCTTAATACGCAGAGATACATTATCATTATTTCAAGTTTGGTCCAACTTATCACTATAACACATTATCAAAGTTAGTTATGACTTAATTAATGCTGCCAAACTCCAAATAACCATATATAACTACTTTTCAACTCCGTGCGGTGCATAGACATTGTAAAATTATTGTATTAATTTTTGTGCGTATTTTAGGTGAATTTTGTTTTGCAATGACTCACTTGTGTATGTTTTGATACAATAAAAATTATAAGTTTGTGCTCGATTTGTTATAAACTCAATCCATAAAAACTCGTACAAAAGAGAAATTAATAATTAAAATATTGCACTACTTTTAGTATGCAATTGGTTTAGATAAAATATGGAAACAATGTAATAGTAATTAAAATATTTTCATTTGATTTAGATAAAATAATTTGTTTAAGTAACTTGTCAGATGAAAGAATCGATAATTAATGGGGGAATATATAGTTAATGAGAAGGTAATAAGTGGAGATTAGTCAAAAAAGTAATACAAATAACAGATTGCGAAGAGAATGATCGAAGTGGTATATAACGGTTGTAGCCAAAAAAAAATTTAAAGAAGAGAATAAAAATTGTAATTATATAAGCAAAATAAGTGCATTTAATAAAAAAAATACATGGTAATATATAAAGATAAGAAATAATAAATAAATTACTTCCTTCATTTTATTTATATACTATTAGATTATATTAGATATCATTACACATTTTAAGTCGTTTACCAAACAAACAAGTAAATTGTGTATTTTGACTGAAAGGCTAATATGGTCATTTGGTTAACGGTCAACAACACAAGTTTGTTTTTATTATTCCTTTGAATTATGTTTTAGCTATATTATTATATTATTTTGTTTAAACAATACGTGTGCTATTAATATATCAATTATTTTAAAAAGAACAAATTAAAAAAAATGATAAATAACTTAGTAATTAAACATAATTAAACATAAATAACTTATAATATTTTATCATTTTAAGCGGTACGTTTGCATTTGAAAACATAAAAATTTTATATAATGTGTATTTAAGTGTGGAATATCCTAAAAGTTTTTTTTATTTGATTGAAAATAGGGCTGGCCCTAGGCATAAGGGTCCAGGCTGCCACCTAAGGCCTCCGACATAGTAGGGTATTCGATTTTTCTCCGTTCTTGTATATATATAATTATATATCCTATACTGATTAAAGTGATCTTATTTTGAAATACTTATATTATGAATTTTGTTTGGTCCACCGTTTGGAGCCTTATTTCTTGAAATTTTGATGCTTTGAGCTTATGAGTTCAAGCTCCATGAGAGTCCTATATTTTTTTCATTTTAATCACTATTTAATACTCATGTGCCTAACCAATAATTAATAGGTTTCTTTAATTAAGTGCTACTTTTTATTTCCAAATAAGTCTTTGTACTATCCTTTTGTATTCAACTGCCAGTTATTAATATACTTCTTTAGATGTTAAGGGGTTGTTTGGTGTATGTTTTGAATTAAGTTTTTAAGTTGAGTTTTTAAAATATAGTATTTGGTAAAATTTAGAAGAATGTTGAAAGTGAATTTGGTTTTTGTTTGAATTTTTTTCAACCAATTAAAAAATCTCATAAAAAAAATTCAAAAAATAGTCACAATGAATCTTATTTTATAGATCTCAATGAGTATGTTTTAAATATATATTTTTTATTTAATTTTGATTTTTGAATTTAAAGTTATGGTGTTTTAAAATTTTTTTTAGAAAGAGGAAGTAAAGTGAAATAAAGTTTGGAAAGTGTAAAAGTAGAATTGATTTTGAGTTGAATTTTTAAAATTTGGGAAAAAAAATAAAAATAGTGAGATACCAAACAGGGGCTAACTCTTTTTATTGTTTTTTTCATTTTAATAAGTGCATAACCAATAATTAATAACTTTCTTTAGTTATCTGATACTTCCTTTTTTTTTCAAATAAGTCTTCGTACTATCCGTTCGTATTCAACCGCTCTAATATACTTCACAATACTTTAAGAAGGATAATTTGGTTGAAGATTTGGTGAATGAAAAGCTTGATAAAAGATACTATTGACAACTTTTTATATATATTGTGATATTTTTTATAATGAACAACAATTTGGTGGAAAAATTAATGAATATATAAAAATATAGAAGGGGCCTAAACTTTTGTTTTCCTAAGGCCCCTCAAAACTGAGGGATGGCCCCGATTAAAAATGTTAATGTCTCTGTTGACCTTACATGGTCTAAATCTAATTTTGATAATGACAAAAGATTAATCATGTGTATTTAACTTGTGCCTTGTTTGTATTTAGCATAAAACTGTTTTTTTAACGAACTCCAATGGTTTCTAAAAGCATCTCAAAAGACCAAAACCATATCCAATATCAAGACTCTCAACTCTTCTAGAGATCCAATCCACTCTCACAAGAATTCAAGCTATTATGCATCAAGATGAAAATATATGGTGCATTCAAGAAGAAGTTCAAAGAAATTCTAACAAGCTCCTTGAAGGCTAGAGTACTTCATTTAGTATGTGAGTGATTAGTCTTTTGTAAAGATATTGATATTGATCTCAAATTAAGCTCAACCATGATTTTATATCATTCTATAGCATTCATCTCTTTCATAGCAAAAGTTTGAATTGAACATCATTTACAAAACTTTTTTCTCTTAAACCGGTTTTCTTGTAAAAATCATATTTAATTTATCCGGTTGTTTTTATGATCAAAACCAACTCCAACATGCTTAGAATAACCTCTAGAACATTCCCCAAGAGTTTGGTTGATTTGAGGTTTGGCTTTTGCAAAAATTCCAGAAGCATGTAGTCGACTACACATTTAATTGGTGAGTCGACTACACCATGTAGTCGACTACATGGTCCTTAAGGGAGTCGACTACCTAGCCAAAATATAGCCGTTGGAGAGTTGGTAAATGTCTTGTTTTGCCCCACAACTTCTTGTAACCACTTCAAACGGCCATATCATTTTTCAAGCTATATATATGAGGTCTTAGACTTGTTTTTAAACACTTGAATGATCACACAAACTCATTTTACACATATCTTCATTATTCAAGTATACAAGCTATTGCATTGATCACACTCTTCATATTTGAGCTTATTTCTTGATCAATCTTGATATCTCTTAGTGTGAGCTTCATTTGTAATTTCTCAAACACTTAAGAGCTATTGTACATTGGTGTTAGCCACCTAAACTTATTCTATTCATATTTGTGAGAGGTGTTTCTCATAGAATAGCAAGAGTGAATTCTTGTGTGAGTATTGAGTGCAATTCAATACTTGTAAGAGTGTGTGAGAAGAATACACTTGTAGAGGTTTGATCTTCACCCTGAAGAAGATTGATATTATTGGATATTCTCGGGGAACTAACCGAGCGCGGAGTAGGGGCTAACAAGCCGAACCGTGTGGACAAAAAGTCTTTGACTTTGATCGGTTCAATCTTTCTATCTCTTTATCTCTTATATTGTGTTATTTGTTTCTTGTGATTGGATTTATCTTTGTTTATTGGTTGGTTGATTGATATAGACATCAAACATTTTTAAATTGATTTTAAAAAACCCATTAAGATTTAAAAACCCTATTCACCCCCCCTCTAGGGTATTTTCCGACCTACAGTCTCTATAAAGTATATTTTAGTGTGTAACACATGTATAATTGATACAAGTTTTAAGCAAAACTATGCGCCTTCAATGCGGTGTATTAATTACGTTGCATAAGATTTGATGTCGCAATTAAGTGACAACATTACATGTTTAAATTCCTCGTACTCTTTTCTTTCCATCACCTTCAATTGAAACCATGAACCTACTAGGTAAAATATAATTTGTACATTATTCATCTCAAAATAAGAGTTACTTTGACTTTTCTATCATTTCCAGAAATGCAATATATTTAGCGATCGTTTAATTTGAGATTCTCTTTGTTCCTGAAATTTTAATTTGGTAGATTCACACTAAGAGTTTTGTAATTTATTTAAATAGGAAGCTATAGAGGTTCAAAAAAAATCATATTAAATTACCATTTTAAATTATAGGAAAAAACAAAAATTTGAATCAAATGAGCTCCTCTGTAATATAGAACACCTATTTTTATTGTGAAATTTGAGAACGTTGATTATGTTCTAAAACTAAAATAAATTACTAATTAAGGAGATAAAATAGCAGTTAACTTTTAATTGGGACTTAGATATATATATATCTATATTATAAAACAAGGATTTTTTTGTAATAAAATAATAAATCAATCCAACGTCTCATATTAATTTGTAATGGTGTTAACACTTTTAGACCATTAGATCATTTTTATACCTCACAACAAGATGTCAAATCAACTTAACATTTACTCACACACTAAACATATACACAAATATAACTCTTACATCTCTCTACTTTTCTACAACATTTCTCTCTCATTAAATTTTTAAAAAACTTTTAAATGCCATAACTTTAAATTTACAAATTCAACTTTAATAAAATTTATATATTTGAAATATGTTCATCAACATCTACAAAACAAGATCCATTGTGATTATTAAATTATGTATAAAAAAATCAAGAAAATGTTATAAAACATTACAAATGTAATGGCATATAAAAATTATAAAACATTACAAATATAATAGTTATTGAAAATATACATTTCTCTCATCAAATTTACAAATCCATTAGTTATTGAAAATATTACACAATGAATAAAAGATACTGAAATAAAATTAAAAATAAGTGTCCAACCTACCTCGAATAAAAGATACTAATAACACCATTACAATATAAAATGATCGAAGCAATTTTATGGCGATAATTTTTTATATTACAATTCGATTTGCCTCGAATATAATATTTTTTTTCTCTTTTAAATACACTCATAACATCATTACATTATAAAACGGTCGATGCGATTTTAGGTCTAATTGGACAAGTAAGACAATCATACACATCTTCAATCATAAGTAATATACAATCATACACATCTTCAATCTTCACATTTTTCACATAATTATATTTTATCTAATTATTATTTTTTATTCTTTTTATCGTGCCGGACGGCACGGGTATACCGTAGTATATATATAAACTACTATCTCACATATTATAAATTGAGATATTATTCATTGCAACGATTGTAATGATAACGTAATATAACAATTTCATATCGTTTTCAAATATAAAAAGAAGGGTTGAGATTTCTCCGCATACAATAAGATTATATATTACAAAATGTCCATTTAAAAGATCCAAGGTTCCTTTAAATAACAAAAGAAAAAACAAAAAGAAAACACTTGATTTATCTAAAAAGTTAAAAAATAAATTGAAACATGCTAGATATATCATATTTATTTTTATGAATAAAAATCTTCGGTTGTCAAACTAACATTTTATAAAATATATTATTTTTCATATAATTATCAAATGCAGTATAATTTTTTTTTTATCAGATAATTAATGATGGATTTCTTGTACCGTCGGTTATACCAATCGCAACCTAACCAAAAAAAAGAAATGGTATGTACAGAAGCGCAGGGAGATTAAACGCAGACGTGAAAATTGGGAAACCCGTAACCGAATATTCTGTTGGCAAAGGAATAGAATCGTGTCTGACATCCCACTCTTCCTTCTAAGGGTATTTTAGTAATCTAAACACCCGATAAATACCCAACAAACACCGTTGGATCACCATCACGACGAATCGACGGTGAGAAACAGAAATTTGACTGAAGTACGAATGAGGTTGGAATGATCGTATGGACTTTTTGACCGGAGAAAATTTTGAAACGCAAAAAGACATTTGGAGGGTATAGAGATAGAGAGAGAGAGATGAAATGAATTTAGAGAGAGAGAGAGAGAAAAAAAGAAAAAAAGAAAGAGGTGATGATGGTGGTAGTAGCAGGAGGAGGAGGATTGTGTCGCAAATTCCTCCTCCTAAGCTAATAAGCTAAACTAAACGCGGAGGGGGGGAGAAAAAGGAGCTTTCTCTCTCTTCTCTTTCTTTTTCTTTTTCTTCTTTGTAAGTTTTGAATTTTTCTTAGAGAGAGAAAAAGTTTTAGGGTTTCGCTTTTTAGTTTTTTGTGTTGGTGAACAAAGAGGATGAATGTTATGCGTAGGCTCAAGAGTATTGCTTCTGGCCGATCCTCCGTTTCAGATCCTGTAAGCTTACATCTCTTAATCGAAATGTATATTTAGATGTTCCTTTCTATTTAAGTATTATATTATATTATATACGCAAATAAATGTGAATATGACCATCTATTTGGATTCCGAGAAAACTGAGGAAATTACGCAAAGAATGAATGCATATTGGTGATGATTTGGTTCGTTGAAATTGATAATATATCTGATGAGCTAAACATTTTTTTTTTCCAATTTTTTTTCTTACTTTTCCTCTGTTTTTGTTTTCTTCATTTTCTCCGCAACCGAATGGTCGCTATTGTATATTTAATTAATTAATTACGTGTTTGTCTTATTTTCTTGACTTTTCAATTATTTGCATAGGCTTGTGGCATATATTCGTTCCTACCTTATATTTGGACAATTACATTTCAACTACCGGTTTATTTTTATTTATTTTGTTTTTTCATTTTGAAAATATCTTTGTCTATTAAACTTTCTGTATGTTTCCAATTAGTCTCGTGAGGTCTGACTCTGATAACGTGGTTAATTGTAATGTATTTGGGATCATTCTACGATTAAAAGGTACTCTAGCATGCGTGTGTGATTATATTATCAGTGTTTATTCTTGTTCTGCCTACAGTGTTGCAGAATCTTCTGAAATTATGTTCCTTGGAATCAATGCAACCTAAAAATTATGTGCAATTACCATTAAACTTTCTCCCTATAGATTGTGTAGTTGGGAAAAATTGACATTGGAGTCAGCTAACCTGAAAGTGGCACAAGGATAGTGTTAATTTTGTTATTTTTACGGAAAATTAGCTAATCATGGTTGAGGATGTGCACAACATAGTCGTAAGCAACTCTGGAGTATCACAAGGTACCGTACATCATGTGCAGTCTATATATTGTAATATTACCGTGTCTATCATATGTATTCTAGTTAATCAAGTACCCTAAACTCTATTGCTTCTTATATACCAAATTAGGGTTCACATTTCCTCTTTTCAGACACCCCATATTGTGATTTGCATTTCTATAATGAATGTGACAAATATGTCGATAGATCAATGCAACAAATTTGTCGATAATCAAATTGTGACTCCTAATTTGAGATAGAAGGAGTTAGATATTATTAAAGAAGGGAATACTGTAAGTACTTCCTTTTTAAATTTAATTAATAGGATATCTCGGTGCTGCTAAAAGGGAATACTGTTACGTAGGGTGCACGATGGCCCTTGTATGTAGTAGTCCTACAGGTTTTGTTTGAACAATCACGGTGAAGGTCCTGACATAGAGATATGGACTTTCAACTTGATCGAGAGTTACGTCTATAATTTTCTTGAGTGAAGGATGGAAAAGTTTTAAGTTATTCCACATACCATACATACATAAATTTCCTGGTGGGGTTTGTCCCTGTAATTGTGATGCCTTTACCAAATTTTTATGAGATCTATATATTCTTGCCCCTGTAGGGTGGGGATTCTAGCATAAAGAGGGTAAAGGTTGAGCAGGAAGTAGATCGAAACGTTACTGGTGAATCTCAGTCGATGGAGAAATCTTCCACGGCTATAGAGCACCATATGGCTTCTACCTCAGTGGGAAATGCAGCAAGCACATCTACTGTATCTTCAATGGTTAGATCTGAAAAATCTGGCTATGACGAGCTTCCTAAAGAAATGCATGAAATGAAAATCAGAGAGGAGAAATCGGATAACAATGAGGATAAGGTAGAACTCGTTCGCATATTCCTTGAGATCTTTATATTCATGCTACACTTTAGCATATTGCAGAAATTGAAAACTTGTTGGCATAAAACTGTTACTAATTGTTATAATGTACCCTGCAGGAGATCGAAACCACTCTTGTTAGGGGTAGTGGAACAGAAGCAGGTCAGATAATTACTACTACAGTGGCTGGTCGAAATGGACAAGAAAAACTGGTGATTTGTTTTTTACGTTTGAATGGTACTGCATTGCCAATGTTGAGACTATAAATCCACATTGGTACTCTAAAGCCTTGCACCACAATTTATAATATCCCGGGGCACTCCACTCATTGCCAATTGTTTTGGGTTGGATGTTCCTATTCTAATAAACTACGTCTCCTTGTCACCATGCACCGTCTTCCAGAAATCTTGATGGAGCTTTTTATATTAGTTTACTTATGTATATCTAATTTGGATAAAATAATTGCCCAAAAGTTAGTAAGTGGCCCAGTGGTTGAGCATGTCCATTTGTCCAATCTACTTTAGGCTCAAAGGTTAAAGTCTTCTCGGAAACACATTTTTTTATAGAAAAGAAGACCGTAGAGGTAAAATTAGCAATTAAAAAATGTGACACAACCTCAAGGTGGTTGGATTCCATGTTGGCTTTATTATACGAGGTTCTTAGGTTTTTAATTGTCTTGTTCTACATGTTATTTTCTTTGGGTGTATTCAACTGACACTTTCTTAATGTTATTTTGTCCAGACCATGTCGTACATGGCGGAGCGTGTTGTTGGAACTGGCTCTTTCGGTGTTGTCTTTCAGGTACTTTGATTGACATTTAATTATGCAGAAAGTTTAATTATTGGTGTGAAGTTTTCTGCAAATTGCAGTTACCTATAGACATCAATTTTAACTAGTTCAGGTTGACCCATGTTTTAGGCCAAGTGCATGGAAACTAGCGATACTGTTGCTATAAAGAAGGTGCTGCAGGATAAGAGATACAAGAATAGAGAACTCCAGATTATGCGCTTACTTGGTCATCCCAATGTTGTTCAACTTAAGCACTGTTTCTATTCAACTACTGAAAAAGAAGAGGTGTACCTTAACCTTGTCCTTGAGTATGTATCTGAAACAGTCTACCGGGTTTCAAGGCACTACAGCCGGATGAATCAGCATATGCCAATTATATATGTACAACTGTACACATACCAGGTAAAATTTGGGTTCTGTGCATCATTCATGTTTTCTTTGTTGGTTGTACCTGCAGATTTTGTTTCTCTTCTCAGCCTACCTCGTTGACCAAGTTTTATATCTGAGAAAATAACTCTTTCTTGTGTAGATTTGTCGTGCTCTTAACTATATACACAATGTTATCGGTGTATGTCATCGCGATATTAAGCCACAGAATCTATTGGTAAGATCTCAGATCATTGGATTGTTTCGATTTCAAGTAGACGAGTCAATAAAATAGTGCTATTCCATTATGCTGATTATCAGTTGGTTAGAATGAATTTTGATAAGAATTTGATATGGACCCCACATTCTAGCCAATGCATAGTGGCCACACTAGATATATCATCCTTCAATCATGATTTATTAAGGTGCTAATTTAGTGGAATTCTGGTGGTAACGTTTAGTTATCATTAACACTTCTACAGTTCTACTCAATTTTTGTAGTATGAACTCTCTTGCATGTATTGCAGGTCAATCCCCACACGCATCAGCTAAAGCTATGTGATTTTGGGAGTGCAAAGATGCTGGTATGTATTGATTTTTCTTGGAATTTGGAGAGTTGGTATATGAGGCCAAAATCCGAGACTTATTTTTGGCTTTGTTGCAGGTGCCTGGTGAACCCAATATTTCATACATCTGTTCACGGTATTATAGGGCTCCAGAACTGATCTTCGGGGCTACAGAATACACCACTGCAATTGATATGTGGTCTACTGGTTGCGTTTTGGCTGAGCTTCTTCTCGGGCGGGTGGGTGTATATTTTAGTTTTTGTTTGCTTTTAAGTGAACCTTAATCATGACTAGTTTTATTTTTCTAGCTTCTAGTTAATGCAACAAAATTATGTTCACCCTTTTTCACATGCTTGGTTAGGACGTCTATACACACAAATGAGGGTTGTTGATTTATTTAATCAAACAACTTTCATGTTCTGATTTGTCCTGGTTTTTGCGCAATATGCAGCCTCTCTTTCCAGGTGAAAGTGGTGTAGATCAATTGGTGGAAGTCATTAAGGTATCAAGAAACTCACTTTTGTTCTTTTCTTTTTTGTCAATTCTTGACATCATAGTTTTCTATTATTGTTCATCACTTAGTAAATTTTGCGATTATGTTTTTATGATATGACAGATTTTGGGGACACCAACCAGAGAGGAAATCAAGTGTATGAATCCGCATTACACTGAGTTCAAGTTTCCGCAAATCAAAGCTCATCCATGGCATAAGGTGCGCGTGTGCTAATTTGATTAGGATGTTATATCTTCTTTGTTTTTTACTAGTGCTTTCATTATTTTGCAACAGCTGCAAATACTGCTGAAAAGAGGGGTTTGGCACAAATAGTTGGAATTATAAATCCAAATGCATGCTTATAAGAATAAATCTGAAAGAAAATTTATTTTCTAGGTATTTCACAAGCGATTGCCGTCTGAGGCGGTGGATCTTGTATCAAGGCTGCTCCAGTATTCACCAAAGCTACGTTGCACACCTGTAAGTAATTTGAATTCCCTTTTCTTGTTTAGATTCACAATTTAAAGGGTGCATGGTGCATTTGATTGAGGCAGCAGTAAGAGCGTACTTGGGATTGTGTGGTTAGGCGCACAATCTTAGGTTCTATTCACTGCTGTGTCAAGATTCTTGGGGACACGGGGAGTCTTCCGGTCGATGAGTGCAGGGGCCTTGTGGGATTAGTTGGGGTGGGGCCCAGATACCAACGGCTATAAAAAATAAATAAATTATTAATAATAATAATAAAATATGGGAAAGAAATGGAATCCTTTGATTCTTACGGTGGAAAACTTTGGGGGAGTTAGGTTTCGGATTCCATACAAAAAGAGGAGGTGTAAAGCAAGTCTTAGCTTTTATACTGTGGAAATTGATTTCTTGAAAAATCAATACAATCAAACACTTGTAAAAATGGAAAACTATGGTAGTTTGGGCATTATCTGCCGGAAAGAAGTGAAAATCAAACACACCCTAATATCGTTAGAACAAATTATAAAAGCTATTATTGGAATCGGCTGGTAATAATTCAACTCATTTACTTTCAGTTGGAAGCATGTGCGCACCCTTTCTTCGACAATCTGAGGGACCCAAATACATCCTTACCCAACGGCCGGCCCCTTCCTCCTTTATTTGACTTCACACCTCAAGGTCAGTATTCTCTCTCCCTCCCTCCCTCCCCATATATAGCAAACATGTTTTCCATATTTGATCATTGATTTATCTTATTAACAGAGCTTGATGGTGCATCTCCTGAACTGCGTCAACGTCTCGTCCCTGAGCACTCAAAGAAATGAATTAAAGAAATGTGTGCACTTCCTAGGCATATATGTTTTTTTTTTGGATATGTAGCTGCCAATTCAAAGGCAGATCCCTCGCCCCATTACCAGAGAGACCATGCAATATTTTGCCATGAAACTGACTACCCAAGAGGTTGAGGGTGGGCTTGTGTTGTTCATTAAGTTATATTTATTTATTTTTTATTTTATTTCTTTATTGGTGGCAGAATGAGAAGGTGAATATATAGCTCACTAGCTCAGTTGCTTAGTGATGAGGTTCGAACAGTTATATATATATGTATAATTGTAATGATTTGTCACCAATTTTTTTTTTTTGCCATGGGATTAGGCATATATCTTAGAATATCTATTTTTCTTTTTCAAGCGCACAATGTTATGTATACCTGTTTGGGGTTTTATCAGAGAAAATTGAGCTTCAATCTTTGTTGTGGCCGTATATATTTTGCTGCTTGTATCTTTTGAATTTGAAATTTAATGGATGAAGTTATGACTTTTATCACCTTTGGTTTTCATTCTTGTGTAAGTTAGGCATTATGTTATTTAAGAGTAAAATATAAAAGAACTACGTATTGGTTCACTGAAGAGAAAATGAGAATCAACTCTCGCCAGATAATGCTAACGATTAAAAAACTGGTTACATGAAACTTTCATTTTCTTTGGGAACGAAAGACTTATAATTTAGTTAAAGCTGAAAAGGGCAAATTTGGTCCGGCTTTTCTTTCTTTTAGTAGCAGTTATAGAAAACAATATTTCCAATACAATTTGCGATTAGAACTATTAATGGGTTGGTTTGAGCTATGTATGTTTAATATTGTGTTTTATCATGTTTTGGGTGTTCTTGGTCTGGGTCTAATGAATGACTATAGTCAGGTGAAAATATTATATTGAAATCCAATTTGTTATCTTAACCAACGTCTGATATAATCGCGACAAATTGCTTCTATTACAATAAAACATTTTAACTTGCTAAGAAATTCAATTAGACATATTAACAAACACATTCATGTACACACATGTTACTCTAGCATACTACTAGAAATGCACGCATGCAAGCGCAAATGCATATATATACAAGTTGATAAAGATTAACGAATATTAATTGATATAAATTTATAAACTATTGTATTTTGTTAGGTTAGCACTATATAGTATATAGTTCAACCTATTAACTTATACTTTTTATATTGTGTTTTTGCTAGGTTTACACACAACGTGATTTGGAAATAACGGTGTCCCCATTGAGCAGAAAATAATTGGATGAAAATCTTTGGCGGGAATTAGAGGGACCGCCAATTAATCAAACGGAAAGTATAGGTACATGCCTCTCAAACAGCAAGGAAGGATTGGTTTTTTCCCTGAAAAACAATTTAGTACGGGTATTTTATATGAGTCATATGACACTTTGTTTTCAGCACAGTCTTCTTTGTTCTACCTAAAAAAAAATAAAGTACAGCCGAGTTTGCTTCAATAGAAAGCAGCCAAGAGAAAATACAAACGGATATGGTGAGAAAGTACATGTAGTTCAAAATTTTATTTTTTCAGGTTTTTCTTCAACATATTTAATTTCCATACAATCATATATTTAGTTTTAACCAATGTAGGACTAATTAAAATAGTCACACACGCTTTTATATTAATTTTTGAATAGAAGTTTAACCAAAAAAAACTTTAATTTGTTGTATTATATTTTTTAAGGCCTTGTCGCATTTTTGCCTATTGAAGCAGTGGCGGAGCCAGAAATGTTAGTCTAGGGGGGATTGAAATGTGAAATATACAAGACTAAAGATCATAAAATATACTATTAAAAGAAAATTTCTCATTTCATTTATAGTCAACATTGGACCGTACAATCTTTTAGAGTGTACTAATTCTCATAGTGCTTAACTATTGTCAAACTGACCAAGAAAAGTAAAATTCCTACTACATTCTTACAAAAATTATAAAGTGTACCAACTAATTACTTTGCTGCCATAATCATTGATGTTGTTCTAATTTATTTTGTTCTATTTTATTAAATTTTAACTCAACCATGTTGATGTTGGAAAATATACAAATAAAAAAAAATCAAAGAGTTATAAAACAAATCTTAGTTGCACTCTTGCATAAATTAAACAATAAATGTATAATTAAAACATATAAATTAATAAAGGGTCATAGCTAATCTAGAAATTCTTAACAAGAATAATCAAATTGACTAGCAATCATAAATCAAATTAAATAATAAATGATCTTCAAATAGTGGGAGGAAAGAATTTTAGACACATGCCAAATCGAGACAGTGAAATCAGAGATGTAAGACTTGGTACAATTTATAGAGCAGAGTGTGAAGAGATTGAGCCATTAAAGAAGACTCGTGTACAAGCTTTAATACTTTGTGCTAAAAAATGGAAGCAGCAGGAAGAAGATGGGGGCAAAGAGCAGCAAAACAAGGGAAAATAAATATATTGAATCGTAGAAAGGTTTGTTTTTAGTTTTAAAAATTAAGAGATGGCACATTTGTAAATTTAGAGATATGGCTGGGCTTTTATAGAAAGTAGATATATATACTTGGGTGTAGGCCTGTCAACGGATCGGATATGGACCAGATCATACTATATCCGAATCCGATCCGAAAATTAATACACTAAATCCAATCCGATCCATTAATCCGATGGATATCTAAATCACTATCCATATCTTATTTGTTATCAAACGGATATCCAATCCATATATTTGTCCCGATCTAAAATTCAAAGAATTATTCCCCCAACAAAATAAAAATAAAAATTAAGACAAATAAAAATACTTAGAATAAAAAATGAAGACATTTAAATTCATATATTCATATGATTTTGGAAGATAACCACACACAAATTGTTGAAGGAAATAGGTTGCTTGGAATAATTGATTTGCTATGGTCTATAGAGTGGAATATGTCAAAGTTTAATGTGAGTATACATATGTTAGGAATTTGAATGAAATTGGGAAGTGGGGAAATGGAGAAATGGAAGAGTTGTCTTGAAAATTGAGATTGCATTTAAAAAAGTGGAAGTATCTAGATGGATAATAAATTGGACTTGGTTATGTAACTGTCAGCTTTAAAATTTAAAAAAGAATAATTATGTATATATAATTATTATACAAGTGTACACATATATTAATACGAGAAGGATCAGGTGTGGACCAGTCCGTATAGACTAGTCATTTTTATGATGTTTTTGTGTCATAAAAAAAAATTCTCAATTGTTTTTATAATGGAAAACCGTCGTAAAAAAATTAATCTGTAAGGATTGATCCGTACCAGAAATGGACCTTATAAATATATATATCTTTATATATATATATATATATCGGATTGGGTTGTAAACGGATCGGATTGAGATATATCCATATCCGATTTGTTAAGCAAAGGCTAAATGGATTCTAATCGGATCACAAATTCCTTACCATATTCAAATAAATGGATTGAACTTGGATCGGATTCGGATCGAGATCCGATCCAATGACAGGCCTACTTGGGTGAAATAGAAGGAGTGGCACACAGTAAATTTTGAATCAATGGAAGGCTTAATATGAGTGCAGAAATTTTAAAGTCTTCTGGCAGATAAATTAACACTGTTAATTTTTTTTTTTTCAAAATTTAGACCTAGGCTTAAGCCGGGCCAGGCTCCTGCAACATCCCCACTATATTGAAGTGTTACCTAGGTATGACTAGTTAATATATTGACACACTTATAAATAAGTTTAACCTAAAAAATGTTGTGTTTGCTCTACAATGTTTACATATGAAAATTTTAGACAGACCTTCAACATTCTCTTTTTCAAAAAATATATTTCAAACAATATCAAACCCTTATTGCTAAAAATATCAAAAATACACCTCACCACTAGACCAATAATTTTTGCTAACTATTATTTTGAAAATAATTTTTTTAGTAGTCATACACGCATTATGCAAGAATTCAAGCTTATCTAAACATAAACGCAAATAAATATTTCAACCAGCATGATACAATTTTATAACATTTTTACATTGCTAAAATTTACCCCCTTACATTATTCTCTTTTATAAAAATTGTAGAATTAAACAAATTTAAACCTTTATTTTTATGAAATTAATTTTGTATACTAGGCCAAAGTTACTTTTATTTTCCGCATATACTAGATTACTTGCATATACACTATTGCCACTATATAGTTAGGGGGGAGTATTTTTTTTATAAGAATTAAAGACAAGTCAATAATTAAGCATGAGGATAGTTTGCTTAGTTGCATAGTTAAAATTGCGTTATAGAGAATAAGTTGCAAGTCTAAAATAAATATTTCAATAGTGATATTAGTTTTGTAAAGGTCTTATTTTATGTCAAAAGAATTATAGACGCCTTTTTAACTTAAATCACTCAATCCTTTGTCCCTTAGGCCATCTCCACCAGACATTGATAATACTAAAAAGGTATGCGAATATGTTATAGTTGCTTCATTAATGTTGAAAAATTTACAACTAAAAGCTAAAAAAGGCTTAGAAAATATAAATAATATTGTCCTATAATAAGATGATATTATGTATATCGTCCTAATGAGTATTTTTAAGAAAAAACTTATTTTTAAGAAGATGTTCATTACTTCTTCCCATGGCAATTTTTTTTTGGGGTTTTATTGGATCATTATGTATATCCCAATAGGAAAATCGGACATTATATGGTATATTGTCGCAAAAGTTATTAGAACTGGACACTATACTAAAATTTAGCTTTGATTTAGTAATTTAAAATCCTTTTTAGCCTTTTTCGCTCGACCATTGCACCTAATATACTAAGTTTAACTTAATAACATGATTAATCCATAATCCAGATGGTCTTATATAGTATTATAGTTATATAATGTTAGGATGGGAAATTCTAATTACACTATTTTCTTAATTTAACACTATCATATACTTAAAAATTACTGCAAACGTACAATAAGATTCCTAAAATATTACCAAATACACCACAGTTTTTTCCACTAAACAAAATTTAACTTTTCAATTCCTGTCTCTCTCTTCACTCAAACCCATACACAAAGTAAAAAAGTAAAGCCTCAAATCAAAAATATTTACAAGTACTACATTATGTTTTAAGATTGTTTATAAGCAAAATATTATTTTTTTTAACATATATTTGGGTTATTTTATTGTAAATTGTTAAAAAATTAAACGTGTAAGCGTTTTTCTTCACTAGGTCACACAGTTCCGAATTTGATACAATAATTCAGTGACGAGATGCTGAATCTGGTATTATATTTTAGATACTTGTTACCAAATATAAAATACATAATTCAGTAAAGATTGATCAATACCAAAATATCAAAATATCAAACTAAATTCAACAACTCCCTGTCAAATTATTGTACCAAATTCGGTATTGTATGACTAAGTGAAGAAAAATGACTACACTTTTTATCTTTGAACTATTAACAACAAAATAATAAAAATATATGTAAAAAAATTCCAATATTTTACTCATAAACAACCTAAAAACATAATAATAATATAATAACAAGTGCTTAGTACACTATAAAGATTTTTTAAACTTTATCACAGATTGATTATTATTGTTTTGCTTGAAATACTACACAACTTTCTTAATTTTACCACAAAAAAATAAATAAATTGTCATATATATGAGTAGTTCATTTTTGGGGCTTTTGATCATAAGGACAAATATCTCTTTTTCTATCTATGACCTATATTTAGTTTTCAAGTTTTTTATATGGGTAAAAAAGCATAAAAAGTTGATATCCAATGGTACTTCATTTGTTTCTTACTTGGCATTTATTTAAGAATGAGAGAGAACTAATGGATTTCTTATATCGAATGAGAATGTGCCATATCATATTGAAAATTTCTGATGATGAAAATTACTTATATGACTCAATTTCCACCTTATATATGAATTGTTATAAAAAAACCATTGGATCATATTTTTTCTATTTAACTTTTATATCATATAAATTTGTATGTGTAGAAATGACCATTGGAAATGACTTAAAGGACACATATTTTTGGCAATTGTTTAAAGGCCAAACGTTTTAAAAAACGACCACTATTTGCTATAATGACATTTTTAATAAAAGTACAATAATAAATTAAATTATATAAACTTAAAGGTAATGTACCAACAATGCCTTTTAACAAAAATAAATTCAAAACTAAATAGAAACTTAAGAAAAATTCAAATTACTTAAAATTGAGCAACTTTGAAATCTTAGTTTTACAGGTCAAACTTACATTTGAAAAAAATTAAACAATACCTACTTAATCCAAAGAATATTAAAACTTAATAAGAGGATATTAACTATATAAAAATCTAAGGCATACGACATAAATTTTGTACATCAAACAACATGCATTAAAAAATTAATATACATTATAAATCAAACAAACATTTTTTCTTTAAGGTGAAAAACATATTAGACATTATAAATCATAAGACATTTACACAAATGAAAATCCAAAATAACTAATTTTCTTATAAAATCGTATCAAAACAAGGAAAGGGTGGCAAACATTTTGTATAGCAAACAACATGCATTATATCAAACACATATAGACATCACAAAATTAAAAGACATTTAAATTAAACATGCATTTTTCCTCTAAGGTGAAAAACATATCCGACATTATAAATCAAAAGATATATATAGAGATGAAAAATCAAAATTATGATTTTTTTAGAAAATCATATCAAAACAAGGAAAGGGTGAAAAACATTTGATCTTTTTCTTACCTTGGGTGCCACAAAATTCATATATCTCCTTTCAATAATGAATTGGGATATATAATGTAGCCACCAATACCACCAAAACTGTCATTCGTATCATCATCATAATAGTTATATACTTATATGTGTTGTCAAGTTTATCTAATGGTCTCTCAGTATCGATTAGTGAACCAGGTATGAGGTGGCGATGGGTGGTGGCTCTGGTCGGAATGGGGTTGCCGGCAGCGGAAATATTGGTGACACTGACGTTCGACATAGCATGGAAAAAGGTTTTTTTTTTTTTTTTAGTTTGTTGTTGTTGCATTTATATGTGTGGAAGTTGAGAGTTTTTTAAAGGGAAAGGGGAGAAATCGGAGGTGTAAAGGAGTTTGTATAAATCTAAACCCCCCCTCTATAGTCTATATCTTAGATGATAGTTATCCCAATTCATACTTTTTTTACCTCGGGTGCAATTGAAATTATACTTCAATTGTCCTTTGGATATAAAATAAAATATAAGAAGGATAACACAAACAAAGTGTAAAAAATAATAATATTAATATAATTAAAATATTAAAAAATAATTAGGACTTTTAACAAAAACATGATCATTTTTTTAAAAATCACTCTTTAAAATAATGTGCTCAAAATGTGTGTCGTTAAGTAAATCTTTTTAAAAAATACAGGACCTTACACTAATTTCCTATTCATTTTTTTACTTTTCTTTTGCTTGGAGTGGTTTAGATGGTTTGGTTTTAAGTATTTTTTGTGGTGTAAATAAAATGTCCCTTTAAGATTTAAATATATGTAATATTACTAGCATTCTACAAAAGTACTATTGATACTCTAAAATTATCTTTAGTAATAATTTACATATATATTTATTAAGATTATTTTTAATTACTAAAAATAATTTTAAAATATTAAACGCTAATATTACTGCCTTATTACCTCTTATTAGATATAAACCCGAGCGATGCATGTGCTAGGAAAAATTATGAGAAAAAGAATTAGCTTTATTAATGCAAAATAAAGAACAGGCTTGCAAAACTTTCAAAAAAGAAATGAGAATAAAAAAAAAATAGGCATGGAAAGCAAGCATAATAATAAAATGGTTGAGATTATAATAAAATATGTGTTAGTCATAAATAAAAGATCAACCCCATGCATCTCAAATAGGAATGGCAACGGGGCGGTTTCGGGACGGTTTTACTTAAATCCGAAACCGAACCGTTTTATTTTACCCTGAACTGAAACCGCACTGAATCTGCCACGGTTTTTTTTTAAACCGAAACCGCCCCGAATTAATTTACGGTTAACCGAATCCGAACCGCCCCGCCTCGAATATAGAAATTATGGGTTGGTCGCCCCGCCCCAAGCCGAACCGAATAACCATTATTTAAAAAAAAAGTGAACAATAACAATTTCAAATAAAAGTAGCTACGTAGCATTCTTCAAATATAAGACTATATATATATTTTAGGGTTAGGTTTTTAATAGGACTATATATATTTTATATAAAATAATATTTTTATATATATATATATATTCGGGGCGGGTTTTAGAAGGGAAAAACTAAAATCGAAACCGAACCCGCGGCGGTTTTTTTTCTAAAAACCCGAAACCGAACTGGTCCAAAAAAAACCGTCCTGAAACCGCTCCAAACGGATCGGATCGGTTCGGTAACCCGGCGGGTTGGTTTTTTTTGCCACCCCTAATCTCAAATTGATAGATGATCTCATTTTGACTTTAATATTTTTCAAAATAACTCTAATTCAAAATAATCAATAATAAATATAACTTATTTCTATTGTGAAATTTAAGAGTTGATTTTATATAAAAAAGAAAAAATAGGTGCAAGAGTGAATTACGGTGCCAAATGAATTAAGTGATTTGAAAGGTTATATAAAAGTGTATGAATGAATTAATGTATATGCATATTGTCATATTGATGAGAGGAAGAGTTGCGACGAAAAAGTCGAAAGAAAATGCAAAATTAATTAGACAACATTTATTAAGAGAGAGAAGTAAACTTCCTCTGTAATATTATTAAAGTGTGTTTGACATGTTAAATTAAAGAGTTGAATTATATTATTTAATCACATCTTGACAAAGTAAAAACAATTACATCTCTTAAATGTAATTTGTTAATCTATCTCTCGATAAAATAAAAATTTTTAGTGAAATAAATAAACCTACCAAATATTCAATCTTAATAAATACCAAATAAAAAATATAATAAAATTAAAAATAAAGTACCTCATATCCTTCACGTTAACCATAAACATGCAGGACAAGATTAATGATTCATTTTTTAAGGGGTCATTTGGTTGTCTAAATTATCTTATTTATAATTTTTTTACTATAAATTAACAAATTTTAAATTTTTTCATTTCAATAAAAAAAATTGTGGTGTAATTTTTATTCAATCTTAATAAATACCAAATAAAAAATATAATAAAATTAAAAATAAAGTACCTCTTATCCTTCACGTTAACAATAAACATGTAGGACAAGATTAATGATTCATTTTTTAAGGGCTCGTTTGATTGTCTAAATCATCTTATTTATAATTATTTTATTATAAATTAACAAATTTTAAATTATTTTATTTCAATAAAAAAAATTGAAGTGTAATTTTTTTTCTCACAAACTTATATGATAGTTATAAATTATATAATTTTAATTATATTTTTATATTTTTTATATAATATTTTAAATATGAATATAAATTTATAACTTTACATACTAATTTATTTTTATAATTAAAAAATACTTATATTAAAAAATTTATAAATTAAATTTTTTTAATTATCTAATTCATAAATTAAAACAGAAAATAAACGGATATAAATGTGAGTCTGACAAGCATCTTAGCCCCTTCCAGTTTCCAACAGCCCCGTTTCGTTGTAACTTTACCGTCTACCCGCCACATTTCATTCCTCTCTTAAAAAACTCGTTCTCTGTCCTCCAAGATTCCTAATTCTAATTCAATTCCTCCTCTTCTAGATTCATCCACCTCGATCAAAAATTCAAAACTCACACCCACACCCTCAATTTCAATCAACTCCCTCCCCCACAACCAATCCAATCAAAACCTAGGGTTTTTAGTTATCATGTTTCCCCAAACCTAAACGCAACAATCCCAATTCCCTCACCTCACTTCAATCCAATTCCCCCCTCCATGTCGACGGAGAGATCCTCTAATTCTCCGGTCGACGACACCGGCGCCGTCGACACCACTCCCTTCCTCACCAGCTCCGCGTCCGAAACCAACTTCCCCAGCCGGAGCCGCGGAATCCGCCGAACTCCGAGCCTTCGCGGGGCCGCTCGTTTCCTCCGGCGAGCCAGCAGCCGGAGGATGCTCCGGGAGCCTTCGATGCGTGTGCGTGACTCGGCGGTGGAGGAGATCGAGGAGCGGCAGAGCGATTGGGCCTACTCCAAGCCGATCGTCATCCTTGACCTAATTTGGAACGTTGTCTTTGTTATGGTGATCCTCTAGACTACCTCTATATACATTTTTCACTTCTATAGAGTGATAGAGCACCACCTTTCTTATCTTTATCCTACCTTATTTATTTCCAGTTTTTTATCTTTCCGGATATAACTTTTATTATGGACTTTTGTAGACACGGAAAGGACCAGATTTTTATTTATTTTTGTTATCCGTCTATAAAATATGTACTTTAGACACAAAAAGGACCAGTTTCTATAGCGTAACTTCTCCCATTAACTATATGATTTCTAATTTAACTAGATCTTGCCATATCTAATTTATTTATTTATATAATCAAATAAATTATGACCAAATTATGAACGCGACACAGAATTAATAAGTGAATTCTTACAGGTTTCGGTTGTGGTATTGTTTATGAGTTGGGATGAGTCTCCGACAATGCCGTTGAGGCTTTGGATTGGTGGATATGCATTTCAGTGTGTGCTGCATATGGTGTGCGTTTGGGTTGAGTATAAGCGCCGGTATCAGCAGCGTACTTTGCCTGTTGATGCTTTGAGTACGGGGCCTAGTAGTGGTAGTTGGTGGAATGGTGGGAATTCTAATTCCAGTTCAGCTAGTGAGGGAGGGGAGTCTCTGGAATTTGTCTCAGAGAGGCCTCAGAATGGGGATGAGACTAGGTAAACCTGGATACAACTTTTTATTTTTATTTATTTATTCTGTTCTCTTAGTTACAATTTAAATAGTTGCTCCCATTGATTATGCTGCCATTATACTTGAGATTTTGTTCTCTGTATATTAGGGAGGGCAATGGTACTATTCAATTGGAAAATAGGAGAATTTTTTCGTGGAGTAGGAGATAAATATAGTACCAGTGCAAATATATGGACGTGCAAGTATGTAGTACTGACTATGGAGCTTAGGAGATGTTTGTATGAATGCATACAAAATTCAAATTCTAGGAATTGTACTATGTGATGTCCCTCTTGCAGCGAATCTTAATTGACAAGATTGATAATCATTTTGAAGATTCAGCTCACTGAGTCACGAGCGGGTATGTACGAAGCTTACTGGGAATTACCTCAAGGCTCCAGGGACAACCATGATATCATTCTTCTCAGCAGCTACAGCCAAGATGGAACCTTTCGCAGAATATGCAGTAGTACCAGGGAAAACATAATTATTGAAATGACATATGACTACTTTTTTGTTGCTCAAATGATGGTGGATCTCTGCGTGTTCTGTTCCTAATTCTAGATTAGGAAATCATGGATACGCTAACCATGTCCAGTTACTTGTTGCACTAACCATTGTAGAATACTGTCTTTGATGTGAAATTCTAATTAGATATATGTTTTTTGCAAGCATTGCACTAATAGGCTCATGGCATTCGAACAACCCTTTAATACGTGTCATAGTTATGAGTAACATGTAAGCAAATTAGACTAAATAGATTCGAGCATATGTGACGAACTGATATAAGTTTCAAATTCTGAGCATCGATCTGTTATCCGAAGAGCATAGTGTGACCGCGTAAGGAGAGAGCAAAATCTGAGTATGAAGAATGACTTGAAATGTCAAGCACCTGACTTGGATTGTGGTTTGTCCTGAATTGCATCCATTGCCTTATTGAACTTTCAATTAATGTATTTATGAATTCTTGTTAGATTCTCTCTAAGATTCTTGAGAAACTATAAATTTAACTAGGAGCGATGGTTTTTTTCTACATTATAAGCTAAAGTGAAGCTACAAGTAGGGATTGCGGTTTGTTTGAACGCTTGAGAGAGAGAGAGAGGTCTCGGCTAAATGGGGAAAGATTGTGGAGCTAGAAGCAAGTGTATTGTAGCTCTTTCCCTTATCTTGGTCTGAATGTACTACAATTTTGGAGACTAAAAATGCTATAATGCATATACAAATGCTAATGTATGGTGTATACAAAACTTGACAGATGATCTAATATATTTTATTATTATTTTCTTTACTGCCGCACATATTTCGTTTTTCCTTAGATTCTTTTGAATCATCGGGCCTGCGTTTGTCCTTAAGCTGCTATTGAACTTTGCTTTTAGAAATGGAGGACAAACTGACAGACGGAAATGGAGAAGTAACATAAAATGATCGGTTATATTCTGATGGTACATTTTGCTTTATGAACCAGTGATCTTTTGGGTCAAGAATTGAAAGGTTTTATTATTATTATTGTTGCAGAATTTATGGCAACCTTTGGGCAATTTAGGCTGCTATCTAGCTTGTACAATATCTAGAATTTTACTCAGTTTCCAATGTCTGTGTTCCAAGGCAGCAGTATTATTTGATTCTGTGAGCTTAGATACTATAGTAATTTCCTAAACAGTTGAATGTGTAAATTTCAAACCTAAGAAATCTTGACTTGTGTTTTGCAACAAGAAAAAATAAAATAAATTTAAATCAATGGCCTGTGATGAATTTCAAGTGGGATTTTGTATATGTTACTTGGCAACATTTTGATATGCTTCATTTACTTGTGTCTGATGTATAACTTTTGTCATGATTTGTTTGTGGCAGTGTTGCTAAACACTTGGAGTCTGCAAATACAATGTTTTCATTCATTTGGTGGATCATTGGATTTTATTGGGTTTCTGCTGGTGGCCAGGCTTTGACTCGTGATTCTCCTCAACTTTACTGGTTTGTCCTAACACGTCTTTCTTTAGTGAGGTTCTAACATAATTATTTGGTTTTGTCTGTACGTTTGGGAAAATTATGTGGTGTTTTTGTTTTATTCCCAGGCTATGCATTACGTTCTTGGCATTTGATGTGTTCTTTGTTGTTATCTGCGTTGCTGTGGCATGTGTCATCGGTATCGCTGTTTGCTGCTGTCTACCATGTATCATTGCACTTTTATATGCAGTGGCCGATCAGGTAATTTGACAAAAAGTGTGTTATTTTCTTCTGTTTCCGTAGATTTTGGAAATACTTTAGCACTTGATCAAGAAATCGTGTTTTAACTGCAGTTTGAGAAACTTGAATTTGGTACCAGCTGCTTTGATATATCGTCTTTACTGAGTGTTGTATACTTTATGCATGGATGTCTGTATATAACTATGGGTCTTAAGTTACAGGCTGTAGGGTCTAATTTTGATGAGAATACTTGATAGCTGTTTTAAGAATGCAAATTGTTTTAAGAGTTATTTGCTTCATGTAAAAAAAAAAACCCTTATCTAAACTGGCTTAGTTCTTTGCTTCATTAGATAAACTGATTCCATTATTTGTCAGAAGTGGAAGTTGGTTCGATAGCAGTGTCCTTCATAGCTGCCAACTGTGGAGTAATCACACTTTGCTATATACTTAGATTCCGTTTGATAACAACATGGAAAAGGAAAACAAAAACACTTGATTTGGGTAAGAAGTTCGAAAATAAGTTGAGTCATGTAATGAGATGCTCTACATCTCATCCTAATTTTTATGTGTAGATCTTTTACATCCTTTATATTTTCTTGTGGAAAATTTTTGTTCCTCAACCACCAAAGAAAATTTCTTCATGGAAAAAATAACAAAGTAAGAAGACATCTCCCCACGTGTCTAGACTTATTTTCTAACTTCTCACAAAAATTAACTGTTTTTATTTTCGTTTTCCATGTTATCAAACGGACCTTTAGTTCATTAAATTTATGTAATGTTGAAACTTTGTGAGGTTAATGACATAAACAGTGTAATTTGTTTCAAATTAGTACTCAAAATTGTTGTATGGGAAATCTGAGAGTTTGGTTTACTTCTATTGTTAAATGAAACGAAATTTTCATAAATTTATGTTTTGAGTTGCCTCGTGCCTTTTCTTCAAAAAAAATCTGCAACTTATATTTTATTTGCTTTTGAATTTACATTAAAAGCAGGAAGGAGCAACCAAGGATGATATAGAACGACTGCCCAAGTACAATTTTCGGAAAATTGGTGATTTTGAGAAACAAAATGGAGAGATTCAAGAGTCTTTTGGAGGAATAATGACAGAATGTGACACAGACACACCCATTGAACATGTTCTTTCCCTTGAGGATGCTGTAAGTTTTTCAATTTTATTAATAATTTTATTTTTTATGAAGCACCCTCACCCCTTACAGGGAAAAAAAGAAAAAGGAGTGTTAAAAAGAGTTGTTCGGAATGATAATACTTGTGAAGTTAATTTTTTTTTTTCTTTGAACCTGCTTTATGGCTGTCACAAAGGGAATGAAAAGAATTGGGGGGGGGGGGGGGGTTTAAGTTTTATATTAGTTCAATAAAAAGAGTTAAAAAGGGAGTTTCTAATAAAGGTCACTTCTTTTCCATGGAAAACCAAAGTTTCCCTCTATAGTGGTGTTTGAGTACATTAATTTCCAAGAGAATCAATTTCTGTGGTACATCGCTTTACCATCATTTTTTTATTTCCCCTTTTCTCCGTGGATTCCCTAATCATCACTGCATTAGCTTTTTTGATACAAGCGATGATCCTACTTTTATGGGGGAGTTGGCAAAGGGGGTCTGCCCTCGAACACACATCAAGCAAGTTGCCATCACTAAGGTTCCGTTTGATAACAACATGAAAAATGATAAGAAAAACACTTGATTTGTGTAAGAAACTGAAAAATAAGTTGAGGCATGTGATGAGATACTCTTCATCTCATGCTCATTTTTATGAGTAGATATCTTCTATACTTCATTATTTTATATGAAAAATATTTCCTCCTCGACCACCAAAGAAAAAAATTTCATTAAAAAAGCGACAAAGTAAAAAGACATTTCACTACGCTTAACTTATTTTCCAACTTCTCACAAAAATTAGCTATTTTTATTTTCATTTTTCATGTTGTTATCAGATGGATTCTAATTATTTAATTTTTGTTTACCACATAAAATCATTCTATGTAAAACATTTCCAAGGAATCGAATCCTTTTCCATGCTCCATGTTGTCCCACTCGTTTGAATTTTAGATTGTCAGCCTGGGCTTTAGTATGTCCCCCCGCGTCTCTTTTTTTGCACATCTTAAGAAAACGAAATGGTCAAGAGAGCGAAACTTATCATTATGAGATTTGCTTCATTATATCCCAAAAAAGTAATTGTAACTTTTAATTTGAGATGTTCTAAGCAGGGAAAATAGAATGAGAAAAGAAAGAGACAATTAACGCTTCCTTCTGTCTTTTATCAGGAGTGCTGCATTTGCCTCTGCCCGTACGATGATGGCATTGAACTGCGCGAACTCCCTTGTCGCCACCATTTCCACTGTGCCTGCATAGACAAGTGGTTGTACATTAATGCCACCTGTCCCCTCTGCAAGTTCAATATTCTGAAGAATGGCAACCAAAGTGGAAGTGAAGAGGCATAAGGAACAACTAAGAACTATTCTACGGATTTTGCCCATAATTTGACGGTTGAAGCGTCTTAATTTGTTCTTTCCTTTGCTTGTTGGGGCGTTGCGTCGGTACAGAAAAAAATGGTACTGTTCGAGAGATCTTCCACCAGTACAGATAGATTTGACGCATGTGAGGGACTATATTATTGTAGGTCTTTATTTTGGGAGCTTTTGCTGTTGTTAATTTTGTGCTGGGAATGTATATGGGTTGGTGGTTCAAATTATTGGGGGAGGTTTGTTGTTTTGTATGGTTTACGTGGAAAAGTTGCGGAATAAATTTTTCTTTGGTAGTAAATATGTTCAGCATGTATGTTTGTGAAAACCTTGATTTTTAACACGCAAAAATTGCTACGATGTTATTATTGAGAAGCCGTGTTTTTTCTTTTCCCCCTTCTTCCTGTGTAGGACTTTGTTAACCTTTTTATAAAAAAGTCAGGAGACCATTGCATTTGATTGGTGGATGCAATAAAATAATAATAAAATAGTTTAATGGGCTTTACATTTTTTATTACATTCGCTAATCAAATGCAAGTTCACTGTGACCCTCTTTAAAAGAAGGTTAACAAAATCTTATTCCTTTTTCCTGTCATTTTCAGTATGACTAACATTTGTCTCACATGAAGAAATTTTTGGAATCACAATTTTTGTGGATGTATTAGGTTTTTCCTTCCTATTATTGGTGTGCGTAAGGTGTATGCATGTTAAGAGTAATGGTCCGTTTGAATTGAGAGAATGAGAAAGAAATGAAAGGAAAAGAAGATGAGGTATTATATTTCACTTGCTTGTATATATTTATGAGAGGGAGTGAAGAGGAAACAGAGAGAATGTCAATTCTCTTTATTTTTTTATTTTGTTTCCTTTTAATATTGGTTGGATTTGAGGGGAAAGAAAAAGTTTTAATGAATTATTTACTTCCCTTCAAATTTAATCTTAATTTATTAAGAGTATATTGAATCACAATCTTTTCCTTTTTTTTTTTTTTTATATATCCAATTAAGATTTATTTTCATTCAATTTTCTTTTCCATCATTAACTATTCAAACAACAATAAAATTAAACTCATTTATTTTTATTATATTATATTCATTCCACTCCTAATTAACCATTTCCTTTTCGTCCCCACCCTTCAATCCTCAATTCAATCAGACCGTAAGGCTATCATTCTTTTAACTAAAAAACGGATTTCTTTTTTTTATGTGAATCTAAATGATCAATTTTTTTTGATGAAATTTGATGGGTATGATCTTCATTATGAGTAGATAAATTTCACCATATTTCATAAAAAATTCAACAGGAAGTGTGTGATCTAAAAATATTAAAATTCAACAATGAGAAATGCACACACACATATGAATTTTTAGTTCACCCACTTTCCAATATAAGTTTTTGATGATTTTTTTTGAAGTTGATCCATTCATCATGCAACTCGTCCCCACTAAATTTTATCAAAAAATTTAACAATTTACCCCTTCAAAAGTGAAAATCTGTTTTCTAGTTAAAAAAATAATGTTATTTCCGTAACCTGACTATATATATATATATATATAACTAGTCTTCCAGAAAGGATGTTTCTCTCTTTGACGAAGAGGATAGCTCATTTTAAACATAAATGAATGATTTTTTTATTTGGACAAAATTTGTGGAATCCTCTAAAGCAAGAATACTCTATAACCGTATTCGATACATATCTTGTATTGATACTTGCACAATACCCGAATATATACATGATTTGTATCGAATTTTCTGCATTTATTATTTTTCGAATATTTTTTGGATACGACATCAAGGATACATCAATATTTGGCGTAAGATATCACAAAAAAAATCTATTTTTTTATAATACAAGTAATTTTATTTTTACCCTCTAAAGATTAATTTCTCACTCCATCCCTCTCTATTATAAAGTTATATACAGTTAATAGGAAGAACAACCAAAATGACACTGCATATATATAATATAAAATTAAGGACATGAGAAAGAACAAACAAACAAACCCTTCATGCATAGGAAAAGATAAACTCCTATAAGTGTTTATACACATGCTAGTGATCCAAAATGACATTATTATAAACCATATGTCGCACTGACTTACATATACATGATAATAAGTAATTATCTGGTAATCGGTAATAAAATTCATAATTCGATTCCGTTAACCAACTATCTGTTATGGCAAAAAAAAGAGAGAGAGAAAGATTAAATAAAAATACTCATCCATTATCCATGTAAACAAAGGCATAAATGGAATGACAATCCTACAAAATTCACATTCGACACTCCAGTTTTTTTTTTTTTTTTTTTTAAAAGTTAAACCTTACGCAGAAAGCCTTTTCTGAACGAGACTTGATGCTACTTTTCTAAAATTGAATTATGTGGTTGTTAATTTTTTTTGTTGGTAACCTTTATCTGATATTTTTTATTTTAAAGTTGTGAAAGGATACATTAATGGGTAAACAAATTGTCAAAGGTGTACATTAATAAATAAAAAAATTGTCAAAATATCATACCGTAACAAACCATTTTTTTTTCTTTCTTTTAATTAAAACAATGAAAACTGAATTATTGATTACTTCCTACCAGAAAATACCGCTGTTGTGTTACAAAGTTATTGGTCATTGCGACATCCACAAAAATAAATAAATAATGTTCCTTATTATCAAGAATCAAGAAATTAAATGTAAAGAAACACTAGAATATATATGTCAATATACTTTAATCCTTGATGATTAATTATAAGTCTCAACATGGTATGTACAATTTTTAAGAACATGTTATGCAAATCCCATCCAAATTTACACTTGGTACCCGTACCAAACCGGAACACCAGTCACAACCCCGCCATTGATGTCTCCAGGCACCACCGTTCCGGTGCATGGCCTCCACCCATAACCGCCATTTTCCGGTGCCACCTTCACTCTCACAGAAAGATTAATAATTCCGTTCCGCTCCCCTTTTCCATCCCTCAACCTATAACTCAATAAATGCGAATAATTCACGGGAATATACCCTCCCACGAAATCCTTCACAGGAATCCTCGCCGCTCCAATGAGTTTATTACCGGAACGGCCCTTGCGATGTACTTCGACAGTAATAAAATGCGAATTTGTGGGCATATCGACCATAAGTTTTTCACCTGAATCGATATTTGTGGTATGGGCATTAACTGAGTCTGTCCGAATGACTACAAAAACGTGCTTCTTTGCAGGTTGTCTCCTGTTAAATCTCAGGCCTTCGCCGGAGATGACCTTGATTTCTAACGAGTAAGAGGACATATTCATATTCATATATATTGAATTTATTGGTGTTAGAATAATTTTTGTTTTGGTTGAAAGAAATTTTAATGGGGTGTGTGCGTTATATATAAAAATAGGAGTGGTTTTTGAAGGAAGTTGGAGAGAAATGAGAGGGAAATAGATAAGTTGTTTCTATAGAAAGAGAGACGTTGTTTCCGTACCTTTTTTTTTTTGGGGGTCAAAGTTGTTTCTGTCGTTGGACTGCAATATTTATGTAGAAAAGTAATAAATGGCTAAAGTGACCGGCGGTCAGTATGGAAGTTGTGACAGCCAATCTAAGTTTGTCATTTTGAGTTGACTTTTTGCTTTTGGATATTTTATTGGATTGTCATAAACATTTTACGTGTCAATTTTAGAGCGGAGATGCAGCAGACATTTGAAAAATATTGAACACGTTAATTCATAGTAAACTTTGGGCGATTTTGTTTTGTTCTTATGACTTTAAATAGTCATTTATTTTACAGCCAAATCTCTTCAACAGGAATCGAATTATATATTTTAAATACATAAACAAATAGTTAACAACTAAACGTTCATTTTTGTTATATATTTATCTTTAAATTGTACACGAGCCAATATTATACACATTGCATATAGAGACGGCCTAATTTAATAATACTTATTGAAGCAATTTTGTTCCCTTTTTTTCTTTCTAAAAGGTACTTTTCTTTTTTAATTAAATTTTAGTATTGTTATTTTAAATATTATGCTTCTTATTAAGATGAAGCACATATATTTGTTTCCAAGGTAACAAAAAACATATATACATATTTGACAATTTCACTTCTTAATCATAAAGATTGTAGTAACGGTCACAAAACAAACGTCTTCCTTCACCTTTGGACTAAAAAATAAAGTGCAAGGATATGTAGGATAACCAACTCCAAGCCCGTCTAGCTCACTTGGTAAAGTACATGAATCTTAATCTTGTGGTCGTTCAAGCCTCACAGTGAGCGTTTTGGGTTTTTATTTCAATACTTGTCATCAACTTATAGTTTTTTCTCATTTTTGAGAGACAAAGTTGGTCATAAACCCAAGCAATATTGTTGCTCCCCTACAAAACAAAAACATTAATTTTAACCTCATTAATAGTCCAAACTACAATTTATTTTTTATTGTGATTTGGTTTATCAATAATCTCTTAAAAAGAAATAAAATTTGTTAATTTGAGAAGGCTAAAATAGATTAAAATACTCTCAATTTGAATGGATGGTAGTTTAGGCCGTCTCTAATGATAATTTCTATTTTTATATTTCTATCCTATTTGTCAAGTGCTTTGTAGAAAATTTCTATATCTAACTGGCAATATATTTACATGGGTAGAAAATGATAGAAAAAATTATTTCTAATGGTATATCATTTCTTCCTTACTTGTCATTTATTTAAGAAGAGAGATAATTAGTAGGTTTAATGATATATAATAAGATTGTTCCATGTCATATAGGAAATTTCTATCACCATTGGGGCACTTTTTTTTTTTTCCCTTTTTCTCTTTTCTAACATAGAATGATCATTGGAGATGCCCTTAGATAGAATAAACATTAGGAAATCCAGTTTGACAATTTATTCTTCAAATATGACTACGTTATACTTTTACTTTAATATGATCGTAATATATAAAAAGTTACACAATTATTTTATACAAGAAGTTATGCAATGCAAGTATGCGACAATTTATGTTTTGTTCGTGTAATCCTTATCCTCGTGACAAAGAGGTTATGAATTCTACCCTCATGTATAAAGTTATGTCTTGTATTTGGTGATTAAAATGTGAATTTTGTGTGCGGAAAAAGTAGTAGGGTGTACACAAAAATATAAGTGTTTAAAACAGAGAGCAAACATATAATATTAGCTAGTTTTGTAATGCATTAATTTGGTACCTCTCGTCTCACAAAATTGAGATTTTGAATTTGAATATCTTTTATTGTATAATCAAAATATATTGTGACAGTCAAAATATAAGTAAGACTTGTAACAATACCAGTCGAATGAACTAAAAGAATTTGAAACTCGACTTTCATATAAAAAGTGTTAGCTTAAGAAATACCATACAAGCATATTATACTTTTTAATCTATATGTACCAAAACCTAGCAATATACTAGGCTAATTATTAATATTCACAACTTTTTAAAAATTTATCACAATTCATTATTTATTTTAAAAAACAAGAAAATTCCAAATCTATACTTGGTTCGTATGCCAAATTGGAACACCGGTCACAACTCCACTATAAACTCTTCCACCCGCCGGAGTTTCGGTACACCGCTGAGAATAACCAGAGAGATAATTGCTACTATCCGGTACCATATTATTTCTCCACCCATTAGAACCACCATTCTCCGCCGCCTTTAAATAACCAGGGGCGCAACCGTCATTTCGCACCCCCGCATTCACCCTCGAGGAACTGGGGGCGCAATCGTCATTTCGCACCCCAGCATTCACCTTCCAATAACCAGGGGCATAACCGTCATTTCGGACGGCCGCAATATCCCCCGGGTACTGAGGGGCAAAATCGTCATTTGTCTTAACCCTGACGGAAAGATTAATAATCCCATTCCTCTCCCCTTTCCCATCCCTCAACCTATAACTCAAAAAGTGCAAGTAATTGGCCGGAATAAAGCCTCCGACAAAGTCTGATACCGGAATCCTCGCCGTTCCGACAACTTTATTGCCGGAATATGTCTTGCATTGTACTTGGACGGTAATATTACGCAAATTCAGGGGCATATTTAGAATTACATTTTGGTTCCACGTTGGGTAACTTCCACCTTCCGTATCCATTTTCGTGGTTTGAGAGTTAATTGAATCTGTACGGATTAGAACGAAGGCGTTCTTTTTTACCGGCTGTCGGCGGTTAAGCCTTAGGCCTTCACCGGAGATTACCTTGATTTCGAGAGCGAGTGCGGTTGTATCCATGTTGGAGCGCGTGTGGATGTGTGGCGAAAAGGATTTATCGAGTTGTTGAGACGAGTTGTTTAGAGTATTACATTTACATAGGAATATTTGGTGTTTGTATTTATATAAATCTTTAGAGAGAGAGAGAGAGAGAGAGAGAGGTCCGGTTTTATGGTTTTAGACTTTTAGTAGGAAGTTTGATAGAAAGAAGAGAGAAACAAAGAGGTTGTTAGGAGAAACGCGGAAAAGTCGAAAGAATAGGCAGAAATAAAGCAGTGAATTACGATGATATTATATTTATATCGACTTAAATGATAAATTAGTCAACAAATAATAATAATACGTTAAAAAATACAATATATTTTATTTTTTGTGTTTTAAGCAGGCTAGTTTCGCATATTCTGGCACATAAAAAAGTGCCACCTTTACATTTTTTGACATACTATTTTGGATAGGTACAAGGATCGTTACCTTTGCCCTTGAATTATTTCCAAAATTAGTTTTGCTCCTAAATAGAAGAAAGGTTTTTAAATGCTCATCTAATTAACTATTCAATTGTTTCATTTTGACCCCCAAAATGAGTTTTCATCACTAGTTTTTTCTTTAAAGCTATCAAAATTTCCATTTCTTTTCAATCACAGGGAAAAGCTCCTAGAATTTTATTAATATCAAAATAAAATACAAGTTTACTAGAGATTTGAACCAATTTTTTTGAAAAACGCTAACTCTTTTTTTTTTTTTTTAACAAATGAGATTGCATAAGGAAATAGTATGTGTTACAATATTTTTTTTTGGTCTATTGTGTTACAATATTGAGTCATTTGACTTTTGGTGTACATTGTTTTGCCGGTACTGAGTTAGAAGTTTAAGGTTTTTATTTTCTGAACTTTGAGATCTAAAATGAATTTGTCAATAATTAAATATAATGACATAGGATTAATAGAAGTTTGAAAATAAACGACCGTAGGTAGGCCTATCAACGGACCATATTTGAATTTGACCAGAGTGAATCTAAATCTAAATCTAAATTTGAATTTTTTTTCAAACATTGAGCCATATCCAAATTTATTCAGATTGGATTATATCTGGCCCGTTTTAAAATTTTAATTATATTATAATTAGTTTGTAAGTAAATAAAAAATAATGAAACTAACTTTAAAGTTAAGCTCAGCAATAGTCAAATTTCTTCCGTAAGTGTTTTGAATCAAATTGGATTGCAAATGGATTGAATCAACATATGACATATCCAACTTGTTAATCAAAGGCCCAACAGGTTTGGATCGGATTTGGATATAAGGATCAAAAATCTCAATCCATACCGAACTAAACGAGATAAGTTTGGATCGAATTCGGATATAAATTGATCCATTGATGGAGTTAGTTGTAGGGTTAGGGGTAAGTAGAGAATCAATTATTTACCTTAAAATAAGAAAATTAGTGTAAAAGAATACCGAAGGCAACCAAAAACATTAAGTGTGCGTTTGATTACACAGTAGAATTGCAATGCCATATAATTACATGCTATTGTTTAGACTTTAGATTGAATGTAGTTTTCATTTGGAATTTTAATTAGAATTTCAAATTTATTTATTTGGCTAATTTGTAGAATTAATTTGAAATTCTAATAATATAATAGGTTTAAAGAACCTCCACCACAATGTCCATTGCCAGAGCTAAGGCGGTCGCTGGACCTCCAACTGTAGGTAGCAGCGGTAGGCGGCAGTGACTAAGGTTGTTAAATATATATATTGTACATATAATAATTTACAAGAGAAAGATATCAAGTGGACCAACATTTCGGTCCTTAAAACCGAACCAATATATATATACACATACATATATTTACTATATATATACATATAGTATGTATTTATATAATAGTGTACATATATATATATATATATATTATAATTAATTGTGCCTGGTGAGCGTGATTTTTTTACAGGGTGAAGCCGGGGGTGGAAGCACTGTGTATGTGTGCGGAAAGGGTCCTGATTGGCTTGGGGTTTTGGTTGGTGGAGTGGGGTGGGGTTGGCAGGGGCAGCCCTCAGTTTTCAGGGGCTATAGGCGAATTTTAGTTTCGGAATCCTTTTGTATACTCATGTAATATAATTATATCAATAAAATCTAACTAATATATACATATATATATACAAATTGTGAGATTTGAAAAGTAACAAAAAGAGTAATTAAATTTCTTATTTGTATAGATTTAGTTAAAACAAAAATTAAAAGATAGCATTTTATTCAATATTAGGAAAAAAGAAAAAACTCATTGATATATAGGATTTAGGGTTGTTTTAATTCATTTTTTTTTATTTTAGTTAAATTGGGAACTTGTGCTTGCATGTGTACTTGTTAAGAAAAAAAAAAGAAGCTCAATCTTGCCCATACCAAAACTCCGAACTCAAGTTAAAAGACAAGCACCTTCACCTGCCGGAACAATTGTCCCCTTTTTACTTTTATTCAATCAAAAATTATTTTAATTTTATCTACTATAACTTATATATAAGGGAAAAAAAATTGGGGACCCTATTATGTCAGGAACCTTAAGCTACTGCATGGATCGCCTATGTCCAGGGCCGGCTCTAGAGGGTTGGGGAGGGGGAGGGTATGAACGGATTGGGAAATTGGTTTGGGTGGTTGAGTGTGGGGGTTAGGGTGGGTGGTAGTGATTGATGGTTATTTTTTTTAGAATTTAATGAGAATTATAATTAAAAAAAACTCTATTTTCTATATAGAATTTAGTCTTGAAAAATTTATAGTTTTAAAATTCCCGTAGAATTTCAAAACCACGACGTTTAGTATATACGTACAATAAAATTCTAAAACCAATTAGCTCTAATTCCAAAACTACAATATAGAAACATAATATCTAAACACACTCTAATATATTTTTTTAACAAGTCAATTGTTTTATTAATTAATGTGTTTACAGGTATACACAACCTGTAAACGTGCATGTGTTGTGTGGAATTGTCTAGTAAAATTAGCTTTATAATAGAGATATTCAAATTTGGCGTGTGGATTAGTTTTTTGGACTACTCAACTCTTGCATTTCTGTAGATATAAAAAGTAGCGTACAAGCACGCCCCCTGAAAATTTCTAGATTAATTTTTCTTTCTTCAATTATTTATTTTTGACCCCCAGAGAAAAAAAAAGAATAAAAAATTTCTTTATTCACTTGGACTTCTCTTCTTGCTTGCTTGTCGAGCGGTTCAAAGTAGGTCTAATGTAGAAAATTGAAAACAATACATACAATTTTTTCCAAATTCAGGTGCATTCATTTTGTCTCAATTCGTTTTCAATTAATAGTTTTACCTTTTTTTGAGATGCCGCTTTTTTTTGGGATATAGTCAATATATCAAATTTTGCATAAAAAAATCACTTTTATAATTAATTATGTTAATTATTGTCTTTTTACTGACTCTATTCCTCTTGGTGGTATATATTTATCACATTTCAAATTAAGAATTCAATATTTCTTCTAACATGTTCAAGACTTTTTCTTGAAAGCACGTATAGTTATTAATTTTTTGTATTATCAAGTTAATTAAAATGCATACATTTTTATAAAACAGGATCCAGCTGGTACGAAATTGGAACATCATTCATTCTGAACTTCCCTCGAGCCTTCACAATTGCAGTGGCCTAGTGGGTCACCTAGACAAAGACGTACCATTCAAACTTTCTTTGCATTCATGCATGCATGCTGTATTCACCTGGACATATATATATATACACTAGGGTATTTCTGTGCCCGAAGACACTATTAAGATAGTAATAGCATAATAAAAAATAAAATAAAAAATAATAATAAGAAACTCAAATTTACATAGATAATGCACAGTTTTTTTACCTTCTTTCTAATATATAAACAGTTCTTCCTTTTTTTGGGTTGGCGTATATACGTATCAAAAAGGCATTTCAATAGCTATAAAATTGTGTTGAGTTAATTTTTTATTTTTTAATTCACATTTAACTTGACTAAAAGAGAAACATGTTAGGCATATATGTCACCAAGATAGCTATATATATAAAATAGGACTCGGTCAATTTTATGTCTATATAATATTTAAAAGTCAACCGCACGCTATATCTCCTTTGTTTTATTGCAATTTCCATCACATGTTCTTCTAAGCAAGTTTGATAAAAGTTATTAGCTAGGTTACCAAATATCCTAGAAACAAGTCGGACATTTCTAGCTAGGATATGTATCTAGCTGTAATAGCCACTCAATAATTTTACTTATGCTTGTGTTTAAGATCGACGTAAAATTTAACATTGTTAAAAGTGTACTGTTATTGGCTGGAAAAAAAAGAGTATGACTTCAACACATAAATTTTATTGTCTTTATTTACCTATATACATTATTTTTTCCCTTTATATATTGCATAGGTGATGAGTTATTATTCTAAAATATAAGTCCGGTCAGGACGATTTTATACTAAGAAATATGTTATGTGTTAATATGTGGCTGAGTAAAAGAGGGACTAACTAATACTGTCCAATTTTTTTTTTATTAACTGAATTATTTTTCTTGATTCATATTGAAGCCAAATTAAAGAAGAATTTGATTTATTACCAAAGGTCTTTTGTTATATAAAAAGCACAGTTTTCGTACACAAATGATACAAGTGACTCGCATACATGTGAAAAAATAAAGCATAGAGGTTAGGCATAATTTTAACCTCCTTCAGAGTAATTAAGGGTTCGTATTTGGTGCCTTGCACTCTGTATCCTGAACTTTTTTCTCTAAGAAAGTTACAAGGATAAAAATTTAGATTTAAAGAATACGACATATCTTTTAGTTGAAATTCTATATCGGGCTCTTCTAAATCACTCTAGCGAAGATATAGAAAAAAAAATTTAAAAATGAATTACTCATATTAACTTTTATTTAAGCCAAGCCAAAAAAGTTGCTGGTTAACTTAAGTCATTTACTTTTAATCCAATAAATCCAAATTTAATATTCTATTTTATAAAGATTTTCATTCTTCTAGAAAAGCCCCATACAGTACAAAGAGAGAGATACGAAACTGCCAAGTGCCAACCTGAATTTTACGAACTTTCAATGTAGATCACCTTTCCTATAATTCCAAGACACGGATACCACCAACTGACCAACAATAATAAAAGTTTCAGAAATAATTAAACTTTACATGGAAATCACCAAGAAAGTTGCTTGCAAGCTATTGGAGAAACAACGCATGTGTATATATATGGGTGTGATTTCAATGGTTATTTCTCTTTTTATTTATTAATGGTTATTGTAATATTAACCATTAGATAAAAAATCAATGATTGAAATCAAATGTGTAGTTGGCTAACATAATTAATGTACATTAGAAAAATACAAAGTATTAAATGCAAGGTTAAGTGGGTAACATGTTGATACCTGATGACATAACATTTTTTTTCTATTTAATTTTAAGAAATCATAAATTAGATATTCATTATATGATTTTGTAATTTCAATACAGGATATCCCTATTCTTCACTCCTATAAAATGGGTGATTTTATTTATATTGATATCTTGTAGTTAATTTTCATTGTTAAGTTAATTAGTATTGCTTCCTAAATTAATCCGTAAGTGTGAAAAAACTAACAAAAAAATATTATAGATTTAATTTTATAAATATTATTTTATTAATGATTTAATATTAAAAATAAATTAGATTAATAGGTACATCTACGTTAATTAAATAAATAAAAATATGGGGCTTCTTTTTAAAGTACAAATCAATTACTCTTATTCTAACAAATTACATTTGATTTTTAGGATTAGTTTCAAGGACAACTTTTTAATCGATGACAAAATAAATTTTAATTTATTAAAAATAAAAGATAGTCATTTTCAAAACTACCCCTTATTAAATGTAACAACTATTAAAAAATAAAATAATAAAAAAAATATAAATAACAAAAGCTCAAATTCAAACTAAACATCTCAAACAAAGATTTCGAATTTGGACATGTAATCGAAATCTAATCATAAAGGTCAATCAAGAACATAAGTAATTAATATATATATATATATTATGAAAACTCTAAATTTCAAATTAATTATCAAATGATAAGATGCTACAATTTTAAAAAGAAAAAAAGTTTATGTACAGCAAAAAAGGAAAATAAAAATACTTGAGAATGGTGATCCTTTCAAAAAAATTTGATGAATTTTTTTAGAATTATTTGTAGGCTCATTTATTTCACATAATTTCATAAAAAATATTTTTTTTTGAAGCACAAAATAAATCTCAAAGGTTTATGGTATGTTGTTTGCAAAATTATCCTCTCACAAACCATTCTAAAGAAAGAAAATACTATTCGTATTATAAATTACAGTACCAAATGTCGTACTAACTAATTAATTACATGATCATGAATACTTTATATGATTATATATTGAAAATTTGATAAGCATGAAATAGGTCTACTTTGATTATCAACATAGAAGAATATGTACGTATATTATTATTATTATTATTATTATTATTATTATTATTATTATTATTATTATTATTATTATTATTATGTGAAAGAAAGGGGTGGAAGTATTAATAACATAGTTAATTGAAAATATTTTTTAATAAAACCCTTTAAAATTCTTTAAGGGTGTGTTTGGAATGTGGATTGAGAGAATATTTTAATATGAGATTTGGATTTGGAATCTCAAATCTAAATATTTTTGTTTGGTGTGAAATTATGATTTAAGATTTATAAATATATTCAAAGAATGAGATTTGATACTTATCTTATCGTTATAACTTTCAAATTTTAGAAATATGATTGTTTCTTAAAGATCCCAAACTTGCGAATTTGAAAAAAATATTAATTAATTTTAAACAAATTATTATTTTTTGTTATTATAAATATACTTGTAATATTAATTATAATAATAATATGAGGGATGACAAAGGGTTGTGTGTTGTCCAAACCCAAATCCAAACCCAATAAACTTATAAACACATCCCAATCCGGTGCATATTTTATTTTTTTTAATTTAAATCCGTCGCAAATAGTGTACGCATAAACTTACTCCCACCTCGTGATAATTATGCTATATTATAAGAAATAAAATACTATAATAGGGGCGAGTCGAGTCAAATGAGTTAATTATGTGTAAGCATGAGTTATGCCACTGTGTTAAAAAATAAAAATAGCTTACTAATCAATTAAATATAAATTTTAGCGGAATAATATTTGGATTTAGAAATCAATTTCCTTGTTTTTGTTAAGCAAACACAAAATTTTAAGCTCTTGTATTTCAAATATGTAATATTTGAATCTTAAATTTATAAATTTTAAACCTAAATTCAATTATATAATTCAAACAGACCTTAAAAGAAAATAGAAAATAAATTAAAATGAAAGTAGATTTTCTTTAGGAATCTAAATGAAAATGTAGTCTAAATTAATACAATTATAAATTAATTTTAATTAGTGGATATACTTCTCAATTTTGAAAATGGTACAAAATTTGTTTGTCAAACACAACACATTGATTATTGAACCAAATAATTAATTATTTAATACTAAATAAGATATATTTTAAGTGCTATTTAGGAAGTCGTGCGCTGATAAGTGCCTCAAATTGTTATTTAAACCCGCAAATAATATTTTGTTAGAATATTATTAATGCCCAAATTATGGAGAAATAATATTTGTTTTGTGTTTTTGTAGGAAAGAAGAAAATTGTGATAAAAATGTAGAAAAAGTCTATTAAAGATCATAAAGGAAAATAAAGAAGAAAGAATATTCCAATTCAATATTCTCTCATAATTAAAATACAATTCCTTATTCTCGCTTAATTAGAATCCTAATTGAACTCATATTTGTTATTTCTTTAACAATTATAGTTTCATGAACCTTTTAAACTTGTATCTCTTATTACTATGTATAGACCTATTCTCTACATCTAAAATCATAGAAAAAAGATAAAAAAAAATTAAAAAATAGATAGAATATAGATTTTGTTAGAGAGTTCTAGAGAGAGAAAATCCTTCATATATTAGTTACCGTGTGGCCGAAGTATTGAAGGCGGAGAAGTGGATAGCGTAAAGCCATGCAGTACACGCTAGTTCGAGTATCATAAACATAGACACTTTCTAACTTTTTAATTATATAATTTGTATTCAAGTACTTTAATTTTAAATTTTAATAATGAATTATTATTTTGTTTTAATTTATTATTTATTTAATATGCTTGGCTAAATTATCTTCCCAAAAGGGAGGGATGAACCGCCATGGATGTAATGGGTTTATTTGAATTCTAATTGACTTTTAATTATTCGTCCCGAATTAAAATAGATTTTAAAATTACCATTATTGTAACGTATTTTCTTTCTAGTATTTTAATTGTTTTTAAAATAAAAGATGGATCTCTTGTGATCACCATAAATGAGGATACAGGCGATGCCTATTTTTATTTTCATTAGTTTTAAAGAAAGAATGATGGTAATTTTGAATTTGTTTATATAGTAGGGATGAATATTAAAAATATAATTAGATACTTTTTTTGTTTATATCCATGGTGGTGGATTCTCTTTTCTTGAGATTTTTTATTATTGATTACATACTTGCTATATTTAATTTAATTAGTTTAGTTTCTTAGTTAAAATAATTTCAAAAATCAAAATTTAAAAACTGTTTTAATCTAAATTCCCAAAATATTGGATTTTGACAAACTTTCATACTTTTAAAGTATTAACTTGAATTTGGATCGACTCCTACTTATTTGCTATACTAATTTAATTATTTTACATAAAAGTAGGGTTTTATTGTATTTAAGCGCGGAATTAAGTAACGACAAATTATTTATAAAATTTTTCCTCAAATCATGCGCATACTTCCGTATCTGATCAAATTATTAAAAATTGAGTTTGTTTGAAATACTTTAAATTAAGAAAATAAGTTTCTTTTAATATTATTTTATGTTATTGTGTTAAAATTATTATTTAATTGAACAGTGACTAATAAATCCAGTAGCACATGCTATATGAGACACTTCAAATTAATTTTTGGATTTTTATTGTGATATGATTTTTCACGAATGATAATAAAATAATTAAATTGAAAGTGTTATTGATATAGTACTTGAGTTGTATGTAATTTGTAAACCTATTTTATAGAGATGAAAATTCAAAGTCAAATATATTTTGAAAGTATTATTTTCAATAAACTTATGTTATTAATTAACTATAAAACTGAAAAGACGAAAACACTCATAAACACTTATTCTAATTTAGAATTGGGTTATCCTAAGTCTATTTGGCAAATAAAACATTTAAGGAATCTTGTTTGGTTGAGATTTTAAAACATGTTTTGAAAAGTGAATTTAATTTTTGTTAATTTTTTTTTCAACCAATTCAAAAAAACTTGTTAAAAAAAATAGTCAAAATAGATCTTGTTTTACAGATCTCGATGATTGGGTTTCAAATATACTTTTTTTTTTTTATCTAATTCCAATTTTTGAATTTAAAGTTATGGTGTTTTAAAAATTTTACGAGAGAGAAAGTAAAGTAATTTGGGAAGTGTGAAGTAAAGTTGACTTTTTGGTAAATATTTTAAAAACTTGATTTTAAAATCTCAACCAAACACCACCTAAAGTTTAATTAAAAAAATAAAAATATAATATGTCACCTTAACCTGCTATAACATGTTAAATGATTTGACACCTTACCAATGTGCATTAATTATTGTCAGTATCAATCAATGGGTAGAAAGAGAAAGTAACTATTGAAAACTCATCCATCTATATATATATATATATATGTAAGACGTAATTTCTCTATATTTTTTGTTTTCTTGATCAGTATTTTACTAATCTCAAGAGAATATGTGTACTTAGCTAGTTAGGATATTTTACACTAATCGCATGTACACTAATCCGCCCCAAACTTGAGACAGTTTTTTTTAAAAAAACCTAAACCTGCCCTGCAAGCATGCCTAGAAGCTCCACTCCAACCCAACCCTCCCCGCCCTTCCCAAAATTATTATTATTTATATATATAAACAGAGAAGGGAATGTGTTAATGTATTAATATATATATATATATATATAAATATGTTAATGTATATGATATAACGGCTTACATTTGGTCAAAAAATATCTATTTTTTTATACCGTATATATAATTTTTATATTAATATATTTATATATATGCAAGCTGGCCGAGTCGAGTTTTTAGTAAGCAAAACCCTAACCTTCCCTAAACTCGATCCGGGTTTTAAAAAGAAAATACCAAACCCACCCCATCCGAGTTGGATCGGGTAGGAAACCCGTAGGATTGGATTTTTTTGCCATCTCTAGTACCAAAAAGTTGTTGCATCAAACTTATTTATTCAACCTTCTCAGCACCTGTTATTTGCTAGGTAGGTAATTGACTAATGAGTAATGCTAATAAATAAATGAGTAAATAATTCAAATGGCCACTAAATTTTTGATCTAGTACCACTTTGACCATCAAACTTTAAAACGAACCACTTTGATCATCCAACTTTAAAGTGATTACCACTTTAACCATTCCGTCCAATTCTTTGGTCATCCAACTTTAGAGTAAGTACCACTTTGATCATTCTGTTTAATTTGGTTATTAAATTTAATACATTTGCATGGCCCATTATTTTATATAAGGTCATTTTGGTCATATTACAACAAAACAAAACGACATTTTTCTTTAATAATTCTTGCCAAAAATGAAACATATAAAGTATATAAAACATAACAATATTTTCAACAAATAGTATAATTTTGACTATTTTATAACCAAAATAATTAAAACATGCTTAAATGAATTCATGTGCATTGCACATGGTTTTATTCCATTAAATTTAACAGTCAAATTGGAAGAATTGACCAAAGTGGTAATCACTTCAAAGTTGAATGTCAAAGTGATTCGTTTTAAAGTTAGATGGTCAAAGTGATACTAGATCAAAAGTTTAATGGTTATTTGAGCTGTCTATTCTAAATAAATTGTTGACCGTATAGTTCTACATTCTTTTGAGATTTTTTCTCAAGAAAAGATTAGTAAGCAGTATCATTACTAAGAATGAGTGCTCAGGATCGGAGTTGAGAAGGGCACTGCAAAAATGAGTATTTTATCAACATTATTTGCTATTATTTTGCATTAGAAGTGCCAGTATTCTAAAAATCCTTGCCTACACACTAGGCTGCGGCCGGATACTTTGCCTGCAATGATCATACTTTGCAAGAAACATGCGCCAATTTAGTTGCTAATACATACAGAATACAGGAAGGAAGATAGGAATGAAAGAGGATCTTATCAAAGCTGTAGTTTTGTTATAAACTCCTTAGCTACAAAGCCTCATATATAGATGAATATACACGAAAACAACAAAGACTAGTACTATGTGCTTTTATCTATCATATATAGCAAGGCTTTTGAGTAAAATTTTATTGACATTCGTGTATACGTATAAAGAAATTTATCAATTCCGAGTCTCATTTAGAATCAAACGGCTCAGATTTGGCACTTACGGGGTTCCAACTTCCAAGTTGCAAGGGCGTGGCAGGTTCATTGCCCTCTGTGACTGGGACCACCCACCATCGTCCGCAGTTGTTTTGGTAACATCTCCTCTCGTGCTGTTTGTAGATTATGTATTCATCATGTATATTAGATGGACTGTGTAGGGCCACGTTTGTATCACAAATTCAAGGGTTCAACGGGTCAATCAGTTAACGACCAGATCTTGTCAGGGGTCAACTATAACCCATTAACTTCGAAGTCAGGTTAACAGCTCATGAAGAATTACGAGCTCCAATAGTGGATTGAAATTGAATCGCACTTTAAAATAGTAGATAGCAATACAATGTACATTTTATAAGGTTCTGAATACAGCTTAAAGATAGATAACAAAAAGTTTCATTAGGATGTATAGGATAAGTCCATACACCAAGATGTCCATAACTCACAAACTTGCTATAGGCGCATTATAGAAGGTAGCACGAGAAGTGTAAACCAGCTTCTCATTGTCTTTGAGCCTAAACTCGATCGCTATTACTGTCAAGTTCCTTCCGCTCCTTACTACAGACCCTTCAACCATCACTTCCGCCTGTCAATTCACAAAACAAAATCTTATTCTATAAAGACAATTGTAATTTTCTTCTAATAAAAATTCTAATGATCTCCTCAAACAAACATATCTAGATTCATGTAATATGCAGTTAGTCCTTCCTTTAGTAGAAGAAAGAAAAGATATGACCAATTAGCAATCGAACCGGCTGTGGTTTCTTTAATTTTGTGAACTTTTCTTCTTAAATATTATGTAGATTCAGAGAAATCAATGAAATCTTGAGATCAATAAAAGGCACGAGATTCATTCAACTATGATAAAGGGCATTTAATTGATTGCGTATATAGTGGACCGCATGACCATGAGATGGTTAAGAGCTTTGACTACTCTGCCGACAAAGAAAATGCATGTGGTTGGAGAATGTTTTATAGAAGAAACATACTACACCTACAGATCTACTGCCAAAGCAATGTGGCTTCGCCATGGCATGATAGCCTTGAAAAGTTGTACTATAAGGTTTGATAGTTGTACGTTGTTCTGTCAATAGAGCCGCCCAAGAAATAACCTTATAGAGATAGGAGAGAACCACTTTGAGATGACCGAGAATTTCTCCATAACAAATAGTCAGCAAAAACAACCACCCATGCTAGCAATTACAAAAAATACACGAAATTGCAAATAGCACTCAGCAGAGCACCTAAACCATGGCAATTATGATATCTAAAAACTTGAAATTATCTTATATAAAGTCTAAACTGTTGTATATTTTATTATTTATATTTTGAAATACAAAATTAATTATATATTAAAGTTTCTACATAATTTTATTTTTATATGAATCCCATTTGATAAATATCATTTGTCCAACTCATCTTCTAGAACATCTTGGGGCCAAAGTAAATTAAATAATAAACTAATTTCCACCTCCTTTACTAACCGATCTTGGCAAATATATATTGCCATTCTTAGTGCTCTGTTGTGTGTGCGCACCGAGAAATAGAGAGCCATATATCTATCAAGCCTTTTCATAATTCTCTAACCTTTGGCAATATTAGTAGGCTGCCAAAATCCATAAAAATAATATATTATTAATTATCAATATTTTTGCCAGAGAAACATATGAAGCTGTCCAAAGGGGTTCTATATTTGGGAGTGCACCCTTATAGACTCATAGTTGTTGTATCCTATAGGGAAGACACCACTAAAACCTGTTTGCACCAACATATTATCCCAGAGAGGCAAAATCTTATCTTAAGAATAGTGCCTAGCACGCGTTTACTACTTTAATTAATTTATTTTCGCCCGCATCCAAAAAATTCACCAACATAAACTAACTCAATGCTTGGCAATAATCATATGTAAGAAATTGTGTTCATGATCAAATCCAGATTCCCCACTAGCACAGCCATGGCAATATGAACAGCAATTGAAATATATAATGATGTACTCAAGCATAAAGATTTGAAATCCGCATCAATTCACACAAGATCAATAAATATAATAATCAGAATCACAAAATGAACACCAAAAAACTCACATTGCGGGGAGCCGCAGAGAGATAAGAATTGCTTAATTCTCCAAGAAAAATCTCCTTTTCTTTTCCCACGACTGTTCTAGCACAAGCTATTGCCACCATTTCTGCCACAGCCGCAACTGCACCTCCATGCAGCCCACCATAAAAATTCTACATAAGAAGCATTCAAATTCCCATTGAACCTTCCTCATTACCAAGAAATATGAGGAAGACAGTAAAAGAAAGAAATAATCAAATCCACAATCTTCTGTAGTGGAAGCATGAAATAAACAGAGTTAAACTAATCACCTAGTTCTTATAATCTCAGTTTCTACAAGCTCCATTTGCTTGTTGAGAAAATATAGGAATCCCAAATTCTCAAACCCTCTCCCCACATATATATACATTTTAATTCATAAATACTCCTATATCTCATTATTTAGAACTCAGGAACAAAGACTTCCATAAGAGTATCTGTAATATTTACTTTTGTAGGATGAGAACATATTATATAGCACTTGGACGAAAGATAAAGTTAAGTTCGATTAAGTTGCTTGTCATACGGCCAACTGTTGTCCCTTTGGGTTCCAAATGGAAAAAGCTTCTCTGACGACACTTATACGTTTGGGATCCCAAACACATAACACTCGATCATTTGAGTTCCCTTGGTTTTTAATACCAAACGGATCACAACTTTTTGTTTGGATAAAATTACTATATCACTACATAAAACCTCAAGTAGGTGGGATAAATTTATGCCATCATACATTAGAGTTTAGACATCCTACACCATTGTGGATGTCCTAAAGCATTAGAGCAACTCCAAGGTAGCACCATCCCACCAAATTTGGTGTAATTTCTATACCAAATTACTCCAAGGAAGCACCAAAAGCCACACCAAATTTGATGCAATGAATAGTGTTGCACCACATTTGGTGCGACACTATTCACCCCACGGCATCCCACCATTTTTTTTTGTTTTTTTTTTCAATTTTTATCTTTATTGTTATTTACTTATAAATATCAATTAGGTCATTTTTATACTTCTAATTTAATTTTTTTAGTTTTTTTTTTAATTAGAAATATTAATAATTTGTTTTATTAAAAAAATTAATTTATTCTAATTAAATTTATGTATATTTTATTGTAATTAATATTTTTAATATATAATAATAAGGACAAAAAATTTAGAACATTTAAACTTCATAAATTTAAACTTACATTAAAATAATTAGGACAATATAATAAATATGTTAACTTAACTTAGTGATTTTTAGTTTTATAAATTATAATTATTTAAATTATTATAAGTTAATTAATAATAATATCTATAATAAAATAATTAGTACAATATAATAATTTATATGATGATATAAAATAATAGAATAATAAAGAGAATATTCTATTTTTGAAGAGAATATACTTTTTGGTGTAATATTTGGTGTTATGGTTGGGGTTGAAAAAAAATATGGTGTAAAAATGACACCATTTTGGTGCTAAATCAACACCAAAATGGTGTTTTGGGTTGGAGTTGGTCTAAGGATCCATCATTCTTTGTTTTCAATCTCTCTTGTTCTACTTTCCCTGGCCTTTTCTCATCCAGCGTACGCTATGGGGTAAACAAAAACTGAAAGATTTGAGTTGAGCTCCTAACAATTGCTTTATATGCAAGAAAAAAAAATTGAATCAAACAAAAACCATAGCGGAGATCAATCAACCACTATAAAAATAAAAATAGGATTTGATCAGGGCAATGCAAAAAAATTATCCTCACAACCAGATGTATCCATTATGGTGGTTGCACATCATGCTTAAATTGTTGTGCATGTGGTAGTGAGGATAAAAGTTTGTGTTGCCTTTGTTCACCCCCTAAAAAATTAGGAACTGAACTCTTGTAATCTCATAAAACAAGTCGTCATCTCCTTTCCTTACAATTTCACAGAAATAACATAACCAATTAGAACTACAAATGAAAGGGGAAAGATAGACTTTACAGTGATTCCAGCTTTGACAGAGAGGAGGCAAGAGACTTTGCCACGTTCGACGCGATTAACCTCGAGAAAATGGCCTCTAATTAGGTCAGAATAGAAGTCCTTCGAATCACAATTGGGAGGGATAGTTGCAGATACTCCAACCCCTTGGAAAAAATCATTCATATAAGAGACAGATTGTGAAGGGATTTTCTCGGAGATTATTGTTTTTGTCTTCTCCATCTCCTCCTCTGCGAATACAAATGGGGAATTCACTAGTTTAGTATTTAGTTAATTTGACGTTTTTCCCGTTTTTTCTTTTTTCTTTTTAAATTATTATTTTGGGGCTTAATTCAGTGGAGATTTACATCATTAAACAATCGCCCAAAAAGAAAAAATATATATTTAAATATACTTACATAATCCATCTTTCACCTTACCAAAATTAAATTCCTATTTCACTTTACCAGAATTAAAGCTACATTAATCTTAATCTAAAAAATAGTGTAAAATTCTTTCTTCTTACACTGACTTTTATACTTTGAAAAAATTGTTACTAATTTATCTTTTCACCTACTTAAATTTTTAAAAATTAAATACTAATTAAAAAAAATCCATTCTTTCTAACAAACAAGCCCCAAAATAAAGATCTCGTTTGGTTAAGGATGTTGGGTTAGGCCTAAGAAGATAAGATGAATTGGGACATGGTTAGAAGATCCTAAAGCCCTAAGTCAAGTATAGTAATGTTTCTCGAGTAGAACCTGATAGTCAAGTATGATGAAAATGCCGATATAGTCATCTCCACCAACGAAGACATGACATCTGTACAAGTTGGCACGCTTAAAGCCTTTTGAGATGGGTGTCAGAGCCAATAACCAGGAAACACTTGTAAAGTACAAAGTTAATTATGAATAAATAACTACCCCCAAGTAAAAAGTGCTAGACTGATGTTCAAGTTATACTATTAATAGTTTTTTTAATGTTACCCTAATTTTATTCGTATAAATAGAAAATGATAGCTCACACAAAGGGATTCTTAGCACTAATTATTAGGGATAACTGTTTAAAGAGAAAAATCAGTAACTTGTACCTTTCATAGCCTTTGAGCTAATAGATAGCATACACCAAGGGATGATGTACTACCAGACTAGCATAAGCATTACCAGAGGAACCTACTTCACAAACAAATCCAGTTGCCTTTATTCATACCTGATTCCATTTTTAGTGGGCTCGATTGAGTTTTCATAACTGACAATTTGGTGGAATATAATTTATCTAAGAAAATCGACCAGAAGATGATCAAATGGTAGTTTGAGCCCAGCGCCCTTAAAGAACGAAATGTAAATGGGATATTGCCCTACGGGCATGGAAAGGGTGACACTAAGTCTGAAGGAATCCTCATTTTTATTACATTCCCTCCAACTGACCACATTTAGAATGTGCAAATCTTCGAACTTTAATTTTATAACTTTAGAAACCAAAGTATATTTACCCATATTTCAACTACAAATGGGGGCAATAAAGATGAGGAATGAATAAACTACGAAGAACGAATATGAAAACCCAACAAGTAAGAGATAACCAAGAAAATAAAAACTTACAGAAGTCCAAGAAGTTTGATTAAGAAACGTTCAAAGCTCTAATGGCGAACAGACTTGTGATTAAAGCCCAACTAATAGATAAAGATGGAGATACCAGAAAGAAAATGGAAACCCTAGAAAAAAGCAAAAAAGACGAGGATGAAAATGAGAAAGAATGGGAAGAAAGATTTTTTTGTAATATTTTTACCTTTTTTTTTCTCCAAACGAAGCTCAGTGTCTTTGGAACCAGCGCCTATATTCCTTCGACAAAAACACGTTTGCTTGTAAATTGCTTAAGTTGTTCCTAATTAAATTTGAAGAGCTACAACTAAGTCAAGCTACCAAAGTGAGGCATTGAAGATTGTAAGATAGATAAAGTGAGTATTCGCATTTGAATTTGATTATTCTTAAGGTGATTGTTTTCAGAAAAGCTAAATTCAAAATGTTTTTGAATCAATTTCATAAGTTTTTAACTTTTTTAAAGAGTTTTAAAAAAGAACAATTCGGTCCAGTTCAAGTCTTCTAAGTTAGATCAGTCTGGCGTATGAGTTTTCTAAAGAATTGAATTCTTTCAGTTCGGACCGGTACACATCTTTAGGATTAAACCAGTCCAGCATGAATATCTGGCAGAATAATTTTTATAGCAAATTTTATTTTTAAAGCAAGTTTCCTATTTTGAAAAAGGATTTTAATTTATAATTTTAACTATAAATAAAATATTTTCCTAAAGAGAATTGATCTTTATATTTTTATATAAAAAGACCCATAGGGTAAAGACTTTAATACAAATCTTTACATATGTTTTGAGATAAATTAAAACCTTAAAACCTAAAACCACCTTAGGGTTTTTAATTCATGACAAAGTAAGCGTTATTTCTTTAAAGAACAAATCAGATACCAAAGTGCATATGATTCGCAAACGATGTTAAAGAATGGTGTGATACCATGGCGAGTGATTCATTATGAACTTGTTCATGCAATTCGAATAGGAGGACTATACGTGCAGAAAGTGGATACTTTTGCAAGTGTCTTGTGCAATTCAAGTTTTGTAAGTCTATGTGATTTAAGATTAATTGAGTTTGTAAACTTTTGTACATATAATAGATTGTTGAGGATTAGTTCTACACTACAGAGATACCTCGTTAATTCTGGTGTTTGTTTATTTGTTTAATTGCTTTATTAATTATTGCATGTTAAAAAAGATTAAACATGTTTTCTAGAATTAAAATCCATAAACTTTTAAGGTTTACTTTCCGATTCGATTTAAATTGATTTTTTAGAATTCAACCGTTAAATAACAAACCTAGTGTCAATTAATTTACTTCCGCATGCACTAACCGATTAGCTTTTTCAATGTTTATCGAGTAGAACCTAATAGTCAAGCATGATGAAGATGCCGATATGGTCGTCTTTATAAACGAAAACATGACATTTGTATGAAACTGCCACGATTAGAGCCTATTAGAGTGATATACTAAAAGCCATACTTTTATTATTATTGGTTTTGATATGTTATGTATATAATCGATTTTGCTATTTTTATGAGAATCTTTATGAGCAATTGTAGCATTATGTCATTTGTTTAAATACTGTGCAAGTGTGTCTTTTATTCCAAATAGTAAATGATTTAGTGTGTAAAGTTTAGCTTAAACACATAGGATCATATCATCGATTCTTGCATAATATAAGTTTAGTGTTCACAGTCTTAGATGTAATTGGACATACATCGGTATGATTGTAGCACAAGTATTAGTAGTTTATCTTGACTGCAAAAAACAACATAGTTTCAACTCGTTGTCCTAGTACACTTCGTGTGTATTGAATATGACCAGTTTAAGTTAATTGATTTTACTGACTATAAAATAATTTAAATGCTATAGTTATTATGATTGCTTATACTCTTAATCTTGAAATAACTGATAGACATATATATGTAGTGTTTGTTGCTTTGACTCATTAAAAGTGAGATCCAATTATGGATCAATAAGCTCTGTGAATTGGATAACGACACTATATGTATGATGAATATTAGTTATTGACAGAATGTACGTCCGAATATAGGGATTGATGATAATCCCTCGAGAAATTTATAAATTTTGATCAAGTCAATCCCTGCACGTGGATTGTGTTAATCCGATATGTCGAATAAGTTAAGTAGTAAGCTCAAGGAATAAGAAATTATTTAAATATAATTGTCAGTAATTTAATTTAAATGACGTTTATCTGTAATCTTAGCGTGAGGAGAATAATTTGCATTTAATAAAAATGAGTTCGAAATATAATTTTGAGATAAGTACAAGAGTGCAATTATAATTTTTTAGTAATGTGATATAATTGTTGGAAGGAATTAACTCATAATGGAATTAGAATTTTAGTTTTTCATAGTAAGCACAAACATTTATTTCTCTTTAGGATCCCTATCGTAACCATATATATACGCCGACCTTACCTTTTGTCGAAACATTAGAATTCTTACGAATTTAGGATTTGTGCCGTTGAGAGAAAAAAGAAAAATATTGGCGATAAGCAGCCCACACTTGATACAAGATTACACGACTAAAGGAATACTATAGAAGATCGTGAGGTTCCATCGAACTCATGTTCTAGATTCATCTATACTAACTCCTATTCGTGCTGAGATGAAATCAAATTAGATAGATTTCGAAAGTAAAATCCGATTTCGCACTAGAATTTTACGTAAAAATTGTGTTCAGTCTATACGCAATATTAAACGATCATACTATTAAGTTTTTATCATAGCCTTCTCCGAGATGAGTGCCAGAGCCAATAACTAAGGGACACCTGTAAAATGTAAAGTTAATTATGGATAAAGAACCAGCCCACGTGAAAAATGCTAGATTGATCCAAGTTATACCCTTAATAATCTTTTTACTGTTACCCTAATGAGCGTTATGACCCTAATTATATACGTATAAATAGAAAGGGATAGCTCACATGCAAATGATTGATTCTTAGCATTAATTATGGGTTAACTGTTTAAAAAGAGAAACTAGTGACTTGTATCTTTCATAACCTTTAAGCTAATAGAGAACACACACAAGAGATGTTGTATTACTGGACTAACATAAGTATTACCGAAGGAACCTACCCCACAAACAAATCCACTTGCCTTTATTCTATAGCCTAACTCATAAACTTTACAATATGGTTACCAAAATCAACTATTCAAACCCGATTCCATTTTTAGTGGGCTTGATTGAGTTTTCATTGCTCACACATCTCATAAATGTAAGCTTATAATAAGTATCCTTATACTTTTATATAGAGTGCTAGACTTTTATTTTCACTTGCACCAGCACGATAATGTTTACAATGATATTTTTCTTAATTTATTCAATCTTTTTATTTGTGCAAGCATGCATAGTTCAATAGAACTCTTGTTAAGTTCTTAAATGTTAAAGTTAAAGAAATATAGTGTTAACATGTGCCTAATATATCATAAATAAAAAATAAATAAATAAATACGTATTAAATGTTGTACTTTTATTATTTCAATATTTAAATTCATAAAATTGCTTATAAAAAATATTAAAAAAGGAAATACTTTGGTGAGAAAATCTTTATTCTTTTAATATTTTACAAGAAAATCGTTTTTGTAGTCTCCAAAAAATTAAATATCATAATAATCGAAAGTAACAAAATATTTTAATAAATGATTTATTTTTATAAAAAATATTTTATTTTTCTAATTAATTTTTCCTCTTTTTACAAAAGATAATGTTTTTTGAAAAGAAAGAAAAAGATAGTTTTAAGTCATTACAATAAAGAATTTGTGATGGATTTACATGTAAATCTCCTCATGTTATAATTTTCATTCTCTATGTTTATAACGACACAGTTAAAGTTCATAAGTACTATTGTCTCATATATGACTTTTTATTGAATTAATTTTCATGCACTAAATTACTACATAGTTAAGCTGAGTGTTGAATTAATTCATGTACACAACAATTACACCAATAAAGCTTTTAAGTTTTAAGTTATCTAGAACATCTCTTTTTTAGACTCCTTTATTATTAATGGTACAAATAGTTTTAACTTAACATAGATTGCTTTATTTTTATGTTCTTTGATATTAGTTCAATTATAAGATTATGAATCAGTTTAGTCAAGGTTTATGCGGAATAAAATTTACTTATTATTGTTGAGTGTTGCAGTGATCTTTTAATATTTTTGGTGTAGTGAATTATAATTTATATTTACTTATTTCACAAAAATAAAATTTATAAATAAATTTAAAATATGAATAATAACCATTTGAGAATAATGAATAGTAATAGATTATATGAAATATAATCGCTAAAAATGTATTTATCATAATTAATATTTTATATTTTTTCATAAGTACTTTAACTTATACGTAATTTTTAAAGAAATTTATTAAGAATGATATAAATTTTCTCTATTATGTATTATTTTAATGCAAAAGTTAATATTGTTTAATATTTTTACTTTTAGCGACGAAACTTTATTGTCCCTGCATTATTGCAATAAATTTACCCCCGCTAGTGAATTGCAAGTTTTTTTGAAAAAATGATATGGTGAGAAGATGGATTTTGTGGGTGAATTTAAGAACACTTAATAAATATTGAGGGGATAATTACGATATTGGTATTTAAGTTCCCTACGATAACAATATAATACAGAACAATGTTTTATCTTACCAAATTTAACGGTTACATACTATTGTAGAATAAATATATTTTATCTATACTATACCCATCATGGATGATCTTACAGGTTATGTGATTCATTGTTTAGTTGTGAATATTCATCATAAAAATGATAGAAAAAAATTTGGCGACTTGTCGCCAAAAACATTTACCTGAATGATGATAAAAGAGCCAGGCGAAAAATATATTGAGAATATTTAATCAAAGCATTATTGATTAACAACATTTCAAATTTTCAATAGAATTACGAGTGCTTCACAAAAAAAGATTAAAAGTTTGAGTTGAGGAAGTTGGAAGTTGGAAGTTGGAAGTTGGAAGATGGAAGAGTTATTTATTTCCTTTTTACTTTTCATAAAGATATAGTAGTTTTTTTTTGTTTTTTTTACTTTACTATTACTAATATAAAGATATATTCAATTAGTTTTATCAAAAAATGATATTGAGGCATTTCTTCCTTTTTGCCTTTAAAAAAATGAGAGAAGAAGAATAGTAGACCAACTTGAAAGGGGCTTTGTGTTTCAACCAGAAAAGGAAACCCCAAATAGTAAACCAACCACGTGTTTGTCTCATATTTTCGCGGACACTACATATGAACCACCACCTTCGAAATTTAAACCATGTATCTCCCTTGAGAAACTGAAATCAATCGGCGGAAAGAAAGAAAACACACACACACAAAGAGATTGAAACATTTTCAGATTTGGATCGAGAAAAAATGCCACACGGAACGCTTGAAGTTGTTCTCACTAGCGCCAAGGGTCTCGAAAACACCGATTTTCTCTGTAAACTTCTCTCCCTTTCTAAATTTCTTAAATGTATTTTCTCTTTGTAAATAATCATTTCAGGTTATTTGATGGATCCGTAGAATAATTATATGAAATTTTTTATTATTGTTATTGCCAATGGTAGGTACTCTTCTTTTTATTTAAACAAATCTCAAATATTACTTCTTCGGAAAGCATAGAGAATTTTTGATATTCATTGATCGTAGTGCACAATGACAAACATTAGAATGTTAATGTGTTTGTTAATCCTATTTCAAAAAAAAATTAATGATGATCGAAAGCTCTGAGCCATCCATTTCTGATGTATTTCTATTGATATATTCTAGAAATCAACGGATATGAATTGAGTCGTTATATTTTGTATTATTTTCTCGAATTCAGATCATCGATCTGACTGTTGGATATTAGATCTTATTTATGTCTGACTATCCAAAATTTAAAATTGATAAGATACTAGTAAGGATGCAATTGATGCATTCTTGTCTTCATACTACAACGAACAGGTATAGTTTGGAGCACGGGTAAGATGACGCACTACTGAAGTTGGCATGGAATATATATATATAAACAGTTGGCTAAGTAAAGAAGTCGGATCAATGAATTATAAATTGTGAAAAAATATAGAATGGCGTAAAACTACTTAATCTTACATCTAGTGATTAGTTTAATTTTAGCATTTTTTTTGGCTATATGTTATGAAATGAACGTAAATTATTTATTAAAATTTTGATTTAATCATTTGATTCATATCGCAGCTTGATAAATATATTGTTTACATTTACGTTTTCAAGCTATGTTGGCAGTCTGATTGTGTTTTTGGCAGCTAAAATGGACCCTTACGCCATTCTCACCTACCGCACTCAGGAGAAGAAAAGCAGTGTTGCATCAGGTGAATAGAAATTTTATGTGTTCTTAGCAAGAATTTTCTAAAAAGTTAAATGCCTCGCTAATATATGTGATTTGGTTATTGTTAAAATGATATGCACGGTTAGTTCACTACCTAAGAGTTTTAGATTTTGGGTAAGATGGTAACCTAACATAGTGTTAGAACAAGCTACTTCAGCTATGTACGAACCCTTGCACCACAATCTAAAATATCTGGTATAATCCACCCATTTGCACCACAATCTAAAATATCTGGTATAATCCACCCATTTCGAACTAGTCCCCAATCTAGGACCACTCCGTAAAGTTATCAATATGCAGGTCTCATCATACATTGCTCAATACACAATTCAATATATAATTCTTGATATTCTCGGCACGATGTTGTAGACACGGTTCCTAGGAGGTTGTGGGTTTAAGCCCTGCTACCTTCATCCCTGATTTGTTCATCTATTATAGTATTATTTACCGTATGCTCTCCACATGCAGGAATTGTGCCATACGTGAGCAGGGGCAAAGCTGGCCACCCTTGGCTCAAGTTGGGCAGTTGCCCACCTTATTCTAATAACAAAAAAAAAAAAAACACTTTGCTTGCCCTCTTGTAATATGTATTTTGGATTAAACTTTACCTCTTATGTTTTATATTATTATTGGATCGATACTATTATGGCCCCCTTAATATTATTATATTCTGCCTCAACCAATTTATGTGAGGGAGGGTGTGGCACGATATGTAACTATGTTAGTGTTTACTTCCCTCACTCTTGCGAGGGTTTGGAGAGAGCATAAAAACCTCTCGGACTCTCTCTCTCTCTCCAGCATTGCTTACAAGCAATATGCGATCTATAATATTTTTATTCTGGTACTGTGTTAATGAAATACTTTTACAATGGAAAAACTGATTTCTTGAATTTTGCATATTTGAACTGCTACAAATGTTTATGTAGATCCGTAGAGTTGAACATCCATCTGCGTGAATTGGTTTATGCAGGTAAAGGATCTAACCCGGAATGGAACGAGACCTTTCTGTTCACTGTTTCTGATAATACTCCTGAATTGACAATCAAACTCATGGATAGTGATCATCTCACTCAGGATGATTTTGTTGGAGAAGCAACGTGAGTTAATTTTCTTGATACGAAGTTATATATTATTTTTCTGTTTGTGTGTTTAGTTGAAACTATCATCCTTCCATTTGGTGCCATTAACTTGGTGTCTCCCTAGGATATCTATTGCTCTATCAAACTATCTTTATTCTTCTTTTCACTTTTTCTTGATCAATTAAATATGTAAATCAATTCATTTTCAATTAATGCATACACGGCAATTGCTTTTGCCATGTTTCCGATTAAGTGGTATTTTGTCCACATAAATTCACGTTTAAGTATTTAGTCCCTTGGTTATTTAGCTAGAGAGGATCAGTTATACTTGTATATATGCCCTTATAATTAGACCATTGACTAAAATAAACACCTATAAATATCGCATTAAACATCTTCCTTACTTATCGTTAATATTATGTTTTTGTTATGACACATGCAGTATCCCACTGGAGGCAGTGTTCCATGAGGGAGACGTTGCACCAATGGCATACAATGTCGTCAAGGACCAGAAGTATTGCGGAGAAGTACGAGTTGGCCTCACTTTTAATCGCGAGGTACGTTAATGCTTCTTTTTTTTCCAGATAAAATTGTGCCTTTGTTTGATGAGAGAGAAATAGTCGCATGATGAGGGTAAGAGACATGTTGTAGTTACAACAAACATTTTTTACGAAGAATGAAACAGGAGAATATGTCACTAAGGATCCATTTGATTATTGGGTTTTCCATGGAATCAAATTATTTTTAATGTGGGCAAGAAAAAAAATTCAACGGAAAATAAGGAAATGATGGAGAACATCTCACTGAATCACTCAACTCTTTTTCCAATTTTTCATACAAATTAGTAGTGTTTTCGATTATTTCCCAACTTTTTATCCAGTGCACCCTAAAAGATAAATTTATACTCCGTTTGATAACAACATGAAAAAGAAAAATAAAAACGCTTGATCTGGTAAGAAGTTGAAAAATAAGTTAAAGCATGTAATAAGATACTCTCCATTTCAGTCTCATTTTGTGAGTAGATATCCCCTACCCATCGTAATTTTTTGTGAAATTTTTTTCTTCCTTAACCATTAAAGAAAATTTCTCCATGAAAAAACTCACAAAGTAAGAAACATCTCACCACATGTTTCAACTTATTTTCTAACTTCTCACAAAAATTAACTAATTTTATTTTCATTTTCCATGTTATTTCCTTAACGACATTTAGCGCGCTCTCTCTCAACTAAATCCCTTCAAGTATTTTTGTTTGAGTGCCCCAAATTGTATAGTTTTTGGAGTTTGTCCTTGCCATTTGTTTGACCTTTCATTTGTGAAAACTTGAAATAAAAATAATAAAAAAGTTGAACCTTTCAAACTTTGCCTCCTATTGTTGATGCAATATGAGACATACTCCTGTTTTCATAATTCTTAAACTCTACACCTACATAGATAGTAATGTCAAAGAATTACGCAGAAAAATGTGGCAAAGTCCAACTTTTTCCGTATAATCCATTGACTTATCCCACAAGGAAGGGGAGAATGAAAATTATCAAGACAAAATAGCAAGTCTAAAACAACCATGACGAATAGCGGGTAAAGTAAAAAATAAATAACGTGTTATAAATGGAGTTTTAAGTAAAAGAAGACAAGGTTGTAACATTTGTGTCATCAATCTATTCGTCAGCATAAGAACTTATTAGACTAAAAATGCAAATTTCCTCACTGCAGAGAGGCTATGCTCGAGGATTACCAGAGGAGAACTTCGGCGGATGGAGAGAATCATGCTAAGAGCATTAGTGTCTTTGCCATTAAATTTGTTGGTTTAACATTTGATATTATATATATATATACACTAGATAATGCCCGTGCCTACGGCACGATTTGATTGTACTTATATGTAATTGGTAACACTATCTAAAATCATATTTATTGTTACTTTTTTATATCTATAACTACTCGTAACTTTAATATTTTTTTATCTTATATTAAGAATTCTTATTTCAACTTTCCTATTTCTCAGATAAATTAATTTTAACATTATTCTCAAAAAGTATTAGTATACTCTAAATTTAAGACCAAGAAGAATTAAAATTTTCACTACAACATTTATTTTAATTTTTAATCTTAAACAAAATTTAAAAATATTATTGTATGCCTATTATTCAAATATTGGTAAAATAAATTAAGTTTGTCTAAGTGCACTTCTGTTACAATTAGGGATTAGAAATGGCTTGATTTCGACTAAACAAATCCCAATATAAGGTGAACTCTTTTTTTTTTCTTTTATAATCAAGAAAAGTTTGAGTTCAAATTGTTTAAATTCGAGTTCACATAAATTTTTTCCATTTGACTCGACTCTATTGTAATATAATATTTTTCTTTAAATACCTTTTTGATACAATATAATTACAATATGCGAGGAGGTAGTGGCGAAGCCAGGATTTGAATTAACTGTGGGCGAAATTTAAAGCACACTAAATCATATTTAAAGTCTTAAAATTTTAATACTATTTAAAATTTGTCCATTAATACTATTTTTAATAGTATAAAATAAATTATTAAATAACTAATATTCAACAATTACAAATTTATACCAAAATTACTAAATATTAAATAATTAATCAATAGTTCAAGAAATATACTTAATATTATGTAATTAATAATTGTGCAATTAATCAACAATATAAATAAAATTTAACAATTAGGGGTTTAAACCTAAATCACCAACTATTCAACAATTAATCATTAGTTCAAGAAATACACTTAATATTAGGCAATTAATAATTATGCAATTAATCAATAGTAAAAATAAAATTCGACAATTAGGGGTTTAGACCTAAATCACAAAATATTCAACAATTAATCAAATGTTCAAAAAATACACTTGATATTAGGCAATTAATAAATAAACAAAACTAATATTATACAAGTAATGAAGGAATAAAATAGTCCCTAATTTTGAAAAATATATCCAAAAAATATGCTTAAAAATATAGTCGGTTGTGCGCGTGGTCGTGGTAGTGTGGAGGTTGAAAGGTAGATTGGTGTGGTCATGGTAGTATAGTTGTGTATTTGTGTGAGTGAGACAAAGAGGGGCAAGTAAGATAGATGAAGAATAGAGAAGCAGGTAAGTAACTGTGTGATAATGATAATGAGATCGTAGAAACACGTGTTTGCTTTGTTTAATTTATGAAATTTAGAAGTTTTCAAATAACTCATAAAGTTTTGTCCCTTACAGTTACATTAAGTTTATTTTTCTACACATAAGCCTTTATATATATACGCATTTCAAAAAATATCCAATTTATAGTAAAAAAAAAATCAAAACTAATGGGGAGACGCCTGCCCCTACCCCTTAATAGCTTCACCTCTGCAAGGAGTGAAAAAGTGAGTTGATGTTTATACATATAGTTTAGTAAATAGTATATGTTTTAATTTTTTTTTAAATGAATATATTTTTTGTCAAGTTTAATTTCTTGTAACCGTATTTTTAGATATATCAAGTTTAAATTTGGTAAAATCGAAACGTCGACTATTGTGTCCTTATAAATAACATTAATCCCGTCATGATCCATTTTTATATATATATATATATATCCATTATAACCTATTGGGTCATTAAAATTCAAAAAATAATGATCAAATATAGAATATGCGTATGTCAAGTGAATAGTTGCTTAAGTTTAAATTCATATGTTTACATTTAGGGTGTGTTTGTCGCACGGGATTAGAAGTATGATTGGATTAATTAATCATATTCGGTGTTTGTTGTAAAAAATGTTAGGATAAACAAATCATATCTTATATATTTGATGCAAGAGTGGATATGATATCTTTATTATATTCCGCGTTTAGTGCAACACGGGACATGATTGGATTCATGATTAATTATCCTTTTATCACATTATAATCGGATAAAACTATACCACACTTATAAATGATATTATTTTATTCTGTATTTGCTGAATAACAAAACGAATATAAAAAAAAAATTTAATTAATTTATTCCGATCTTTTTCTTTACGCCTTTAGATATGAAAATTTTTGATCACCCAAAATCAAAGTAAGTCTACTAACAAAATTCACTTCTCGTATAATATGGTATTTTTAATTTTCTTTTTTAAATGAAGGAATTTATAAGAATTTTTAATTTTATAAGAAAAATAAAATTTACATCATAATTTGAAATATACTTAATGCCTAATTCGTAAATATTGTATGTAATATATAACTTTTCTCCTGGAATAGATTTTTATGAAACTTATTTATAAATAGGTTAATCGCATTAGCAAAAAATTTTTTGTATACAACAATTAATATTGCATGTATTTTTAAAACAAAAACAAGTTATGTTATATAATATCTAGACTTATGATATAAGATTCCATCAACTGCAAAGTTTATTAAATATTTATCCAACTAATCCTTACATGTTCGATCCCACTTAGTTTATATCCAACACGCCAAACGCACACTCGTATCAATATGATATTTAAAAATGAAAATTAGTTTCCAGAGAAAATAAACTTTTATTAATATATTTTGAAAAAATTAATAAATATAATATTATATATGCCTTTATCACCAACCATTAACTTATTTATTATTTATTTTTTTATCCTTTTCTCACAATTAATTATATTTTCTTTCAAATAAAATGAAATTACAAATATCATTACTTAAATGTATATATAGGACATGATGTCCTTTTTCTTTGTCTTCTAGAAAGAAAGAGGTGTTAAAAATTAAAATTCATACATTTAGAAAATTAATTTCTACCATTTATAATAAGAAAAATATAAATAATTTTGAGAAAGTATAAATAATTTTGAACAACATTAACTTTCATTGAATTTAACATAAATAAATATTAAAATATTAAAAAATATCTGATATTGATTGTAAAAATAACTCATACATACCTAATAATCAAATAAAGGTACGAAAAAATATAATTAAAGAAGTCATTTCAATAACAAAATCAAAACTGGATTCTAATTTTAATTTAAGCTATTCATTTTTTATTTGAATTTATTAATTTTGGTATGATTTAGTCATAAGAATTTTAATGTAAGAGAATTTTGGGCAAGTGAACATTTTTTGTACATGAAATTAAATTTATATTAATATTGTTATTTTGAATAAACTTATGGAATTTGAAAAATAATTATTAAACTGATGTCAGAATTTTATTTTTTTTAATAAGAAGATTAGTATAAAAAATTGTGAAATTTAATAATCAATGTGTGTATATCACGTAAAATTAATAATCAATTACATTTCGATAAAATTAAAAATATGCAAAGATCGTTATACACATCCATTTTAAAATTAAGGCATTGATTGAATATCAAAAATCTAAACAGTACATACCCATTTTTTTAGTTATACTTCTAGTAGTCTAAATTACGTAAAAATATTATACATATCCATTGCATAAAATTATATACAATTTATTATGATAAAATTATAATAATCAATTACAGTACGTATAGACTATTCTGATTTTTTATTATTGCTACATATAATGTTTGCCACTTTTTAATAATGCTATATATATACAGATTGTACAAACACCTATTTTATAATCATTATACAATATTACATTGAATATTGTTTAATAAACATCAATAGAGAAAAAAGAAGAAGTTATTAGAAAAAGGTTTTTATATGTTACAAAAATAAATTATACTTATACGGAGAAATAGAAACGAAGCGCAGATGGAGAGATCTAAAACTATGTATTAAGAGATAAATACATGTTAAAATTCATAAGGAGATTAAATATATATTTAATAAATACTAATTAAGAGATAAATACATGTTTAATAAATACTTGTTTGTTTTTATCACCATTGAAATTAGTTAAGAGATAAATTAATTAAGAAATAAATATGAGCCGTCGGATTAAAACATAAAGACTGAAATTAAATCTCAGCCACCAGTTGGAAAGATAAGTAACGGTTATATATAAGCCGTTAAATTAAAACATAAAGACTCAAATTAAATCTGAGCCACCAGTTGAGAACATAAACATAAAGAATCTTAGTATAATGGGACTGACCTGATTTATTAATAGAGCTATATTTGGAGAAATTTTGAATTTTTTTATATCGATCAGCCAATGCAACAGTACTCCCCGTATTACCGGTGTGTTTTATGGGCTCCCTCCGGGAGCTCTCTACTAAATGGAGATCTCCCCTGTTTAGTTTTTTGTTTCTGTTTCTATTGTGTTGATTTCAGTAATCAAGTTTGTCAAAGTGTCACATTCTTAATTTTTAGGGAGTTTTTGTTATTTGTCTAATTTTTGTTGTTGTTGTGCTGTATAAATAGGAGAAGATAAACTGGGTATGTCCCTGGGGGGAGGGGGATTAAGGATTCATTTATTTATTTTAATTTAATTTAATTTATTTTGAGATCGGAAACTCAAATAATTGAATCCCCTTTTTGCGATAAACTTTGGCATCTACTATTTGAATTTCTTCTTCTGTCCTCTCATCAATCAATAATGCAGAAGATTATTCCACATTTCCTCTGGCTCTTTTGCTAAAGGGACTATCAAGTCAATTTTTGAATCTTGATAATATTGAAGAGTATAAAAAATTATATGGCTAAAATTAAAAATACTTTTTAAATAGTTGGTGATACATTTGACACATATTACTACCTAATATTCTTGCTAAAATTTTATGGCAAAACAATTTTTCATTAAACTTCTTTGTTTGTTTTTCTGAGAAGCTTATGCTTTTGGACATCAAGATATGAATTGAATTTTTTTATTAACATAACAAATTCACTTGTTCTAAAGTAAAGGAAGATTTTGAAATATCTACCTGCGTAGGAAGTATTTTGCATTACTCTCTATCAAAATGTATCCACATTTTCAAAAAAGTTAAGTAGATACACATATGGAGAACAAACTTTTTCACGGTGTATAAATTTCACACAAGCTTATTTTACACCGACACTAAAAATAGAGTAACATTAGAAAATGTAAATACATCTTCAAAAGTTATTTAAACAATTGTATCAAAAAAAGAAAAAGAAAAAGAAAAAGAAAAAGAAAAATTAGTTAAATTAGTTTTCGTGACAATTTTGAACTACCTAAGAAGTAAATATGTTGGTGATGTGATCTAGTGATAAGGGAGATAGTTGTATTCGTTCAACCCTTGGATTCAATCCGCTTCAAAATATTTAGTAATGTCAAATCCAGATACTATGTACGATTACAAGAAATGTTATCTCTTATAAGCATAAGAGAAGTTATCCAATTGTAAACCAAATAATTAAGAAGTAAATACGGTGGGCCAAGACCAAGCCCAACAAGGCTCAGGGACCAAGCAAATGTCGATATAATTTTGAATATTCGGGTACGGGTGTACAATTTCCCATAATTCGGGTATGGAATGGGGATGTTTGGATGCCCATCCATTTTATTATATGTTGGAAGGAGAAGAAACTAGAAAAACCACCACAACAGAGAGACGAGCAAGACTGTTTGTTAGTTCGATGATAATACAACATGCAAACCCTAATCATCATCATCTCATAGTTTCATCTTCAAAACTTTGACCTTCAGATAAAAATTTCTATAGGTAAGTGGCTCTTCTGTGCACTTTTCTCAATGCCAATCGTTCTCTCTTCTCGTAATTTGTGCAAACCGTGGAAAATGAAAAGGAATTAAGATTTTTATCTTATTTTTCTTTTGCTTGCCATTGAATTAAATGTTGATAGACTATTATTATATAGGTTTAAGCACCGTTTGTTTTCATTTTCGACTTTTTGTATGGTAAGAAATTTGGAGTTGGATCTGATGAAGTTAATTATGGTATTTCGAGATGAATGTACTGTTGTTCTGTGATCCGAATTTGTTAAGAATTAAATTGTTGACGGTAATCACTTACTGATACTTGTGTTCCTAGGGTTTGATCATAGATGGATTTTAAATTTTGTTATCCTTTTGATTTGCCCAAGGTATTATTAGCAAATAACAACTAACTGAACATCAAAAATTAGATTCTCATCAAAATAAAATGCAATCTTATTTGGCAAATCTCTGATATACCATATAGTTTTATGCACCTTTTGTTTTCATTTCCAACGTCTTATATAGTAGGAAAATTGGAGTTGAATTTGATGAGGTTCATTATGGTAAATACAAGATGAGGATGCGCTGTTTCGTGATCCAAATTTGTTAGGAATTAAACTGTTGACACTAGTCACTTATAGACAGTAGTGCTTCTAGGCTTTGATCAAAGGTGGATTTTACCATTTACTATCCTTTTGATTTGCCCAAAGTTTTATTAGCAACTAACTAAACATCAAGAGTTGGAGTCTCATTAAAAAGTTGCATTCTAATTTGGAAAGTATCTGGTTTTATTGACCTATCGACAATCTTTGTGTTTAAAGAGACAGTTATAGGCTTGGGGCCTGTTTGGTTGTCCCTCAAGTTTTGATTTAGACAATCTACAATTAGCAATTTTTTATTTGATTCGTTTATTTGTGTTCTGTTGTGAAAATTGAACAATCATAAATATGATAATGATAATTCAAGTTGATTCATGAAAACTCAAATTAAGTCATTTCAAGTAAAACTTGAATTGCCTAATTCTAGAACTAGGGAATGCATTCCAACTCTATACCTCAAGGAGATCTAGTGTTTACTCTTAATGTTCATTCCTCCAAACAAATTTTTTATTAACATGGAGTAATCTAAAACGTACTTTTATGGTAAAATTGGGAATTTCTTATTTAAGTCTTCCAAACACTCCATGAATTAGAATTGAGATCTTTATAAACGCACAAATTTACAGTTCATTAATTGAAAGTGAACAAATTTTAAATTAGGCAATGTTTTTGTGGAAAGCCTTCAGTCACTTCAGATATTAATGTTTATATTGTTGTCTGCTGTATTATTAGCTTTAAGCTTGCAGAATGCTGCTGGGCCATGCAGAGGGGCTGCCAAAGCTTGGCTCCTCGAAAGATTTGCTCCTTGCTGATCCTGTATCTGAGATGGAGGGAGATGAAGAAACAGATACTCCTGGGCAGATAGTATACATGGCATCTTTCGAAGAACTCGCTGCTAAATACGTTCAGTACGATACCATTATATGGGTTGCAATATCTTTGCTACTGGTTTTAGCTTGGGGTGTAGGAGTTATCATGTTGCTGTACTTGCCCATAAAAAGATATGTTCTTCAGAAGGATATTTCATCTCGCAAACTATATGTTACTCGGAATGAAATAGTCTACAGGGTACCTTTGATTCACAACACTCGTTGTTAACTTTGGAAAAGAAAATTGTAGTGCAATGCTAATTCTTTTAGTTTTTAATATTACTTGTTCTTTAAGGTGTCAAGACCTTCTTTCATACCCTTGTTGGGAGTCGCAGAGATAGTGAAGCATGTACCTCTCTCAGAGGTGATCGATGTTATCATTGAACAAGGTATTAACTGAAATTTTTTATATACTTTTGTTGCGTAATATGTCTTCTTGTGGATTTCTATTATTTAGATGTCCTAATTGACTACTACTTGTATTGATTACAATTGCATAGTTGCATATAAATTTCTGATGCTTTTAAGTTTTATCACTGTCCATGGAGAACCAGACCATGCTTGATGATATAAATCTTCTAAGGTTAGAGACCTTTATAATGGTTAATTATTTCATTTTGCTGTGTATAGCTGGGTGTCTATAATGTGATTTTACTTGCAAAATCTGGGAGGTGGCTTAAGCAAAAGATACGAGCATTGTTGCAATGCTATTATGTTGTCATTTTCTGATACTTCCTCTGCAAGTTGAATTCCAGATGAGTGATGACCAAATAAATAAAGACACTATTGAGTTTACTTACTTTAATTTAGGATCTGGTAGTAGTTGATTGGGCTATTTGCACAAAGTTATGTCTTCAGTTTTGGATCCACATTCTCAATGTTTTTAGATAGAGCTTTTATCATCACACCTGGCATTGAACCTATATATAGATGATTAAAAATGTAAGGATGTAGATTGAGGTTTTATGAATTTTCTTTTGTTGAATCATAGAAAAAGATGTGAGCTACCGTTCTTCAGTAAAGGTTCCAATGAAAAGGAGGCGGATGATAAGACATCATAATGAGGCTTGTACATTCATAAAATGTGTGTTGTTGGTTCCTTGTTATGTATGCCAATATATGTCATTTGTGTAATATATTTCTTAGTACAATGGAACCTTATAGTTAAATATGCTTGTTGGTTCACATAGCCAAGAGATGACAAATTTTTGTATTTCAAAATAATAAATAAATAAATATATATATATATATATATATAAAAGATGAAAAATCTCATTTACTTCAAATAATCTATGAAGCACAGACATTCTCTTGGAGGCCACATGTCAGGCCCGACACTTGTTGGACACTCCGACACTCTCCAACACTTGGATTTAATTATAGTCTCTAATACTTGATAATTGATTTAGATGGCTACTACTACTAGTGTTTCTTCACTGCAACATTAACTGAGGATGAGGCAATTAAGCCACTTTTTATATTCCCCTTTTGTCTTTCTCTTGAACAAGGGAAGGGCAGCATAGCATTAGCTTCAATTGAACAAGCTCAACCTTGGAAAAGAAAGGTGCTAGGCGATCATTCTATGGAACAATTTAGTCCATGTATACTTTTTGATGCTTTAATTATGGAACAATTTAGTGATCATGTTTTGAGTATTTGGGTTATTAATGCAATCTAGTTTCATTTTATTGAATTCTTAAATATTTATAATGTTTATTGCATATATATAATTAATTAATTAAGAACGTGCCCCCCCCCCCCCCCCCCCCCAACCAAAAAAAAACCCATGTGGAAAAATTGCGTGTCGCATATCGCGTGTCGGGTCCATGCTTCATAGCAAATAATTCACTTTCATATGATTTTTTTCATGGTATTTAACATAAGTTTGTCCGGAGAAAATGTCCTTTTTGAATCACTTAGTATGGTCCCTATGTCTTGATGCGTCTAGGTTGCTTGCAGTCAGCATATGGAATCCATACCTTTAGAGTTGAAAGTATAGCACACGGGAAAGCGGCGCCTGTTGATGAACTACAGGTCCAAGGCGTTTTTAACCCTGGACTTCTGAGGAAGGTAATAAATCCATTTTAATCTTTTACTTTCTATCTTGTTCTAGTTTGAGTTTTTTACAAAAGTGAAGACTATGAAATAGTTCGTATGTACGATTCTTTAGTGTTCTGCTGTTTAATGTGTCAATAATATTACTAGGACATGAAAATGAGTGTGTATTTTGCCACGTTTTGTAGGTCATTGTAACTGAAGCTTCAAAGATCCTTCAAGATGTTGGCAGAAGTTGGAGACCTACTGTTCATAGCATGGAGGGAGAAAGTATGTCTCATATGGATTCTTTGACCACGGGTCCAGCTCAATTCAGATCACCATCCAAAAGTTGGAAGGTAAAAATAAAGTTTTACAAGTTGTCTGTTTAAATTGTATAAACCATCGCTCACTCAATGCCAACACTTGGGTTTTTTCAATATACCTTGAATGGGAGTTGGGAACGAAAATTTTCAACAGTAAAGTTGATGCTTTGCTTGTATTTCCTTTGTTTCACCATATTCTCATATTCTTTTCAACAACTTGGGTTGAGAATATGGGAGTACTCTAAACTTTGTGCCTTGCTGGCTTTCACTTAAAATTCTGAGTCTGTCGTTGCCTCATTGGTAGATCATCGTCCTTTTAATTTGTAGAAATAGAAGTTTTGAGCTTCCCCAATCAATGACAAAATTTGGATAGTTAGGGATGAGAGAAAATTTGGTATGAGATGGAATGCTACCCATTTTTATTTAAATTGCTGCATATATGAGGAGAGGATTTGAGGTTCAACTGAAGGAGTATAGGAGCCAATTTATAAATTAAAGATCATTTGTTAGGTGTTCCCCTGTATAAGCTGTTCAGCTAAATCCTTTTACTAGGTATGGGATAGGTCTGTAGGAGCCATTCAGTAAGCAGGAATTTTATCCTGGAATCTATTTTGGATTTTGCAGAGATCCTCCAATTGCAAGCCTTGCAAAGATTTGCGTTTAGCTCTATTGTTCTTTTGGAAAGACAAACAAATGGTTCAGTGTTGAAACATCCTGTAAATGAGACAACATTTGGAGATTTTGGGTGCTTAACTGCGCAAGCTAGAAAAGAATTGGTTTTCTAGTAAGAAAACATGTCATACAATGTGACTTTTTTTGGCCTAGCAAACACTATAACAGATGGAAATCTATGGCTTTCCACAGTTTTACATGATTAATAATGCCTATCAAGTACTCTCTCTGTTCCTAATTAAGAGTATGTTTGACTTTCGCAAATTTTAAGGAGTTGCTAATTTCATCACAATCAGTGGTTTAGAACAAATTGTTTCATATCATGATTTTTGGACGTTGATTATGTTCTTAAAGAAATTGTGACTCTTTATTTTTGGGCATCCCAAAAAGGAATAGTGGACTCTTAATTTGGGACGGTGGGAATATTATATATTAAATGTGAGTAGACCTTGACGGTACGTTTCAGAATGCACTTGAAATTACTAAAATATGCTCCCATTACTTTAGAAAAAGAAATGATTAATTGTCGGGTTCCTTTACTATAAAGTACTCAATCAAACACTATCACGTGATTTTAAAGTGTTTTAAAATTGCAAGATATAATATTGCACATGCATCAAGTTTACTATAAGGTACTCCATTGATTTCCTTTTTGATCTTGTCTATTACTGTATCCTTAACTGTCATTGTTCCCTTGTATATATTTTACCCCATATTATAATAATTATAATATTTATATGCCCCTCTATCATGCAGATGGCAGGCTCCCCACAGCCTGCATCAGTGGAACACAGAATACCTGCAGATTTGGTACTAAATAGACTGGAAGAAGTTAATAAATCGGTGAAGGTGCGGTTTCTTCCTTGCCGTAGTTCAAATTAAATTCTACTAGCAATTAAATGGCCCCTAATTTGTGCTTTTTACATGGCCAGAAAATTGAAGTGCTTATAGAAAAGTCTCAAGCTACCTCCCAAAGCAGCCAGGTATAATCCAGTTTCTCTCATACACACTTTGGTGGTCAAGAAATTGGAGAGAAGAGAATTGCTAAGCTTTCAACTCCAAGGATCAAAAAGTTTATACTGGTCATTTTTAAGTAGGATTTTGTTTGGGAAATGCTTTTTCCAAAGCAAAAATGACTTCCGGCAAAGCAAAATTTGCTTTGAGCTGTTGGTACGCAATGTTTTGAAGTGGTGGAAGTTATATCTCCTTTGGCAATTGCAAGAGAAGGTAATTATTGTTTGCATAGAAAACTTGCCCCCTTTTTTCTTCCGAAAGTTGTGGCTTGTATTGTTTAGCCGACTTCTTACCCTTTCTGGCATTCTTTTAGTAGAAAGAAGGTTAAATTTATTCACTGCTCCGGAATTTTGGATTTATGACAGAAGGCACCCACCCTCGTATGAAAATTTACAGCAGTCCGCCTGATTGCAATTTGAAAAATTGCAAAAGAATTAAGTTTTATCAAAGATTTAAAAAATGGACGAGTGATTAGGTGGGATGCATTCTCCATCTATTATCCTTGGTTCCATAGAATTTTGGATTTATTAAAGCATCCGCAATGAAAAATTTAGTAGTATAGTAAATAGAGTAAGCTAAGGTATATTTTTATCCTACTTATTTATGTTGAAATAGTGGTATCTTAGAAAAGAAATAAAATTAGTAGTTTATAAAAGTTTAAAAAAGATATAAAATGAGAGGTATGGATAGAGACGATGTAAAAATATTTTTAGCCATACCACAAGGCGGCCAAACGCATTTTATTTGTGTGGAGGTGTTATGTCGTGGGTGATGGCACAATGGAGTCAGGAGACTTGTGTTTTACTTGGATTTTTAAAGATAGCAACAACGGGTAAACGGAAAATATTTCATTGCAAAGAAATTTGATTATATGGAAACTTGAAAGAAAGTAACTTGGATATGGGTCAATCTTTAACCCCTATCAGAATGACGAAACTAAAATGATAGAAATGCACATTAACTTGCGTTAAAAGAGAAAACTATTACACGGGAAATATTGATTACAAGGAAAATTCCTAGATCTAGTTAATGGCCTGTCTACAGTGTGGTTGAAGAGTAGTCAGGCCTGGGTGCTCGAGCACTGATCCGGTAATGGTGTGTCTACAGTGGTTGAAGACTAGTCAGTTCTGGGTACTCTTGGGAAGCACCCCGATTCATGCGCTAGTAATGTATATTTGGCACTTATTATGAACGCTATTACACAAGGCCCCTCATAAATACGTCTCGTCTCATTGCCAAACGTGCGAGGAAGATTAGTTGTTCTTCGAAATATTTCCATCTTTACTATCAAATAGGGTAGGGCTGTGCATCAATTCAATCCACCAATCAATCCAGCATTATAGTTTAGAATTTAATACAATAAAATCCGACTTGATTTCAAAAAGTTACTTTCATTATTAAAATCAAAATCAAGTCATTCCAAATTAGATTCTGCACCCCTCTAAAATTGGGTAGACCTGGTTACAAGGGTCTGTTGCCCAAACTGGGCGAGGGGTTTGGTTGCAAGATTCTTTTTTTAATCTAAAACTAAGATTTCTGCCAACTAGAGAAATTAGGATTTCTGCGTTTACTTCCTAGGGTTTCTCATTGAGGAAGAAGGATAGCGTCGAGGATAACTACGTCTCCGTACGCATGGATGATTCTGTAAATGTTTAATTTTTAATTGCGCATGGATGCTTCTGTAAATGTTTAATTTTTAATTGTACAGGCACCTACATTGCGTTGCATATATATATATATATATGTGTGTCATTTCAATGGTTACTTTCTCTACCTATAAATAGTTTTTGTAATATTAATCATCGGATAAAAAATCAAAACTTAAGTGGACAACTTATTGTTACCTGATGACATGTCATTTTTTTTTATTTAATTTTAAGGAATCTTAAATTAGAAATTTATTTCATGATTTTTTAATTCTAATTTAGGATATCTCTATTTCATACTTTTATAAAATATGATCATCTAAAAATTTATTTGTCAAATACAACGCATTGATTATTGAACCAAATTAATTAATTATTTAATATTACACAAGTAATGAAATTTGTATTATCATACCATAAATCTCTTTATAGTCTCTTTTCTACTTGTAATTCTTGATAACTAGTTTCACAAAGAACCAATATTTGGTTAGTTTGTCTGATCCATTGATTAATGGAGTATTTTTTGTTTGAATTTCTATATCATTTTAACAATAGCAGAAGCAAAATAAGTTTTGAAAGTCAGTTTTCTTACATGAATCAGAATTGAAGCAATAATTTGAAACATCAAAATATGAATTAACTGGACGTCTCCAAACTAAACCTCTTTATCTAAGGCAATTTTGCCAAAACCCACCTTATATTATATATATATATATACTTTTATACCTCATTTGGTTCAAGATTTAAACTATTTCGGAAATGCTAAATTTTATTTCGAAACGATTTTCACGTTTGGTTCAAGTTTTAGGTTTGGAATAAATAATTCTAAGAACCAACATTTTTCTCCAAGTTCTTCCATTTAAGTCATAAGGAGTAAGATATTACCAGTGGGTGTTTTTTTAATTTTTTTTTGTTACGACTAAAATAACTCTACTCCTTATGAATAAATAAAAAAAATTTCATCTGTGTATGAAAATATTGTTTGAAACTTTTTTCTTTTCTTTTTTTCTGTTGTAATTTTTTTTAATTACAAAAATTCTAATTTTTGTAGGATAATTATTAGTTAGGAATGTGTAATTTTTGTAGTTTATTATAGTTGATGGCGCAAATTATTAATCTAATTTACCTCGCCAACTCCGAGCTGACACGTGGCCCTTCACATCAGCTATCAGGCCTGCTTTAGCGCAATGAGCTCGGAGGAGCCCTATTGAGACATCGTAAGAAGGATAGAGCCTCTCAAAAAATGGGTACCCGCTCAAGAGTTGATTACGTACGACAAATTATGAAGCCTAGGCTCCAGAGCTCTCTCGTGCCCAACCACTCTGCTAGAGTGGTTAGCAGAATTATGGGCGACTGTCATCTGCTCTGCAGAGCGCGCAGAACTCCCCTCACCGTCATTAAATGCACACCAATCGCATTTAATGTACCAAAATTCATGGAGAAGTAATGTCAAGGTTAGTACTGAACAAAGTCAGAGTTAGTACCGAACAAAGTATGGCCCTAGACTTACTCTGGGGGCTCTGGCCACACGACTTCTCTAGTCATATATATACAAGAATCATTTACTTCTTTTAACAACTAAGTTCTAACCAATTTTCTAATAACAAGAGAGAGGACAAAAAATAATGATCAACCAACAACCCTTATACACTCTATCTCCTACACAGTTTATTATTTATTCTGTTGAAATATTTGTAATCCTAATTCTATACTTATAGATAGAATTAAGGAAATTATAGAGAGAGAAGTTGGTAACTTGTATTATTATCCAAATTGATTGCCTTTGAGCTAATACAAAACAAGCACACACAAAAGGAGCACGTACCACTAGAATAGCATAAGCGCTACCGGGGGAACCTACCTTAAAAAAAATGTCATGTATTCATCATTGCGCCGCATTTATTTTTTATTCACCGATATTCACTTAGTGATTGGTTAATTATTTATTTCTAGATTTTGACACCATCAGTTGACTTCGTCTGTGGGAAAGACAGTTTCTCAAAGTCACATACTTCTCATAAAGCGACAAAAGCACCCAAAGTTTATTATGTCTTCTAGACGAACTCATCCAGACCTCATACTGGCCCTACAAGAGCAATAAGCTGCTCTTCAAGTCCAGATTGACAGACTCTTAGCCCAAAGAAAGAGTCTCCGAGCCAGCTCAAGAAGCAGGTCGTTTTCAGTCTCCATGTCTGCTAATGTTCACCCAATCCTTCCACGAGTCCCAGTCAGAGAAAGACTAGAAGACCGTGGCAGAGGATTTGGGGCGAGCCGCAGCAGAACTGCCGAGCTTGAATCCCATCACTCCAGCTCTACTAGGGAGACCTCTTATGAGGAAGTTTCTGCCTCACCCCCTCCTCCACCAGTAAGGGACCCACGGATTAACGTGGTTCGTGAGAGGCGCTCAGACGAAGTTTCGCGACATCGGAGTCCAAGCATAGGCCTACCTCCCCTCCCATCAGCTCGGATACCAGGATGAGAGGTGGAAGTTAGACCTAAGGGGTCCGTTTTTAATAGGATCTCTCGCAAAGAGTCCGTCGAAGAGGTCGAGAAAAGACTGATGTCAAGGATGGAGGCCCAAATAGCAGAAATGATGAAGACCGTTGGCCATTTGACAGGGAACTCTGCAGCAGCTCTGGTTAAGGACTCTAAGTCCCCTTTTGCAGATCACATTCAAAATTGTCTGGTTCCCAAAAAAATTAGACTCCCAGCGTTGGAATCCTACGATTGAACCACTGACCCTGTGGATCACTAGCAACAATACAGAAACATGATGGGGCTTCAGAATGTCCCAGACGGCATAATATACAGAGCCTTCGTTATCACTCTAAAGGGGGCAGTCCGAACATGGTGCAACAGCCTGCCACCGGGGTCGATCCCAAGCTCACAAAAGCTCGATACCAAGTTCATTTCACATTTCATGGGTATTAAGCGGCAGTCCAAAACCTCTACTCATCTTTTCACCATAAAGCAGGGGTCTACCGAAAGCTTGAAGGAATATGCTCGCCGTTTTAACCAAGAAAGCCTCATAGTCACCGACCTAAATGAAGGAATGGCGGTAGCAGCTTTCATAGAGGGAGTAACCTCCCCATACTGCCTCATGACTCTGGCAAGAATGACCCCAAAGACCATGTCCGAGCTCTTAGATGAGGTCAACAAGCAGATCGGCGTGGAAGAAACTTTGCAAGGAAGGAACCTGTCAACCCTGTCAACCTTTTTATCCTCCTCCAAGTGCTAAAGGGGGCACAGCCTACCCCGCGATCAGGAAAGAGAGGGTAAAAAGGGTAAGAAAGAATCAGACAAACCAGAGCCGAGAGAAGGCAAGGCACGCTAACATTTTACCCCCTAACAGCCCCTTTAAGTGAGGTCTATGCCCAACTAGATCCGGGGCAGATCCCAGAGGCTCAAAAAATGAAGACGCCTGAAAAGAAAAGGGACATGACCAAGTATTGTCTGTACCATAAGGATCACGGCCATGAAACAGATGATTGCTGGAACCTGAAGGAAGAAATTGAGAAGCTCATTCAGAGAGGGCAACTCAGGCGATACGTAGATAGAAAGAAGGGGGCTCCCAGAAGCCAAAGAAAAGGCACCAGAAAACGAAATCTTCATAATTGAAGGGGGTTCCTCCTACTTTGGGAACAGTAATAGGTCCAGGAAGGCCTACATCAAACAGGCCAAATCCTCGAACTTAGAGTCAGAATGCTTCAGCTTCAGACTTACCAAAATGGTGAAGTATGATGTGAAGGAGCTCGTATTCACTGACGAAGATATGAGCGGGATAAAGTTCCCTCATGACGATCCTCTGGAAGTAACAGCGATGGTGGGTAATCACAATGTCCACATAATCCTCATTGACATAAGGGCCACTTCCAATATCATGTACTACAGCGCCTTTAAGGCCATGGGTCTGACCACGGATCAGCTAACCCCTTCCTCGATCACCTTGGTTGGTTTTACAGGAGAAAAGACTAAATCTCTGGGAACAATTAAGCTCACTGTAATCCTGTGAACAGCTCCAAAATAGATCACCACAATCGTCGAGTTCTTGATATTAGATAGAGCCCCCCATTACAACGCCATCCTTGGCAGGGGAACGCTCAATAAGATCAGGGCTGCAATTTTGACTTGTAGCCTGACCATGAGATTCCCTATCCCCACGGAGTCGGGGAGGTCAAAAGAAATCAGGTCGAAGCCCGTAGCTGTCAGTTCGGGGCACTAAAAGAAGTTAGAACTACAGACATCAGGGTTGTTGAGGTCAAAGTCACTACTGAGAAAGAATTGACGGGGACAGGAGAGCCTAGCGATACAGAGAAGTGGGAGATCGACACCCTAGATCCCAGGGATGAAGAAAAAGAGCTCCGTGGTGAACCAGTGGAAGACTTGGAAGATTTAGTTCTGAACCCCTCACAGCCCGACAGAATTCTAAAAATCAGTAATCGACTTTGCACAAAGATCAGAGAAGAACTTTGTCAATGCTTACGGGCTAATGCTGATATCTTCGCATGGTCCCACGATGATATGAAGGGGCTGAACCCGGAGGTCATACTACACAGGCTTAATGCCGACCCCACTTTCAAACCCGTGAGGCAAAAGAAAAGAAATTTTACTGCATAAAGGAATTTGGTCGCCAAAAAAGAGGTCCAAAAGCTCCTCCGAGCTGGATTCATTCGAGAGGTCCACTATCCGAAGTGGCTCTCTAACATAGTGCTCGTAAAGAAGCACAGTGGGAAATGAAGAATGTGCGTGGGCTTCAAAGACCTCAATAAAGTCTGTACGAAAGACAGTTTTTCACTCCCAAAGATTGACCAACTTGTAGATGCCACTACAGGCCACGAAATGTTGAGTTTCATGGATGCATACTCCGGTTACAATCAGGTCAGAATGGCTCCAGAAGATGAAGAGAAAACCTCCTTTATCACTAACGAATGCATGTACTATTATAAAGATATGCCATTCGGCCTAAGAAATGCGGGAGCTACCTACTAAAGGGTGATGAACGCGTTGTTTAAAAACCAAATAGGTAAAAACATGGAGGTTTATGTTGATGACATGTTGGTTAAAAGCCTTAAAGCCCTAAACCATGTGACCGACCTCAATGAAGTCTTTGCCATACTCAGACAGAATGGTATGTCCATCAACCCAGCCAAGTGCGCTTTTGGAGTTAAAGGGGGAAAATTCTTGGGCTTTATGGTCACTCAAAGGGGAATTAAAGCTAATCCAAAGAAGATACAAGCCCTTATTGACATGAGATCTCCATCCAAATCAAAAGAAGTCCAAAGTCTGGCAGGAAGAGTGGCAGCTCTCAACAGGTTCATCTCTAGAGCAACCGACAAATGCCACCCTTTCTTCAAAACTTTGAAGAAAGCCTTCGAGTGGACTGAAGAATGCGAGCTAGCTTTCCAGCAGCTCAAACAGTACCTCGGAACCCCTCCCTTCCTTAACTCACCAAAGAAAGAGGAAGTTATGAGTTTATACTTGGCAGTATCACGAACAGCAGTTAGTTCAGCACTGATAAAGAACAATGAAGGAGCTCAACTATCAGTATATTATACGAGCAAAGCTCTGCACGCTGCCGAACTAAACTACCCAAGGTTGGAGAAGTTAGCCTATGCCCTGCTCATCACATCTTGAAAGCTAAGACCCTATTTTCAGGCCCACACCATAGATGTACTCACAGATCAACCACTGCGAAAAATTCTCGACAAGCCAGAACAATCAGGTCGTCTGGCCATATGGGCCGTGAAACTTGGGCAGTTCGTGATTAATTACCGGCCTCGAACATCGATCAAGGGCCAGGCGGTGGCCGACTTCATAGCCGAATTCACCTACATAAAAGAACAGGTTGGCGAGCGCCAGAGCTACTGTCGCTCCCAGACCCAAACATTTCGACCCCTACCACCTCGATGAACCTGTTGCCAGGAGTGCCCATGTGGATCTTGCACACCGATGGAGCTTCCAATCTACAAGGTTCTGGAGCTGGTTTGGTGCTAATCACTCCTGAGGGAAACACCCTGGAGATAACATTGAAATTCCTATTTAAGGCCTCCAATAACGAAGCTGAGTATGAAGAGCAGATGGTGGTCTATAATGACTCCGCAGTAGTAATTAGCCAAATACTTGGTCACAATGTTGCAAAAGAAGAACGCATGGCCGCCTAGTTGACGAAGGCTAAAACGATAACTCAAAGGTACTCTAACTTAGTTTTCATTAAGGTCCCACGAGCTCAGAACAATAAGGCATATCGCCTAGCCAAGCTCGCCACGACTTCAGACTTACCAAGTGGGATTCACGTTGAATATTTGGAAAGAAAAGCCATAGATGAACCCTTGGAGTTAGACACGGCTCCAGTACAGGTTTGTAAATGCTGGATTGATCCAATTTTAAACTATCTCACTGACGGAACTCTCCCCGAAGATGGGAAGATGGCCAAAAGGATAAAATATATGTCCAACAGATATGTGGTCATCGAAGCAACACTGTACAAGAGAGGATATGTCCTCCCTTTTTTGCTCTGCCTACACCCGCATCAAGCCCAAACAACCCTGCTAGAGATTCATGATGGTCTATGTGGATGACATACAACAGCTCGCTCACTAGCACTCAAAGTTGGCAAACAAGGCTATTTATGGCCTACTATTCTACAAGATGCAAAGGAAATGGTAAAGAAATATGACAAATGCCAGCGATTCGCCAACATTCAACAGCTCCCAGCAGAGCTTATGACACATGTCAGCAGCCCTTGGCCTTTCTCTCAATGGGGCATGGATATAGTGTGACCTTTTCCTCTAGGCAAAAGACAGACCAAGTTCACAGTTGTGGCCATCGATTTTTTCACTAAATGGGTTGAGGCTGAAGTACTAACAACGATCACCACCATAAAGATTCAGAATTTCGTGTGGAGAAACATCATCTGTCTTTTTGGTCTCCCAAAAATCCTGATCACTGATAATGGAAAATAGTTTGACCGCGACCTCTTCAGAGATTTCTGCGAGGGGCATGAAATCGAGAACCATTACAGCTCACCTATCCACCCTCAAGTCAATGGCTAAGTGGAAATCACCAATAGAACCCTACTGAGCTCATTGAAGAAAAGACTTGATGATGCCAAAGGAAACTGGTCTGAAGAACTCCCATCGGTACAATGGGCCTACAGGACCACCATCAGGGGTCCAACCGGTGAAACTCCTTTCTCCCTGACCTACTGAACAGAAGCGATCATTCCAGTAGAGATAGGAGTGCCAACTTACAGAGTCAACCATTATGACCCAACTCGTAACGATGAGAACCTATTGGCTAACTTAGATCTCCTCGAAGAAAAAAGAGAGCAAGCTCGAATCAAAGAAGATGCATATAAAAGAAGCATGATCAAGAGTTACAACAAAAGGGTCAAGCACAGGAGTCTGAATGTTGGTGACTTAGTACTTCGAAAAGTCACCCTGGCAAAAAAAATTTCTGAACATGGCAAACTCGCTGCAAAGTGGGAAGGTCCCTATGTAGTCACCAAGGTTAGCCGACCGGGCAGTTACTATTTGAGGACCATGGATGGTATGGAGCTCATGCGACCGTGGAACATAGAGTAACTCAAGAGATACTATCCTTAAATTAAGACAGGTTATATCTTTGTAATAATTGCTCTTTTGTAAAAGTGTATACGAAATATTTTGTGTGACATTTCATTTCCTGAAAATTACGCTCTGTAAAAAAAAAACCTTCACAGAGAGGACAATTTGCTAACTTAAGAAGCCTGGTAACAAATGAGAAGATTGTCAGAATTTGTCTAAGTCAGAAGGGAGTATGACTCTACTTAAGACTTGGCCAAAAATGACAAATTTTCCTTTTAAGACACCAAGGAATTTTATATATATATATATAATTAAAAATACCTCTAATTAAAGAGGTCAGTTTGTTGGTGCACAGCTCTCTTACACGAGCACACTTATACTCTGAGGAGTTTAACTGGCGTTTGGAAAGAATCTTACAAAATTTGCTTAAAGTCTAGGGAGCACAACTCTTATAGACTTAGCCAAAATAAGAATAATTACTTACGTACAAATGACTCAATGAAAATATGTTCCACACCAGGTCCCTCTTAGGAAACTGCCAAAAGACCTCTTAACATCTTTACTGGATTTATTTTATCTCTTTTTCCTTTACCGTTTTATTTTGAGCGTGGGGGAAAAAGGGATAACCATTCATATATGGCTTGTTCAATATCACAATAACAACTCAAAACAAAACATAAAAAGAGCACACAGAAGATATAAAAAAATTCTAATACAAACTTGTTTATTTACTGATTAAAGGAGATGTTACAGGTGGAATATCTACGGAACACTTGTTTAAAGAACAAAATCCCCACTAAAGGTGCATATATTGTCTGGGCTGAACGGTATGCTATTGAATGATAAGCAGATATGTGTTGGACCCTTTCTTCGCAAACAAAAAGACATGAATGTGGAGGGGTAGATAACTTATCTAATCAAAGAAAAGGCTGAAGAATCCGAAGATCATCAGCACCAAAATTTAAAATAGTACTTAAATCAGAAGAAGAATAATCAGAAAAATCATGGCGAATATCCCCTAAAGCTGTCCGGTCAGGGCTCGTTGTTTTGGCAAAATCCGTAACAAAATCATCTAACGAAGATTGCGATAAAAAAACCGTCTGAGGCAGCTTGGTAAACGGCGTCCAATGTAGCATGGTCATAGGACCGATTCGAAAATAATTGTAAATCCACTTCAGTCAGAAGAGCCCCATTTTCTATAAGATTCGTGGTAGTCGAAAGAATGTCCTGTACACCATCTTTCGACATAAGGAGCCTTAAAAAACTTCCGGGAACAGGTTCTGAAAGATCCACGGCAGTCAGAATAACATTAGGCACGTTATTTTCTGCCGACGAATGGAACCTCGAAGAACCTCTAGGAGAAGCAAAGGAGCATAACGGGTTAACGCAGGAAAACCCCCTTCTAATCGAGCCTCTAATGTCATCACCCGTGCTTGTAACTCTTCCACATTCTGTTTAAGAGAAGCAAGAAGAGTAGTACAGCCTCTAATGGGATTCTCGATCCTCGTCGTAGCTTCAAAAAGATATGAACTAAGAGTCTCAAGATGTTGATCTTCAGGGACATCTTGCAAAAAAGATGCAACGTTCCTCACCCCAAAACAGTGAAGATTGTGTGATAATTCTGACGATCAATTATATTCCGAAAAATTTTAGCATATTCGCAAGATAGATGACATCTTTTGTGGCTATAAGCGCAAGCCACACATGGAGGACCTGCAAAACGGTGAGTGCTCGACATTGTTTTGGTTTACTTTTGTAAGAGAAATTGTATTGCAAAAGAGAAAAATGGCGTTAGGAGAAATGGATGGTGATGGAAGAAATGGATTGGGTCTCGAAGAAGATGAAGAGGGAGAAGGGATAAGAGCACAACTTCCAAGTTCGGAAAAGAAGGGAAAGCTGTCTGAAAAAGAGAGAGGAGAGGAGCCTCCGACAGGGAGGATCTCGAGAAAAATTTTCGCTGAAATGGGGCCGACAACAAAAGATGTGCCAAAATAAAAAGAAAAAGAATATATATATATGTGTGTGTATGAAATAAATAGTTGAAAAATGCCTGAGTATGGTCAAACTATTTATGACCAAAAGTATAGCGAGTTTTACATATTAATGTTCCAGGGTCTACGACTTGCATCAAATGTCTAACCAGTTCTACACATTGATGTTTCGAGCTCAACGACTAGCATCCGAGATCTAGCTTCCTTGAAGTAAGACTCGAGATCAATGTCTAGCCAGCCTTACACAATGATGTTCTAAAACTTTAAGACTAATGATCAAAGTCTAGCTAACATTACACATTAATGTTCCGAACTCCACAAACTTATGGTCAAGGGCTAATAAAGCCTTACATGTCGGTTATTCGAGCTCTCTCCATGATTATCTTCTTCGACAAGTACCCGCTTTTACGCCTTAGTTTTGAGCCGGACCATTTATCCGACAAAGATATTTATCCTTCACATTCAGCTTTCAGCATAAAAATAAAGGATAAGAGGCAATTGATGGAGTTAAATACTAATTTTACCATTGGCCTACAAAGGTAATTCAACATTTTTTACCTCCGGTAAAATTCCATTTTTACCCCCGGTAAAATCTTATTTTTACCTCCTCACCTATCACATCTCACCTACCTCACATACTTCCACAAAAAATTACCTTTTTGCCCTTCATTTTTACCAAATTTACCTTTTTGCCATTCTCCATTTACCTATAAATACCTCACACCATTCATTCATTCAACACACAACAAAAACACATCCTTCTTCTCATCAAACACCATCCTTCTCATCCAAGATCCATTCATCTCATCCAAGAGATATAAAGTTATTAGCAATATAAATACAAGCCAATTCGAGAAGAAATAGAAGGGTCTTATACCATCTCTTTTCATACCCCCAAAAAATAGAAGAGCCATATACTCTCTATTTTCATACCTCAAAAAATACCAACAACCCTTATACACTCTCTCTCCTACATAGTTTATTATTTATTCTGTTGAAATATTTGTAATCCTAATTCTATACACTCTCTCTCCTACATAGTTTATTATTTATTCTATTGAAATATTTGTAATCCTAATTCTATACACTCTCTCTCCTACATAGTTTATTATTTATTCTGTTGAAATATTTATAATCCTAATTCTATACTTATAGATAGAATTAAGGAAATTATAGAGAAAGAAGTTGGTAACTTGTATTATCATCCAAATTGATTCCCTTTGATCTAATACAAAACAAGCACACACAAAAGGAGGACGTACCACTGGAATAGCATAAGAGATACCGGGGGAACCTATCTTAAAAAAAATGTCATGTGTTCATCATTGCGCCGCATTTATTTTTTATTCACTGATATTTGCTTAGTGATTGGTTAATTATCTATTTCTAGATTTTAACACCATCAAACCATTTATCACAAGTGTGAAATACAAAGATATAGAGCTCTGCAACCCACTTCAGAGCTCCTAAGTTAGAGAGATTAAACTATGGGTGGCTTAACTTTCCTCTTATTGTAACATTGTGAGGATATAATAGTTAAAAAGACTTTTGTGAATTTATACTAATTGTTTGTTTACCAACAATACAAAGCAAACCTCTTAACTCTATTCCTCATGAGAAGACTAACCTGTATTGTCATACGAGGCCAACATCCTTTATAAATATTTGACTTGCTTAAATTCAGTACATAGTTTAAAATACCTTTCCAGTTTTAACACTAACAATAGTAATTATCTCTTTTGAAAAATTAGTAAAAGATATCTTCTCATCTTATAAAAAAAATGGTATTTTTATAATTAATACTTATTCCATTCATATTTCCAGTCGAACCAAATATCGGTATGGCATTTAAGATGCCAAGATTTTATTTTTTTTTCAAAAATCAAGTATGCCCATTCCATTCCCAAAATTCGAAAACCCTTAGGTTGTGTTTGGTTGCTCTTCTTTTTTTTTTTTCTTAAAATTTTAAAAACTCAACTCAAAACCAACTCTACTTTCACACTTCTCAAAATTTATTTCACTATACTTTCGCTCTCTAATTTTTTTTTTTAAAAACTCTATAACTTTAAATCCAAAAATCCAAAAATAATAAAAAATATATATTTGAAACCTACTAATCGAGATCTATAAAATAAGATCAATTGTGACTATTTTTTAAAATTTTTTATACGTTTTTTTCATTGGTTGAAAAAGAGTCAAACAAAACCAAATTCACTTTTCAACATAAAAACTATAACTCAAAACATTCAACCAAACACCAAATTTTTAAAAACTTATCTAGAAAATTTGTCTAGAAACATTAACCAAACACCACCTTATCGTCTATTTTAAAAATATAGAAACAAATCACAATAGCATTGTTGTGGTCCCATTAATAGCAACTGCCAAATTCTCCACTCTCAAACCACTTTTATTCACAATTTCTCTATAGTAATAAGCACTCGCCGGCAACAAAATAAACCACACCCATCTCATCCCTGCCTGCAAGTTTGTCAAAATCAGGTCATCTTTTAGCAGTTGTTCGTTTGTAAGAACTGAACCATTTGCTTAAACGTATCCGTACTTTCTTCATAGCTTTGCACGTTAACCTTCCGATCTTTTCGAGCTCCTCTGTTTTAATAACAAAGATTGGAGGTAGATCATTGAGTAATGAAGAGTTTTGCCTATGTTAACATTCACATAGTTGTAATCTCCGAACGGTAATCGGCTGATTTTCTCCGATTTCGATTTGCCAAGACATGTAGAGTCCCAGGATTTATGTTTGGAAAAAATACTTTTTGGGAAAAACACCTATAAATACTTACCATAATTTAATTAAATTATAAGTCTGTTTAACAAATGAAATATTTAAAAAATCTTAAAAGTTAATTTTAAAATAAATAAAACCAATCAACTTAACCTACTAAAACAAAGAAAATGTATTGCCACATCACTAATGAGAGCATTTATGTCAATTCTCATCAATAAATAGAAACTCGACCACATATATATACTTTAATAAATACTCTCCAATTTTTTATATGTGTTACATAATATAAATCCCATTTTAATTTATTATTGCAATTATTCTATTGGATAATGTTTACTTTTTTTTATTTATTAACCCACACACATATATACTTTAATAAATACTCTCCAATTTTTTTGTGTTACATAATATAAATCCCATTTTAATTCATTATTGCAATTATTCTATTGGATAATGCTTACTTTTTTTTATTTATTAACCCAATTGTTGATGGTAATGGCAACATTTATTAGTTATTTTATGTTTGAAAAATCTCTCATTTAGTCCGTTTACATCTGTATTTACCATAGCCATTACAAGTGAAACCCATAATTTGTTTTCTCAACCAACTTGTTTTGTCGACTTAATCTAGTACAAATCACTGTCAAATCCACGGCACAAATTCTGCCGTTCCGATTCAAATCAACCTCAATTGATTATTTCAATATTTGAGAATTTTAAAAAAAAAATTCGTCACTTACTTCTACTTGATAAGCACAATTTGCAATTTTCAAAAATAATTTTTTGACGGAAGATAAAATAAAATAAAATTCTTTTACTTAAAACCTCATAAAATTTATTGTCTTAAGATTTTTATTTATTCATTTTTATGATGTTTTTATTTTAAAATACAAAAATATTATTAAAATATTATTATATATAATTTTTTTTATACTAATCAAACACTAAAAAAAATTAAATAATATTTCTTAATATTTTTCATGCTCTTCTAAAAAACAAAAAAAATATTTTTTCTTCGGTAAAAGAGATCCCATTTCTTTCTGCTCAGACATGTGAATACTTTTCTCATTGATTTTTACTTGTAAAATTCTCTGAAGTCTGACATGTGAAAATTTCAAATATCATCAATGAAAAGCCAATCCCACTTTGTTGTTCATTTTAAAAATAAAATATTTATACTAAAAATTTGTTTAATAATAATATAACAAAAATTTTAATTTTTGTAAAAAAATAAAAAATAAAATAAATCATATACTTTAATAATTTTTTTCATGAAAAATTAAAAGACATTTATTAATAAAATAAATATAAAATATTTTATCACATTCTTCGGCTTATATTTTTATTTTTATTTTTATTTTTCTACATTGTTACGAAGGAACCTCATAAACTAATGAATATATGCATTCCGCAACAAGCAACAAAAGGAAATTGCATTGATTCAGTTAATAGTTGATAAAAGAATAAATGATAGAAAATTAATAAAGAGATCAGTGTTTGGTAAAAGTTATCGGTCACGGTTAATTCAGAAACACGGACCAAAAAATTTACTCATCATATCTCCGATGAACGTAACAAAATATTTATACAAAAATCTAATACCAAAAATACAAAATAATGAGAAAACATAACCAAATACAATCAGAGTTTGGTAAAAATTATCGGTCACGGTTGATTCAGAAACACGGACCAAAAAAAATTACTCATCATATTGCAATTTAATATAAAGAATTTCCTGGGAAAAAAAATGAAATTAGGTTTTGAAAGAAGAATAAAAATACTAATAAAGAAGAGATCAGAGATTAATGGATGTTTGTCGTCGTTCACAGTTAAATCTCAGAGATGGAACAAATGATTTACCTCATCATATCTCTGAAATTGATATGCAAAAGTAAAAAACAAAAAGCTTTTAGAATATTAATTTAATGAAGAAACAAAAAAGAGGACGAAGAAGAGAATCATCAGAGACTTAAATACACTAGTAATCACGAACGAAATCGATCATTTTGTTGCAGTTATTTTTCTCATCAGATGATACCTTCGTCCAATTTCCCTTACCAAATACCAAATCAAAAATAAATGACGCCAATGAAAATAAAAACTAAAGATTTGATCTTCTTCTTCTTCTTCTTCCTGAAAAACCCTAAACCTAAAATCAGCTAAATAGAGCTTCAGAGGCAGGTTGACTGTGGGTGAAAAACGTTGAGGCTTGTTTTTATAGGGTATTTGTTGGAGTTGTATTGTGGTGGAATCGAAACCCTAGAACCATGACGGCTGTGATCTCAGGTATTGTTGCGTAGTATTTGGGCCTAATGAAAAATTGAATGTATGTGGGCTATTTACCTTTACCCCAAGCCCGCCAGTTAAAGTAAACATGAGTGTATAAATATTCGTATTGCATATTTTAAAAGTTGTATATTAATCTAAGACTAAGTATAATTATTCTATCAATAATATAATTATTTTATAATAATAAAATGTCCCACTTAAATTTAAGATTATCTTCCATATAAATTTAAATAGGAAGATTTTTAGTTGTTATTAACATGTAAGATGTCTACAAGTACTTCTTACAATGTAATTTTTTTTGTTGGCAAACTAAAGCCAACCGAGGTGGTAGCTTAACCTAATTTTTTTATTTATATATTAATTGTTATTGTTTGCTGTAATTTTTATGAGTCTTAGTTTATTACAGCCGGTCTAAATATTAGCCCACCTTTTTCAAGAAAAAATTGATCATATATATATATGAAATGTATACGGTCTTCTGTATAAAGTTTGCCACTCTTCGTTGCGAGGAAGCGTAACAATATTGATTTTTTCTTTGCCTCATTGGCTGGTTTTTCAATAAAATAATTTTTCACTTCCAGATTATTGGTCTCCTGGCCTTCCTCAACAATTTGTTAATATTTTGATACCACTAGAATCAATTAATTTTTGTTATATTCGTTGTAGTTAGGCTTAATAATGAGCCGTGTACGGGTCGGTTTCATGTCGGGTTTAAATCATGTTGGGTAAATAGTGCTTCCATCCGTACACAACCCGTTTAATAAATGGGTGAAAAATTCAAATCCATACACGACCCGATTCATTTTAATCCGTTTAAGTTAAACAATTCGATTCGAGTCGTATACGAATAATATTTAATGACTCATTAATAATTCAATTAAGTTATTAACCACTAAAATATACACACTCAATAATTTATATACATGCAACAATAATAACTAAAAACTATCGTATATTGTAATTGTGTTGGAATTTGAGAATTTGGAAAGTAAAAAATTTGAGGGTGTGAAATCAGTATGGAGAAAAATAAATGTTATGATAGAAGGCAAAATATTTAATACAAAATTTAAAGTTTTTAAAGGCCTTAGGTAAATATATGTTTATCATATATATGTTATATGAGTTACTAACAAGTTTACACAACTCGAAACCGACTTATATTTTTATCGGATTAATCGAGTTTTATTCGAATTTTGTGAATTTACACGGAATCGACTTGTTTAATAAATGAATTTGATAGGTCAACTCTATTATGACTCACACATGTTAAGAATTCACCCAAACTGAATAAATTCGTGTTGATTTTGTATTGTATTATCGTGTCGTATTATAAATTGCTGAACCTAATTGCAGTTGTATGTTATCAAAAAACAGAAACCTACCAATGTAGGTTGCTTACAAAATGAAAATAAAGGGGTAAAGATGAAAAGAGGTTGTAGTAAGTGGTAAATTTCTCCACCATTATTCTAGCAAGTGTTTCAACGCGTACAATTTTGGCAATGGGCGAGTTATATGTGCTCCACCGTGTTCCCAAGGAAAAATGTTCTTTTTCACCCTATACTTTTATAAAAGTATCCGATAAAATATAAAACTGATTTTTTTTTTTTATTTTTACCGAGGGCTTGAAATTGGGCTCTCTAGACACTGTTATTGTCACTTGGCTTAAATAACAAGTTAAAAAGAAAAACAGAGAGATACTTTTTTTTTTTTTGAAACAACAGAGAGATATTTTTGATTAGCTATTCAAATGAAATTTTAATTTGTTGTTTACTTTTGTTTCTTTTATTTAAGGATGTTTTATCACTTGATAGAAAATTTTAAATTTCATGTTCTCTTAAGTATGATATTTGCAACTGGCGAGATCTCAAATGCATATATACAATACGGGAATATATATGATTCTTAATTATATGTACTATATCTATGACCGATAAACCATAAATATTAATTGCATCTTTTAAAACTAAAGATCACAAATTTAAAAAATAACTGCTACATCTAAGAATGTTGGAAAACATGATCCTATTTTTAATTTTTTTTTTTTTTGTAATTTAGTTTGTCCAACAATTATTTATTTAGAAAATTTATACAAAAGTTAGGTAACGTTTGATAAAATAATTGAAAACTGTATCTGAAGAAATATTATTTATTTGAATATAATACATCTTAAAACTTAATTTTTTTAATATGATAATTTTACCCTTCTTAAAATTTTTGTTACAACTTTTTAATCTTAAATAACAAACCACTTAATATTTTTTCAAACAAATAACTTAAAAACGACTTGACCAAAACAAACCACCTTTGCTACTACTGTAAGGGTGTGTTTGTCGTGCGGGATTAAAAATATGATAGGATTAATTAATCCTATCCGGTATTTGGTGTATGAAAGGATAGGATAAATAAATCATATCCCGCGTTTGGCGCAACTCGAAATTAGATTGCACTCTGGATTAATTATTATTTTATCCCTTTAGAACCGAATAAATATATACCACCCTATAGGTGGTATTATTTTATCCCATGACTGCTGGATAACAAAATGTATATAATATTTTTTTTATCTTAATCTTTTTTTTTACACTTTTTTAGATAATTAAATTTGTTAATGAAAATTTTCAACCACTCAAAATCACAGTAACTCAACTAATAAAATTTATTTCTTTTATAATATGGTATATTTATTTATTTATTTTATTAAATAAAGGTATTTATAAACAACTTTAATTTTAGCAAAAATGGTAACATTCAAATTTGAAATTGTACTTAATGCCTAATTCGTAAATATTTTATGTGATATAGAACTTTTCTTCCGAAAGAGTTTTTAACGAAACTAATTCATAAATCGAAAAACCGCATTAGTTAAAAAAAATTGTGGACAACAATTAAAATTGCATATATTTTTAAAAGAAAAGCAAGTTATATTATATAATATCTGAACTTGTAATTCGAAACTCCGTCAAATACAAAGCTTATTAAATCTTTATTCGACTAATCATTATCATGTCCGATCCTACTTAATCCTTATCCGACTAATTTATTTCATATCATATTTCACATAATTCCTATCCGATTAATTCTGACCCTTATCCTATAAGACATTTATCCTATTATATACTATCTCCTTCTCTGGTGCCCTCAACACACCCTAAGGCCTCGTTTGGTTCACGAATTTTAGTACTCGGAAAAGGAAAGTCGTTCCTTTCCTTTATTTGGTAAGCACAAATTCCGGAAACATTTTTCCGATAGTGAAAAAAATAGGGAGTAAAATCATTCCTCCCAAAACACATGGAATTGATTTTTTTATGTGATTTCTAAGCATTTATTATACAAATTTTAGGTAATAATACTTCTACCTTTTATGATTTACCAAATATAAGAAAAAAAAATTGATAAAAAATTTACTTTCTCACCTCCATAAAAAAAATAAATAAGGGAACTAATTTTCTTTTCCGTCAACCAAACGAGACCTAAGTGAAAAATTGATGAACCTCATGGTTGTCATTTACTTATAAAAATGAGCATTGATCTGCGAAGCTTCCCAATGTCCCGGAAGGTAGCTTATTTGCGAAATTCCCTCCAACCGTAAAAGAAGGGAGAGATGATGAGCGAGAAGAAGAAAGTAGTGGTGGTTGGAGGAACAGGTTACTTAGGACAACACCTACTGCAATGCTTCTCCGATGAGATCCGGCAAGCAAATCCCTGTAACTATGAAATTGCATTCACTTACCACTCCAATCCTCCTCCCAAAACTTTGCTCGATTCCATTCCTCATTCATTTGCCTTCCCCGTCGATTTGAGATCCGGCCATGGCTTCCACGCCATTTCTCAAACATTTGGCCAGGTAGGTATTATTTTCCTCTCTTATTATTATGCCTTTTCTATCACCCTCATTGCGTGTTTTCCTTGTGGATGTTAGATGCGATAATATATTTGTCGTTTTTATTTTGTATGATAATTCGATTCGAAAAACTAGATCATCAACTCGTAGTTGGAATTGCATTTGTTTAATTGAGGTTTATAAAAGTGAATGCTCTAATGTATTCTCCTCTTATGCCGTTTCTATCAGTGTTTTGTAGTCTCATTGTGTTTCTACCACTTGCTTGTCGATACTAGATGTGCTAATTAGTTTCTTGTTTAAATGTCAAGACACCGCATGTTTTTCGGAATTTGACTCATATTTAGTCTTTTTTATTTTTATTTAACTCTCATCCAGAGCACTAATCATCATGTCGTAGCTTGATAATTTAGGAGCTAACTGCATACAAAGAGGAACTGATTTGAGATAAGTTCATTTTGCGATGATGCTACTCAAGGATATGATGTTTATATCGGAAGTGAATTTCTGGGTAAAACGTTACCTTCTTGTGTTTTCAGATGTTATCTACTGAATAAATGTCAACGGACTTTAAAGGTCTACGGTATTAATGACTATTGAGTTGCAATAGAGTATGGATTGGTGATCCTGTAATTCTCTAGGAATGATGTTGTTGCAACTTTTTTCGTACTTTTATCTAATCCTAGTTGGATTCTTTGGCTGTATGTGGTGTTTGATAGAACTCTATGAATCCACTCCAATATAAGTTTTAAGTTCAAATCTTAGAGAGTTCTTTTCTTCCTTTTTTTTTTTTTTTGAAATGGTGATATTGAGATTTATTTCATTGTACTTCACGTATTCACTTGATTCAGTTAATTCCTACTATTGAAATTAATTTTGAGTTGATCCCAAGTTCAAGATTTGGAATACCTGACTGATTTGAGTTGTTGCATGGGCTTAATTTGTTATATAACATGGCACTTTCTTAAATTCTATGTTAAATTTCTGATAAGCCCATTTTCAACTTCAGCCTCATGTGGTGGTCAATTGTGCTGCCCTTTCTGTACCTCGTGCATGTGAGATGGATCCAACTGCTGCCATGTCTATTAATGTGCCTTCTGCACTTGTGAAATGGTTATCAAGCTTTAGTGAGAGCAGCACTCTGCTGATTCATCTTTCAACCGATCAAGGTACCACGTATTGAACCTTTAATACTAATCCCTTAATGCTAAATATAGGTGGATGAGTAGATGACAATCTGGTAGGTTGATTTGAGTCAAATTTATAGAAAATGTTATATAGTGAAATTTGTTTAATCAAATGTATCTTCACCATCCCCAGAAGCACCAAGTTACCTATTATTTGTTTGGAAATACTACAAATCCTTTGGGGAGGGGAATGGAACCCACAACCCCCAAGTGGGAGTTAGGGCGATGCGCTTGAGCTAAAGCTCTTGGGTAAAGAAAACATGCTCTATTTGTGTAGTTACCTCTGTTCTTTTTTATTATCATTGCCAAGTTTTTAGGTTCAAGTTCCAGATCATAGAAAGGAATTTATCTTTCAGAGATAGATTTTTCTCAATGGAGTCCATCTCATTTAGCAGCACAGACCATATCAAGTTTCTTAACTTGTAAATGGTACGGCTCTGCTTAAAATGAAGCTTTTCATAATTCTACAATCAATCTACCAAGTTAACATTGTTTTGTTTTTACCATTGATTATGCTGAAGTAGTGCTTAATTAAAAAGTGCAGATGTGAAATAGTGACTCTTAATTCGGAGAGGAGCATATCTGAACACTTGCATAATCATTTTTCAAGTATGAAGCTTCATCTTGCAAATTAGGTGTACAACCTAAGTTGAATTTGCTAAATTGATGACATTCCTTTTCGTGGCTCAGTATTTCCTCTGACTAGCTAATAGTCAAGGCATCACTTTTCCTTTCAATATTCTCACATCTCTTGTGGTGGCTAGATTGAGACTCATGTAGCTTTATTGTCAGTTTATGAAGGGAAAAAGTCCTTCTATAAGGAGGAGGATGAAACTGTTCCTGTAAATGTTTATGGGAAGTCCAAAGTGGCAGCAGAACAATTTATATCTGCAGACTACCCAAACTTTGCAATTTTGAGAAGCAGTATCATCTTTGGACCACAGACTGTCTCACCTGTTCCAAAGTCACTTCCTATTCAGGTGCATATGCGTAAAACAGATGCCTTAAACTTATGCAACTTCATTAGTCACTAGAATATCACATCACCGTTTCCTTTTCGGGATGTCTCAAATTGATAGTCCCATTTCTTTTTTTGGGACACAATCAATGTACTAAATCTCATAATGGAGAAGAAATTTATTCTTGACCATTGATTAGGTTGAGTACCAAAGTCAAAGTGGGACTATTTATTTGAGATGGAGGGAGTAGATCCTGCTCTAGCACTCCACCTCACACATGTGATTACAACGCTATCTTGTGAATGGCCAAACCAAGTGCACTATCATTACAGGGAACCAATTGCAAGTGCAAAGACTTTAACCCTAGGCATTGAACAACCAAAGGTCCAAAGCTTTGTTTCCATGTTAAGTAACCATTTCACCTAAAAATTTATGTTGTTATGGAACACGAGTCTGACAACTTATATGATGCTTTGACATAAAAATTATGGTTAACTTACTATATGGAAGAAAATACACAGTAGAATAGCATGCAACAATGACGCTAGAATAAAGCGGTTGAGGAAATGGAAAACGAGTAGAATAAGCTGTTTGGTAAAACAAGTCTTATTATTTGAGCATCTCCAGATGTATTCGCTAAATTCGTTTTTGCTCACCGTGGTTGTATGGAATAAAGAATGTCCAATCGTGCTTGGGAAATGTGTTTTCAGAGAACTTCTCACAAAATAGGAGAATTTTTTTTTTCCATTCAGTTGATTATTGAACTGATGACAAATCCCTAAACGATGCAGTGGATAGATAGTGTTCTTTCCAAGGGAGATAAAGTGGATTTCTTCCATGATGAATTCCGTTGCCCTGTTTATGTCAAGGATGTTGTGGCTATCATACAAACATTGTGTAACAGATGGATCTCAGGTTCGACATTTATTATATTTAAATTATTGCTCAGACACTCAAGTGTGTGTACCTATCTGTTAAAAAAAAGAGTTTTATTATTATATTCTTATTTTACTTAGCATTATGACTTGATCCTGCTGTTATTATTAGGGAAAATACAATCGTTGTAACTAATACATGTTCCTTTTTTCTGTTGACCTAATGAACTTGAAGGGTCCATTTGATTTTAAAAAATGGAAAATGATTGGGGAAACAATTAAGTTTTATGAGAAGTTGGAAAATTAGACGAGTAATTTGGTGAGATGTTCTCCATATTTTTCTCTTTTTGCACAGAAAAAAATTCTTTCCAACCGGCTCAAAGAATTATACAATTAGTAGTATTTTTCTCCATAATTTTCCAACTTATACAATTAGTAGTATTTTCAATCATTTCAGAACTTTTTTATCAAACGCACCCTAAGAATCTCATGTTTTTATTGTACTATGCGTTTTTATGTTTTATTAATACATGTGGTATTAATGGTGGTTTCACAGACTGTAAGAAAATGCAATTGCTTCTAAACGTTGGGGGGCCAGACAGGGTATCCCGTCTTCAGATGGCAGAGGTTGTGGCTCATATTAGAGGTTACAGCACCTCCTTGCTTGAACCAGTGTCTGCATCTTCAGTATGTATTCTTCAATCCTCTTAATATAATTTTTGTTTCACCCTATATAAAAGTTGATTAGCCTTTCCTCCTTAATACATTAATCTTAGGAGGTTTCTCACTTATTTGAGTAGGACAGAATTTCATCATTGGACATTTTTACTTAATCTTGTGCTTTCTCAATGCATGCTGGATGTGGATTCTCTGTATACACACTATACATATATCAACTACTTGTTTTGTATCAAATTAGGACTCCCATCTCGAAAGTCCTACATTGACTTTAATACAAGCGATGCCTATAACTATAATGAGATTTGATACATTAATTTTTGAAATGAGACTCTTAATTTCACACATCCCAAATGTTAAAGTGACTCTTAATTTGAGATGCTATCCTTCCGTCCCAAATTAAGAGTCTAGTACTCCGCTTTGATTTTCACTATTTTCGAAGGATTCACTAATTTCAACCTACTCTGTGGTTGAGAACAAAACTTATTTATTATCATAAAAAATTGATACTTCGATATTAGGTCCCTAAAAATTGAAAGTGGACTCTTAATTTAGGATATATCCAAACTAGCAATACTGGACTCTTTATTTTGGACTGATGGAGTAGCATTTGTCTGTGCCAAGGAAACAACTAACGTAGGCATTACTTGTACATACAATAAATTGATAGTACTTGCAGCACAGCTCAAGGTCGTGCAGTGCTATGGCAATTCCCAATCCATGCCTGCGACGAATTATTGTGTCAACGACATTACCAACATATATTGATTTTATGTTTATTTCTCTCTACTCTTATGTTTTTAGTTAGCACTTGATAAGACCACAAATAAAGTGCTATGCCATGGATCAGAAGCCTTGTGATCGAAAACAATTTTGTGAATTTAATCCTTTCTTATATTGCTTGCATCCAGTTTTTCATAGATGTCTTAATCCAGTTTTCTGACATAAAAATTTGTCTTCAAATTTTAGCGACTTTATGCTTCAACCAACTAGCGATTAATCACCCAAGTTCCCAATTCCCATTTATTCATCCCAGTTTCTCTCTCTGCATAATTGATTGAAACTGCAAACTATGACCTTTTCAGGTTGATCGTGGTGTAAAGTCTCCAGCTGACATATCCATGGATGTCACTAAACTGATTCAAACTCTGAATTTCTCTCCTACTTCATTCCTAGATGGCGTCAAGTTGACACTTGCAGCTGAATCAGGTTCGCAATGCTGAAAGGAACGTCCTATTGTGGACCGGCTTTTAGGTAGGACAATTTTCATCATTAAACGCGTTGACGAAAATTTGTCCGTAAAGCTGACCAATCTGTTTAAGAGCTGATTGATGTTATATATGATACTAGGGTATACCCGTGCCGTCCGGCACGATAAAAAGAATAAAAAATAATAATAATTACGTAAAAAATGTGAAGATCAAGGATGTGTATGAATGTATATTATCTAGTAATGAAAACAGATAAGGTATCGTAAAAATGAAACATGTCAAACAAAAAATATAGTCATCCTCACCCGAGACATGTCTTACTTGTCCAATTAGATCTGAAACCGCCTTGACCATTTTATAATGTAATGATATTATGAAAGTATTTAAAAGAGAAAAAAATATTATATTTGAGGCAAATCGAACTGTAATATAGAAAATTCTAGCCCTGAAATCACCTCGACCATTTTATATTGTAATGATGTTATAAGTGTATGTAAAAGAAAAAAATATATATTATATTTGAGGTAGGTCGGACCCTAATATAAAAAAATTCCGCCCCATTTGGCTCTGTTCGGATTGAAACATATTCGATCGGGATATTTTATTATTTTTAATTTCATTTCAATATCTTTTATTCATTGTGTAATATTTTCAATAACTAATGAATTAGAAATACGTTAAGTATGCCATTATAGTTGTAATGTTTTGGAAGTTTTCTTGAATCTTTTGGTATACATAATTTAATAATCACAATGGATCTTGATTTGTAGATCTTGATGAACATATTTCAAATATATAAATTTTATTAAAGTTGGATTTGTAAATTTAAAGTTATGGCATTTGAAAATTTTTTAAAAATTTGATGAGAGATAAAAGAAAAAAAATATTATATTTGAGGTAGGTCGGACCTGAGTCTAAAAAAACTCCGCTCCATTTGGCTCTGTTCGGGTTAAAACATATTCGATCGGGATATTTTATTATTTTTAATTTTATTTTAGTATCTTTTATTCATTGTGTAATATTTTCAATAACTAATGAATTAGAAATACATTAAGTGTGCTATTATAGTTGTAATGTTTTATAAGTTTTCTTGTATCTTTTTGTATACATAATTTAATAATCACAAAGGATCTTGATTTGTAGATCTTGATGAACATATTTCAAATATATAAATTTTATTAAAGTTGGATTTGTAAATTTAAAGTTATGGTATTTGAATGTTTTTTAAAAATTTGATGAGAGAGAAATGTTGTAGAAAAGTAGAGAGATGTAAGAGTTATATTTGTGTATATGCTTAGTATGTGAGTAAATGTTGAGTTGATTTGACATCTTAATGTGAGTATAAAAGTGATCTAATGGTTTATAAGTGTTAACACCATAACGAATTAATACGAGACATTGGATTGAATTATTATTTTATTAAAAAAAATCCTTATTTTATAATATAGATACGTTAATGTGACATTTTAAATTTATAAACATTCGTAGCTACGCAAATGGTCCAAAAATAACTCTCCGTCGTGTTTGTATTCTAAAAAAATATGTTGGATACAAAGTTACAAGTGAAAGTCTTGTTTGGCTATCATTATTCTAATGCATAAAGATGCCGTTGAAAATGGAAAGTTGAAAAAATGATGACCAAACAAAAAATGAAATTGAAAAACATGAAGAAAAGAATGTGCCCAGGAAGTAGAAACTGCATGATAACCCGAAGCTTAGAATTGTTTAAGCTAATCTTTATTCCAATCCCAAAGCTTGGAATCGAGTTCCCAAGCACCTTGAAACAGTAAACAGAAGTTCGCAATATTTTGTCTGGTCAGAGATTGCTCGAATTTTCTGATAAGAGGTTAAATTATATTTATCTATTTAATTCTGATCATGCATTACTTTTGTGCTGCTGTCAAAAGTGGGAAGAGAATCTTAAATTATTTGGGCATGGCATTGATGCAAGATATTTCAGCAAAGGGGGGTTGTTATAGCACTGTGAACGTTTGAGAAGTGGAAGGAATCATTCTGTATTTACTACACTATTCCGACTCTTTCTCTACCGTCTAAATGTCTCATTGATATTTCAGTGGTCAAAAGGGAAAAAAATTGATAGTTTTATTTATTAAAAAAAAATTAAATTTAGTAGTAGTCAATTATATATCAAATCTATATGTTGTGTTTTTTTTTTCTGTCAAATTAATTTTTTTAATTTTGAAATATTTTAAAATAAAAAGTAACATGGAATATTTATAAAGTGAAATTAAATCTCTTGTTTTTATTTTTTTGGTATAAAAGCAAAAAACTCTGGAAGTCTATGCAAGTTCTTTATCATTGAGCTACGGCTATATTGTTATGCTATATACGGTGCTTAGTATGTGATTGTGAATCCTCGGAATCAGATTCTTGAGCGAGTTTTAAGTGGTAGCGTGCATTTACATATCCAGTTTGGAGGTTCACGTTCTCTTTTGGGCGATTTTTGACTAGACATAAGTAGAATTCTTCCAAATTTTCACTCTCTAACACACATCTCTCTTACTTTTCCATTTATAAGAGCATTTTTGACTAGGCATAAGTAGAATTCTTCCAAATTTTCACTCTCTCTAACACATATCTCTCTTACTTTTCCATTTATAAGAGCATTCATACTGGATACTAAATAGACAAATTTAACATACTTAATTCCACAGCAAGAAAAATTTAATGGGCAAATTTACTTTCATATGGTAGATGATAAACAAACTTCTCATATGGTTGTGTTACTTATATGGGTTAAAAGGGTTTCTGTTACCCGTATAAAGAAAAAAATAATAATAAGTGTGTGCATTACTTGTATGAGTCATATAACACACACTTGTATGGTCCCTTTTTTTAAAAAAAAAAAACTTCTTCATAGATCTGTATGAACCATTTTTTTTTCAAACTTATTGAACAATATAGACTTGCCACACATGTTTTGCTATTTTTGTTTGCCATACCCGTTGTAGTCTCTCAAGAAAGTTAGTGCTATATTTATAAATTTAGTATTAAGTTTTAGTTGCACGCTGTGGATGCTTTAATAAAATTTTCTTTTCATTTTGTATCTTTATTATTACGTCCATAATACTTGAGGATGGGATGTACTCTATTTTGTTACTTTAGCACTTCGTAAAACGTCACGTAGAAGAACTGTAGTATCATAAAAAATACTAGATGGTGTCAATATATATGGAGTGCAAGAGGATTAACACGGGATGTGTATCGTATTTTAGCTACATATTAATTACTAGTTTGTAATTAGTGTGAAATGTATTATTCACAAAAAAATATCTTTTAATATCAGTTTCACAATTTTTTTTCTCTTATACATTTTAGAATTCAAAAATTGTTACCCCTCATTTTGATAATAAGTATCCTAAAAACTTCTTTCTATTTTATATCATGATCTAGTAAAACTAATGTGAAGCTAATTTGGGTTTGAAAGTTTTAGTCACCAAAACTCCTTTTATAGGTATTGCCGTATTAGAATGCCATTTTTTTTTCATTATCCAAAGGTAGTTTAATTTTCTCCTTTTAACTATAAATAACGAAAACCCATCCCAAAATCCCCTTGTTGAGACTTAAATTAGAATCTCTTTTATACCCGAGTGGGTGCATCTCCAACCAAACTAATCCATTTATTCTTAAAATGCCATTTGTTAACATGTAAAACAAGTTTTACAAGTTTTTTTTTAAATGACCATTAGACAGAGTAAACATATATATATATAGCTATGGTGTTATAGGAAAATATATACAATTGAATTGGCAAAGAAAGTAAAAAAAAATATATATAATTGTCGGCGAATCATAACAATTAACACATATTTCTCAAAGATAAATGAATATTACTGGTGTGTGTACGTGTGCAAATGAGAAATAAAAGGGTACAAAGAATAATAACCTTGGAAAAATTTAAGATATTACTTATGAAAATAAAAAGTTTTGTGTAACAATAAACCGTAAAATTTGTCATGGAGTATTTGAAAGACATATATGAGAAATTTCAAATGTTATAATAAAAACATAGTCCAAATCTTCTATTATATTATATAAAAAGAGCTAACCTCAAGTATATCATAAAAATATAGAGTTTGAGTGAATTTATAAGTTCTATTGAATCAACTTTAATTATTATATTAACTATGGTTGAATTTTGATAATTAAACATAGATTAAAAATGTAAAACAAAAAATTATCTAACAAGAAATTGTCTACTTCACAATTTCAGGAAGAAGGCAGGCCCTTGTTTTATTAAGCTAAGTTACCTCCCTCAGTTAAGACTTAAGAATCCAGCACGTGTTAAGCTGCGATTGAAGATTTCCTGCCCAAGTTAGCAAAACACTCGTCAGAACGAATATGCCGAAATTACCCTTACCCTCTGTCCGGGCAGCTCAGTCACCATCAATCTATCATCGCATTTCGAATTTCTCCGGTCCCCCTACTGCCCGTAAAACTAGGGCAGTTCGCAGTCGAGTCTCGTCGTCCCTCTTACTGCTTCAACTTTCTAAGACACCATTCAGAAAAAGACTGTATAACAAAACAAAACAAAAAGCCTTGAAAAAAAAAAGACAGAGACACACGCATTCAGAACATCTATATACACACTCTATATTAATTTTATTTGAAGTCTATAGATTCGATGTTTGCATTTGATTTCGTTGAAATAAAAGCTTGAAAGTGACATTTAAAAATACAAGCCTAAGAAAGTGTATTTCAAAGTCCGCAGTTTGATCTCTTTTAAGTTGTTGAAAATTTGTGTTTAGTGTTTGAATATATTCTAGGGCGTAAAAAATGTGGAGGCTCGCCCGATCTGCGTCGTCGAAGCTCCGACGTGCACGGTGGTTGTCCACTTCTATTCCCGGTCCTTGTATTGTTCACAAGCGTGGTGCTGATATTCTTCACGATCCCTGGTTCAATAAGGTCCCTTTCTATCTCTGTATTATGATATTGATTTTTACGCGTTTGCTCTTTAACTGAGAGTATATTTTGTGCCTAGCATTTGCTACTAATGATTATAATTTTGAGAACAGACTAGCTCTACAGCTCGATAAGAGTTGTTTTGTTTTATTTTAATTTCATGTGCTTTTGTTGTGTAGTTAGCATCAATGATATGTTTATTCAAAATTTTCAGTTTTGTTCATGGAAATATAGCACTTTGATGTAGCGTATTTGTGTACGTGATTATTTTCAAAGTATCGGTTTCAGCTTGGATATTTTTAATTTTTTTTTATATTCAAATGTGAATTGGATTTAAGAAAGACTCTAGAAATGAGAGAAGTACTTTATTTTATATCCTATGGTCACTTGTGGATGACAGCTGATATTTGAAGTTTTTTGTGTAAAAAGTGTGCATAGATTGAGTTGAATGACAATTTGAATTGAGTGCAGGAAGGTGCAAGCTCCTTTGGCACATCCATATCAGAGGAGAGACTAACAGCTTCAAAACCTTTTGCACTGACTTGAATTTTTTGAAGCCTCAAATCACAAAAATGGTATTTGCCTTTTAGGAACCTAGTATTGGCTTGTCTTATTGGAAATCCAAAGAAGACATGTAATATGAAAAGAAACACATAATTTTGTCTCTTTCACTTTTGGATTGTCACACTCTTTTGTATGGAATCACTTCTGGTTGAATTTTTGCTTTGTTCATCTTGGATAGGTATATATACTCTTGCAGTATTTGTATTCACCTCACTTGATATTATGGTCTGCCAGTGCCACTGCAAGCTCTCTCTTCCTACGTTGCCTCCCTCCTATGTATATAATACCTCAACAAGAACATTAACCTGCCAGTGTGGCAACTTCTGTCTGTGTAAATACTGTTTGAAATTCAATGCAGTGAAACAATTGGGAGATGGCTCACACCATGACATACCTGGCTATAAAAAAGTTTAATTCGAGCTACCGCCTTTATATCCTTTTTTAACTGCATGCTAAAGGCAACGGTTTTTGTTTTTCTGAGGTGGTTAGTTCCATTACTTATGGGACAAACCCGATCCACACTTCCAATGCAGCCCAGCCTCCTTATTGAGTGCAATGGCATGGCTAAATCTATGAGATATGGAGGCGGATATTTCAGAGGGTTATCAATGAAGCATTTTGAATTTTCGCTTTTAGTTGGACTAGTTTTTTTGGAGAAGTTTCTTATACTCCAAAGTTAACGGTTGAACTCATATAAGTCTCTCTTTCACATAATCTACATATAAGGACGTAGCATTATGAATTTCTATGCTTAATGGGACTGTTGTTCATTATTGCTTTCAAAAGCTGCTGTGATTCTGAATTTTATCAATTCTGTGTGATTTTCGGCACATAAAAACTAAACTTTGATCGTATTGATTGTTCTAGTTTTTTATTTAGCTAAGTGTGTCTTCTATGTTCTGTGTAGTGTGCCTCTTTCTAGTAGGCAGGGGGTTGTCAGTCTAGTGGAATTCTCTTCCACTAGTTTGCTTATTTTCATGATTATTTCTGTATTGTTTTCTTTCGCCAAGTGGCGATAAAATTTTCTGTTTCGTAAAAAAAAAATAACTAAACTTTGATCATTGTCTTTGTGAGGATCAAGTAGTGATGAATGTTCAGATTATGTGAATCTTGTTCCCTTTCCTGTTTTCTTTTTTAATTTCCTCCTCCTTTGAATTTTCAAGAGCAGGATACTGGCTTCCCTTTGACGGAAAGAGACCGACTTGGCCTCCGTGGTCTCCTCCCTCCTCGTGTGATATCATTTGAGCAGCAATATAATCGTTTCAGTGAGTTTGTTATCTATCGTCTATTTCTGGGCGGATGATGTACCTTTTGAGTCTGCATAACCTTTTTTGTATGTCATGCTAAAATCTTATCAACGATTGAAAGTAACTAGTGTACATACATATCACTATCCATATGGTACCATGATGGTAATGCTGTACGAAGATAACCACTTGTGTGTAAAGCTTTGGCATAAACTAAGTTTAATGGAGCAAGTAAATTACCATATACCAGCAAGATTATACTAAGCTAAATTTGAGTAAACTGTAAAGTGATTTGAGGGGAAACAATAAAGTGCTTGTTTTTACCTCTATTCAGTATTCAGCATTAAGGTGGTGTTTGATAAAAAAATTTGAAAACTGAACTCAAAACTGAAAAAAGTGCTTGTTTAGTTTTGAAAACTGTATCTGAAAAAATATTGTTTGTTTGAATATAACACACGTGAAAACTGAATTTTTTTTAGTATGACAATTTTGCCCTTATTAGTTTATTTGGATCACATGATTCTTTGTACCAAGAGGGTAAAATAGGTATTTTACACTCTTTAAAATTAAGTTTTCAGTTTTAAGTGGTGAATTTACCACTAAAACTTTTGATGAAAATTTTCAGTTTTAAGTGGAAAAAATTAAGTTTTCAGATTTAAGTTTTAGTTAACAAACAACTTTGAAACCTTAAGTTTTCAGATTTAAGTTGTGCAAACAAACAACCCATGAGCTGCGAAAACAAACACCAACATGCACCACTAATATTTGTTCTTTCTTCTTTATTTAACCATCAGAACAAATTTTGTAAAAGCAATTGCCCTAAGTTTGCAAAGTTCAATGCTTTGAACCCCTAAATATATTTTGTTTGTGTTACTAGTGGAATCATATCGATCGCTAGAGAAACATACTCAAGGTGAACCCGAGGGTGTTGTATCCTTGGCAAAATGGAGGATATTAAATAGACTGCATGACAGGAATGAGACATTATACTACCGGGTAAGTTTCATGGCAGATAGCTCTTTTAAATATCAAGATCCTTAAAAGTTATTGTTGTTTAAACAATTTTCTTCTTTTTTTTCCTCTGCAGGTCCTCATGGATAATATTAAAGATTTTGCTCCCATAATATATACTCCCACGGTAGGATTGGTATGTCAAAACTATTCAGGTTTGTTTAGACGCCCACGTGGAATGTATTTCAGTGCAAAAGATAAGGGAGAGATGATGTCTATGATCTATAATTGGCCCGCTGATCAGGTATTATGTGAATCTTGGAAGTGGTAAGCTTCATCCAATTTCCGATTTTACTATTTTTTTCCTTTAGAGTCTCACATGTATGATTTCTTCTTTCATCATGTGTATTTCAGTAATCATCTGTTTAGAAAGTTATTGATTATCGAAAGGTTGCATAGACACAAATAAAATTTAATAACTAAGAAAACATTAATCTGACTGGGTTGTAGGTACTTCCAAAGATTAAGAGTTAGGTTATTGGCAACTGTTAAATAAAATAACTGTTAAAGAGTCATATTTAGCGATTGCTTAGAGTGATACCTATGACATTAACAAATAATGGGGTGTGTTGTGGATATTTATTTAATGACGCCTTATTATCACTATTTATCTCCAATTGGGGGCATTGAAACTTAACAGTGAATCCATGGTGGTCTTGAGCTATGTTCTACTCCCCTGCCCCTCTGCATGCGTGCACGTGCTTGTAAATCTGGCCAAGAAATAGACTTGCTCCTAAGTTGTTATCATTCTTTGCTGATTAGTTTTTAGATATAGCTCATTTGTTGCTGCCATTTGGTGTCTCTTTTGTGCTTTCATGTAACAATTTAAGATAAATCAATCCAAAGATGGGATTACAAAAGAAATTAGGGATGAAAAGCATGTGTTGTAGTGCGTAGATTGGTACATTTGGTTCACAATATTTGTATGTATCGTTGCCCTTGATAATTGCTTTAAAGAAATTCAATATATTCCGAGTTGGGTCACACACTTCGACTCCACAATCTTCTCCAATTTGTCAAAGAATATTTGTTCAACTTTTTTTGCAATGGGAGGACCTGTATTGGCACCCACCCGCATGTGGAAACGACCTTTCTTTCCCACCATAATCAGTCCGGACATTTGGCAGCTTATTCATAAATGAACCATTAAGAAACAATCCATTATCCCCAAATATTAAGGAGCCTTGCCCATTTCTGCGTATAAGCAAAGCTGGTTCAATATCCGGCATCACTTCAATTCTATTTTGAGGAACCTGGACTCTCCAGCCTCCGCGTGAGTTGTTTTTAGGCAGTTCATACTATTCATTCTGCAGAATCCTGATTTTCATAGTCTTAATTCATAATTATTTTGCAGTCCTGAGTAGTCCTATAAGTGAAGTATTAATTCCTTTTTTGATTTTTCGAATGGTCATCTGTCTTTATTTATGCGGGCTTTTGTATTTTTTTCTTTTTGGCAATTGACTAGGGAATATTTCTTATTCTATTATAAACAATGATAGAACCCCCTAAAGCGTCGTGTAGTGAAATTAAGTACAAACTACGAACTTGTGTGTATATCCTAATAAATTATTTGCTTCCCAAGGATTTGTAGTCGTTACATTCAGCCTTTGCTGCAGTTTAATGTTATTTTCTCATTGCTCTAAATGGATCATGAGTGAACAATTTCTTCCCTATCACAGGTTGACATGATTGTGATTACGGATGGTAGTCGTATACTTGGGCTAGGTGATCTTGGAGTTCAGGGAATTGGTATACCGATTGGAAAACTTGATATGTATGTTGCTGCTGCTGGTATCAATCCACAGAGAGTATGTGACTCATATCTCTTTAGATATTTGCAAGTGCTTTGCACGCGCGTGCACACACACACAAAAGAAAAGTGAAGAAGAAATAAAAAAAACAAAACAGAGATGTATGTAGACACATCTGTATTCTGTACACATTGACGCCTACTGGAGGTCTGGAACACATACACGCACTCCCAAACATAACATAGACAGTTAATCGTACTTTTCATGGATTCTCGTATATCGTGATTTATTGTATCATTATGCTTTGCTCACAAGTCAATCCATGATTGATAAGCGCATTTGTTTCTTTTTCATATACACTAGTTTTTGTGTACGTGCGTTGCATGTGATTTTAGTGCTTAATAAAGGTGATTAATTAGTCCATTAATGAATATGTACATACTAAGAATTGGATAATTAGTACGAAATAAAAATAATCACAAATAAGCAAAAACATACTATACTATTACCAATATAATTCTAACTTGTTTAATTAGTTTAACCAAATAAAGTAGAGTTTAAATTTATTTGGAATATAAATACTATAATATAAAAATGGGTAAAAAACACTAAACCCTGTCAAACTATCACTTTTTGGCACTAAACCCCCCCATCTTCTAAAAGTGACACTAAACCCCCCTAAACTATTAGATGGTATCACTTAACCCCCAAAATTACATAAATGCCCTTGTACAAAGTTGAGTAAAAAACACTAACCCCCCTCAAACTATCACTTTTTGGCACTAAACCCCCCTAAACTATCACAACTTGACACTTTACCCCCAACTTAAAAAAGTTGACACTTTGTACAAGGGCATTTATGTAATTTTGGGGGTTAAGTGATAACATCTAATAGTTTAGGGGGGGTTTAGTGTCACTTTTAGAAGATGGGGGGGGGGGGGGGGTTAATGCCAAAAAGTGATAGTTTGAAAGGTTTTAGTGTTTTTTACCCTATAAAAATATATGAAGTTATAATTATTTTTTTTAATGTAAATCTTAAAATATTTTATTTAAAATTAAGGGGATATTTGTCTCTATAAAAAAGGAGAAAAACACTTAAGTTATTCGTACTTTTATATATAGTATAGATATGGACTTACTCACTCAACTAAGTACATCCTATGTGAATGTGTGAGCATATATGTGAGATTTATGCATGAAAGCGCTGCGAATAATTTCATAAAATCAGACTGGAAGCTTTTTTGTGGCTATGGTGTTGATTGAGTATAATACCGTAGTTGCGGATTTGGAAGTTAACAGCTAATCCATGTCTGCTGTCATTTATATTAACTTACGCATGTCCATCTCTGGCAGATACTCCCAGTGATGCTCGACGTTGGTACTAACAATCAAAAGCTTCTTGAAGATCGTCTTTGTAAGTATATATTTATATATATATGTGTGTGTACTTGTATATACTCAAATCTTCTTATTTTTGCAGTGGTTCGTTTTGTTTTTTTCTATTCATCCTTCTATCTCTTTTGCTTTTCATGATGCTCGTATTTATAATCAGAATGATTCCAAGTTGTTAATGGTTTGGATTTGGTTATGTCAGCGAAAAGCTTGTTTCTGGATGTGTTCCTCTCCACACAGGCACACATACATACACAAATTTTCATTGGCATGGGTGATTACGAACGGATCACATCTTCTTTGTTGGTGGTTCCACTTTATTGCACTAGTCTGTCATTATTTAGCACGCGGTCCATTCAAAATTAAGAACTCCGCTTTCCTATCGCATGACGCACAATTAGAGTCCTGTGAGAACTGAGTTTGTCCCTGATGATTGATTAAATGAAGTACATTTTGTCTTAATTTTTTTTTTAACTTTCAGATGAGGACTTTTTGACAGAGGTAGTACGAAATACGTGCCTGCTTTAACCAAGATGCATAGTCCACTGGATACTCACTTATCTATCTTTAAATGTTCATTGTGGTTAGGAATGTATGAAGCTTACAGTTAGAAAAATGTTCTCTGTGAATCTTTCTTTGTATAAATTAAAGCTTCTGGCCTTGTTCGCTATTCGCAATAGTTGTAACTCTGATTTTATTTGGACAGATTTAGGACTGCGACAACCTAGGTTGGAAGGGGATGAATATCTTTCAATTATTGATGAATTCATGGAAGCTGTTTTTTCACGTTGGCCAAAGGCTATTGTGCAGGTCCATTTCTTTCCTGTTTATTACTTCTCTTGCTTGTATATATGCACACGTGTATTATTAACTCGATGGTTGGGCAATCTTTTCAGTTTGAGGATTTTCAATTTAAGTGGGCTTTTGAAACACTGCATCGGTACCGCAAAAGGTTTTGTATGTTCAATGATGACATACAGGTAACTCATATGTTGCTGTAATCTGCTATATTGTATAGAAACGTGAAGAAAATATTTTGATCAAAACATACTTATGTATAAATTTTCTGCCTTCAATTAATTGAACATATATTTTTCTTTACTTCATGTTGTTAGGGAACTGCTGGTGTTGCCCTAGCTGGACTACTGGGAACTGTAAGAGCACAAGGTCGGCCACTGACAGACTTTGCAAACCAAAAGATAGTTGTAGTTGGAGCTGGAAGGTAGCTGCAAAACTCTACTGTAATGAAATAACTACCTTAATTCTTTGAAATATCTTTCTCAACGACGAAGGCACTTGTTATCGGCAGAGCATCCTCTTATGCTTTTATATGGCTTTCAGTGCAGGGCTGGGTGTTCTTGAAACCGCCTTACAGGCCGTTTCGCGATTGGCGGGACCAGCAGCGGATAATCACTTTTTCCTACTCGATAAAAATGTGTGGTTCTTCACATATGACTTGCACTCTATTAGTCTTTACTTGTTTTGTTTAAGTCCTATTTATAGTCTGACATCTTAAGAGTTATATACCTTAAATAAATGTGGATAAACATCTATTTGCTGGAGGTCTTGTGTCTAGTGGTTTCATAAACTATCTTCTACATTCGTAGTTTTATTTTGTTAAAATAATAATAATCTACTCGAATGTACTCGCTAATAGTCAACTAGGTTGTTTGAGAAATACTGGTTTGAATGCAGGGTCTCATCACAAAAGAGAGGAGGGATATTGATCCAGCAGCTGCTCCATTTGCTAAAGCCCCAGGGGAGATTGAGGGATTGGGACTGAAGGAAGGAGCTAATCTCATTGAAGTGGTAAATCTTACTGAAGCTTTAGGCAGCCTCTGTCATTAAAATAACTGATCTAGGGGTGATGTTGCAATATTTGTACACTAGTTAGTTAGAACATACGAGTCAGGGTGAAGGTCAAGGATTATTTTCTTAATATTTTGGAACTATGCTTACTCTTTCATACCTTGAGTACTATTAATTGCTGAGAATTAAATGTTGTTCAGGTGAAAAAGGTGAAGCCTCATGTGCTCCTTGGTTTGTCTGGAGTTGGTGGTATTTTCAATGAGGAGGTTGGTACTCCTTTCACAATTTCACTGTGCTTTGTTCGTGTATTTTCAAATCTTTTTGGTATGTAAATTAAATTAAAAGAAAGCAACGAAGGGTCAAATCGATATTCACACGAAGCATACAAAAAATATAAAAAAGCTGCCTATATCTTAGGCTTAAGATTAATTATGTGACTGACAAGACCCTATGCGTGACACAAGAAGGGTCTTGTTATATGTAGTGAATATTGCCAACAAAATAGTAATTTCATCAAGTATTCGAAAGCCACGGTATATTTTCTCAATAACCATATGCTACATTTTTCTGCTTGGCATATAAACCAGGTTCTTAAAGCCATGCAAGCGTCGGATTCCACCAAACCTGCTGTTTTTGCCATGTCAAATCCCACAATGAATGGTTTGTCTCTGCAAAATCTCTCAATCATCCCCATTTTATTTATGCTTGTCACTATCTCTTCATTGAAACTTGTCTTTGCATGTTAAAGCTGAATGCACTGCTGCTGAGGCATTCAAGCATGCTGGTGAAGAAATAGTTTTTGCAAGTGGGAGCCCGTTTGAAAATGTTGAACTTGGTACTGTTTTTTTCCTTTGGATGGCTACATTTATTTGAAAGCATTTCCATGTTTTTGGATAGGTGGTTTGGTTATCCGATTATCCTTAACTATGCAATTTTATGTTATGAGCAGGTAATGGGAAAGTCGGCCATGTAAATCAAGCAAACAACATGTACCTGTTCCCTGGGTCAGTTATTATTTATTACATCATGGTGTTGGTGAAATGAACTTAACCCCCTCCACCCCGCCCCCCACTTTTCCTTTTAACAAACATGTCAAAATATCTTTGCTGATTCAGGATTGGGTTGGGAACTCTTCTCTCTGGTGCTCATTTTATTTCAGATGGAATGTTGCAAGCAGCAGCTGAATGGTATAAATTATTTATGCACTTTGACCACTTTGTCATCCTCTCTCTCTATATATATATACATATATCTATAGATCACAACTGCAATAATTAAAAGGATATTATAATTGTTATTAGTACTAGTAAAAAGACATTTGTTATAGTGGCGAACATCTGATTCAATGCATTAGTTTTACTTATTCATTTCTTCATGACTTGGGTGAAGCTCTATGTGCCAGGTTTGCAGCATCCTTTGCACTGATGTAACTTTTCAATTTGTTTTTTGTTATACAATGGGAAATATAGGAGAAGAAAAATGAATCTTTTTTTTTTTAAATGGAGGTCCAAGTCTTTCCCTTTTACTACAAACTACGAAAACCCATCCCAAAGCCCACCTTGGTGAGACTTGAACTACTAATGAACCTTATGTGTGAGTTCTGTAATTGTCTAAGATTATATAAACTGTAAGTAAATTTAGCTGGACCTTCAATCCTTGAATATCCAGTTACTTGATCTGGTGTTCAGTTAATCATTATATTTTGCATTTTTTCTTACACACAAAATAATATGAACATGTCTCACAAAAAACTTGGAAAATATGGTGTGGCATGAAGCCTATTGTTGGTAAGATACTTGCTAAAAACATTTTGTCTGCAGCCTTGCTTCTTATATGACAGACGAAGAAATTCAACAGGGCATCTTGTATCCTTCTATTGATAGGTAACACTTCAATGTCTCGAATTGACTTTATTCGATGTAGGATTTTAGCTATAAGGTATTTTAGGTTTGTTTTCACTCCGTATTTGTTTTTAAAATTATTTTAGTCTATATCTAGATAATGGAGAACGTTTCTTTAGTTCAAGAAGTTTGATTCCTTTTCGCATCATATTTTAATAGAAGCATAAATAAATAAAAGATTGTCGAACTCCCCCTTGGTCCTACAATGGCACTCAAGGTGCTAGGTGCCTATGGCTGCCCTAGGTCTGCCTAGCACCATTTAGAATATTGAGAATTGGAATTCAAGAAACAACTAGTTCAAATTTGAACTCTGTGTTGAAAGATTCCACTTTTAAGCTTTGGAATTGGACTTGGAGCGAGTTTGTTTGGAGAACTCACATTCTAAGCTTTAAAGTAGGAATCGAAACAATAGAGTGAAACTAAATCCAAACTTGTTTATTAGGACCTAGAATGAATTGATGTCCTTGTACAATTGCAGCATTCGAGACATTACAGCTGAGGTTGGAGCTGCTGTTGTTCAAGCAGCTATTGATGAAGACCTGGCAGAAGGACGTGGTGATGTAGGACCAAAAGAGCTCGCCCTTATGTCGAAAGTATGACCTTATTTTCAACTTTATCCTTAGCTAAAAAAATGTATTTTCTTTTTGGTACAAATGACAACAAAACAAATGCTCCCCCACGTTTGATGAAGTAAGAAGATTCAATTTATAAAATGATGAAATCATGAACACAATACTCCTGTAGTCCTGGTATAATTTAGGGTATCCAAACCGACCAAACCAATCATCTTGTTAAGTTCTGTTGGATTTTTTTACTTTGGATTGGATCGGACTTGGATTTTGGAAAATCCAGTGTAATTGGAGTGGTCATCCGTTTTATGATTTTACAAGCTGACCAAAACCATCCAAAACTAATTATACTTTTTAAAAATGTTCAACGTGACACATCTTAATTCTATAGGAGGAAACATTTTATTACGCTACACTTTACATGATATTTCACAACAGTTGTTGAATTCCTTGTTAAATTTTGCAAGGATCATATCCAAAATAACCGATTTTTTTCCAATAAAGGACCCCAAATTGGACGGTTAAAAGCCCAATGACAAATCTGATCTGCTCCTATATCTTCAACTGGATTTGATTTTCAATCTAGTGTGGTTTGGTTTGGATGAAATCCTTGAAAATGACTCGTTTCGAGCTGAAGAATACCATTGTGAATTTTAGTAAGTTTTTTTTTTTTGAACACGCTGCAACTAAATGCTTAATTGACTTTTTTGAACATGTCTTATTTTAAAACTCTGGCTTTTATTCAGTGCATTTACTTTCTACCTGTTCAAAGATACAGTGATATGTCGCAATTGAACAGCAATAGACTGTGTAGAGTCTACTTGTAATTTTGATCAACTTACTGTTGACACATCATCATGTCCCATAAGTGTGTCCTAAGCGTGTGTCCTGTTGAACCGTATAAGAAATATATTATATTATATATGTGTTCATTATATAATTTTGGATGCAGGAGGAGACAGTGGAGTATGTGAAGCGCAACATGTGGTATCCTATTTACAGCCCTCTTGTTCATGAGAACTGAGAAGTAAATAGTAATCATAATAGTAATGCTCCTTTATCCCCTTTAACTGGAGCTATTTTTCTGCAGACTGTATTCTGAATTTCTGCAGCCTATTATAGATTATTAATTTCATTCAGAATAGAATAGAATGGTAAAAAGGGCAAAAGAACTGAACCAAATCAATGGGGCCAAAAATAAAACAAAATTGAGGTCCCTTCAGTTTTGATTTTTTTTTTCTACCTTTCGTTTGTAATTTCCAGTAGCCCTTTTCCTCTAATATATGCTGACCAGTGTATTATTAAACTTCACGTATTAGTATCATACTTTCTTCCTCTCAATTATGTGTCTAGATTAACTTTTGCATTTTTTAATGATATGCTAATTTCAAGCTAATTAGTGTTTTTTTTTTCTAATCAGTGATTGAAACAAAACTTGTTTAATATAGGTTTTTTTGATGTATTGTTGATTATATCCCCCCAAAAAATTATACTGTTAATATAAAATATATTAAAAAATAATAATAAATTCTTAATTTGAGATGGCGAGACTACAGTGAGTTGCTTTGTTGATTTACCTTTCCTATGTCAGCCATTGGAACTTTTCTTGGTAGGCAACCTCCACCTTTGCCTTGAGGTCAAGGGTTCAACTCATGAGGTGGGAGGGGAGTTTTACTTTATTTGTAGGATTAAGGAAGAGATTTAGACTTTCTTTAATTTTTAACTAAAAAAAAGCTTTCTATGATGGTAGAAAGGGACGGGGGGATAGGGCTTGACTAGCGTAAGGGATGGTTTGTTTGCATATTCAGTGGTCAAATAGGTTAATAAAATCGTGAGTATAAAACACTTAACACCTTTAAAGTTTATATCGAATTTTATTTTTGTCCATAAAATTTAATTTAGTATTCATAAAAACATAAACTTTGGATTGAGTTTTACTTTTGTTTAAAAGTGGATGTGTCGTACAAAATCTTGATAGAAAGTAACATGCGCGTCACGTGAGGGGTGAAAATGATTTTTTTACTCATAAGCCCCTTCTTTGCGTACCTCTTTCTTATCATATAAAGTAATAGTAAAATTTTCTCTTTTATTTTGGTGTTGCCATTTGGCAATTCATTTATTAGCTTTCAACTCATTGGAATACTCCACTTGCTCCTTTAAATAAGTGAAAAGGCAATAAAGTCTATTAAATTGATGATCCGTAAAAATGAATGTCTTTAAAAATAAAACTAAAAGCTTTTTTTTTTTAAATTTCTTTTTTGAACTAAAGAAACTAAAAGGTTATGGAAGTGTAAAGTTATTTAATTATTAATACACAATTAATTAAGATAACAAATTTTACATTGAAGAACGTGGATTAAGAAAGTATATAAGGGTTATCATCTAATCTAATAGTATATATATATAACATGCAAGGAGTGAAAAGAATCCTACCTTATGCTGCCATGTGTCCCTTTTAATTAGTCTCTTTAATGCGTTAATAGCACAATTAATTTACTCTAAGTAGTTACTTTCCAATATAATAATTACATCAATTTAGTCCATTGCTCATTTTTAATTCTTCAAATCATTTTCAATCTCTACCGTAACCCATCATCAACTCATTGTAAAAATGAAAGTGCATGTTGTCACAATTTCTAAATGTAATTGTATTAATGATTTACAATAAATAAATAATAACTATTGACCATTCAGTTTCTAACTCATAACCTCTCAGTTTTAGTCTTAATCCATTAGTGATGCCTATTTAAATTTGAACTATGTCATTTATTTAACATGTATTCACATATGCTCTCTCTACCTATATATTTCTCAATGGCTACACGAATGAGTATGTAAGTATATTTTTTTAGAATAGTTCTATGGTGCAGTTAAAAAAGCAATTGAAAGGAACACAAACGCTAACTTTTGTATTTCAATCTACTTGATGATGTAATAAAATTTGTTTATTCAATATATACTATTATTTGTCATTTATGTAAAGTCATATTTGTTATTTGATTTGATTAATTTTATATTTTGAAAAATTTGACTATAATTATTTAAGTATAAACATTTATACACAAAAATAAACACGATATATATACTTATGAAAAATAATTCATATAAAGTCCGCGCATCCAATGGGTAATAATCTCATTAGCCCTAAATTGATCTCATTAGCCCTAAATTGATCTCATTAAAACGGTAGAGAGAGAAAACAAAAAGGGTGTAGTGTTTTTTCTCCGTCCCACAAATCCGCTTCTCAACCAGTTCCAACAGCAACAGAGCGTGCTGTTACCGGTTAACACTAACATCTTCTCCTTGAAAAACGCTGACCGCTTGTGGATTCTTGGTCAAACTAGTCCACTCCGAACGAGAATGGTAAAGTATAGGTTCATTAAAGGAGATGAACGCATTCAATTGCAGAAATCATGTTCGTTCGGAGCTTCGGCTTAAACAAGAATGGAGAAAAACTGGATCTATCGTGGGTTCAATCTCTCGTGAAGGAATCTCCACCAGAGATAAAGGAAAAATTCGCCGCCCCAGTTTTCGGCGGTGCACCATTCAGTGAGAATATCAAATCCAATTCTCAGATTGAATTCATTTATCATTCAGTTTAAGAGCTTAGCTTGAGCAGATGCAACTTGATCAGCTTTTAGCTAAAAAGAACTTTGATGAATTTCAATTTCATTTAGACCTCGTTTGGTTCACGGATTTTAGTATTCGGAAAAGGAAAGTCATTCATTTTCTTTGTTTGGTAAGCACAAATTCCGGAAACACTTTTCTGAGAGAGGAGAAAGTAGGGGGTAAAACCATTCCTCTCATAACACATGGGATTGATTTTCCCATATGATTTCCAAACATTTATTACAAAAAATTTAGACAATAATACTCTTACATAAATACTTTTCATACTTTACTAAACACAAGAAAAGAAATTTGACAAAAAATTTAGTTTTCCACTTCTATGAAAAAGATAAGGGAATTGATTTTTTTTTCGTGAACCAAACGAAACCTTAGTGTGTGTTTAATTGGCTTTTTTTTTATGAAAAATATTTATTTTTCACTTGATTTGACAACTTAAAGTGCTTGATTAGCTTTTTTTTTTAGGAAAAATATTTTCTAACTTTTGCTCGCATGCTCACATTTTTCACCAAAATAAGGAAAATATTTTCTTGAAAGGGGGGGGGGGGGGGGGGGGGGGGGGGTTGTATTTATCTTCCAGGCAATTGTACATTTTTGTACATTTTCTGAGACAAAATTTCACCTATTTTCTATATTAAAAATGCTAGAACTTAAAATACAAAATTTAATATTTAAAATCTACTAATCATGATCAATTAAACAAGATCTATCATAATAAAAAAAAATATTAATAATTTTTTCTACATTAAAAATGTTATAATACAATCAATATTTTTCGGGTAGAAAATTAAGGCAATCAAACACATTTAATTGAATTTTTTATGTAACTCAATTCTAGGCAATTTAATTGCCTGTAACTTATTTTCTTTTCATGCAAATTTCATACTTGCAATCAAACACACCCTTAATTTTTTGAAAAGGAGGAAAAAATTTAAGAAGTAAATATTTTTTTGGGACATGTTTGGCTAGCGGGAAAGTTTCAGGAGGGCTAAAGAAGCTTCAGAAAGATAATTCAAAATTCTTATAATTAATTATTTACAGCAGAAGTAAGTTATTGTATCATGATGATGAAGAAAAAGGAAAACCCAGTTAAGGTTGGGTATATATTTTTTTTTAGTTTTAAGATTTGCAGGGGTTTATTTATATTAATTTCCCGTATATTTTCTCTTGGAAAGTTTCGTTAGAAGAACTAAGAGTGCTTATTTTTCATAAAGTTTGATAGGAGGAATCAGGAGAAGGGGCTAATGAGAGAGAATACTATTCCCCCCCCCCCCCCCCCCCCCTCACGTGACGCGCATGTGGCAGATTATGTTAAGATTTTGAATGGCACGTTTACTTTTGGACAAAAGTGAAACTCGGTCTAAAATTTACGTTTATATGAGTGCAAAATTAAACTTTATGGATAAAAGTAAAACTTGGTATAAACTTCGAGAATATTATGTATTTTTAACTCTAAAATTATTTCTAAATTTAATAAGCTAAATTTGGCTTATTTGATCCGCATAGCAACTAAATTTGGGATGATATGATATATCCCAATGATTTTTTCTTAAAAAAAAAACCTTGAACGAAGTTTAGTATATTGTCTCAGTGGTTGTTACTTGTCAGAGCTAGTTTGTTGGCCGTTACATTTGGCTTTGCTTTAACATTTTAATTACCCTTTTCGTATTTTAGTTGCTATGTTGTGGATCAAATTAGCTAAATTTTGCTTATTAACTTTCTGTGCAGATGGTCCTAGGAACCAATAATATAACAGTGGTGCCTGGATTTAGAAGGGGAAAAATTAATTTTTAGGTACAATTATACATACTATATTTTGATATTTCATTTCAAAACAAGTTAACAAAATAATCCATATGTAAGAATTACAAATCATTAATTAAAGTGCTAAAATACTTATATATGGTGAATCATTCACTATTTAAGTGTTAAAATATTAATAAAGAGTGCACCATCCACTATAAATTTAAGTGCTAAAATAGTGAAAGTATAACAAAAATATACTTAGGTTTTGTTTGATAACAAAATGAAAAATAATATCAAAAACAATGTATTTTTGTGTGAAGTTGAAATATAAGTTAGAAGGGTGTGGTGTAACTCTACCTTTTGGTTTACAGTGTGAATTTTTTTTCTTTACGTGGTGGTGAACTTTTTTTTTTTTTTTTTCACAAAAGATGATAGAAAACATATACTAAAAAAATTAAAAATGATCAAAAGATCATCTCATCACAATAAGACAACAATATGATTAGGGGGTTACTATTGACACACATTATTTTACTCTTTAACATTCTATTTTTCTCTAACACTTCATAAATACACTTTATATCTTCCTAATACTCCAGATTTAATTTTAAGATTAATTAATACTAATCTAAAAACCACTCCACTCTCTTCAATTAAAAAAAAAACAGATCATGCCATTCACCCCCATAAACCCCATCTTTAATCTTTTAATGTGCTTATGCCATGGATGAATGTTTATTCGTTTCCTAGGAATAGAGTATTGTTCATCATACTCAATTGAAAGGCACTAAGTAAAGTACAAGTCACTCGGTCCTAAGGAACTTAGTGTAATTGCAAAAATGACCCAAAACCTAACTCGATTTTTTAGGATCGAGTAACATGTACTTTACTCGGTTTCTTTCAGTTGAGTATGATGAATAACACTCGATTTATAGAAACTGAATAAACATTTTTCGTGTTTTGTTTTTGTTTTTTTAATTTTTTTGCATTTGTTTATATACAATGATTTATAAATGAAAGAAAATGTAAACGAACAACAAAAATATAAGTATCTTACTTTTTTTAAAAAAATAATGATGATTTGGATGGTGATGGTGGCCATAGTGGCAACAATGGTGGTGGTAGTGAAAAGGAATGATGATGATGATGAAGAAAAAGAAGGAGAAAATATCTTTTAATTAATGAAAGATTTAGAGTTATTAAATTATTAATAATTTAAATTTAATGTCTTAATCACTAATTAAAAATAAAAAAAATGATATGTGTTAATAAAATAATTAATTTTTTTTGAAGTATTAAAGAGCGAATTAATGTATCAATAACAACTCCATGTGATTAATGCACCAATAGTTTGCAGTTATTTAACTAAAGACGGCCGTTTTGTACATAAAAGTTTCCCGAACCCTCCTCTTGTCGCATCCTAAGATAAGAAATACTAGGGGTGTTGTCAGAAATCCGAAAACCGAACGAACGAACCGATCCGATCCGTTATAATCCGAAATTACCCGAACCGAAAAAAAAACCGAAACCGAAATCAAAAACCGAAACCGAAACCGAATGATTTGGGTCGGTTCGGTTCGGTTCTCGGGTAAACCGAATTGGACCGAATTGCCCGAAACTTTTTTTAAAAAGAAATGGTTTTTCAATTTAGGTGTGTTACTTTAAAAGACAAAAGGTAAAAAAAAACCTAATTCATCTCAATTCTCACACCCTCCCAGTCCCCATTTGTGCCGCACAACCTCCCACTCCCCAACCAACGTCTCTCTCTCTCTCTCTCAGCCCACAGCCCTTCGCCCTTTTGTAGTGAGCTCCGTACTGCCGCTGCACACCGTCACGGCGCACAACCAATCTCATCCTTAGCTCAGGTTGTCTAGATCTAGGGTGTTTTCGGATTTGTATATATGTGTGTGTTTGTATATATGTGTGTGTATGTTAGGATTATATATATATATATATATATCCATATATGTGTGTATGTTTTTGGATTTGTATATATAATTATATATATATATGTATGTGTGTGGGTGTTTGCAGATCTGTATATATATGTATCTATTTTCCTCTTTAATAAAACTAACAGCTATGATTGATTTTATTGTTATATATATGTCTTGTTTTTGGATCTGTAATGAAATGCAATGAAGATTGTGCTATTTGTTTTTTTAAAAACTGAACTCTACTGAACACATGGGACAGTAGATTATATTTTTGGTGCTATTTTTTTTAAAAAAAATTGAACTCCACTGAACACATGGGACAATAGATTACATTTTTGTGTATTTAGTTGAAAGGGAGACTAGAAAACCGAATAATTTGTGAACTTTAAAGTGTGTATTTTTGTGCAGTTCTTAACTAAAGTTTTAACGATATAAAAAAATCCGAAACCGACCGAATTAGACCGAAACCGAATAATTTGGGGAGGGTTTGGGTTCCATAGGTATGAAAACCGAAACCGAACCGAACCGAAACCGAATTATGAAGTTTGGGGAGGGTTTGTGGTACCCCAATCTCTACCCCGACCGAAACCGAAAACACCCCTAAGAAATACTGAATTCCAAAAGGAAAGTGACGAACTTCCAATTTAATACTTGATACAATTTTCATTTTGACCTTTTTAATTTGCTCCATGGTCATTCACGCACATATATTTATATATATAATTTATTTTATTTGTCTCAAATTAATAATTTTATTTTAATATTTTTTACAACAGCATTAATTTGCATCTAAATAATGATGAGTGATACAATTTATTTTTAATGTATAATTTAATATATTAAATATGTGAAAAAAACTCATAATTTAAGATAAATGATTATATAATCATACAAAAGACACATAATATATAACGGTTAGTATTATTAGCAAAATAATTATCTTTTTGTCGGAATATAGTATTATTTTAAGAAATTGTATTCTATAATTCTAAAATTGTACGTTACTTTGGCAATCACCTTATGTAACATGTTAACGATATGATTTATGTATCACTTTTGATGTACTAATTTTCAAATGTGTTATAAGCTACGTTAAGTGATCAATTTGTTCGGCTATTACAATTATAAATGTGACAAAAATATGGAAAACGTTTAAGGTAAAGTGCTATTGCAGAGTTAGAAAATTGAAATGGAAACATTAGACACTTGATTACTTTTGACTGCGACATTATAAGAAAAACAAATCTTAACTTAATAATTACATTATAATTGTAAAATAACAATAATAATAAAAAATAAAAATAAAGAAAGTGTTACATTAGGAAAAGAAAATTTAAAAAAAATGAGGTGGATTGGTTTCCACGTTAGGATGGCCGATTGGCAACTGGAAAATGTTACGATGCGGAACTAACCAGACTCACTCTCTGGCTATAATACAACCCTCTTCTCTTCTCTTCTCTTGTCTTCTACCATATATTAATTCCTATCCTTACAAATTAAGAAATGGCAGAAGCAATCCCCCAAACACCATCAAAGAGGTACATACACTTTCATAATTTATATATATATGTAGTTCTTGGATAGCCACATCTTTTAAACTTTAACCGTTCTTTTTTTAATAAAAAAATTCATTACTAATTTTTTTTTTGTAGGTATGCAGTGGTTACAGGGGCAAATAAAGGGATAGGATTGGAAATTTGTAAGCAATTGGCTTCAAAAGGGGTTACTGTAGTGTTAACAGCTAGAGATGAAAAGAGGGGAATTGAAGCCCTTGAAAAATTGAAAGGAGAGTTTGATGGTATCTCTGATTATTTGCTCTTTCATCAGCTTGATGTGGAGGATCCATCCAGTATTCATTCTCTTGCTGATTTTATCAAGACCCAATTTGGAAAACTAGATATCTTGGTATGATCCAATGTTAATTCTATAGATTTTGATCACTCTCTTTCTTTTTCTTTTTTTAATTCACTTAATTCAGAATCATTTGTCGATATATAGAACAATGGATAACTGCAAGTATATATTTATATCTACTCATAATAGTGCTAGCTATTCCTTAATTTTTAGTTGGTCTATTGCAAAAACAAACGTGGTTATTGACATAGTATTGAACAACTGCCACAATATAATGATATATGTGGTACAATTATTCATAATAATGCTATGCTATTTTAGCGTGTCTATTTCTAGGGCAAATATGGTCAAAGATAAAGCAAAGTACAACTATTTATATAATAATGATTATAGAATAAGAGATAAAAATTGTGTGGCTCGATCCAATTTAAAATATATTTTTTAATAATTAATAATGCATTTGGTACGTGTTATACGCTAATAAATATATGATGCAACTATAGCAGTTATTGTTTTCTACGCATCATAGATATGATGTCTAGTAGATGACTAAAATGGTAAAATGAATATTAGAAGGCTAATGGTATGGGCACATCAAGTTTCTAATCGCACACATCTCATTTAAGTTAAAATTTGTCTTTTATCACTTTAGTAAGGGTACATCAATTATTTAAAAGATACCCTAATATTTATGTCCGTTCTTTCATTTTCATTACATTCCGCTATCCCCTCTCTCTTCACAGTTTGCTTTATTTTCAATTGCCATTTAAATTTATGGAATATTTGATGTCTTTATCATTGTAATGCCAAGTAAATTTAACAAAATCATTTTTTTTCCGCAAGGTTCATGTATATTGTATTTATCTTTACGAATGTGTATTATAGTGCTTGTATTATATATACACATATTATATGTTCAATAAATTTTTAAGTAATCTATAATCATGTTTTTTTAATGTACTAACAATATGTTTAACCTTCATGTGAAATCATGCACCCATCTATTTGACACATTTATATATACTTAAAAAAATAAAAGAGAGGAATATCTATTATTTCGTATGCTAGAATTGCATACTCTTTATACTTCGGAAACGCTTTCCTCTTCCTCCCTAGAGGAGCCAATTAACACCACTTTAGGGTTAAGGAAACGCTTATTAGAAATGTGGTAATTACTTATTAGAAATGACACAATTAACACCACTTTACCTCTACAGTGGGAAGCCCCACTCTAGAGGAGCCGCTCACTATCAAATCCCAATTTTGACTCTTCCGAAAACGAGAGGAATCAAAAGAAAAGGGAGGCAATTATGGTTAACTTTTAAGGCATATTCAAGATAGAGTGATTCGATAAGATGTTTCTCAGTTTTTAATTTCTTAATCTTTTTTATGTATGTTTTAACGAATTTCATTTTATGAAAAACCAAAAAAGTAACATAGCATTCCACTAAAAATATTCTCTTTTTTCTATTTCTCATGAAAATTAATAACATTTTCAGTCATTTTCTAATTTTTTTTTTAATAGCAAACACACCATAAGAGCATATTCTTTAAAATAAAGAGAATCTTTTGAAGTAAAGAGCTAGATTTAAAAAGTAACCCCAACAACACTTTTTATTGTCATTATTTTTTTTCTATTTTGTTGATTTTATTATTGTTTTATCATTATTTACACTAACTAGCTAGTAATTGTAATTTCATTTTTCTTTTATTATATTAATATGTTGGTAACTCTAGGGTCTCGTTTGATTCACTGAAGGGAAATCAATTACCTTATCTTTCCCATGGAGGGGGAAAACTAAAGTTTTTGTCAAGTTTCATTTCTTGTGTTTGGTAAAGCATGGAAAGTATTTAAGTAGAGGTATTGTTATCAAAAAAATTTACAATAAATGTTAGGAAATCACAAGGGAAAATCAGTCCAATAGGTTTTGAGATGAATGACTTTACCCCTACTTTCCCTCTATCAGGAAAGTGTTTTTGGAATTTGTGCTTACCAAACAGAAGAAATGAGCCTTTCATTTCCTGAGTACTTAAATCCGTGAATCAAACGATGCATAATTTCAACCTTATAATAAATTGAATAAGATAATTGAAAATACTATCAAATTAATAAATATTAAAAACAAAATTTAAAATTAAAGATTAAAATTAAAAATTTAACATCAACTATGAAAATTAAATAATGAGCCGAGCTCTGTGCAGGTGAATAATGCAGGGATTGGTGGAGCGATAGTAGATGCCGAAGCTTTTAAAGCTGTAGCAGGTAGTGCTGGTGGGGTAAGTTTCTATCTCTCTCTCTCTCTCTATATATATATATGGTAAATTTCGGGTGCGGATTACTATTTACGCACTGTCTGTACGGATTGGTCCATTTGGCATGGAATTTTTTGATGAAATTTTGTGGGAATGTTTTTTATCGTGCCTAGAACATCTCCACCAAATTTCATCAAAAAATTCAACCGAGAAGTGGGTTAACTACGTGATTGAAAAATATTGGATTTTATAAATCTATTTTTGGACCAATATTTTTCAATCACGTAGATAACCCACTTCCCGGTTGAATTTTTTGATGAAATTTGGTGGAGATGTTCTAGACACGATGAAGAACATCCCCACAAAATTTCATCAAAAAATTCCATCGGGAAGCGTGCCAAATGGACCAATCCGTACGGACAGTGCGTGAATAGTGAGTTCGCATGGGAAAGGGACTATATATATATATATGTATTAATCTTTCCATTTAAAACGATCATGAAAACAAGACACTGTTTTCCCTCTAAGCTTCATTTTGGGAGTTGTTTGTTATGAAGTTTCTGAACAGTTAAGTTACATGTGAATTAAATAGTTAGCTTACGCGGAGGGAGTTGTATTTTACGAGTTTTGGACTTGGCTCTCATCTATTATTTCTTCCATCTAAGTTAGTTAAATGGGGTTTAATTTGAGAAATGAGTTTGTTCACAATGCTCGGTAGAGGTGATATTTGAAATGAGTAAATCAATTTCACAAAATTTTGTCAAAAAATTCAAATTGAAAGCCGGTGAAATGATTGTCTGAAATTTTAATGATTGAAAATGAACATATGTATTTAATTTTTATGACACTTACTTTCGGTTTAAATTTTTTGATGAAATTTTGTAAATATCTACTTATTATAAAGATCATCTCAATCAAGTTTCGTGAAAAAATTTATCCATTTAAACCTCAAACTAGCCTCCTTAGACAAACTACTTGGATGGAGGGGTTTCTTGTTGGGCTAGACTGGAGTGTGCTTTGTCTATCTTAAGTCTCAATTTTATCTCGGATCCGAGTTAGATGTTTATTGTACCTTAAATTTATCTTTTTGTTTATACTATTTGTTTTTTTACTGATTTAGGCAGCTAGAGAGCAAATCAAATGGAATGAAATAATGACTGAGACTTACGAGATAGCAGTGAAATGCCTGCAAACAAACTACTATGGTGCAAAGAGAATGATTGAAGCACATCTTCCCCTCCTCCACTTATCCGACTCTCCGAGGATTGTAAATGTATCGTCTTCCATGGGAAAGTTAAAGGTGCAACTCTAATACAAATTTTGGCTTAGGGAAATGCTTTTTCCAAAACAAACGTTTGAATTGAAGAGTTGTACATCATGCGTTCATAATAGTAATTTCCATTAGCAAAAAGGATTCTTGATCTGGGAGTCACCCATTAGGAATTAAAATGCTCTTGTCAAAGTAATATCTGCCGTGGAATAAGAAAATATGCATCAAGGAGTTGTACACTTCTTCTAAAATATTGCATTGCTTTGGCATAAGTCATTTTTGCTTTGGTAATAGCACCGCTGGATTATACTCTAAAATATATTTAATTAACCGTAAATTTCCAATGTCGATATTTCAGAATATACCGAATGAATGGGCCAAAGGAGTGCTAAGCGATGCCGATAACTTGACAGAAGAGAGAGTGGATGATGTCCTAAGTGAGTTTCTCAAAGATTTCAAAGAAGGAACACTAGAAGCAAAAGGCTGGCCTCAATTTTTATCAGCATATACTGTCTCAAAAGCAGCCATGAATGCCTACACAAGGATTATTGCCAAAAAATACCCAAATTTTCGCATTAATTGCGTTTGCCCCGGCTATGTGAAGACGGATATAAACTTCAATACGGGCATGTTGACTGTGGAAGAAGGCGCCCAAGGCCCGGTGAAGTTAGCGTTGCTTCCTGATGGCAGCCCCACCGGCCTTTTCTTCTTTCGGAACGAGGTGGCACCTTTTGAGTGAATTAGGTTGATAGCTATATATATATATATATATGAACTTGCAAAAATGAACGATAAATTTGTAGTAATGCGACTTCCTGTACCCTTACTTTTAGCGTGGTTTTGTATGATTAGTCAATTTAAGTCCACATCATGTTTGTTTGTACCCATGTCACATAAGCCACGCCCTGGGATGTACTTATGTTAGACCGAGAGGGTACGAACGTACCCCCTGGTATTTTCCGAAAAATTTACTAGTATTGTATAAAGAAAAAAATTGGTACTTTTTTATAATAATGTTAATATTATAAGGTAAGTTGTGTAATTTATTAAACTGGATAAAGGTAGTTAAAGTAAAAGATGGGTTATAGACAATTTTGTTCAAAAGTTTTAAATTTTATTTCACTTCAAACCTCTTTATTGAAACTAATCGCTCGAACACTCCCCGACTCACTCTGGCAAATTTTGTGGCCTTTTATAGTTTTGCTTGTGGATGAAATTAGTTCTATTGTGATTGGTGATTAGTGTTAGAAAATTTGTGCAATTTTAAAAATAAAAACTGATATAATCTGACATCGAGTCCTGTGATAACTACAGTCTCCTTAAAACAGTTACGTCGCGTCTCGGGTTGTGCTTAGGTACTGCTTAACGACGCCTGTTTCCTAGGATAAAACGATGATTCAGTTGTACTTTAGCACGCAAGCACACTGATCGAACTGAAAAATTCTTGAACTTACCACCGAATATAAGAACCTACTGTCTAGAGAGGAGAAGGAAAAAAAAAACCAAGTGTGTGTAGAGATTTCGAGAATTTAATTGTGTGTGTATGAGGAAGAGCCATGATCTTCTTTTTAATTTAAATTGGAGAGAATAATGACCATTAACATGGTCATTAATTCAAATCCGTTTCTCAAAACTGATAATTTAAGTGACAATTTAATTGGGATAAATGCATGAGTTTAAAATTCAAATTGGAAAAAAATTAAATTTTCGGGTGCAAAACTTAGCCCGCGCAAGACTCGCTTTTCGGTCCGGCATTCGTGTCCGCAGGTGCGGGCACATACGAGCCGCAATGGTTTCAGGCTTATTTCGGTCCGTGATTTGCACCCCCCTGCGCCTGTGTGCGCGAGAGAGAGCCTCTTATCTTGAATCATTCAATAAGGCATTCCTACGAGCTTAGTTATAAGCCCATATAATTTTTTCCATCTTTCCTATGTGGGACTACCCACTTTCATTGCATTTTCCAACTTCAACTTGCTCACTTTGGGTGACAATTTTTCATTCACCACTTAACCATTCTGAGCATATAACTACACAATTTCGATGTACTCACGTAGGAGAACACAAATATATTAAGAACTTTCACAACCGAGTGCAAAGTATTATTACAGTTTTGCCCTCAAAATGGTAGAAAATGTGTTTTCTAATACCCATTTTCTAACAATTCCCCACATGAATGATAATTGGAGACCAACTGCTCGAAAAGAGATGGTGGTAAAACTCGACGGTCGAAACCTGCATAGGATAGGTAGGTTTTCCCTCTGAACCCTCCCTTGTGATATTATGTTTGCTTTACTAACTAAACAGTGGACGCGATGTCCTTGAACTATTCTATCATTTATGTAAATGATGACATAACTCACACAGGAATCTTCCTTAAACATTTCAGTTCTCACTATTATGTTCGTTAATGGCCATGAACATACGCCTGGTTCTGTAAGAGTTTACAAGAATTGCACCATAAACAATTCCCTTGGAAGCGGCCCTTCTTCCCTCTTACATAGGTGATCTCTTAATTAAGGGTAACCCGCCTTACCCCGCTCGATTTCTCGACGCATAAGAATCATTAAAAGCTTAGCTTAACCTTATCCATATGAGCATCACTGTTTAATCATAGGAATGGGTTTGGGAAAATCCCCACAGTGATTCAACACCGTCTTTATAATTTAGTTGTCTCTTTTGAACCTACATCTTGGGATCTCCAGTCACGTAGGTTGGGTATCCACTATAAAGACTTATTACTTCATGGGCTTTAACCCCATTCCCCTCGATAATTTCTCAACTAGCTCTCGATTCAACCCTTTAATTAACGGATCCGCGATATTATCTTTGGACTTTATATAGTCTATAAATATAATTCCAGTTGAGAGTAGTTGTCTAATGGTATTATGTCGTCGACGAATATGTCTAGACTTACCATTATACATATTACTCTGGGCTCTACCAATTGCAGATTGACTATCTGAATGAATGCAAATTGGAGGCACAGGTTTTGTCCACATTGGAATATCCTCTAGGAAGTTACGTAGGCATTCAGCCTCTTCCCCACATTTGTCTAGTGCGATAAACTCAGATTTCATAGTGGATCTGGCTATCACCGTTTGTTTTGAGGATTTCCATGAAACGGCTCCTCCTCCTAACGTGAATACATATCCGCTAGTGGATTTGGAGTCTTTCTCACTAGATATCCAGTTTGCATTACTGTATCCTTCAACCACAGCAGGATATCTAGAGTAGTGCAGTCCATAATCACGAGTAAATCGCAAGTATTTTAGCACTCTCATAATTGCTTGCCAATGGTCAACTGCAGGATTACTCGTATATCTACTTAGTTTGCTCACTGCATAAGCTATATCTAGTCTTGTACAACTCATTAAGTACATTAGACTGCCTATCACCCTAGAGTATTCTACTTGAGAAACACTCTCTCCTTTATTCTTAGATAAATGTAGAGATAAATCTATTGGTGTTCTTGTAACTCCAGAATTATCTTTATCAAATTTTCCAAGAATATTATCTATATAATGAGTCTGATTCAAAATGAGCCCATCAGGAGTTTTTGTAATTTTAATCCCTAGGATCACATTAGCTAAACCCATATATTTCATTTCGAATCTCGAATTCAACATGGTTTTTGTAGATTGAATCATCTTATCATTGCTCCCAATAATAAGCATATCATCTACGTACAAGCACACCATAACATATCCACTTCCAGTATCTTTGACATAAACGCATTTATCACACTCGTTTATTTTAAAACCACTCGCAATCATAGTATGATCAAACTTCTCATGCCATTGTTTTGGTGCTTGCTTCAACCCATATAGAGATTTTACCAATTTACACACTTTCTTTCCTTGCCCAGGGGCAGAGAACCTTTCGGGTTGATCCATGTAAATTTCTTCTTCTAAATCTCCATTTAGGAAAGCAGTTTTTACATTCATTTGATGTACTTGAAGATTACGTAAGGCAGCAATCGCAAGTACCATTCTAATGGAATTTATTTTCGTCACAGGAGAATAAGTATCAAAATAGTCAAGGCCTTCCTTTTGCCTATAACCTTTGATTACAAGCCTGGCCTTGTATTTATCAATTGATCCATCCGCTTTTCTTTTCCTCTTAAAAATCCACTTAGATCCTAGTGGTTTACAACCTGGTGGAAGATCCACTAGTTCCCAAGTATGATTTTGTAGAATGGAATTGATCTCACTATCAATGGCTTCTTTCCAAAAAGAGCCTTCTGTCGAGCTCACATCTTCTTTATAACTTTGAGGTTTGCCTTCCAGCATAAAGGTCAGAAAATCTGGACCAAACATTTTTTCCGTTCTAACTCTTTTGCTTCGTCTAGGTTCTTCCTCAATTTGCTTATCTTCTTGTTCAAGAGAATCCTTATTAATGATCTGTTGGGTCGTTTAGAAGAACTTGCATCTTCTTTTGGCTTACATGGGAATACATGTTCAAAGAACGATGCATTTCTTGATTCCATAATCATGTTCTTGTGTATATCAGGTATATTAGATTCATGCACAAGAAACCGATAAGCACTGCTATTTTCTGCATATCCAATAAAAATGCAATCAACAGTTTTTGGTCCTATTTTGACCTTTTTAGGTGGAGGCATTGCCACTTTAGCCAAAGATCCCCACACTCGTAAGTAATTATATGAAGGCTTCCTTCCTTTCCATAATTCATATGGGGATTTCTCTTCCTTCTTTTTAGGTACTTTATTTAAAAGATAGTTAGCTGAAAGAATGGCTTCTCCCCACATGTTTGGTGATAAAACTGAACTTATTAACATAGCATTCATCATTTCTTTTAAAGTTCGATTTTTCCGTTCAGCAATGCCATTGGATTGAGGTGAATAAGGTGCCGTCATTTCATGTATAATCCCATTTTTTGAACAAAATTCAATAAATGGTGACTCATATTCACCTCCACGGTCACTCCTTATAGCTTTGATTATCTTATTAAGTTGATTTTCAACTTCATTTTTATAGAGAATAAATTTCTCTATTGCCTCATCTTTACTTTTAAGTAGATACACATAACAATATTTTGTGCTATCATCAACAAAAGTAATAAAATACTTATTCCCACCTCTCGTTTGTGTCATTTTCAAATCACATATATCACTATGAATTAAATCAAGAGGTTGAGTATCTCTTTCAACACTTTGGAAAGATAATCTTGTCAGTTTTGCCTCAATACAAGTTTCACACTTATATTTAGAATCAATTTGGAATGTTGGTATATGATTCATGTTAATTAATTTGCGCAACGTATCGTAATTAACATGTCCTAATCTACCATGCCACAAATTGGAAGACTTAAGCATAAAAGTAGAAGTGCTAGCTTTATTCTTATTATTTTCAACCATGGTCATTACATTCAATTTGAACATTCCATCACTCATATACCCCTTACCAACAAACATTCCACTCTTAGACAAAACAAATTTATCACTTTAAAAAACAAGACGAAAACCGTGCTTGCTAAGCAACGAACTAGACACCAAGTTCTTGCGAATTTCGGGCACATAAAGCACGTTGTTGAGAGTTAGTTCTTTGCCCGACGTCATCTTTAAGATCACCTTCCCTTGCCCTTTGACTTCCGAGGTAGCAGAATTTCCCATGTACATCTTCTCTCCATTTTCCACCGGCTCAAATGAAGAAAACATCTTCTTATCAAAGCTCACATGACAGGTTGCACCCGTATCGATCCACCATTCCTTAGGATTCGATCCTACCAAGTTCACTTCAGAAATAACCGCCGATAAATTAATGTCGCCCACATCACGAGCTATGTTCTCCATCACATTAGCTTGATGATTCTTCTTCGGGAACCTGCAATCCGAAGACTTATGACCCGTTTTACCACAATTAAAACATTTGCCTTAAAATTTAGGCTAAAATTTATGCTTAGAGATTCCTCCCTTAGGACCCATATGGATTCCTTTTCCCTTTTCCTTTTTCTTTGAGCTTTGGCCATGTTCAACAACATTAGCCTTAGCCCCCAAACCATTACCATTATTACCATTGCCATTACTATTACCATTGCCTTTTCCTCCACCATTTCCAGCCTTTTTCTGTTTTAATTTATTTTCCTCTTCAATTCGAAGTTTAAGAATTATATCTTCAACTGACATTTCCTTTCGTTTATGTTTTAAATAATTTTTAAACTCATTCCATGATGGTGGCAATTTTTCGATAATAGAAGTTGTTTGAAAGCTTTCACTTAGATTCATTCCTTCAGAATGTATCTCATGTAAAATCAGTTGTAGCTCTTCAACTTGGCTCACAACAGTTTTAGAATCGACCATCTTAAAGTCAAGAAACCGGCCAACAGTTTTAATGATTTAATAGAATCTTTGGTTAGAAGGAAAATTATCAAGTGGGTTTACTACTAATGTGTTCATTTTTTAATTAAACGTCTCTTTAGTTACTCCACACATGACAATAGAAACTATTGTACACACATGTAACGTGCCGACCCAAATCCAAAAAGCTCTACAAAATTCAAGCATACGACGATCGAATATTGCTTGGTGACGCATATTAAAAAGGACATAGGCACTTGACAATGAAGTTGTTCAGCGTTTTCAAAATATTGATTATTTTAAAGAATATCATTCTGCTTATTTCATATATAAAGTTGTAAACGTTCATATATATATATATATGGTATTTTGACTTATCGTGGTTTTTAGTACATACTTGAAAAAAAAAATCGTGCATTTTTAAACTCTTACGTTCGTACCTCTCAATTAAATTCCTATGTACGTCCCTGGCCACCTTTAAAATATGGAAAAATCACTAAGACTGTGGACACTTCATATACGGATTAATATTTTAAATTATAATTTCTAAATATTATAAACGGGTCGCATTTCATAAGAATCGAATATGAGATCTTATTAATACAAGAAAATCTTAGACTTCATTCTCAACGTAAAAATAGTGCTCCAGCCATACTGCCTCAATCACATATTGACAGCTGATCATTTTTTTTTTTAAAATATCTTAAACTAAGGCTGCGTTTAATAGTAAGTTAGAAAATGATATTAATTTTTGTAAGAAATTAAAACTGAGTTGAGTTATTTGGGGAGATGTTCACTTTTATAAATTTTCCATATAATTAAATTTTTTACGTGGTGGGGAAGAAAACTTTTCCATAACAAATAAATAAAGATATATGACATTTACTCATAAGCAAAACATGAATTGAACATTTTTCACCAATTTTTTTTTATTTCACACAAAAATCAATGTCATTTTTCCTTTGTTCACAGTAGGAATGCACATGATTCGGATTATATTGGTTTACTACTCAAACTTAAACCAAACCAATCTAATCGGTTTCAAAAATTTTGTAGTCAATCCAAACCAATCATATGGAAAAATCAAACCAAACCAAACCAAAAACTATCAGATTGGATTGTTGGGTATAAAATTTAGTAAACAAAAAATGTTACTTAAAATTAAGAGAAAGAATGCATGTTATCAATGAGCCACACTTAATACATTTATTTTTTAGGCTAAACGGCATAAGTGAACAAATAACTCTATTTGAAGAGAGAAGAAAATAATAATCACCATGTGAAATATGAATTGATGGAAAATTATAAATATAAAGATAATTAAAAGTACGAAAGTAAGACTTCCACTGATAAAAAATAGTAGGAAAAAAATGCTAATTTAAAATCAACTTAGACTAAAACTGAAAACCAAACTATTCTTATAAGAAATTAAACAAATATAACAGCTTTAAAGTCGAATTCTAGTTCCACCATAAGCTTTAGATTTATAAGAAGAGGTTCCCTAACAAGTAATAAGTAATAAGTAATAATTGATAATGTCGATCTCATCTTTATGAAGCATTTATTATTTAACTAAACACAAATTTCAAATGAGTAATTCACCGGAAAGAAATCTCATTAGTATTTTGATCAGGATCAATCATTGATATAAATTTATTATTTATATATTATAGATGTGAGATAAGGATATTAGTTATCTAATGATATTAAAAATTAAAAATTATATAATACAAATTATATATAATTGAATATGATTGGTTCGGTTAATTCAAGAGTTTAACTCAAAACTAAATCAATCTAATCAATTTAAAAAAAAAACATAATTTAAATCAATTCGATTACTTTTATAAGCCAAACGAAACCTATCCAACTTATAATCATGTACATCCCTAGTTCACACGGGTCGAAGTTGACTCTTTCTCTTTCGGCTCAAGTGATATTTTGTTTTTTCTGTAGTACTCTCCCATTAGCATTCTCTTCATAGGGCATTTTCAATTATATAATCATTATTTTTTATATTAAAGAAATCGACTACGCAACTTTTTTGTCTAATTACATTATTTAAATTGGAAATATTATATTAAAACAGAATGAGTACGTTCTTTTTAAATAATAATTTTGCATTAAAAAAAAACTATTGTTTAGAATAGAATAAGATATATATATATATATATACTTTTTCGGGATAAGAAGGAATATTTAAAATTTTAATACTATTTATTTTGAACTTTTAAATATATCAAATAATTTATAAATTTTAATATGATATTAGTTTGTTTATTTATATATAAACCGAAAGCAATGACACATGGTTATAACACTAAATTTTAATTGTTCTCTTTCTCTTTCAACCATCATCAACAATCATTATTTTAGAAAATTTGTAAGTGCCTCTTAATAAAATATTTTTGAGTTAAGAATTTTTCAATGATTTTATTTTATATTAAATTTATACGTGCATAAAAATAAGTCAAGTACGCATTATAAGTATTTCTCTGTATAATTACAGTCCGTTTGGATTGAAAGAATGGGAAGGAAATGAAAGAAAAAGAGAAAGAAAGATTGCATTTTGCTCGTTTAGATAAATTTATAAGAGGGAGTGGAGAGGAAACAGAAGGATTGAGAGATAATGTCAATTCCCTGTATTCCTTTATTTTGTTTCATTCCAATATTGGGAGTATTGGGAGGGAAAGAAAAATATTTTAATGATTTGTTCACTTTTTTTTAAAATTTAACCCTAATTTGTTAATAATATATTAAATCACATTCATTTCCTTTCTTTTCTTCTTTCTATCCAAGGAAGATTTATTTTCATTCCATTCTTTTCCATCTTTAGTTATCCAAACAACAATAAAATTAAAGATTTTTCCTTTTTATTATATTCCATTCTTTCCCCTCCTAATTAACTATTTTATTTCTATCTCTCTTTTTCAATCCAAACAGACCGTTAAAATAGAGAGAGCCCGCTTCAAAATTTGTGCCCAAAGCTCTGCACAAGCTTAGGCCGCCACTGCTTCCATCGCAGAGAAGAGAGGGTGGATGAGATCCTCCTAAGTGATTTTTTCAAGGATTTCAAAGAAGGAACATTATAAGCCAAAGGCTAGCCATCTTTATCAGCATACTATACGCAATCTCAAAACTCAAAAGCAGCGATGAATGCCTACACAAGGATTATTGCCAAAATATACCCAAATTTTTGGATTAATTGTGTTTGTGCGGGCTATGTAAAGATGGATATAAAAGCGCCGAGGCCCGGTAAAGTTATAGCCGCTTCATGATGCGGCCTAGTGAAGTGGGGTCAATTAATAAACCATTATTTATTAGTACTTCAATTATTATTCCTTAACATACACGCATGCTTAAAATAATTATACTTTAATTTTGACCATAATTCTTATTGCTTTTCAAGAACTTTAATGTAGCTTACTACACCTTCTATATCATTAATTTTTATTATACTATATTTGTCACGTATATATTTTGAAAATGTATATGTAAAATAAATAGCTTATGCCTTTTGAGCATTGTGATTATGATGATGATGTATTTAAGGCCGTTTCCTTGTGTAGCGTTACTAGTAGTACAATGTAAGTTCAGTTCATTTGGGGCGCTTAGCTCAGGTCTTTTGAAAATATTTAAGATACCTTATTTTTTGGTGATGACTCAAATATTGTGTGATAGTACTAATTTTCTTCGTGTAAATATCAATATTTCTTGGAATATATACTAATTTTCTCGACAATGAAATTAGAGATGCCAAAAAATACATTGTCTACAGAAATTACATCATTTAAAAAAAATATTGAAAGACAGCATCTGAAAAAAATGTTCAAACTCAGAAAGCAAATCCTAAAATTTTCACTTCATTTTTATTGTCAACATATGTGTGTAGAAATGTCAACATTTGTGTGTAGATTTTAGCTAATTTCTCAACCCATTATCTTATATAAATAAGACGATCTCATGTTGTACAAGATAGATATCAATAATAATACAATGCTCTTTCATCTCTTTGTTTAGTTTTCTACACGGTATCAGAGGAAAACTTCGTTACCTCGCATTCTCTTTAAGCCTCTGTTTCTCCGACCGTTGCCGTTTCGCCTCCATTCTCCTTATCTCCACCACCACTAGCTATTACTCCTCCGCCAGCCGCCTTTTCATCTCCGCCTTCTACTCCAACTCCACAAACTTCTCCACCTGCTTTGGTTACTCCATCCACTTCTCAACCACTGCAACAACAAGGCCTCAGTCTCACCAACATCGATGACTTGTCAATCCTCACCGTCAGCTAGATCATTGGCCTTTACGAGATCTCGGCTGCTGCCCTCTTTCTAAATCCAAAAACAAGTTGTTGGAAGTAAGCTATTTGTTTTTCTAAACATAAATCTTTTCATCATAGCCCCATTTATGACCATATAAAGAAAGCTCATGATTATCCATCATTTCCCATTTTAAAAGCTTGTCTCCCACTTTCCCATATTTTTTTTATTCATTTTCACCATATATATATATAAAAAAACGACAACAGTGACCCCAATGCTTTTTGATATTTCTTTATTGACCCCAGTACTTTTTGATATTCCTTTATTGACCCCCACTTTTTGATATTTCCATATTGATCCCAATAATTTCTAATATTCCCATATTAACCCAATATTTTATGTTATTTTCATTTTGACCCCGCAATTTTCAGTTTATTCCATATCAAGCCCTAAAAGTCCAATTTGACTCCTCCGCCAGTACTGGATTTTGCAACTTCACTCCATTAGGTGTGTTGACATTTGTACACACATATGTTGATAATATATACTTAGACCGGGTAAAATCATGTATTCCAACTTTTTGTTTAAGCCAGATGATCGCCTTGGATCATCTTCTGGATTGCATATCCAAGTATTCCATGATTTTAAATACACACATGTATTTAAAAAGATTATGTTTGACAACATATGGATTCTTTGACAATATATACACACATATGTTGACAGCACACATATGTTGACATTTATTCTAGCTCTGGTCGTTAATTTCACTCTTAGACGTTAAACTTATTTTTAGTACCTCCCACTCGATAAACATATCATATGATGCAAATACAAATAAATCTTGTTTGTCTTAACAGATGAAGAACAAAAACAATACTATCAACCCATGAAAATTGGAATTTTGATATCTCCTCCCTCGAAAATCTTTTTCTTATGTATGTTCAAATTATTTTTACAATTCACTTATATAAGACTAACCCCTCATCTTTTCTCCCTTCAGTACCTGTATTTGAATCGTAATTAACATCAAGTATATTTAACAACAATATCCTCCTTTCTAACATATATTTTTATCCCACCATTTGTCCTCCAGAAATAAATTAATAATGCTAATTTCCTGGATTTGCAATGAAATATGAGTGATTTTGTTTCTATTTGCAATATTTTTCACTCAATACGCAATGTTAGGTTAATCTACATTGCCTATTAACGTCAGCGTGGATAGACTGAAATTTTTTTTTATTAATTTAATTTTATAAATATTATTCTGAATAATAATTTAATATTAAAATATCCACTAGATTAAGAAACATCAACTTTAAAACGTTAAATCCTAATATTATTAAGTAATGGGTAAATCCTAATTAACTTTAAAGTAAAATAACAAAAATAAAAATTAAACCCTTATTCCTAGTTCAATTTTTTACGGTGTTCTTCCCATTTTTTCATTTCTAGATACCCACTGTTCTGCTTTCTTTAATAAACTCCTTTTTCTTCCGTCTTTCCTCACCGTCTCCTCATTCATCTCTTTATTATTCTCCCTTTCCCCACTGTTTAGTCCTTTCTCACAAGTTAGCGATATATAGAAGGACAACGCTTGCTGTTTTCGTCTTCTTTATCATAAACTTTAAAACTTTATCTTCATATTCATTATCTATGGTTTATATTAATAATTGATAAATATGTGTATATATTTAAAAAATCGATAAAGTTTAACTGATTGCAACACTTCTTATATCAGCACATCATTGACATCACTTTTAACTAATTGTAACACCAATAAAGTTTTCGGAATAATTCATTCCTTCAGGGTGGATACGTCAGGATCCTAAAAAAATCATAATTAACTTTTGTAAGTTAAAAAGAAACAAAAAAAAATTACAATTATTATTTTGGGACAACAATTTAGTTTTAGATCCGACACTAGATATTAACTCAGGTTTTGCTGAAATCTATAATGTTGTTTATGGAATTAAGTTCTTCTACCAGATTTCAAATAAGAATATAATCTCAATTCTCAAGTATAAATTCATAAGTAAAACTTACAATGCCATGTTAACTCATTCTGCTATAGAATATTATTCGTGTTGTAAAATATTGTTCAATTATCTCGTTGGCAAAATATTTTTTATTATTGTATGCTTAAACTAGTACTGATATTACGGTTTGTATTTTTTGTCAAACAAAATACGTATTGATAAGTTAATTGATGTTCAATTATTTTGAAATCAATCCACGCACATTCATTGTTAAACCCTAACCCCAAAACCATTTGAAAATTCTTTAAAGCTAAATATTAAGTAAATTAAAAAGAAATTATTTTTGGATTATGAATCTTAATTAAAATATAATCTTAATTGACATAATTATAAATTAATTTTAATTAGTGGATATACTTCTCAATTTTGAAAAGGGTAACTAATATTGTGAAATTTTGTTTAAAATTTTCATGATTTAAGGATGGATTAACTGTAAAATATTGCTGATAGAAACAAAATCATGCATAAAATATATACCAAACAAGTCAAAATAAAATTTAAATGCATAAATTTTTAAAACTCAACTTTTAATTTTAGAGTTTAAAAAATATAAAAAACGGAGATCTTAATTTAGACGGCTGAGTACTTGACTAGTTAACTTTAAATTTTCTTCTTAATTACTTCTTTTTAATGATATAATTAATTTGTTGATTGGTTGGTTATACTGTTAACTCTAACTATAATGGCAATTACAGCAACAATAACAATACTTCGTCTCAAATAAAGAGTTTAGTTTAAAATTAAAAAACTTTTAAGAATTTCCTAAATTTAAAATAACCAATGGATAAGAAACAAACTTAGTTATTATCGTTTGACATATTGATTGTATTTTTTTTAAAATGGACTTTTATTAGTTTGGGACGTAAAAAATATAAGGGTGATTTTGTTTCTATCCACTATATCTTGCAATTAATCCGTGCTATTAAGTTAATCCGTATTACCTATTAAGTTAATCCGCAAACGTGGGTAGACTGAAAAAAAAATATTCTAAATATTATTTTAAATAATAATTTAATACTAAAATATCCATTAAATTAATAAGTACAACCACTTTATAAATTTAAAAGGTAAATCTTAATTAATGCCCCCGGCTTCTTCCTCTATCATTGATGGAAATCATTTATCTCTATCTCTCTCTAAAATTCACGCTTCTTTTCATCATCAAGCTCCACAGCTTCTTCCTCAATCATCAAGCTCAGGTTTTAAAACAAGAAGAATTCTATGATCAAGCTTGACATCAGGAGTAAAATTGCAAGTGGGGTTTTGTATTCTTTTCCTCCTGTCTTTACCTTTCTGGCTTTATGTATTTCTGGTGGCCCAAGCTTAAATCTCCATTTTTACATTTCTAAATTTATGTTTCTTATAGAAAAAAAAAAAAAAAAAAAAGAAGGTATGTCACCATTGACTTCGTTCATTTTTATATTCCCCTTTTTTTGTACAAAGGATGATACAAGCATGGCTACAGAAGTTAAACTTCCTATTTTGATATATGTATACAAACTTTCACCCTTTTCACCATTTTTTAGTTTGGGTTTTGTGGTGATGAGAAATTAGGGTTCTTGAGTAGGAAAAAATGAAGATAAATTAGGTCTAAATCGTGTGTATATATATACACATAAATTAATTTTCATAACCAGTGGAAATGATGGTCCGCTGGCATAGCGGCGATAGAGGTGGCGGTGGTGGTTGCAAAATGGGCGGAGATAGTGGTAGGATAAGAGATACAGTGAGAATTTAGAGAGAAAATGGGTGGAGATGGTGGTAATGGAGGTATATAGAGAGAAATATATAGGATTTAAAGAGAGAGAAATGGTTTTGGTCAATTTTAAAGAGAGATAAATAGTGTTTGTGAATTTTAAAGATAAAGAAATACAATTATAATTTAATTTTACTTAGTGGATACACTTATTAATTTTGAAAAGGATAATATTATGAAACTTTATTCAAAATTTTCATGATTTAAAGGTGGATTATCTGCAAGATATGGTGGATAGTGTAACAACCCGCCTTTTAAAAACAAGCATTAACGGATGATGTCTCTAATAACAGCTAAAAATATAGGCAAATTAATAAGATTAAATGCAACATCGTTTAAAATTCTAAAATTTCAAAAAAATTCGGCATGATGCCTCTGTATATACAATATACCAATCCTGTTGAAAAATTTAAAGAATATAACTTTACAAGTTCAAATCCTTCATGGAAAAAAAAATATTACAATACAAATCCCAATTGTTTTCCAAAGTAAAAATAATTACAAATAATTTCTTTACAAATAAAATAGACACATGCTACATGCGGTCATTGCCCAACAACTAGAGAAAATACTACATATGACCAATTGTATCAGAGGACTACGAAAATCCCGCACTCTTCCCCGTGAACCCAACATAGCGTTACAAGATGAACCTGCAATGAGAAACAAGGGAATGAGCCAATGCTGGCCCAGTGGGAACCATAGGGGAAGGGAAAAATGCAATGCATATGCAAGAAACCAATGTCTACAAGCTTCATGTTATAGAACAATAGTTATAAAAGTTCAGCTTGTAAAATAGTCAATGATTTATACAATTAAAAATAAGTTGGTCCGCCCCGGCATACTGACCTACCTCAAACAACTATATCCTAAGGTACAATCCCATTGTACCGCTCATAACACAATCCACCCACCCTCTTCTCCTCCTCGACTTAATACCGGTACTAGAAGGAATATACTACCCACAAACGCACCCCACCTTACCATGGATCAATGCACTGGTAACCAGATTTATGGCACCCCATCTTCCCATGGATCTGTGCAATAATATATAACAAGCATTTCTATACTGGTGCTTATCCGGTTCCAACAATCCCAATGTCTCAATATCAAACAGTAGTAATAATGCCCAGGAATTTATTTTAATAATTAAAGTAGTAATAACCCATGAATAAAGTTAAAATAATTATCTCAACAATTCTCATGAATAAATTTCTTAGCTTCACAATAATAATACAAATGCCATTTCATGGGTTAAATATACTGCTTTTGGCAAAATCATACTATCTTTCTATACAAAGTTCTTTCGTATAATCTTGAAAAAAAGGACCAACACCATAATTTAGTAAAAACCATCAATTAATGGTAAAAATTCTCAGATTTGTTTAAGTTATGCATTGCACCATTACTATACTCTTCATTCAAGTAATGCCATTTTCAAGTGAAAAATAATTAAATGTAGTTCTAGACCGCTTAGTAAGGCAACAACCCACCAATTAACATGTCTAAACATAGTTTAAGAGACAATGAAATACTATGCATATTCAGAATTAAATTTACATGCTCATGTTATCCATGCGTTGTATTAACATTTGCTAAATCTTCCAATTTCATGAGTTTAATCTAAACTAGCAAGTGGGGATAATGCTAGACCTTAGAAAATTCACAAATCACCACATGCATATCTAACTACAGGCTTTAATCATGTATTTGAAGGCATAATATTCTGGAAATTTAAGAAAAACATGTAGTTAGTGAGTATTAGACATACATGGGTTGGTTTCTAGTCATTTCGGTACCAAAATTATAAAACAGTCCAAAAATACCAACATGCATGATAATCAACCTTGATATACATCATAATTAGTGTTGTAAACATCTAAATGCAAGCTCAGATCATAAAAATATCAATTTCTCCTAACACATGCAGAGAAAATGGTGATTTTGATACCGAAAGGCTACATTATCTCTCTAGTAAGCAATATATTCAAAGAATGAGAAAAATGTTGTGATTATTACAATAAATCACGCCACGGATCGTAATTCAAATAGTGGATATTAATAATTAGAGATAATAAGGATGAAAAACAAGCAAGAAGATAGATAATGGAACACACAATATTCAACAAACGAAGATTTCACTAATTCTTTGAAAACGATTACATAATCTATCACAAGAATTATTGCACTCAAAGCTCTCACAGAAGAAGAAAATCAACAGCCCTTTAACCTCTCTCTCACAACAAGATGAACTCTCCCACAAATCTCACAGAAAGAAGAATAATTATCTCATGCCCTAATCTATTGAATGATTCTATCTATATATAACAATATAACAGAGTCCATCCAATCTAGAATAAGGTAACAAAAATCTTACGTAAATAAGAAAACTATTAACAAGGTAATAGAGACCAAAATAAACAAGGAAACCAAGTTTGATAAGGAAACATATTTCTCGCCCAGTTGCAAAACGATTTTTGCACTTTTCCCGCGTAACTGCAAAAGTGCTTTTGCACCATTCCAGAATGCAATATTCTGGGTGCAAAAGTGCTTTTGCACCATACCAGAACCGCAAATCCTCTTTTGCACCATTCAAGCGAACAATCTGATTTCCCAATAAAACTCATCTTTTTCTTGGGTTTGGAACCGAGCAAAAAACACAACAATAAAATGGGAGATTCCCACCTGAAAACTAGAAGAGCAGAGGTTGGATGACCTGAAGTGAACTCAAATGGTCCCCCACATCAAGCATGCATGCCCGGAAATGAGTTGAGAAGGCGAAGAAGATGAAAAATATGAGTTTTTGGTATAAAACTCTCAATTTTGAGCTATGAACCCCCAATATTACTCCAAAAACCACACTCTCTCTATATATATAATAGCTCTGAGGTCACTTGTGTCGAAAATGGACTGAAATGGAGGTGGAAGAGGTTTAAAAACGGGTTAAAGTTGGTCAAGGCGATATAAACGATGTTATGGAGTTACTGTTTGTATTTTGGTCATAACTTTTTACTCGGAACTCCGATCAGGATGATCTTTATATCAACGAAAAGGTAATTTAAAGCTACACAACTTTTCTGAAGGATGTTACCCCAAATTCTGGACAGATTAATACCAGAATTCCGTTAAAGATAGCGCTATGCCGAGATGCTACAGAAAATTAGATTTGGTTGATCGGTTAGTTTCGCACTCACTTTTGACCAACGAGGAGTGTGAATTAGCTTTCGGCCAAAACACAAAAGTTGTAAACGGATATATGATGAAACTATAGGAGTTGGTGAAATGGTATTTGGATAAAAGATGAGAAAGTTACGAGTCTCCAAAATTGACTGATCTAAAACGTCGAGCAAATATTCCCGATTCTAAAAATGCCTTTGAAATTGTTCATTTCAAATCCGAACATGACGAAACACTCCAAATTACTTCTAACACATATTTATGACATGTCAGAAAAAAAGGGAACTGAATTTAGAGGCCTGAATATTCCGGAACCATAAACGAGAATTGTAGAAATTATTAACGTTTAAGGAAGGAAATTCGATTCTACTAAATACTTAAAAATTATTAAATGAAGTTCGGATTTAAAGAAACTTTACATGATGATTTAATAATTATTATATGACATATCGAAAAAGAGAAAACTCAATTCGGACCTTCCTATTATCTATAACACCAAAGTAACGCGTGGGAACATTCGGACTTGTCTAAGTCCACGAATAAGAAGTAACTAACTAAATGAACAAAAATACGCCTATCAAAATACGGGGTGTTACAGATAGAAACAAAATCACCCAAAATATAATTAGTGAACTCTAAATCTGGGACCACAACAATAAAAAAGATGTCAGGAAGGAAGTTGAAGAAGAAGTAAGGAGGAATATTTGCTATTTGGTTGACATTTTGCAACTAAAATTCTAATAATAACAAAATCATAATTAAACTCAACTTATTAGACCTTAATTTTTCTGTGCTATCTTCCTTGTCATCAACAATGACAAAAACAACACAAATATGTATACATACTTTGTTTCTTTTGGCATAGCTAGCATTTCACTTTCCATCACTATCCTCAATTATCTATTGTGATCTTACCCTTTTTTGTTAGGTATGCAGTAGTGACGGGGGCAAATAAAGGGATAGGATTGGAAATTTGCGAGCAGTTGGCTTCAAATGGGGTCTTCATAGTGTTAACAGCTAGAAATGAGAAGAGGGGAATTGAAGCACTTCACAAATTGAAGGGTATAACGGTCTTTTTCATTAAGAGGTCTTTCATCTACTTTTTTTTTAATTATTTTATTAAATTAAGGGAGCTATAAGTTTCTCTTACAAATATATAAAAAATCCCTTTTACTCCCATGAGTTGAACCCTTAACCTCAAGTTCACTTATATATAGAATTTATTGTAATACTACATCAGTTTCAAATTTAAATTACATGTCCAATTGTTGCTATCATAAAGCTAACTTCGTTCCAACTGTAAATGTCTCATATTTAAGAGTTGATTTTTCTTCTGCAATATACTTTATGCATCGGGTTTTGTGATTGTATATCAATTTTTTCATAACCATTATTTACAATCAAAATTTCAAATTTTAGAATTTTTAAGGTGGCACTGTTGCCACACTAAATTTCTCTGTATCACTCTCATTCTCTATAATATTCATAAAGTACAATGCTTTACTTCTTTTCACCCCTAATGTCCACCCACCTTTAAATAATGTTAATTGGTAATATTAACAATAATAATAATAATGACTAATATAATGTTAATAATAACCTTTCATAATTAATCCTAGAAGAAAAAATTAACAAATAAAAAACCTTTCATCTCTTCCTTTTCATCATCTTTTCTTCCTTGTCATCTCCAACCTAATTGATTTTGTTCCTTTTTTCTTTTTAATCAGTCCTTATGTTAATACATATAAACAAAACCCTTTTTTTTCCATTTTGTCGCACACTCATCTCATTTCCTTCCTCAAAGAAACTCGGACCGTTCGCTCCACTAACCAAACAAATGACTAACGAACCAGATAAAGAGATAGGAGGAACTCATATAAAGTTTCATTCAGCTGAACAAAACCGAGTTGAAGAAAAGGACTTGGTTGTAATAAGCCGAGTCCATTTTTCTTTTTCTTTTTTTATCTTCTTTGGCTTTTATCCACCTAATCTCTAAATTTTGCTCGGTGCAACACAATCAAATGTGACCGAAATTGGATTTATATGAAACAAGGTCAGCCAAGATAAACATTTGGCTTCATAAAACCAAGTGGATTAATGTATTTCACCATTAATATAATATTAATAATAATCTCCCATAATTAATCATAGAAGAAGAAATTAACAAAAACAAAAAACTCATCATCTCTTCTTTTTCATCATCTTTTCTCCCTCGTCATCTTCAATCTAATTGATTTTGTTCATTTTTTCTTTTTAATCAGTCCCTGTGCTAATACATAGAGACCAAACCCCTTTTTCCACTTTGTCGCACACTAATCTCATCCCTCTTCTCAAAGAAACTCGGATCGTTTGCTCCACTAACCAAACAAACAAACAACGAACCAGAGAGAGATGGGAGAAACTCGTATGAAATTTCCTTTGGCTAAACAAAACTGAGCTGAAGAAATGGACTTAGTTGTAATGAGCCGAGTCCCTTTTCTTTTTTTCCTTTTTCTATCTTCCTCGGCTCTTATTTACCTAATCTATGAATTTTGATTGGTGCAACACAATCGAATGTGACTTAATAGGCTGGATTTATATGAACCAAAATCAACCAAGATAAACATTCGGCTTCATAAAACCGAGTGGATCAATCTATTTCAGCCCTTCCCAACTGAGCAAATCTTCATCTCAAGAAGGTGTGTTAGGCTACAAATAATTGAGGAGTTCCATTGTACTTGGTTACGTGGGACCAAGTATAATTGAAAGCACCTCAATCAACAAGTCGGTGTGTCCGTTCTTGCTGGAGTTCGCCGAAAAATTATAAAGTGTTTTGTAACACCCCCGCCTTAATCTACAGGATAACACCCGTAATTAAGACCTGGAGTGTTACTAACCTATCTTAGTAGGACTGAGATAGGCATATAGAAAGAAATAAGTCAACAACAAACTGTACGTCAAGCATTGGTGAACATGAGATACGAAAATAATGTCAAAACATTTTAACGAGCATCAAGCAGTTAAGGTTTCACAAGCGTAGTACTGATGTAATACAAATCAAGTCCTTAACATTTATACATGTATAAATATATAAAATGGGGCTATACATATATGTATTATAAACATGATTAAAAGTGGACGTATTACAGGCAAGCCGTGACTTGCCGTACCAAAATATACACAATCAAAAATATCAAAATAGAAGCATCAGAGCCACTAATTCGTTCCCGAGCCCATCATATCCTTGCCCTATTTGGACTCCTGAGTACTTGTAGGGTTTTTAGGAAAAAGACGGAGTGAGCTATTTGCTCAGTAGGGGAGGAAGTATAAGGCATAGTGTTTCAAAAGCAAGTTTGTCATTTCATTTTCAAAACATATTACTTAAGTAATGCAAACAATAATCATTTCCAACAATTAAAAGATGCATGCTCGTGCTAATGCATGTTACCTCCCGTGTCAACCGTTTACCGTAAGATAGAGAGCACGAACTGTAGAGATAATCCATAATCACCAAAATTCTAAAGCCATCATCATATGAGAACCATGGGATCAACTGTCCCAATTTTATAAAAACACATATATAAGCAGAGATCATAGTGCCTTGCCAATTGCCTAGGTTTCCGGGCTCCTCACCGGTGGCTTATAGGCGGCCAAACGTTGCTCCCCCAAGGGTTTAGGGCTTTTTAACCCAATAGCACCAGGCCCTGCCTATTTTTTCATCCGGCAAGCACCATACATTCAATTCATTTTTTCGGTTTTCAAGAGCCACTAGCTCTTCAGTACATAGATAAATGATATAAGCCTCTGAGAAACAAATACTCGAACAAGAGTCATAAGCCATAATAGAGCCTCCATGCCTTTGAAAGTTGTCGACCTTCCGGTTGACACCATAGTAATATATAATATACATAACGTGATGCTAATTATCCACATGAAGCAAATTATGCCATATATACTTCACCAAGTTCAACCACATATCCCTTGGCATAAAAAAGTTCACAAATAAATCACTTTTATCAACCATGTCGTAGATATATTGCCAAGGGTATCTTATTTAGTTCAAATAACTCTTTATATCAAGTATACATGGCATATTGTGCCTCCAATCATATATTCAGTACCACACATATCATGCAATATCATAAATATATGTATACATTCAACTTTCTAACTTTATATAAATCAAACGCATGAATTGTCAAGTAATAAACTCATTTTATTAGGTTTTGAAAGTAAGAAAACCCCTACTTCAGTTTATGAGTGAGAAAGAAGAAAGAAAGTTGATGCTCCAAGCCTTCTCCAAAGAATTCTCAAGGTAGAAGATGATGAATAGTAAGTTAGGAGGTGTTTTGGATGTTTTTCGATGTGTAATCCTTCGATCGGAAGTGAAAATAGGTAAGAGTCACTCAAGAACACCTATCTTTCTCTCTTTAGAACTCTCTAGGGTTTAGTGGAAGAGGTTGGTTCGAAAATGGGTGAAAAATAGCTTAAAGCGAGCTTTAATCCACTTTAAGTCGGTTGCTACAGTAATCACGCGCAGATTTTTGGTTCTGGAGCACTGTTTTTGTTTTGGCCATAACTTTTGACTCGGAACTCCGATTGAGGTATTCTTTATATGCACGGAAAGGTAATTCAAAGATCTACAACTTCCTAGGAGTAAGTTTTCCCAAATTATGGACACATTTTTCCAGAAATTCACCGAAGACAGCGCTCTGCCGAACACTATTAAACAACCAGAATTTAGTGATGGGCCTATTTCGCGCCTTGTTTTGACCCACGAGGAGTGCGAATTAGCTTTCAGACAAGCAAAATGTTAATCGGATAAATAACGGAGGAATTACGATAGCCCAAAGTTAGCTTGAATTAACGAATCATAAAGAACTCAAAACTTCCTATTTACCAACCGAAATTGATTCGGACCACCCGAATCACCAAAAGATCATTCATATGTATATAAAAGAGTTAATAAGACATAATTAACATTAATTTAAATACAGGATGCTACATGTTTATTGGTGGACTAACATATGGATGTTTGGTAGCTAGGTATATTAAAAGGTCATGCTCAGTTTTCTGGTTTTAAATGAGGATTTCCCCCGCTCTATTTTATTAGATGAGGATTTTGCCATGCTCTATTGGGTGTTAATCATTGGGCATAAATGAAGTGGGTGTAATAAAAATGAGTTATTAATGATAAATGATTAAATATAAATGATAAGTGTAATTAATTAATTAATAGTTCTTAATTGTTAATGGTTGAGGTTAAAAAGGAGCGTGTGGCATTAGTAAAACAATTGCATTTTTTGGAAGAGAGTGTTTGGGAGAGTATTGGGGTGTGGCAATAGCACCACCCATTTTTTACGGGTAATGGCTATCTGCAGGAATCTCTGGAGCAATAGCAGATGAGGAGGGTTTAAGAACTTCAAGGATTGGTAATGGTTGAGTGGGTTTTTTGTTTTCGTTTTCTTTTGCTTTTTTAAACGGCCACTGTCTAATTTGCTTCACATAATTCTTTATTACGTACTCGTATTCGATCTGGTATGTAGAGAGAAAACTAAATGATTAGGAAAATAGAGAGAAGTCTAGTTTCACGATAAAAACATAAAGGAAAAGTCGAATTATGGTTGGCTTTACATTGATTTCAGTATTTGCTACTTTTCTTTATGTAATTTTAACTCAAACAGGCTGGAGGAGTACAAATCAAAATTACATGAAGTAATAAGTCAGACTGCTGAATCCACAGTACAATGTGTGGAAACAAACTACTATGGCACGAAGAGGATGATTGAAGCATTCATCCCTCTCCTCCAATTATCTGATTCACCTAGCTAGGATTGCAAATGTTTCAGCCTCCATTGCAAACTTAAAGGTACATAGTATAACATAAATTTTAAAACTTTGCAATCCTTCCGGAAGTTAAAATTAAGTGACTATGATAGCAGTTCCTAAATCAAGACTGTTTGATTTTGCATAATTGCTCGGAAGATATTGGTTTCAAGAAACATGTAAAACAGTGTGCATGATAAATGAAAAGATTACGCCTTAGCTTCTACATTTGTGTGCACGTTTTTATAAAGTTAACTGCGTGCCAAAAATATTGCAGTAGGCATAAAAACATTTCATTAGCAAGAAAACTCTTTCTAATGGTAACAATTTCAGTTGTATTGAGTTTTCGATTTTGACAGAATTTGTGCGTTAGTTGGGTACGCCCACGCTTGTATTAAATTTGTAAAATACTTGCCAATACATACGCTTACTTTAGTTCTCTAATCTTGATGTTTCAGAATTTATCGAACAAATGAGCTAAAGGGATATTAAGCGATGTGGAAAACCTGACGGAAGGGAGAGTGGAAGAAGTAGTAAATGAGATCATTGAAGATTTCATAGAGGACTCGGTACAGGCAAAAGGCTGGCCTCCATTTTTCTAGGCATATATATATAGTCTCCAAGGCAGCCATGAAAGGCTACACAAGGATTATTGCCAAAAAATACCCAAGTTTTTGCATCATGAATTGCGTTTGCCCTGGCTTTACCAAAACAGATATAAACTTCAATGACTGTGGAAGAAGGTGCACAAGGTCTGGCGTGTTGGGCTTGAATCTAGGACCTACGTATTCAAAAGTAGGGGTGTAATCCTAGTTTTCTATTTGTTTTTCACCGAGGGATACTCCCATATTTAGTGCGAATGGTATGAATAGCCTAGTAGCACTTGGAAGACATACGGAGGCATTGATGAGTTAAATGCTTATTCAAGTGGTATCAAATTCTAGACTTATATGTAGATTAGATATAGAAAGGAAAATGAGGGAAGGAGGAGTAGAAAATAAACATTGAAAAACAAAATGAGATGACTGAAAGTTGAAAATAAACATATGTTCGTGTAACACACTTTGAATCTGGAGAAGTTTGTATGATAACGAATTTTTTCGTTTATTACACAACACAGTGTTAAAGATAAATCTTACCTAATTTATTTTACATTCTCGTATGCATGTCGATGTTCTAAATGCGACATCTACGTACAATTTCAAGGTTGGAAAATTTATTTAGCATATGGATAGAAAAATTCAAAATTGACTACCCTCTGTGGCCAGAAGAAGAGTACCAGGAGAAGGAAAGCTCCTGCCGTCCATACTGGGCTAAGCATGGAACCTTCCTACTCTGTCTGCTTCATCACAACATTACATTCTTTTAATCCTCGCACTTGGCTTAGTTTGGCTACTTCCTTTATCCAAACTTAATAATAGACCAAAGTGGTCCTTCCTTGCACCATTATTGTTGGACTGTTCTTTAATAGTTGCTGTTTCTAGATTTAAGTTAAATTAGTGTGATATATTATATTATATATATACATGGAAGAGAGGGTTCAAATTATACATGGTATAAAATAAACTATCAATAATTTTTCTCAATTTCATAATTCATTAATTTAACTGTTAAATTAGTTCATTATAATATCCCAAAAGACGCATGCAAAAAATTAAGGTAACCGGAGATGCATTAGTCTCTCGTTGTAATCTTGTTATATAGTGGATTGTGAATCTTACAAAAATTAACTAAAAATAAGTATAGTGATTATATGGTTATAAATATTGGATTGATTTGAAATTTTGCATTCTTGATAAACACAATTGTTGGTGCTAAAATCTAGAAGGGTATTTCAGACCACACAGTCGAATAGTTGTATCGAATTATTAGAGCAGTAAATGTACGAAATTTAAGAGAGTCAAAGATTGATAAAAGAGGTTGGCCTCGTATGAAGATACGGGTTAGTCCTCCTTTGTGGAATATAGTTAGGAGCTTGGTTTGCCTTGAATTGATCACAAATGAACAAGTGTTACAAACTCACACAAGCTTCTAATTATGCTATATTCACAATGTTACAATGGGAGCACGCTCATGCTACACGTGCATTGGCTTCTTTATTCTAGGAGTTCTATTGAGCGCTTTGAGTTTCAATTCTCTATTGTCCTCTTGCTATTGAATGTTGGATTCTCTTTCTGTTATGAAGCTTCTATTGTTGTTGTTGGATTTAAATTGGTTGTTGAAAGAAAAAAAATACTTTTGGTATATATATATATGACTGGAGGAAACATGTGGCCAGAGCTCTCAGAGCAGGTTTGGAGCCATGCATTGGTCATTACCAATTCTAACCTTGTTTCTTTATGAATTCCGGTCCATTAAATGCAGTTAGTGTGCATTTAATGAAGGTGAGAGGAGTTCTATGCGTACCGCAGAACAGGTGGCAATCACCCATACTTCTGCAAACCACTATGGCAGAGTGGTTGGGCGAGAAGGAGCTCCAGAGCTCACCGAAAGAGCTCGAGCTTCGCAATTCACTGTTCGTAATTAAATGTCGAACATGTACCCAATTCCTAAAGGGATCCATCATTCTAACAGTGAACCAACAAAGCTCCTCCGAGCTTCTCGCGCTGGGGCAGGTCTGATAGCTGACGTGGACGGCCACGTTCCAACTCGTGGTTGGCGGAACAAATTGGATTAATGATTTGCACCATCAACAATAAAAATAGCTTATTTAGCAGTTGAACTAATAAATTATGAATTTGAGAAAAAATTATAAATATGTGTAAATTTTTTTAATCTTACACCGGTGTAATTTGAACATTCTCCATATATATATACATTAAAATTAAGAGTTATTTATACTTTATCCCCTTAAAGTTTTACCACATTTTTTACTTTGGTCCATAAAGTTTAATTTTTAATAGTTCCTTACATAAAATTTGATCATGTTGTTGATTTACTCCAAAATTCAACTCGCTGTTTGTTTCGTGGACTAAAATAACACATTTCTTTTTTATCTTTAGGCTAGATTAGCTGTACGTGCTAGTTTCTGTCCAAGAAACATACGACATGTTGGATTTTGGATTAAAATGACAATAAAATCTAACTTTTTGGATTAAAGTGACAGAGCAAAATTTTATGGGTCAAAGTGAAAATAGAATCAAACTTTTAGAGTATAAAAATTAAATAATTCTAAAATTAGGCTGAAGTTACATTTCTATTTCTATGTAAAACGTATTGTCTTCTAAGTGAGGTTGTTATGTTTTGATTTTCACTACATAAATAAATACAACTGTACAGTTTGTGCTCTTGATTTAATATACATTGTTCATTGACGGTAGGCTTGTCACCAAATTTGATTTGGATTGGATCAGTTCAGGGTGAATTCAAATTCATATTTTAAATTTTTTTCGGATTGGATTTGGATCGAATCATGAAACGGATCACTAAAATATTGATCTATATTCAAATTTATTCGGATTGGATTATATCCAACCCATCTAAAATTTTAGTTATATTATAATTAATTTGCAAATATTTAAAAAGTAATGAAACTAATATAAACGTTAAACTCAATAACAGCCAAATTTCTTCTTTCCTTATAAAAAGAAACTTATTTAATATTTTTTTTAAGTTATAGTTATTTTTTTACAAGTTTATTAAGGTGATGTGTGTCGTGGATATGATTAGATTGCAAACAGATCAATTTGAATTACAAACAAATCAGATCGATATATATATATATATCCATATTTGATTTATTTATCAAAGGCCTAACATGTTTGTATTGGATTTATATAAACGGATCAAAAATTGAAATTAATATATGACTAAACGGATCAAGTTCGAATCCCCATTGACAGCATTTGGCAATGAAGACAATGATTTGTGAAGCAACACAACCGGTTTCATTGCTGCCACATAGTGTTAGTTAAATATTATACGTATAATAGCTTAAGTAATTAATTTACTTAAATAATTTAAATTTTTTTTGATAGGTGTAATTACATAAGAATACTAAATACGCTTGAGCAGGGGCGGAGCCACGTTGGGGCGAGGTTGGGCCATGGCCCCACCTGGACTTAAAAAAAATAGAAAGTATAGGTGTTAGTGTGTGAGTTGTGAAATTGTAGGGGTCATTGTGAAAATGTAGGGAGGTTTTGGGCAAGGGGCCTAAGTTTAAGGGGCGGCGATGACGACGACGTTGTATCATTGATTAGAATTGCTAAGCTAGGTGTTTAATCTGGGCGAGGGTGCATTGTGCGATTAATTGTACAAGTTAAAGGCGAGGGTTTGTAATATAAGTTTAGGTTGTGACTTACAAGAACATAGCTGTCTCATTTCTCTCGTTTCTTTTTCATAAAGTTTTGTTGCTTCTTTTTTTTTTTTAAACACAGCCTCTATTTTTTTTTGCCAATAGTAACTAGCAATGCAGTAGATCCTTTTTTTATCTTCATTTTTTATTTGTTCTAGTATTTTAGGTTAGATTTCTTTTTTTATAATTTTAGACATTTTGTTTTAAAAAATTGAATATTAAAAATTATGTGTTTTAATGTTGATTTGTTTCTTAGATTGTTAAATATTGATATTAAATTTGATTATTGAGCTTGATTTGCTTATTAAATTGTTAACTATTGATATTAAATTTGATTATTGACGTTAATTTGCTTATTAGATTATTATTTGATAAATTAATATTTAGATTAATATATGTATTTGTTGGTTATAGTAGGTTGAATATTGAGTTGATAAAGATATTTCAAAATATATAATTAATTTTAGTATATCATTTTTAACTTTTCTGAAATAACGAAACATAATGGAGAAGTATTTTAGTCAAAAGGGGCAATTAAAAAAAAGGGCTTATTAGAGAAAGATTTTCACACTAAAGCCAAGGAATAATTTTTTTTTAAATAAAGGGCCTATTTTTTATTTTATTGATAATATGACATGTGTCTTTTTTTTCATTATAAAATGACATCCCAACCCTTAAAATAAACTAAAAAATACCAATATGCATTAAAATATGGACTGCAATATGAACTTTGTAATTTATATTTCACTTCAATATGAACTTTGCAATCCATATTTCACTGCAATGTGAACTTTGCAATCGATATTTTTAGTGCAAAGTTCATATTGCAGTCCATATTTTACTGCAATGTGAACTTTGCAGTCCATATTTTTAGTGCAAAGTTCAATTGCAGTCCATATTTTTTGTGTAAATTTCATAAAAAGGGGTAATTTAGGTAATACATAACATGTTTTTATTAATTAAATGATATTTAAATTTATTCAGATACATTCATTTAAAATATAAAACAAAATAAGCCTCTTACACTAATTACCAATTAAAAATTGGCCCTTCATTCACAAAAATATTATTCATTGGATTTTTGGTAAAAATCAATGTATAATAAGCCCTTCTACCTAATTTCTAGTAGTCAAAAATTGGCCTATAAACATAATAATTAAATTTGATTTAGCTTAAAATTTTTTTGACCTCCTGAAAATTATTCTTAGCTTCGCAACTGGCTTTGAGTGTCGGAGTCTAAAGTAAAAGAAGAGAAGGAAAGCAAATGACGACTCAAACTCGTGGCTTTGAAATCGAAAATCAATTATTTTATCACTCAGAGAAATACTCTGAGTATGCTTAAATAATTAAATTAAAAGTTTTAAAAGATATAAAAGCTATTGTGTTACGTGTAAAATTTAATAATTGAAATTATTACTAATATTTGCACGTTAACCTTTCCCCCTTTTCTACACATATGATATATACAATTTGGCTGGGAACGGGATCGAATCTGGTTTGATTCGGTAGCGCTACCCGCTGTACGCTGATCGTGTGGCCTATATTCTATCAATCATCAATCGATCTTGACCTGACGTGATCGTGCGACTCAATTACAATTCATTGACTAGCTCACACCCAAAATGAATTAACTTTGAGTGTGAAAAACTCAAAACACCAGATCAGATCTGTACATTCCAACTTTTTGCCAAAATTCCTAAAATCTACACTCTACAGGGTCGGTCGGTCACAGTTATTATTTATCTATATCTATATATATATATAACCCCCTCCATTACATATCTGCTCTGCAATTTTCGGCTCTTTTCAGGCATTGTAGGTAATTTTGTTCGTTGGAGAATCTTCGATTAGGAAATTTTATGTTTATGAGTCTTTCTTTTCCTTTGATTTCGAATTTGAAGGAAAAATCATCTAACTGTGGAAACAAAGAGCCAGCTGTAATTCCTCTGTTTTTATTTATTTCTGCCGAGTTAGAATTGCACTTTTGTCGTCAAGTCTCGATTTGCTTTGGAGGTTGATAAAAAATAGATGAACTGAGCTGATTCCTTCAAATGATGGTTTAGTAGTGCTATTTTTTTTCAATTTTCGTAGTGATTTAGTGAAACTCTTTTGCAATTCCAAATTGTAGCGTGCTTTTATCGTATCAGCAGTTTTAAGTCTTATTTTTGTTGAAAAGTGCCAGATTGAGTTCCAACTAAATTCAAAAGGAAATGAGGTCAATTCATTTGTAAATTAGTACACATCATGATTAATGTGTGTTCTACATTTGATTCTGTTTAAGATAGAGTTATAATTTTGTGGATGTTGATGACAGCAAAAACTGCAACAGTGTGATGGCCGCAAGGATGCCTGGTCTAATTGCTCTGTTTGATGTGGATGGCACTCTTACGGCTCCACGAAAGGTATCACAGTATTCCTGATTTCTTTTTTCAATCCTATACTTTCCATATTGTATCTACAAGAACAATAGGATCTGTTATTATGTCAAATTAGAGAGACCGTCCATTTGTTGAATCCAGACGTGTTTAAAGGCAAACCTTTGTTAAATTGTTGGAGATAATCAGAAAAATTACTAATAACGCATGAACACATGCTATTCGTGTTTCAAACTCAAGCACGTAGTATCTTCTGCTGCTCCCAAAGGCAAAGTGTTGGGCTCAACCCAGGTTAAAATGTGGGTGTCTGTTTGTTTCTTATCAGAGAAAAATGAAGTGAGGATGGGAGGGAGATAAACAAGTTGGTTGACGTTTTTTTCTTGTTTGGAATCAAGAAAAACATAGAGAAGCTGTTATTTAAGTTTTACGCCATCTGCATACCTATAAATGGTGTACTTTAAAGACAGTAATAGTGTGGTTTTTGTGGATTTGAATCTTAATTTTTTATTTTTTTTACAGTAAATGTGTTTAAGAGTGACACCTCAAAAATATATTTTCCCTGTCTAGAGTTTATATGCAGTGACATTATTGTTTATAAGTGATTCCCTTGAATGTATCAGGTGGTTACCCCAAAGATGTTAGCATTCATGCAGGAACTCCGAAAGGTACACTTATATACTTGACCTTTTGAGAGAAAAGAAGCTTATTTATCACAATACCTGTCTTCCTTTGTGGGTTTTTGTTTCTCAAAAAGCTTGCTTTGTGAATCATGCAGGTTGTTACAATTGGCGTTGTTGGGGGATCTGATCTAATTAAGATATCAGAGCAGCTCGGACAATCAGGTTATCCTTAACAAGCCCTTTAATTTCAAATGCTTGAGCAGTAATGACTAAAAGTTAGAAAACTCGGATCTGTAAGCTTTTATATTCGTTTTGCCATGATGCTTGTCTCATTGGCATCTAACCTTTCTGGATTTCCTTATCCATGCTTTAGAGCATAAATTAGACACATTATGCTGCTCTTCATTAGTAACTTAATGCCGTGACCAGTGGGATCTTGCCTGTAGCCCTGTACTACTATATTCCTCATTGTTTCTGAAGATAGAATAAATCATTATCCTTTAGGTAGTTATGGACTCCCTTGTATAGTTGCATGCCATATCACTCAGCATTTGGCCCAGCCTGGTCAAGGTTGATAATTTTATGCAGTTTGCCAGTTCCCAGTCCTAATGCATATAAATGCCATACCCCTCCCCCTCTCCAACCCTGTGCACACACACGTGTCCTGTAATTCTTTGAGCCTCACTTTTCTGTAGCCTTGCTCGAGTTCGAAGAAGACAAACATTTTTGTGTAGTCTATGAAGTACAGAAGCCTTTTCTTATCTTTAAACCCTCGTAAATTCTTCGGTCAAAATTTCTAGGCACAAAGACTTAGCACTTTCTCTGTTTCCTTCTTTTGGAATGCATGGGAAAGCCTTTTCTGGTAGACCTGGACATGTTCCATGGAGCGAAGTCTCTTCTCATCTAATAGCTCTAATTGTAGGATGAATCAAAAGATTTCTGAGCTCGCCTGATTGATAGGCCTAACAACATCCGTACATCTATCCCCATGAAGCAAATGGGTTTATGCCTTCTTTATCCATGTGTTGCACTAAATAACTCACCCACCCTTTTGCTTATCCTTTGAGCTTGGTGGCTAACAAACTTGACAAATTACTTCCTTCGAGTCCCTTGTACGAGGAATCCTTTTCTAACTTATAAATCTAATTAATAAAAGCATCCAGATGCATTTTTTATTTGAATTCAAATTCCTTTTTACCCAAACTAATAATTGAAACATCAATGAGTTGAGAAACTCATCCTTTCTTGAGCAAGGAAATCAAGTCATAGGAAAAAAAAAGTCAAGGCAAAGGGAACTACTGGAATTGGAAGCCATTATCCAGTCAACTACAGTCAAGAAGGATTAAAAATAAGTTCCAAAAATCCTTCCCTTTATCTTGTTCAATTGTTGTTTGCCTCATCAACCTTGCCGTGTTGGACTCTAGAAAATTCATTTGAATTGTGGAACATTAATTGTGTATTGTGATATGTATCATCTTCTTGCCTTGCTTTAGGTATTTTTAAAATGAGATACTTATTCATCGTATTGTTTTTGGGCCATGCTTGTGTTGCTTTTTTGAGAAAATAATTGACCTCAATTCAATCTTTCATAAGAAAAACAACATTGACTTTGCTGCTAACTAGCAATATTCTGCTTCACTTTCTGAGCCTATGATACAAATGCTGTATATGCAGTTATAAATGATTATGATTATGTGTTTGCTGAGAATGGACTTGTGGCTATTAAGGATGGGAAGCTAGTTGGGACCCAGGTACTGTTTAAAACATTGACGGGAATATTATTCAATTTATGCAAGAGGAATGCCTGTTTATTAAAAATTCTTTGCCACCTTTCTTGGTATGGTGGACAACTGATTTCATGTGTGATTGAAAAACGAAAAGAATTAACGTATTTTATTGAGTTTTGCTCCAACACGTGGTTAGTGGAGTGGAGAAAAGTACACCCTCTTTTAAGGGGCGGCGCTAATTACACACACCAAACCACTTTACTTGGTAACACTCCATCTCATTTACTCGGTGCTATTGCACCAAGTATGTGCACACTACCTCGGTGCAATCGGGCCAAACTATAGTTGGGAACAAAAAAAATAAAAATAAAAATAAAAAAATACACCGGCTCAGTGCAATGGCGCCGAGTAAATGTGCACATACTCAGTGCTATCGCGCCGATTAAATGTGTTGATACTCAATGCTATTGCACCAAGCCAATGTTGGAGTGTTAAAGAGTGTTTTGGTGGGTGAAATTAGAGCCGCCCCTTTTAAGGTCACAAATAAATGTTAGGTTAAATATTACAATTTGTTTCTTATATAAAGCTCTGTCCAGCTTCCTTTTGCCACTTAATCTAGCACTGGCCCCTGAAGCTGAAAAAGGCAAAAAAGGATAAATTAAGACAATATTATCACAACAAGATGAAGTATAATAGTTTCATACAGATTGAGATGGTAAGACTGATTCAGACGTTTGGCAAGAAAACTTGCATAACCATCCCAAGGAAAGTTCTTTCCCTCAAGTTGCAACATTTTTGTGGTTGTTGTTGTTGATGTGGTATAGATTAGCAATTGATCCTTCAAACTCAGCTTGTTCTTTAAGCTCTGATCTGTGTTTGAATATGTTTATCACTCAAACTTATCACTCGGGAATTAGAGGTTTAGAACCTGGCTAAGGATGCATGTAAACCCTCCTGTCGAACGAACCAAGATAAATGCTGGAGGTGGCTCCATAGAGGTGTACTCACCCACGGGGATTCAAACACTTGGCTTACGCTTCATTATGATGATAATTATGAAAATAGTAATAATAAAAATATTATTATTGCAATTATTATATTGGCTTAATAGAAAGGTAAAAGAAAAAGGAAATGTGTTGAATGAAATATTTAGTTGTTTGATGTCCTTGGTTTTTCTTCTACTCTTTGTTGATCATTCCTCCCTTGATGGGTATTCCTCCATGCAGAGCTTGAAGCAATATCTTGGGGAAGAAAAGCTTAAGGTATGATACTTGTTCTGTTCTCTTTACAATGACTCTTGAACAGGCATAGTCTGAAAAAACAAATACCTGTTTAGCTGCATGGATTTGGATTTCTGTGATAAATATATATATATATATATATATTTATATATAATATTAACTTTATGTAACAACATTTTTGTAGTTATTTGTTGTGATAAATTGCACATGATGGTGCAGGAATTTGTTAATTTTACACTTCATTACATTGCTGACTTGGATATCCCAATAAAAAGGTTAGCAAAGAACATTCTGAAATTATTATTCATTTGTTATAACCTACTTAGACCTTTTCTTTTTTTCTTACAGGGGAACGTTTATCGAGTTCCGGAGTGGGATGATCAATGTATCACCAATCGGGCGAAACTGCAGTCAGGAAGAACGCGAAGAGTTTGAAAAGTATGACAAGGTACTAGAGCAGTTTCTTTTGGGCAAGATATCAAATCCACAGTTTAATTTTCGAAAGGAGGGTTTGTGTGAAGTCATCCTTTCAAATAGTTTAAGTTGATGTAAATTTTTGTCTTACATTCAGGTTCATAATATACGCTCAACAATGGTAACTGCACTCCGTGAGAAGTTTGGTCACCTTAACCTCACATTTTCCATTGGTGGACAAATTAGTTTTGATGTGAGTAATGGTCATGCGATATTGATATTTTGGTAATTTTCTTGAATGATTAAAGGGGTAAACAAGGTTGATAATTGCGTTTAATTTATTGATGGTGAAAATGCTTGTAGGTTTTCCCTCATGGCTGGGACAAGACCTATTGCTTGAAGTACCTTGATGATTTTAGTGAAATCCACTTCTTTGGAGACAAGACCTATAAGGTAGCCTCCGTTTTAATCCCTTGATTTATATTGACTTTGTACGTAACTTATTTGTCAGTCGTGATTCATCTCTTTTCAAGGGGAAAAAAGCTTCTAAAATAATTAATATAATTTTGTTTTCTGGGGAACAAGTTAAGAACTTGGGTTGTTTTGTTTGAACAGGGTGGAAATGACTTTGAGATTTTTGAATCGGAGCGAACCATTGGTCACACAGGTATTCGTTTTTTGTCTTATTTGTTCCCTCAGTGATTTCTCTAACTTGGATTCATCACTAACGATGGTGACTAATAATAAGCTTACAGCCCATTTTTAGTTTGCTCCCCTAAATTTTATAAGCAATCAGGAAACCCCTTTCAATACTTGATTAAATTCCTATAAAAATTTGTCACAATTGCATTACTTTTGCTGGATATTTGGACAAATGATATTGACTTTCGACTGAAATTTGTTGGTTTTTTTTTTTTTTTTTTTCCGCAAATCGTTTGTGTTTACTTCTATAATTTAAAGTTGAATAAGTAAGGGGTTTCATGTTTTCTTCTGTTTCTAAAAATTGTAATTTACCCTAATGAAGGTTTTGCGCCTCTTGTGAAACAAATAGTTGATTAGACCATTAATAAAAGTAACACCATTGATCTTTTCTGAAGCGATTGTTCTAGTAATCATTTGGGTTTATTAAACCTGCATATGTATTCAAGATTGTCCCAGTACAATCATGAAGTTGATGTTAATGTTTATTTGTGGGCTACAGTTTCTAGCCCTGAGGATACAGAAGAGCAGTGCACAAAACTCTTCCTAAGCAAGCAAGTTGGAGGTTCCTGAGCTTATTATTGTACTTTTTTATTTGTTTTCAATTGTATGGTATTAATAATTTTTGTAATTTGCTGTATGTGGAATAAGATGGTTTTGCTGAAGTAGCTGCTCATGACAACTTGTATCATTTCAATAACATTGACTCCTTTTATGATAATCTAGCAATTCTTTCTTTATGTGATTATTAGCTCCAGGTTAGTGTTATGTTTGATTTCATGTAAATGTCGTTGGAGGGATTAGTTTTGCAAGAAAAATGTAAAATAATGTGCTTGGTAATGGTTGGTCTTTCTTTTACATTATTTACCATTTTTTGATGCATGCCAAATTGTTCAACGATTGAGTTTTCACGGTGGCTCCATTTTCTTGGCTACACTTGGAGTCTTGTTTTGCCGCCGGAGTGAAGGAACAGAAAACTTGTTTTCAGTTTCATTAAAAAAGTTTAGATTGATCGAGACAGGACTTGATCAATGCACCTTATGGGCTATGAATCTAACCTCTTCGTGACTCTCTCAAATTAAACAAAAATTCTAATATTTTTTTATATTCCAGTATTTATATAGGGTAATGCTATTGCCACCTGCACAATTGCTTGCTTCCACTTTTAAGGAGAGTGTATTCAATTGAGATTTTAAAAGATCATTTATGGTTAATCTAATCCAGTGGATTTTAAAAGATTATTAAGAATGTAATGACTTATAAGACTATTAAGAATGTAATGACTTATAAAGATTATATCATTAGAATTTATAAGATTTGAAAGGACCACATGGATTTTTTATACTCGGGACTTTTTATGTTTGGATTTTATGATGAGTAATGTTTTGTTTAATGATGCACAAATTCTCCAGCATTGGCCTCTACAATCCAAGCTTTCCAAATGATGGTAGAATTTTTCCTTACCAAAGGTTCTATAAAACCCGCTACCATTTCTTAATAAAAAAAACGAAAAAAATTTTAATAAACATTATGATTCTTGTGAAAGGCAGAGAATGCTGATTTTGGTGTTTATGCCCATCAATGAAATTTAAAATATCAATCAAATTATGCAAGCAATCTTTAAAATGGGGTTCAATTGAAGGGCCCCACTCTTCAATGGTAAGAAGGCACTAAGGGTGCGTTTGATTGCAAGCATGGAACTTGCATGGAAAGAAAATAAGTTACGGGCAATTGAATTGCCTAGAATTGAGTTGCATGGAAAATGTAGTGCAGTGTGTTTGATTGCCTTAGTTTTTTACCCGGAAAATATTTGTTGTATTATGGCATTTTTAATGTAGAAAAAATTATTGGTATTTTTTTTACATAATTATATAGTCATGACAGATTTTGTTTAATTGATCTTGATTATTAGATTTTAAATATTAAATATTTATATTATTTTGAATTTTATATTTTAAGTTATGACATTTTTAATGTAAAAAATGATAAAAACCTTGTCTCGTGAATCGTGCTCAAGCATGGAAAACAAAAACCACCTCCCCCCAAAGAAAACATTTTCCTCAATTGCCTTGAAAATGCACATGTGTGAGGCAAAAGTGGGAATTGAATTGCCTAGAAAAAAAATGCAATCAAACACTTTAAATTGTCAAATCAAGTGGAAAATGCTCATTTTCCGTGGAAAATGTTACCAATCAAACACACCTTAAATGAAAAAAATAAATTGAAAGAATATGAAAATGTACACATACATACATATATGTATGTATATATATAGAGAGATAGATGATATATACATACCTATTTCATAAACAGAAGTATTGGTGAAGTTGAGAAGGGAAATAGTGAAAAGAAGAGGTAAATGTAGAGAAAGAGAAATGAGAGAACTGGTAAAATCTCTAGCAGAAAACAAAAGTCTGATGGGTTAGGGTGAGATTTTTTATAGGGTTTGATATTTATACTTTCCACTAAAAAGTCACGCAAATTCCTAATTTTAAAAAAATTCATTGAAATTAACAAGTTTTTGAATACCAAAAGACTTTTTGTTACTTGTTTAAAGTCCTGATTGAATACCACTAGATTTGGACTCCCTCTTTAAAATATCCGAATAGTCGTAATTGAATACCACAAGACTTATTTAGATTATTAAAAAGTCTTAATTGAATACCACAAGACTTATTTATCACAAAATAGTCTTTTAAAATTCTAATTGAATACGCCCCCTTAGTCCCAATAACGCTCCCATTAATTTATTTTTACTCCCACAAATCTTCACACCACTCCCACCTTCTAATACATGTAATTAGTGATAATTTTCTTTTCATTAATTAAATAACTAACAATTATAACATCAAATTACTTCCTTTCTCTTTCCGCCTCGCTCTTCGGTCGCTTTTCGTCTCGCTTTCTAGTCGCTTTCCCTCTCCATCTCGATATTTCTCCTTCGTCGCGGCTCTCAGTATCTCTCTCCCCCGTCGCAGCACTTCTCCGTTCAGGTAAGGGTATTTCTCCTATATCTTCGATTATGCATTCCATTTTAAAAAATCTAGGGCTTATTTTTTTTAATTCCTTTGGTATATTCCTTGTTTAATTTTTGGTTTCAAACATTGAACATTTATTCAACCCATTGAAATCAACTGTAGCTTGTATTTCCCCTGTGAGTTATTTGTGCTTGGTTGGGTCGAAAATTTGCAATTTGTAGTTTGTATCTGTGTGGTTTGTGAGAATATAACTTACGAACTCAGTTTGTTTAACCTATGATTTTTGAGAACTTTCATTTGTTCGAAAATGGATGTATATTGTGTTTAGAGTAAGGCCCAAGAAGTGTGTTGTATATAGGAATATGACCATGGTTTTAATACAAGAATCTATATATGCCCACTTTGAAGTGTTGAAAAGTAAAGAATTTTGCAATTCATTATGCAGAACTAGATTAAAACTATTGAGAATGCCTTCTTGTTTTTATAAAATATTTTTTGTTTATTGGTAAATGTAGGAAACTATTCAATAGAAGAAGGGAAGGACAGGACTGAAAGAATTTTCAATTTCGTTAATATTAACTATCATTGAAAAACAGAGGATATTTGTGTAGCTTGTGAAGAGTAACTATCATGAACTATCAATATAATTGTTAATATTAACTATCAATTTCGTTAATATTAACTATCATGATTTTTTGTGAACAAGTTAACACTTATAACTTGTTTCATTTATTTAAGAAAATCATAGGAACTTATTCTCTTTGTTATTATAAACTAGTTCAATATAATTGTTTGATCTATTTACTTATCTTCATTTCTTATTTATTTATAAATTAAGTTATGAAATCATTGTTATTTCAGGCATGAGTAAGAACAATCTGATGACGGCTTCTGAGAGGCAAAAGAAAATCAAAGAAACATTGTGCTACTTCAAAGCAGTATGAAAAAACAAAGAAGCCGCTAACACCAAGACCACTTGAAATCGAAAATAAACCACACTATGAAGGGCATAGTGATCATATGTTAACCCAAAATGATCCCCAAAATAAATAGAATCCGTCTCATTTAGTGGCTTAAGAGAATCCCCAAATTGAGGGTCATAGCAATAGTGATAAAGGTCCTAGTGGAGGGCCTATTGACAAAAGTGTACTTACATCCTTTAATGATCATATAGTACAAGGAGTTGGATATTATGTAGTTAGGTTTTGGTTATGTATCACAAGGAGATGGATATTATGTACTTGTTTTTTGTTAGCTATCACAAAGCGAATTGTTGAATATTATGTACTGTTTTTTTGTTATATTTCATAAGGCGTTTACTTATTAGTTTTTGGTAATTTTTTAATTACACATTGGCTTTTAAGAACATAATATTTGGACTATATTTTCAGTTCTCGGGACTTTACATCGGTCTCTAACAACTGAGTATTTTGGATAATGTCAGTTCTTTATGATCGAAATTCATCAAACTCCTCGGTCCCTTATAACCGAGACCTCCTCGTATCATATTTTAGCTCTCGAGACCTTATATCAACCTTTAATAACCGAGTATTGAGAATAATTTTGGTTCCCTGTGACCGGGGTTCATCCACTTCATCGGTCTCTTACAACCGAGGTATTCTGGACTATATTTTCAGCTCTCGGGACCTTACATCGGTCTCTAACAACCGAGTATTTTAAATAATTTTGGTTCTCTATGAACGAAGTTCATCAAATTGCTCGGTCTCCTAGGACCGAAATTGTTTGGAATATAATCAAATTACTCAAATAAATCGAATTTAATCAAGTTACTAAAAGTGGTTGTTATTCATATACAAAAAAATTACATCCTTAAAACTTCATGAAAAACAAAAAATTACATCGTTTGAACTTTGAATTCGAAGGCTTGATTTAATTCAATTATATGCTCGTTAAACATGTAAACACATTTTGAATTTTGGGATATTCTTTTAATCGAAGAGAAATCAATTGCTTGAATAAATGAGCAATCTCTTCATATTATAGAATCAAGAGAACACACATCCAACACATTAAAAAATATAGTAAATTTCCACGTGACTAATATATAACTGATATGTATCAATATCTCAATTCTTAAGGACTGGGGTATTTGGAGAAGAACATAACCCTTTATAATTTTTTTGTTTACTTTATACCATTACGGACCAATAAAAATGATAAATGTTGGTTCTGTAGAATCAAAATATCGTTCTCATTCACATCTTCATATGACACATTTGGTCACCGAAAATCGAACAAGTGCTCCAATTTCGATTCCCCATAACCGAGGTAACCTGTTCAATTGCTCTAATTCGTTTTGTTGTGTGCATATTTTTGTGGATGTTAACAAAACAAAATAAATATAAAACTCAATAAAAACAAACATACATCGATCTGTTTCATTAACCTTTTCTACCTTGACAATCCTTGATTCGCTATTCTCTACAACTTAAGGTTTTTTTTTGTTGCATCAATGGAGATTTTGTGTGTTTTTGTGAGTTACTTTTGAATTTTTATTGGCTTTTGGAATGAACTTAATGAGATAGAATGGGTAATTATATATGAATTTTTGTTAATTATTAACCATTGAGTAAAAATCATAGAAAATAAGAAGAAAAAGAAGAAGAAGAAGAATAGTAATTAATGTTATTTAATGATTAGTTGGTTGAAAATGATTAATTGGGTGGGGGTGGAAATAGAAGTTTACACATTTTTTTTAGTGAGAGTAAAACTAAGTAATTTTTGGGGTGGCAATAGTACCATCCGTTATATATATATATACATAAATAAAAATTTATAGTCCTTAGTATTGTCAACAATTATAAAGATGTACATATGATTGTTAGTTGTTAAGCGAGTAAAGTTGTATTGGTTTTTTTGTTTTAACAACTTAATCAATGTCAAGTGAATAAATATACACAAACTCTCATCGTATGTCAAAGGGAAAAACATAAAGGGTGATGTTATATACACTTTTATTTTGTAGCCAGAACACCAAATTTTTGAAACAAGTTTTTTTTTTTTTTTTTTTATTATTGTGGGTTGGTTGCTTCAATACATAACATACAAGTCGGTGCAAGTCGCTGACTTAATAATCAACATTCAGTGGCAATTTACTGAGTTAGAGGTTAAAATTCAGTAACCTTTTAATGAGATCAAATGTCAGTAAAATATTTCTTAAAATTGATTCAGCCAAAGTTTGCCGAATGTCAAATCGGTTTAAAGTTACCGAATTGAATGTTAAAGTTTGACAACAAGATATTAACTTAGTGCTTAAATTTGGAGTGTCACCATATGGGGTTGGTTATCCCAATACATAATATACAAGTGGGTAGTAAATTGCCAACTTAAAGTGTCAATATTCGGTGACAATTTACCGAGTTAGATGTCAATAACCTTTTGTTGAAATTAAATGTTAGTAAAATATTTCTAAAAATTGACGCAATTAAAGTTTGCTGAATGTTAAGTCCGTAAAAAGATACCGAATCAAATGTCGAAATTCAACTATAAAACACCAACTTAATACTTAAATTTAAAATATCACCATATAAATACTATGATTAATAATTATTAAATTGTAATATTATTAAGATATTTTAACTATAAAATCAAGCTGCCTATAACATCGGCTAACATAAATTTACTCGGGTTTTAAGGCAAATTCCATGTTCGCAAGGAAAGGCACACATGCATTGGAGAAGGGAAGGATAGAACTTCGAACGCGCTTGACGTGAGGCGCTACAAAACACACTCTTCGTCTATTATCACTGAACGAGTAGCGCGAAAAAGAGAGAAGAGAAAAAAGAAAACTTGTTTCGAAGTTAGTGTAGGCGCCAATTTTCGACTTTTATTTACCATCCTCGATTTCTGCCAAAAGAGTTTCTTTACCAGCGATTCCACTCAGCCATTGAAATTCAATTTTTTTTTACAGAAAATCAGAATGACAGAGGAAGTGGCTGATGGAAACCCTAGATTCTTCGTGGCCGTACACGTGGGGGCTGGATTTCACTCCCCCTCGAACGAGAAGGCTCTCAGGTCTGCCATGAAACGAGCCTGTCTCGCTGCCGCCTCTGTTCTTCTCAAGGTCTCTCTCTCTCTGAGATTTGGTTGCCTGGAAAATACCACGAGTAACTTTTTCTTATCTTATGAAAACAAATCTCTGATGAGTAGTAGCTATGGCGAATTATTATTCAGTACCTTTATGTCTTTACAAATTACAATCAAATGTATTATACAAACTTTGCACAACGGTTTTCCCAGCTTTGTATTTATAATGAATTCCAGCTGGAGCAAAAGGATTAGAGGGCCGTCCTTTGGTGGAATATATTTTAAGTGATTATTCAATTCAAGATTTGGATCTGGTTAGAATCACTATGCCCTAAGATACATTGGGCCTTGAATCTGAGATTTTTCATTCCCATTAGACTCAAAATTCCTATTTTAGTCTTTTATCCGCCGGCCTTGATGGTGTTATGTTCAGCTTTCTTGCTTTACTTTACTTTACTTTGATCGAAATAATTAATTCTAATCGTGGGGTACAATGGGGCATTCATGCTTTATTGGTACCTCTTTTTTTCCGCACACATGGTTGTGGCTTGATTGCCTCTCTAGATGATATTCTTCCTGATTTTGACTTCTTGGTCATGTTGAGAAGATTATCAGCTTCAAATTGCGTAGTTTTGAGAAATTGCTTCTATTGTTATTTGAATAGGGTATTCCTGTAATTTCATTTTTATTCATTTAGCAAAATTGGACCTTTCCGCTTAACGATCAATTTTTATTTTTTTTTGGCCATTCTGCCTATCGATAATAGTAAATTGAGTTTGAGTATGTTCATGGATATACACCGTTACAATGGTTGTGTTTGTCTGTTTTGATACAGGGTTCCGGTGGATGTGTAGATGCTGCATCTGCTGCAGTTCAAAGTTTGGAGGTACGTTGCTTCGTTCATTCTTTGTATGCATGTGGTAACCGTTGAATTGAACATTTGGTGCTCAAGGGGCTCAAAATCCTACCACTTTTGGAATTTGGACGTATACTGTTCTAGTGGTGGACTAAGTGTGCTTTAGAACTCTGTAACTTTCTAGAAGGGTGGAAACATTTCATGCTGTGGAAGATTTCCTTCTTCATTCTCTTCTCAATCATGAATGGATATTTGAAGTCTCCTTCTTGAGAATACTATTTCACTGCAGGATGATCCAAGCACGAATGCTGGTCGAGGCTCAAATTTGACAGAAGATGGTCATGTAGAAGGTGATGCCAGCATTATGGATGGTGATTCTGGTGCATTTGGGGCTGTTGGTGCTGTGCCAGGTATCATCAAAGGAAACATCATATGAAAATTAAACAATTGAGTTATTTATTATAATGGTACTTTTCGTCGGTTCCTTTGGTTTTATAATATCTTTTGGTTTTCATTTCGTTTTATACTCTGTATTTTCCGTAAAGTTAATGACTATCAGGTGTTCGAAATCCCATTCAGATTGCTGCTTTGTTGGCCAAGGAACAAATGTTGGGTTCATCCTTGCTGGGTCGAATACCTCCAACGTATGTTACTCTGCATGTTTCTCTTTATCGGATCTCATCTTCTCCTGGAGCACTGCCACATATTAATTCATAACTTATATTTCTGCATCATATTCAGCATATTCAGTTATGTTCTTGTCTATGATTTCGGAGTCGGGTGTGTACTATTTGCTATTATTCATTTATGCAATATTCTTTATACGAGGCAAGACATTGAATGTGCTCTGAGTCGATCTTACAGAAGATAGTATTGCACTGCATTAGTACATATCTGCCCCCATAAGCATCCTACTTGCTTTACATAGGGGAACTCAAATATAAGGAATGTACGAAGAATAACATTGCCACATTGGGAACTCATTTTCATGAACTTTAGGAATGTGGTATTTTATTCTTGTTTCAAAGTTTCTGGATTCTTGCTTTGATGCACCTACACTCTTGGGTTCACATTTTGTGACCAACACGTGTCGGAGGACAATGCTCTTCTGATGCCCTGGACGCTGGAACACTCCTGACAGGCCTGTAACGTGTTTTGGGAGATTAAATGCATATTTTAAAAGTAGAAAATGGGCTAAACTGTAATGCATTTCTGGGTATTTAGTCCATTAATGTATTTTTATTCGTTTGAGAATTGAAAAAATGTTACTATTTTTCCTTTATTGGCGAGTAGTAAATGCACCTCATTAATGGAGATTTGTTGCATTGTGCAGCTTCTTGGTTGGTGAGGGTGCCCGTGCATGGGCAAAGTCCAAAGGCATTATGTTGCCAGGAACCATAGCAGAGACTGATGAGGTAGCATTTCCCTTTTGTAACTTCATAACAAAAATTTCTGTGTTTGGCAACCTCTAACCCAATTCCAAGCTTTTGAATTGGAATTGGAGCAAAAACTAGCCTAAACACACCTAACTCCAGTTTCCAAAGCTCTGAATTGGGTTGCCAAACACACCATGATTGTTTTCCTGTACTTGATGTTTTTATTCTTGAATATTATGTTTCTAAAGTGTTGAGGAAGTAGAATTCTCCTCCATCTTACTTCTTACCGGTTGAAAGCTTTTTGTGTGTGCTTTGGAGACAGTGGCTCGTGACAGGTAGGGCAAAAGCGCAATGGAAAAATTACAAAGCAATGCTTGATGATGCCCGAACTGCAATAGATGTTTCTGCCCTACAACATTCTTGTACTCCTAAAGAGACCACTACGATATCAGGTATTCCCTCACATTTGGATATTAAGGTGATGTTTGGTGTATGTTTCGAGTTGAGTTTTTAAAATATGGTGTTTGGTAGAATTTTGAAGTATGTTGAAAAGTGGATTTGGTTTTTTTTTGAGTTTTTTTCAACCAACTAAAAATCTTATAAAAAAAATTCAAAAAATAGTCACAATGGATCTTATTTTATAGATCTCGACGAGTATGTTTTAAATATATATTTTTATTTAATTTTAATTTTTGAATTTAAAGTTATAGTGTTTTAAAAGTTTTTTTAGAGAAAGAAAGTACAGTGAAATAAATTTTGAGAAGTGTGAAAGTAGAGTTGATTTTGAATTGAGTTTTTAAAATTTGAAAAAAAAACAAAAATAAAGAGCCGCCAAACAGGCCCTAAACAAATAAATGCTTTCCACTACACAAATTTGTTTACTTTTCCATCTTTGCTAATAAAAATATAATGGAGCCATGGTTACCACAAAACAGTTGAGGAAATGGAACGAACAAACCATTTCTATTTCATCAAAAAGTTGCACTAAAGATCCACAGTGAGATGGCTTCAAGCATGTGCCTAACTTGCCACATGTTAACTGTTCACTGCTTCTTTCGTGAAAAACAAACTGAACTCAGACCTGCAACTTGGAAAATTGAAAAACCTATCGCCTTTTCAAATGAGATAATTACAAGATTGAGTTTAAGACGTACATCTCTGCGTTTATGATTTTGGTGCATATTCTGAATAGTGCTACACAGAAAAAATGTGCGCAGAATGAGATGTCACCTCATCATTGGGAGAAGAGTGGGTCCATTTAGATGGTTGTTCCACATTGGATGATGGCTAAACTTCTAGATAGTTGTTCCAACGATTCAAGGTCAAATTTTAGGATTTATCAGTTCTGGGAAGTGCTCCTCAATTCATGCATCGCAGCTCTTAGACTTTGTTGAGTAATTTATTCTAATATGGGTAAATATGTTCTGTATCTTTATCTTCATCTGCGGAATCAAACTGGTTCTCAAGCTGATATGATCAACAACTGTGGCACCTCATTAGCTCCTTTGGTTAATAGTATTCGCTAAAATAAAAATTTCTTTATTCCTGATAATATCAGTGTTTTTTCCCTTGAGAGCTGGTAAATAAACCCATTAAGTTTAACTATTCCCACCCATTTTTTGATAGTCCTAAAAGACCTTCACCTCCCTTGCACCGAAAATCCTAAACAAAAGCACTCCCCAATCACCAAGCAACCATCACGCACCCCTCTCTCTCTCTCTGTAACTTTCACCCACATTTCTCTCCTCACTTCATCCTTCATCTGGTGACAGTGGGATGAAGTAGATAGGGAGGTCATGGGATTTCAGTGGGGATGGGTTAGGGTTTGGATGGTGCAGATTGGAGATATACTTTGATTTGGGGGGGGGGGGGGGATGATGCAGAAACAATGTAGAATAAGAGCCAACTCTCAAAACGAATGAAAGATTATTTATAGACTACTAACTACTAAGGAAACCCTAGAAAACCCTAATCTAATATAAAGTACCAAAATAACCTTAATTAGATAATTACCTTATATACTCCTAATAATCTAACTACCCTGAATAAATACATATAATCCTAAACCCTAAATATAATTAGTAGACAGTTGACTACTATTTTGGAATATGGGGGGCGGGGGTTGCTTTGATTTTTAATGGGTACAAATATAAGTACTTTTTTTTTCCTTATTGGGTGTGTTTATCAATAGTTGCAATTTAGTGGCATAAAGTTTATTTATTTTAGTAATTCTTTTGCATGTATATTCCACAATAGTAGCTCAAACTTGTGATCCTTCAAAGCAAATTGGGGCTGGTGGCCAATCTGTTATGCTAAGTGCTATGGAAGAGGACTATGTTATGGACACTGTCGGAGTGATTTGTGTTGACACTGAGGGGCACATTGCAGCTGGAGCTTCAAGTGGTGGCATTGCACTGAAGGTAATGTATTTTAAGTTCATAGTTCCCTCTGCTTATATGTGAACAATCCTGTATTGTTGTATGTCTATATTTTGCGCATTACTATTACTTTTGTTGCTGTTGTTCTTTATAGAAGGGCTTTTTCGACGTCACCCCCTGTTATTAATGTGAAATTAGACTTACCCCCCTGTTTTCATAATCATTAGACTTTACCCCCTCCATATGGCCGAATCTCAAAGAGTTATATAATAATTGGGGGCAATGCCTAATTCTCCATGTAATCCTTTGACCTAACTCCCCGTTTTTACATAATTCTTGAGATTCCCTCGCATGCAAGGGCAGAGTCCAAGGATTATGAAAACAAGGGGTAACTAGGCAAGTCTAATTTCACATAAAAAATAAAAAAATGGGAGGTAAACTAAAAAAGGCCCTTAATAGAAATAAGGCTCTGTCTTATAATCAAGTGTCAGCATAAAAACACTGATCACCTACTTTTTTAATTAAAAGCTTCAAGGGAATATAGCGAACCACTCGGGGCGAGCAATAAGTATGCTTTGTCCAAAACAGAATTAAAATGAAAAGATTCAATTCATATGAGTTAGGGCTCCATGAAACTTCTGTTCCTATACTGGTCGTTTTTAAAATTTTGCTTCACTTGTATGCGAAATTTAGGTATAGTAAACTCTGAAGTTGTAATCAAATGAACTCCAGGTAGTAAAGCTTTATGATGTCTTAACGCTTTGTGCTGACATATTTTGAAATGCTGGTCATTGATATTCACTTAAATTATTTATAATTTAATCAGTAAATAATGCTGCAGGTTAGTGGGCGTGTGGGATTAGCAGCAACATATGGTTCTGGTTGTTGGGCATCCTCGAAGGGTGCTCCGTTAGTTGGTTGTTGTGTTAGTGGTGCTGGAGAATATCTAATGAAAGGATTTGCTGCCCGGGAATGCTGTATCTCACCATCGCTGTATGATATGAAATTCTATTTGTTTTAATTTTTTTGATGTTTTTCAATGTATATATGGTGAAATATATGTAATACTTTTCACGTGGAGAAAGACTCAATATAATACTGTAATGTGTAACCTTCAGAGCAATGTACTTTATAGTTAATGAACAATAGTTAAGTACTGACTAGTGCTGTTTTTGTTGGAATTCTCGGTATTTCATCAAGAGTGAAATTCCTGGAATCTCAAATGATGCAACACATAATTGGAAACCGTTGTGTTTGTCTTGAAGCAAAATTTGTTTTTCCATTAGTATGTATAAATCGCTGTTGTAGGAATTGTTGACTTCTTCATAAAATTGGTCATTATTAAGTGTCGACATTTGAGAATTAAAGTTACCCGTCCAGAATTGCTTCCTGGCATTTCTTGTCCTTTAATACACAATTCTTACCTGTATTGGGTAAAACCATATGGATTATTCCAAAACCATTTATGGTAGCTCAATTTGACACATCACTTGGTACAATAAGGCAGTAACTGAGGTTTGTTCTTTTTACGAAGGAAGTAGTCCATGAGCTTGAAAAAATGATATTTTGTTCTATTTATAAATTACAATCTCAATTTGTAATGTTTATTTTTTTGTTTAAGGTTGCAGGCTGGTCCAGCCTCTGCCTGCTCAAAAGTTCTACGTTCTGTCACTGAAGATGGTAGCGGACGACAGGATATTGATAAAAGTGCTGGAATTCTATTTGTGCAAGTTGAGGCTCCTATAACAGTAAGTGCATGATCTGAAGCATTATTATTACTATTAGTTTTTGTTTTTCCGTTTCTTATTTTTTATTGTATTAGGTGCCTGGGAGTTTGCCAAAGCTGAAAGCAGTTGAGATTGCTGCTGCCTACACTACTTTGTCTTTTGGAATAGGTTATTTTGGAAACTCATTGGAGCGTCCCAAGGTACTGATCTATTTAATCTTAGTAGTAGGTGAAGCTCACCGATATTTTTATATAAACATCCGTCTTTTATCAACCAGCTGGATCCTTCATTTTCTTTTTCCGTTCTTGAGGAAATAAAAGATGGATTGAATATGTCAGTGACTATTGTAAGTTTCAGTTTGCTCATGTTTAGTGGGATTATGAAAGAAAATGAAATCTACTTTGGACTATAAAACAAGGGAACGATCCATTTCATTACATAGTTGGAATTTTCTATTACATCAGAACTCTATGTCTTTAGCTAAAGATTAAAAGATGTAGTTTTCCATTTTTTGTTGATTTCCAAAGGGACTATAAATCATGCAAAAGAAAATAATTAAATAAATAGACAAAAGTCAGCAACTGACTCAGAATCTTAACCATTGCATTACAGATGCATTCTTAAGTGTGGTGGTAAGAATGTGTGGATTGTTTGTATTATAAATGACCTCTCAGGGCATATCTTTGAGTTGCTTTTGCTGTTTTAGTTGCTTTTTTGGCCGGCCTGTTTATTTTCACAAGAGACATTGCACAAATAAAAGATATACTTGTTCTCTTTGCCCTGATTTTTTTTTCTGTGTATATATACACAAATATATTTACAGGTTTCAATTCTGAGGAGTACAAAACTGCAAAACAGAACTGGGATAGACCAGTTTGCCGCACGGATCGATCTTAGTGCCAGAAAATGTAGTAGCAACAGCAGCAGTTAGAATTCAATAAGGTGTTTATGGATGATAACCAGTATATTTATTCTTGAAAAGTTGCAGGCTAATGAATGCCTTTTTGTCCAGTGGATTGTTTTCAGAGGAGATGATGGGAACGTTGTTTTGGGATCGCAATAGCGCATTTTTACTGTAAACGACTAATGAGTAGTTGAAATACCAAAACAGCCGTAGAAATGTTCCTCGGAAGAAATCAAGTGCTCATTTGGTTTGAGATTTCGTTCATTCATGGAACTGAAAATAGTAAAATTTAATACGGTTAGTTTGAGCCTAATTAAATTATAATTTGACATGAATTATAAGAGCTTCTTGGTGTGAATTGCCTATTTAAAATTTAAGGAACGAACCAAATGAGCACGTGTTTATATTTTGTCATTTCTTATGCCCATGTTAGACAACGTATTTGGTGAGCTTTTAATATAAGAACATATTTGTAAAGAATGATTATCACGCTTTATGGGATTTCATATCTATTTCAAAATTATAGAGGTTGAAATTTTGTGTTGAAAGTGTATTGAATGACTATTTTGGTATTGCATTGTCAAATAAGGACTAGTATATACGTGTATGAAAGATTGAATATAATATCGTATCATATTTTATAGAAAATTTTGTATTGCAAAATAATCCCTTTCTATCAAAAAAATAAAAATAAAAATAAAAAAAAATAGTTCATTCGGATTGACAACGTACTGGTATGTTAACGCCAAATTTATGGGCAAGGGAAAACCCAAATCAGTTTAACAAGACAACAAAAGATTTGTGGCAACAACGATACGCCGCTGATCACCGAGTTTGACTTTACCCCTCGCACTCACTTTTAACTATCGAAGTTTTATGCAGCCTCGCTTTGCCATGCCCCTCAAACTTTTAATGAATTTCACCATGACCATAAAACTATATTCATTTTACTATGCTCCTCCAACTTTCGTCAAGTACCACTTACCACAACTTATTATTCGATTTTACCTTTCAGATAAGTAAAGATTCACAAATTGTGACATTAAACCTTATAATGTCCCATATTTTGTAAGTGGTAGGTAAGAATGAGCATTTTTTTTCCAACAAGAATTTTGGAGTGAATAATAAATATAAAATAAAATGTTCTGATCTAAAATTGTGCTCAACCACTTCCCATTTATTAATTTTATTTTTTTATTTGAAACATGAGCTAGTCACACACGAGTAAACTATTGAGCGTGCGTATACATATTATAATCAGAAGACTGCTTTCATTCAACAGACAAGTCAAGGGAGTACTATTTCAAGATCAAAATTGCATAACGTCCCACAGAGGATACTATTGCATTCCTCATTCTAGCCACCTAAAATCCCTGTGGTTTTCACCATCTAATTGGACTTTTCCACAGGGGTCCCTTTCGGAACGAATATCAATCACCTACCAGAGCAAAACGTTTTTCCTCTTGCACACAGCTAAATGAAAACTATTTCCCCCAAAACAAAAGCTGCCTTGGGCAGGCAGGTACATGCTCACCCAAAAAAACAAAAAACAAAAAAGGATGCTTAAACCAAAACAAGTAGAAACAGGTTAGGCCTGCACATATGTATATATATATCACTTGAAATTATGAATCCTCTTTGCTGAGGTGAGGGTATTGGAGAGAAGCATTGCTATAGTCATCGGCCCTACTCCCCCGGGAACTGGTGTAATAGCTGAAGCAATTTTGCAGGCCTCATCATAACAAACGTCTCCAACCAACCGATACCCCCGACGGCTTGTATCATCCTGTCAACAAATTGCACATTATAAAACAAATCAGTCTGTAAATATTAAAAAAAGAAAAGAAAAGAGAAGAATAGTTATTTAATAACCTAAATCAAAGTTGAGGGTAGAGAGAAAGTAGTTGAGTGTGGGTTTGTTTCTGGTGTGACTTCTTGTCCCGTACAGCAGCAAAACTTTCTGAGGGAGATACAAAATCGTTCTTGTTATCAGTAGAATCAGCAAAAGGTGAAACAGGCTCAGTTTGTTGGAGTCATTAGTTGTGGAGAGGTTTCTAATGCAGGGAGTCAGAGAACTTCTCAGTTATGCGGGGTTGCGGCTGAGGCAGGGGTACAACAGTTGCACAGAGAGGGTATTTGCCAATCTGCCAGATTACTTGAGCCTCTGTGAAAGGAAATAAAAATACAGAGGAAAAGGAAGACAAGGAAGACTGGGATTATGTTTCGGAGTCAACTCGAGACCTTTTGATTGAAGAATGGACTTTGTTGACACTGAGCAGAAAAATTATGATGGGCTCACAGATTCAGCAATTAAAGCACACGAGGCCAACACTGGAGGGGCCTACTCTCTCCTTTACTCATAATATTGGGCAGCGGAAGAACAAAGGAGGGATGTGTAAGAGCTCAAACCTCTCCACGCCCACATTTTCTAACTACATATGTCATGCCACAGTCCAATCTGAATGCTAATAGATCTCCTTTTTCATCACCTTTACACTGTCCTTGTCAAGAGTCTTAAGTAATGGATGAGAGTCTTGGGCTCAAGTGGGAGATTCCAACTCTTGGAGAGGCTGCTCCGGATATTCTAAAGGGTGGCAGAACAAAAGATACAACAGGGACGCCTCAAATGGTTTCATCTGTTGAAGAGGGAGACTGTAATAGGCTCACTGGTGGATGAGAGGGGGATACCATTCTAGGGCCATTATTGGTCAATTAGGATTGAGGCTTGTTAACCCGTTAGGAACGGAGGTGCACATGGCAGTTTCCCCAAAACATATTTTAGAAAAGCCAAGAGAACCAAGAATGATTGGAAGAGGCTGCAATGTTCAATTAATTATGGTGCAAACATTACAAGGAGTGACGGTGCTAGGTACACACACAAATGAAGGTGCTCTTTGAATGCGAGAGGGTTAGGGAGGTGGAGGAAGAGGAAAGTGGTTAGGAATCTAATTAGGACAACACCCGATGTTCTCTTCATCCATGAATCTAAACTAGAGGACGTGGATAGACTCAAAGTTAGTGGTATATGGGAGCTCGGTTTAAGGAATGGGAGTTTATCCCTCCCGTAGGCTCTTGTGGAGGAAATCATATTCATATGGGACACTAGAGTAGCGTCTACAGTGCGGGTGGTTAAGGGGTTTTATATTCCGTGCTTCTAGAGTTTCATAGCAGGGATCCATGGTGGTTCACTTTCATATTTTCATTTATGGGCCAAACAGGCCCAGGAATAGGCAGGGATTTTGCGGAGGAGTTGTTAATGTGTATAGGCTTTTCAGCCCAAGGTGGTGCTTAGGGGGTGATTCTAGTGCATGCCGACTCTAGCTAAGGGTGGACTTGTGGAGAAGTGAGGTTGAAATAGGATTACCACAAGTATGAGGAGTTTTGACAATTTTATTCGAGAGTGAGGTGCAGGACATCTTTAATCATTTTGTCTAACATGGCTGGAAATAGGGGGGATATAGTGAGGCAAATAAAATAGATAGGGTCCTATTCACAAATGAGTGGGAAGATGAATACCCAAATCCTCTCAAGAGATTCTTTCTAAACACACCTCAGATCACTTTCCCTTAGTATTAGTGTTTCTATAATTTTTTTGATAACCATGGGTATCGGGCCCCCACCCCCACTAATCCCATGAGGCCCTGGTTGCTCAACCGGGAGACGCCCCCAGTGGCCCTTCTTTTCTCTAACAAATCTTTTATTCCAATAAAAAGAAGATAACAATCAATCGCTCACCTTGACTGGGTTGATCCCAACATCAATAATAACTGCACCAGGCTTTATCCAGCTACCCCTCACCATGTTTGGTTGCCCAACAGCTGAGATGATAATATCTGCTTCTCTAGTGATCTCCTCAGGATTCTTGGTCCTAGAATGGACAATACTGATGGTTGCATCTTCCCTCTATCATCATATTAAAAAAAAAAAAAAAAAAAATTGTTTTCACATAAATAAAATGCTTAAACTAGATGGTCACAAAGTGCTGTGCATAAAAGATTTTTTTTTTCCAAAAAAATAAAATAAAATTACTTGTAGCAGCAAGGCAGCAGGCATTCCGACAATATTGCTTCTGCCAATCACAACAGCTCTTTTTCCTTTGATTTCAACACCATATCTATGCAACAATTCTATACATCCTTTAGGTGTACAGGGAACAAATAGTGGCTCTCTACCTCGCATTGCAAGCCGGCCAATGTTCAGTGGGTGGAATCCATCCACATCTTTCTCTAGGCACACAGCGTTTAAGACATTCTGCTCATTCATATGCTGCTCAAAAATCACCATGAATTTAACAACAGGAGAATCACATGCAGGACAAAACATTTGTTTCTATTCTACACCTATAATATTCAAACCAACGTTAACAAAAAAAAATGTAAATACGCCAAAAATTTACATATCGGTATGCTCATTGGTAAGAAAAACAATTTATACTTCTTCCCTCATCACAGGAGAAATATATTTTAAAAAAGAAGAGAAAAAAAATAAAAAAATCTAGCACATTGTGATGTTTTGCAATCTAATAACAAGTAATGTTGAGTGTTTCAGAAGACGATTAAAAGTTTAATGGTGTGTATCAAATGCAAAATTTTAAATACACTTATATGGTCCTATAACAGGAATAGTTATAACACAAATATTCTAAAAGTGAGTTATAAACCTGTGCATTATAAAGATATTGTATGTGTAATTATTTTCTCTTCCTAGAGTGGACGTCTGATTGCAATGCTATCAACATACCTGTGAAAGGCACAAAGAAACAAACCACAACTCCACCAGATACAATGACGGATCACATGTACTAATGATAAACGATCAAGTTCTTCACAATACTTATGGTATTAAATTGCACATTTTAGTATGTTGCAGATCTCATAATATTATATAATATATATATATATATGTCTCAGAATACATCCTATGAAAATCAAACAGCACTGTTAACATATATTATACTGAAAGAAATTTGTCTAATCTATGTGAGAAAAAAGTGTCCCCTGTTTAATCTGAAATAAATGTAGCTAATAAGAAACATTATACAATTGAAAACATTTTCCATCATGCATCATTCATGCATTCACGAGAAGAAAAAGATACTCCCCCCATCTCAAACTAATAGTTACACCTTGACACTGCACCTTTTAAAATAAATTATATACGATGGTGACATATCACACATTGATTATGTCTCAATAGGGAAACCTGTTGATTAATTTGAGATGTCCCAAAAAGGAAAGTGGAGCACCTAATTTGAGATGGAGAGAATCTAGAAAAAGTTAGAAGCATACAAAAGGAAGAGGTAACTGAATAAGGATGCCGTGAACTGAGGGATCGTCATTGAAGTTTGAGATATGCTTAAGGACTTCTTGCTCTGTCGACTCCTCAGGTAAACGTACTTCATAAGAATTAATGCCAACAGCTTCACAAGCTTTCTGTTTATTCCGTACATAGGTTGCAGAATCCTTCCTATCCCCAACTAAGATAACTGCTAAACCTGGAACCACACCTATTTCATCCTTCATTCTCGATATTTCAGCAGTTATTTCATCTCTGATGTCTTTTGCAACTGATTTTCCGTCAATAACCGTTGCAGATGCCTCAGTAGGCATTGCAGCTGCACAATAAATCAACGGTCGAAGTCTCAAAGAAGAATTTGGTCAATAATTGAACAAGTAGAAGCCTATATGACGAATACAAATAACAAAAATGTTTACCAACCAACATTTCTCAAAACACAATATTGAGTTCAAACTACCTCCGCTAAAAATGAAGAAAATATAACCAATGAACACGAATAGCAAACACCTACCTACATGTGTTAAAAGTAAAGAAAATTGGATAAAAGGATACACTAACCAGTGATGGGGGATGATAAAGGAGATGAGTAAGAAATCATGGTTCTTGGAAAGTGTTGGTTGAGGGGGGTTGAGCTAAGGGGAACTATGGATCGGCGAAAATGGAAAATTTTGTGATTGCTGAAGGAGAGAAGCCGAGGCATTGTTGATGATGAACAGCAATCCATGAATATCATCATTGCCGAGAAAATTGAAGTCTCGCCCTATGCTTGGTTAGAGCTCAGAACTAGTATACCCAGGTTGCAATCCTGCAATTACGAAAACATGTTAGGAAAAAAAAGATGACAATAAAAGCTTAAAATAAACAAATAGTAGATTAGAGACAATACGAAGTGACTTTTTGGATTGCTTAACCTAATTATTTATTTTTCTACTGTTGGAAATATTTTGGTGTACAAATATATTAAATTCATTAAGTAGGAAAGAGAGTATGTTGAAATTGTACCTGGCGGAGCTATTTTAGGGGATTTATATAAGGTTGAAAGGAAGAGTAGTGGTGTAGGGTTCTGACGGAGAGTGCGCAATTTGCCGGCAGAGGAGTTTTAGGGGTTTTCTGATGCTGAGAAGTGAGGGCTCCGTACGAGTGTGCTAGGGTTTTACTCTCTACTTATTACGTAGTATTATTTGGTTTATTTTTTCATTTCTTTTTCTTTCTTACTTTCTTCTTTTTTTTTTTGGTTAAATTAAAGTTTATAAAAAATCATAAAAGGAGTACAATAGGTTTATTTTACGAAGAGAAAAGAATAGAATAACAAAAAAGAAAAATTAAAACGATAAGCAGGAGGGAATGTTACGTTTAAAATATATTCTTCTTTGGATTGTCGGCCATTTTATTAAGAGATTTATAAGGACATTATTTCTGACTTAGTTCTCTACTTCATGATATATTAAGGTAGATGTTAATTATACACATTAAAATATTTTATAATATTTTAATATTGGTTCAATTGTATAAGATTTAAGCGATGTTTACATATTCAGTCCTATAGCATTGAGATAATGTGCACATACTCAGTGCAATATAATTGAATAAATAGATGTAGTGTTATCAAGTCAAGTGGTATATATAATTAACGATCACCTATATTTGAGTATCTAACTATGTTCTCTCTCAGCTGCATATAACAAAAAAGGTGGCCATTATATCATTACATTTTTTATTTTAAAGTTTGTCATTATTGTAACTATTTTTCCTAAAGACAACGAGTATTTATATAAATATTAAATCTCAAACTTATAATCCCTATTAATGAAAAATGTAAAATTTCATTAAAAGGGAGTATGCTTAGCTTCTTCAACCCCAATGGCGTGAGCAAAATTACGAGCATAGTTGTCAATAATCTTATAATTCAGTAATAGGTGCTTGCTGGTATCTTTGTATTACAATGATATACTCACAACCATTAATGCGTTCAAAAGTTAATTAGTTGGTACTTTGAGTATGGACGAGTCCTTAAAACACCCATCTTTCCTTTTTTGTCTCTCCATTTTCTGCTTTTGTTATATCAACCCACTGTACAATACACAGAGCACGTGGTACCACTTTTTTGTCATAAATGTTCGACAATGCAATAAACTTCACTTTTAATTGTTTGCAATCCGATTGTGTAGTTGGTTGTGTTTGAGAACTGAGATTACACCGAGCATACAATCATGTTGCTGCTTATTGTACAACTTAACGTTAAGTCTTGTGTGCTACTTGTGAATAATCAATTTCATTTTCTTATATCAAGTCGAAACAACAATAATACGGAGTGAATGTAATTATGTAACAAATTGACAAAAGTGTAAGCAATAAAATCAACTTGTCAAACAAAGTAAAGGACAACTTTAAATGGTGGGCTCGTGTTACAGCAACTTCTGCTGCTGCTATATTTTTCTACCATTTGTACAGGCTGAACTAAACTGCTATACAAAATTCTTCATTATACATTTTGTGTATACATATATGGCAATATGTTATATTGCAAGTGTTCCTTCGCTGACTTGGTCATCGTTCATAGAATCTGAGGGTTTAGCGTCGGGTTTAATCTCCACCCGTGAATATCCATAACCAACAGAACTTCCATTATCTTCACTTAGCTGCAAACATTCACAATAGGAAGTCGTAATCACTTGAAAATGCAGACTAAAAGCGCAAGACAGAAACAGTGAAATTAGGGATCCACTCGATAGCAATGTGATGTTGGAAAGCAATATATTTATATTATCAGTGGGAGTATATTTTGCTTATAGAATTTATATATATATATAATTTTTTTTTTTGATTCGAAACCAAACACTTTTATTAAGAAAAAATAAACAAAGCGTTACAGAGATAAATACATCATTGGTGAACCAACAGTCCACCAAACTCCTAATAATATCAAACTTACTGAAGGAAAAATAAATAACTAAGAATTTATATTAGTTATGGTATTGTTTATTTGTCCTAGATTAAAAACATACTATATATATGTATTTTATTTATGAAGTTTTTTATTAATTATTTATTTCCTTTACTTTTATTTCTTTTATTGTTATCCTAGAGTTTAGTTTTAGTCCTAAACAATAGCACAATAATTGAGTGGAGCATCATATTCATGTAGCCAAACACCAAGGAAAGTCATCTACACCCAAAATCATGCCCATATAAAATGGCACCACACGACTTTTAAACACCAAACAACGAGTACTTCATCGTCCATCACACATATACTAAGTTGCATCACGACTTCAACGCAACACGCAGCAACTACGACATGACACACTAATAAAGGGACTTTCACCACTCACCCACAAATAATAAACAAACCTCCACTAACGTCCTAAGAAGAGGTGTAAACACCTACCAACACAGAATTGTGCCATCACTCAAAAACAAACTAACCTCCATGAAGGTTCACACCATAAGAGGTGAGAAACACCCATCAAGAAAGGGTGAAACACTCATTAACACGGAGTGATAGGAACAAATCCTCTCAACATCGAGTGATGAAATCTTATTAACAAACGAGACAATGAAGTACATGAAACAAAGAGTATAGAAGACAATCAACAAATAATCGAGATATGGAGATGCTGAGGCTCCGAGAATAACGAAAAGCTGCCAAAAATGACCAATCGACCACCAAACCAAGAACACTGTTCACGACCCTGCAGCCTACTGTTCACCAAATGGTTGTTCCATCACATTGTGTCACATATCACCGTTCATCACACTGTTCACGTATTATTGTTCATCACACTGTTCATGTACACTATGCATCGCACTGTTTCACCGCACTGTAACGCACTGTCCATTTAGGTAGAAAACTGATACAAGAGTGGTACAAAAAGAAGAATCCCGTTTGGTAGGCAACAAGGTGAGTCGCCTGCTAGCGGAAGAGGATGATTGATTTAAGAAGCCTCTGATAGCAAATTGAATTGTATACGAGAGAAGTAGAATGGGAGAGTCATATTGATAAATGTGTGATTATAAAGACTCCTAAAGTGGGTATATATAGAACTCAAACTAAACCCGAAGTTAACAATGAAGGAAAGAGAAGTAAAGGAAATAAATAACTAAGGAAATACTCCGTAAATAAAATCCCCTATCTATGGTATGTTTTCACCAAGACAAATAAGCAATACCATAAATAAAATATACTCCCACAAATAATATAATATTGCTCTCCAACAAAAATGATAGCAAAAACCAATAATTTTTGTGAGAAGCGAAAAAGTAAGATTACGTCTGACCACATAACTTATTTTCTAACTTCTCACAAAATCAATTCTTTTTGTTATAATTTTCCAACTTGTTATCAAATGGAGCCTAAGTTTCAAATATAAATTGCCAAGACTGAGTACCTCAGCAAGCTCAGACAGGTGGCGGGACCGAAAATCATTGATCGTCGCTGCTATCTCTGACATTGGCAATTTAGCCTATAAGAGGAAAAAGGTCAAATATTTGGAACAAATAATTAAGGCAGCAAATAGATCAAGAATAAAATGACGAGGATAATAATGTCAACTAACAACTTTCATAATGGATTCAAGTTCCATGCAGGCATTTTTTGGTTACTCTTGCAACAACAGAGGCAACCATACTTGAACCATAAGTAATCATGTAGCTAAGTTATCAAAAAAAATTTTTTTTTATTCCACTAGATGCACAAAAAGTGAGAAAAATAATATGTTAATATTAAAAAAGAAAGTAAGAATTCAATATAATCGACCGAATAGTATATTATTGATGTCAAATGAAAATAGGGCATTAATTAAATACAAATTCTACAGTAACAAACGGAATACATGAGCTGCATTGTTCTACTTACTTGTGCAAGAACAGCAGCAGCTAACTGTAGACTTGGTTCTAAGGTCTCAGGGACAACCTGCAAAAGATTCAACTCACACTAAGGATATGACACTGAAGGTGTCTAATTAAATGCAAACTTTACATAGATAATGAAGCCATCAAGACAGTAATGGAAAAATAGATCCATGTAACTTGTTCACGAATGAAGCGCATCTATGAATGTTGGGCTATGTTGTACTGGAATAGATACAGGTAACCTGATACAATATGACATGATAAGGTGATATAATATACTATGTTATTGTCTACATTAATATCAAAAGTATTGCAGCCACGATAGCTTCAAATACAATTAGAAGAAATAACTTTAAATTGTCTTTTTTATGTGGTTTAACAGCTCTATTTAGAAAATAACTATTCAACTTTTTAAAAGTACCTGGGAATTTTTGTTGCCAAATAATCCCACAGATTCTCAGGTTCTATCAAAAGTTTTGAATAACTCAAATAATACTTTTTTGGAGCACCTGATACAGCAAGGTATAGGTGGCAAATCCATGTTGTATCAGTTGAACTTTCCGAATAACTATGCTACTAAGATGTAGGATTACCCGTGTAGAATTATGAGAATGAAAATATGACCAACTAAAATAGGTACGAATGTAACATATATATATACCGCAGTAGCCCCAGCCTTTTCCAAATTTAGTCCATGATCAACATCATGAGCGCGGACAAATGTCTTCACATTGGGGAAATGCTTGCTCAGAGCCCAAACAGTTCTATAATTTGCACCAGGTGAATCTAAAGCTATTGCTGCAGCACTGGCTCTGTGAGCTCCAACTTTATGGAGGACCTGCCAACCAGGCATAAAGAAAACCATGTTATGAAGAGAACCCCAAAAAAATATATACTCTCTTAATCCCAAATTAAGAGTCAATATTTGACTTTCACACATTTTAAGAAACACTGTTTCAAATTTCAACATAATTTATGGTTCACATAATAACTTATTTGACTATCGTGAGCTCTCATATATTGATGTTAGAAATGTAACTCTTAACTTGGAACATCTTAAAAAGGCAAGTGTGATAATTTGGGACAGAGAAAGTAATTAAGTTATGTCGGAATTTGGTTTACCTCTCGACTACCAGCATCTCCAAAAAACACAGGAAGGTCAAGTGCACGCCCAATTGCTACTCGATCACTGAGATTATGGAAAATTTAAGAAACTATTTGCATGCTATTGCAACATAAGTTAGCTCATGCATACTTGACACACATATTACACAGAATAACAATAAACACAAATGAGAATTACATGTATGCACTGTTTGGTTTTCATTTATATGAAATGATGTGTTAAAATCGAGATCAAAGTGGAGTGCAAGTCCATTGGCAAAAGAGATAAAGAACACGGATGACTAATATATCCACTAAACCTCTTCAGTTTAAACTCCAAACGCATCTCATATACTCCTTATTGTTTAACAAGATAGCACCCCAGTTCGATTTCAATCAATATATTATAACCAAAATCACTTGTATAGAGCCCTAAGTTTGCAATGAAGGTTGGAACCTATGTGCTGCAACTACAACGTAAAAGAAACACAATACAAACTCATACCTCCTCACATCAAGAGCAACAAATGGAATTAATCTCTCAGAAAGAAGCTGGGCAATGATCTGAAAGAACCAAAAAGTAAGAAACGACTAAAATGTCACTACCGACAACAATAATAATGAAGACACACATATACTTACATAAACAAACGATATTTGTAGAAATCATATATATGTATATGTTAACATATATAATATATATTTGTTATTTGTCATTTATATAGTTGCCATTTAGAGTTCACTAGCAATATCTAAATCTTTAGATTGATTAGATTTTTATATTTTCCTTATTTGTATTATCCTCGTAACCCTATATAAAAGGTCTCCATTGTAATAGTTTTATATCAATCAATTCAATGTTTTTAACAAATATATATTATATATGTTAACATCCCCCCTCAAACTCAAGATGGTAATATACCAACTTGAGTTTGGAAAGTATGTCTTGAAAGTAAATGAAGCCGATGAACAAACACAGTGGCTAGGGTTTTAGTGGAAGAGAATGGCGACGGCTAGAGTTTACACGCTGGGATAGAAACACAGCGACTAGGGTTTACACGCTAGGATAGAAACACAGTGGCTAGGGTTTGATATGATTAACTTGAGTTTGAAAATAAATAATGGAAAGAAAAAGAAACAAGGCCACCAAGAGATGGTAGGATTTGATTGAAGGTTTAGGTTGAGAGACAAAGCAAGAGGATGAGGAGAGGCTAGAGGATGATGGTAGATTGGTTGAGTAGTGATTGTGGTTTTGAAGACGGTGAAAGAGAATGGTGGATTAGCGCCGAAGGTGGTCTAGCGGGCGATAATATGTATCGCCCGCCGGTGATAGCGAAACTATAATTTAAAACTCAGAATATGAGGATCTTATTCCTCTGATACCATGTGAAGATATAGAAAAGAGATAAATATTACTGAATTGATTGATATAAAACTATTACAATTGAGACCTTTTATATAGGGTTATGAGAATGATATAAATAAGAAAATATAAAAATCTAATCAATCTAAAGATTTAGATATTGCTAGTGAACTCTTATAAATGGCAACTATATAAATGACAAATAACAAATATATATTATATATATTAACAGTATATAAACCTAGTTTACTTGATTAAGAACAGATCTTATCTACATTAGACTTTTAGAAGTTCATCGACAATAATAAAGTGACATTACCTGGCCCACTCGTCCAAATCCGCAGAGGATAATATGATCTTGTAAATCATCTGTCTGAAAAATCAAATGCCACAAAAAACAAAAATAGTAAATAATAGTTATAATGCATTGCCAAACTTATATCAGAAACAGATGATTCACCAAACGAACAGAATATGATTACATCTGAGCATTAATTAAACTTTCAAGCACTAACAGAGATGGTTCTATAAAGGGATGGTAGAACTTGAAAGTCACAGTTTGTACTCTTGCTGCTAAGGAAATAATATTAAAAAGTTCCAATGGAACAAGTATGAAAGAGTAAAGTATAAGGATTACTGCAACATCATCTGGCATTATTTTTTATTTAGGAAAGGAAGATAAAAGCTTTTCGTACCAAAACACTACAGAGAGTGGCTAATTGGCTATATAGAGTCATTTTTTTATAAGAAACAATATTTCATTAATAAATCAAAAAAGTACAAACTGAGAGGGGACAAGGAGTCCACCATTGTTATATTATATGTTGTAAATAATATATTAGGAGAGTAGATAATTAAGAAATCCAAATTAGTAGGATTGTTTCCTTATTTAAGGAGTCTCATGTATATATAAATGTGTAATCACCTATCTAATATAATATATAATTTTCCACACATCTTAGATTACATGGTATCAGAGTCGTAGGGTTTTTTCTTTTCTCCTTGGTTAAAGGCAGACGAGGGTTTACGTCCGCTAGTTGAATGGCAACTAGGGCTTCTACTTTTGATTTTTTGGTTCAGCAGCCCAAAGTCATCGTTTAATCTCACCTCTAGCCTAGGGAGGTGCGCCATTCACCGATTAGGACTCGCCCAAAATCCGGCACCAAAAAACCCAGCGCATGGCTCTCACGCGCTGACGGAACACACAGCTTCGGCCCTCATGCGCCGGCGCATGCAGCCATTTTTCGACCTCCGGCCGCCACCGTCAGTCTTATCTCACTGTATACAACATGTAATTGTGCTTGGTTTGGTTCAATTCGTCTTTATTTGGTGCAGATCTGAGTTTGGTTTGGTTTCGCCTTCGTCGTACACTTTCTACGCACTCCAGATTTAACGTAAGCTTGGTTTCAGATCTGAAACTGCCCTAGAACAGTTTCCAGAGTTGATTCGTCCGTGGTTTGTGCTCTGTGGTTGTTGGTTAGTTCGTTCCTTGCTTTATTCGTGCTTTGCAATTTGTGGTTGGTTCGTTTCTCGCTCTCTACTATAATTTTATTTGTTATTTTGTGCTTTACTAATAAAATTATTTAAATCACAAGTAATACAAAAGCAACAATTGTTTCGGATGTTATTTCGGTGATGTCAAAAATCACTGACCACAAACTTAATAGCTCTAATTACCTGGATTATAGTAAAACAATTTGAATTTATTTGCGAAGTATCGACAAAGATGATCATATGACTAATAATCCACCCTCAGATGATTCGCGGCAGACATAGTTAAGGGAGGATGCTTGATTATTCCTTCAGATTAGAAATTCCATTGAAAAATACGTTATTAGTTTGATTAATCACTGTGAATTGCTTAAAGAATTAATGGAATATCTGGATTTTCTATATTCTGGAAAAGGGAATATTAATCGCATTTATGATGTGTGCAAAGTGTTTTACCGTGCAGAAAAACATGATAGGTCTATTATAAGTTACTTATGGATTTAAGAAAACTTATGAAGAACTTAATATACTGTTGCTGTACATTCCTAATGTAAAAGTTCAGTAAAGTCAGAGGGAGTAGATGGCTATCATGAGCTTTCTAGCTGGTTTTCCGTTTGAATTTGAAACTGCAAAGAACCAAATTCTTTTTAGTCCTGAGACCTCCTCGTTAGAAAACACGTATACTAGAGTTCTTTGCACAGAAGGGAATACATCTGTTCAGAGTCCACATGTTCCGTTCAAGAGTGCCCTGGTTAGTAGAATATTGAGTACGAATTTGGGCGATCACGATATCGGGGAAGCAACCAAGGAGGGGGATTGAATAATAACAATTTTGATACTCGTTCACATGAGTCAGGAGGAAGTGTGACTCAGGGACATGGCTCTTCTGGAGGGATTGTATGTCATTACTGTCATACTCTAGGGCATCTGAAGTGAGACTGTAGGAAGCTTCGATATAAGACTCAGAAAGCGCATTCGGCCCATATTGCATTCACTATTAATACGGCTGAAAAATCAATCCTCATTCCTGCAGATGAGTTTGCCAAGTTCTCTAAGTACCAAGAATTTCTAAAGTCTTCATCCACTCCGGTCACCTCCATCACTGCTATTGCCGATTCAGGTAACACAAATACATGCCTTGTTTCCTCATCATCCAAATAGGTCATTGATTCTGGTGCCACATCATATGACAGGTAATTTTAACCTTTTTCTACTTTTCAGTCATATGCATCCCATTCAAGTGTTATTTTAGCAGAAAGATCACCATCTTCCGTTTTGGGTCCGACATAATCACATCAGCTCCTTTGCTTCCTCTATCATCTGTTTTACACCTACCTCAATTGTCCTTTAATCTAATTTCTGTAAGCCAACTTACTAGTTCCCTTAATTATTACATCTTATTCTTTCCTGATTATTGCTTATTTCAGGATCTTATGACAAAGAATATTATTGGTAAAAGACATGAATTGGGAGGCCTCTATATCTTTAACACACACATACCTAAATCCGTTGCATGTTCGGATGTCACATCTGCTTTCAAGGCTCATTGTAGACTAGGCCACTCTTATCTTCCTCTACTTAAGGAGTTGTATCCGCAATTTAGCAAGGTATCCTCGTTAGATTGTGAGTCATGTCAGTTTGCCAAATATCACCGTAGTAGTCTTAGTCCAAAAGTCAATAAAAAAGCAAGTGCTCCGTTTGAATTAGTTCATTCTGATGTTTGGGGTCCATGTCTTGTTATGTCTAAAACTGAATTTAAGTATTTTGTTGATAATTATTCTCGTACAACTTGGTTATATTTAATGAAATTGATTTTCATTTTGTTTGTGAGAGATACATCAAGGCCTAATTTCTACAGGATATATGAAAACTAGAGAACAATTGGGTGATCTTTTCACGAAAGCCTTAAACGGAATCGGGTTGATTATCTTTGTAACAAGCTGGGCATGATCAATACATATGCTCCAGCTTGAGGGGGAGTGTTATATTATATGTTGAAAATAATATATTAGGAGAATAGATAATTAAGGAATCCTAATTAGTAGGATTGTTTCCTTATTGAAGTAGGAGTCTCATGTATATATAAATGTGTAATCACCTATCTAATAGAATATAATTTTCTACTTATCTTAGATTACAACCATCAAATCATATAACCCAAGAAAAAGAAAAATATAAAGCCAAAATCCATCGCCAACGACGCACCCCTAGAATAGATTATACAATGGAACACTATTCAAAAATCAAAGCTCTCCAATTGTTCTTGATGTCTTCCACTCTACAGTTTTTGAAAGGCTATATACTGGAATTAGTTAAACTACATGTTGAATGATTCTATATAATTGGCTATATAGAATCATTCAACATGTACTTTAACTAATTTCAGTATAGAAATTGTAATTGCTCTTCACTTTCTTTATCCATCATATTAGAAGTAGCGGTTCATTAAACCAAAGTGCACAGATTAGAAAAAAACTATCTAACAAATACTTTACAACTGCATAAATGTAGCCTAAATATTCGGAATCTGAAACCAAAATTTTTGTATAACATAATTCAGAAAAAAGGCATGAATGTCATTTGTTTCATCATGTTAGCTTAATCAAGAAAACAAGTCAGCTGAGTTTGGAAGACTATACTTGTAAGTCTAGACTGGCCAAACATACCAATATCCTAGCAAACAACATACACTTGCCTTGTCAAACAACATTGCACTACAGTAACAAGCGAAATGTGTGCCCTGAAACCCCTAATGTCATTATTACTAGAGCAATGCTATACTTGACGGCTTCCTTAACCAGTTATTCATGCCGTATGCATTAATGGTTGTACATTCTCGGAATGTACAATTCATTAATGCATCCGGTATGATTATACCATTGATAAAACCGGCAAGAATATCATTTTCCTTATTGCTAATATAAACTTGAGCTAGACATTTCACCTCGCTCTCTGCAGGTAATAAACTTCGCACATCATGCACCTCAAAACGAGAGGCTATAAACTGGCCTCCAGCAGCTAACCAGGGCGTGAGGGCCATTGAGATCCCCACCACAAGAAACAGCAAAGATGACAATTGAGGAGACATTATACCCTACAAACAAGGCCAATTAGCAGGGAAATAGTTGTTTTAGCACATAACAATAATCGATAGGAATAAGTATATTAGAAATAATAATAAGGATGTGGGGACAATTCACTTGAACTTAATTTCCAGCATTGTGAGGATTTGTGGTGCACACATTTTACTTCGCTACCACAACCAGACCAAGTATGCATGCAAAGATGCAACTCCATGGCATCACATTTAGGGAGTAATTTCTACAATATTAGCCCCACAGATTCGATCAAGAAAACATGTATGTGTTTGTAAATAGTAGAAGCGTTATGTTGAATCTGTTACCCAGAATTAAAGCTTTTTATGGATAACAATAGTAAAAAGCTAGTCACAGCAGAGATTTAGTTTATTAAGAGGGGGAAACCTGATTAACAGCTTCACCAAAAGCCACAAATGCGAATTCCCCACCCGGTGCAAGCAGAAGACCAACTCTTATTGCAGATATGCTTGAAATACCAAAAAGTTTACCAACCACAGCAACCAATAAAGTTTTGCCAACAATTAGAAGTCCTAATGTCCCCATGATAACAGGAAAGTTTGAAATAAGAAGTTTCGGATCAATGGACATTCCAACCTGAAACCAAACAATAAATGTTGTTAATTACAAATATAACTGATCAACATAGTAGCTGTTATCTGCTAAAATGAAAACCGTTCTAATCACATAGGTAAGTGTCTTTTTCTTATGTCGCCGCAAAACTAGATCGTGTGGTCATACAATTCCATACAAGTAGAGAATAACTGAGGGACACAATTAAAAAGAATGAGTAGCAAAAAACGTTGATGTGCTGCAGAATATAAGGAGTTCACACTCTAGAGTGGCGAGTGCACTATGCATTTACCATTTCATTGTGGATTTTATCTCCTTGGGATAATAGTTTTCTTATATCCCTTGGAACAAAGTTATCTTTATCAATCTGTTTTCCAAGTAGAAAATCAAGATTTTAATGTTTTTGGCAGTAGATATTATTTATGAAATTTATTTTAGCTATGGTACTGTTTTATCGTCTTTGGGCAAAGCCTACCATAGGAGATTTTATTAATCGCGTCTTTCCTTAATTATTTATCCCTTTTCTTTCCATTCCTTATTGTCACCTTAGGGTTTATTTTGTGTACTATTTATACTAACATTGGGATTCTTTGTAAGCACATAATTGTCAACAAAAATTCAAATTCCGAAATTCTGAAATTCCACTCAACAAATAAAGCAGACACACCAAATTGACACATTGGATGCTATTCAACTTATTTATCTATAAGATCTACAAGAAACTTCTGATCAAGGTACTTCAAATAAATGCATACGATAAATGGATCTAGATGTGGCAATGTGAGGGCCTACCGTCATGAAAAAGAGACCCAATAAAAGGCCACGATATGGAGCAATATCTGATTCCACCTGTAATGAAAACTCGGTTTCCGCTAGAAGCAAGCCAGCCAAAAATGCTCCCAATGCCATGGAAAGGCCAGCCTGTTCCATTTTTCATAAGGAAAAGAATATCACTATTGCTGTTTTAGTATGTAAAAAAGAAAATTAATAGCACAAGTACACTTACCCTGGCAGTAAGAAGACTAGTCCCCAGAATAACCAAGAGAGTATTTGCAGAGAATATCTCTGCATTCTGATTCTCTGCAATTTGCTTATAGATTGGCCGAAGCAACTACAGATTAGCACATAATTATCAGTTAATTATCAGTTCCAAAGTGCTCGAGAAGTTATGGAAACCCTCAAAATATGTACATCAAGAATATTAGCTGGACCATTGAGTACAAAGTGCCTTCAATCACTTGAAGTGCTGCAACATTATTTAATTTTCATTTTTTCAATTCAGGCAGATATAGAACTTACCAAACGTCCTCCAGCAATTATGGCACTAATAGCAACAATTGCCTTCACAGCTGCCAATCCGAGAGCTTCAGCAATTGCTTGGAAACCAATCTGGAAACGTCACAAAAGTGTATTAGTGTTGGTTCTTAATTTAATTTTTCTGATTAGGAACCGATTTTTTATTAGTACGGTAAAATATGAGTGTGTGGGGAAAAAGGTGAAACTGACATAAGATTGTTGATACTTGATAAACAGCAATGATCAGATAACAAATTAACAAAGCGAGTAAAGATGCATGTGAAATATCTCATTAGATAAATGGTGTGAGTCAGGAAGAATCATACCCCTCCTTTAGATGAATTTGGTGAAATAAGAGGTATGAGTATCAGCAAAACAACAACAGCCAAATCCTGAAAGGAGAAAGATACTGTCAATAACTTAACGAAATAACAAAAACAAAACTCCCTCCATCCCAAATTAAGACTCCACTGTTCTTTTTGGGATGTCCCGAATTAAGATTTCCAGCTTCTTTTTTGGGACATAATCGATGCACCAAATCTCATGATACCAAACAAGTTTTGTTCTTGACTGCTGTTTAAGTTGAAATTTATGTTTTCGTAAAAAATTGTGAATGTCAAACTGTACTCTTAATTTGGGATGGAGAAAGTATTATCAAGGCTAAAATAGCAAGATAAACATGACCCAATCATAATATAAGGCGCAAAGAGAAATTTGAGTTAAAGATATGAAAAGAATTGAAGAATCATAGGAACGGTCAGTCGTATAGGCATAATTATATACAGTCCAAAATAACGGAAGGCCACAGAGATCTATGCTTCATCTTAAAATTACAAAATCAAGGGCATTGGGTGCATGTGTTACATTACAACATTGAGTGGGTGGATAGACAGCAAAAACGTTAAAATGAGTAGATGGATCCCACATTATGCAGCTGCCATATGGCTCCATAATAAGAAGCACCACATCTTAACCTATAAATTCATGTCAAGACTCCCAAAACCAGTATCAAATAAAAGGATGGGTGGGAACGAGGGTGGGTGGATAGGAGGGATGGAGCAGGCGGGAAAGATAAACAGCTCCTTTGTCTACTACAGTCCTGTTTGACGCATCCCATTTTGTATTCCATTTATAGAGATTATATTAGCATGGGTTTAGTTGAAAATACTCATATGTGATCCTCTCACATTCTTATATTCCTTGTTCTTGTAGTCATGTTTATGGTATGATGTACGCTTCTGATCATTAACTTCAATAGTATGTAGATACCTGGAAAAGTAATACAGAAAAAGTAGCTCTTCCATGACGTGATGTGCTCTCACCACGTTCTTGCAATACCTGCACAAGATATTCACGGAAATAACTCAACTGCCCACAAACAGAGGCTTTTTTTTTCTTTCCCTTTTTTTTGGTATTAGAATCACAAACAAAGATATATTAATTTTAAATAGCAAGAGTTCGAATTCTGTTAGATGCATTATTTTTTATTGAAAAGAAAGACTGCAGGGGTAAAAGTGGATTTCGAAAGTATGACGAAGCCTCAAAAGCTGTTGAAATCCGTCTTAGCTTTATATATGAAGATGATGCATCCACGGCCCAAGGCAAAATTTTTAAGATTCTTCTTTACTATTCTATGTTTGTTAATTTAGTTGATTAACGGGTTATTATAGTTAATTCCCTTTTATAATAGGATTGGTTTTAGACATGTTTCATTTATTACTGTAAGTGCTTGTTTAGTTCGAGTTTTGTTTCATTCCCAGAATCTTAAAATGGTAAATTCATACTAGAAGTTTCTTATAATTCATGTCAAAAGGTTGAATCATATTTTTTTTTAAACTCAAGTCAAGGACTAGAACGGAAATTTTTATTAAGGAATCGTAATGGCCTACACAAATGACGGTAGCCCTCCCCAATTAAACTGTCCTTTAAAGGGATTTGAAATCATAAGTTGATAATGCTCAAACTTTCTATGTGAAATTACCATTTTGGGTTCCAGCAACGAACAAAAACTCGAACAAAACGAGCACTAAAAGAATAAAAATAGAACCATTACTCCTATTTTTAAGAGCATTTAGAAGACCAAATTTAATTCTCTCTTATATGAAAAGGAAAAATTAAAAGATAATTCCACCAACCCATGTTATTTCCACACTTTCACTTTCATCTCTGTGGCTAGTGCCTCAAGTATTAAGGAAGGCAACATTAACAAAGAATCAAAATGAAGTTTCCTTATTGAAAGTGATCCGATTTTTTCCAAATTAGAGAAGCATTCCAGGGGTAGTATCTATACTACATATAAAAGTACAAATAACTTTAGTGTTTTTCCTCTTTTTTGTTAAGACAAATATGCCCCTCAATTTTAAACAAAAGATTTTAAGATTTACATTAAATAAAATAGTATAACTCAATATATTTTTATATTAGTTTTAGTATTTCAAATAAATTCAAACTCTACTTTATTTGGCTAAAATAATTAAACAAAGATTTTAAGCTAGATTTACATTAAATAACATAGTATAAAGTGTTCAAGGCGACAATTTTTTATGATTTTCTTATAATTATCAATTGAATTTTACACTTGATACTATGTCTTGTTTATATGTTATTATTTTTATTTCATACTAATTATTCAATTCACAGTATACGTATTCATTAATGGACTTAATGACATTTGTCAAGCACTAAAACCACGTGCAACGCACGTGCACAAAAACTAATCACTTTAAATGAGCTTCTTTCTTCTCATTGTATCCGTTAAAGAATTAAACGTATTTGCCAGTGTTACTTCATTGTTTCCGCAGACACATAACTTAGGATGGTAACAAAACGAGCAGTGTGATCCTGACTGCAGAGTTGGTTGAGACAGAAGCCAGTCCGAGATACATAGGAGTCCAGACAGCAGACACCTAGCCTAAATTTTGAATTTCAGGGATTTCGTTTGATGATTTTCCTTTTGTTATCTAATTCATTATTAGGTTACTATAAGTTAAAGTGAATAGGTTTGATTAGAAAGAAAAGCAAAAGCAATGGGATGAAGCTCTAAGTTTAGTGTCGACTTTCTGGAGAAGGAAACAAGGGGTGATTTAACATAATTGCAAAAGCCTAATATAAACTAACAATTCACCCCAAAAGAAGACAATAATGCAGTTAGAGGAGTAGTAAAAAATAAAAATACAAGAGAGATTATAAGTATACTAGACTTGGTGGAGTATAAAGATCACATAAGGAGTAACAAATTGATGACCCTTCTCTTGTATCCTGATTGGTGATAGCTTCCATATACTTTGCAAGTATTTTGCACTGGCATCTTAGTGTCGAATTCTTTGTAAATTTGCTTTTTTTGCTTGTGGGTCCTATGCCAAACTCTTTCCAATTAATCCTTTTTTTCTCTTGATAGCACTTTTTAGTTCAGTTAGGGGATATGTGTATTAGTGCCTTGTTTTTAGCCTTCATTTATAATGTATACTCTTAACATGAAATGATCATTGTAACTATTATATGGTTTCCTCTGAATTTTGCTAGTGCCCTGTAATACATCATGTGTAGCCCACCATGAGTTTCTTTGTGTGTTCATCTGTGCTATCGGGCCCAAATATGTGACACTAAAGCGCTCTGAATTATACAATATTCCTAGTTATAGAATAAGCCTTTTTTAAGCAGTTACCTGAAGGACAACAGCAGTGGATGATAATGCCAAGCCATTTCCAATGACAAGTGCAGCAGGACCTAGCTGTCCAGAAACAAAATGAGCAACCAAGCCAACCACCACTGCCGTCACCAAGACCTGCGTATGTTATGAACATCAAAAAAAAAAATACAGGGAACTAGTGCATATTCCACAATATAAAAAGGCTGTCAGGAAATGATGTTCTTAATCACCTGAGCAGAGCCCAATCCGAAAACATATTTCTTCATAGAACTTAGCCTTTCAACAGAAAGCTGCAAGAGAAAACCAGCAGTCGGCTTCAACTCTATTGATCATATGAATTTAAAACTGAAATGTCCTAGACAACTTCATTCAAGATTCATGATTTCTACCTCAAGGCCAATATTAAATAGCAGGAAAACTACTCCGAATTCGGCTATCGCCTTTGTCCCATGTACATTGTGAATAATAGAGAGACCATAAGGTCCAATCAAAATGCCAGCAGTCAGGTATCCAAGAACAGGACTGCCTATACGTTGTAGCAGATAGATGATTATATGCCATCAGTGAAACAAATAGAAAGCTTTCATACATATATATTTAAAGTAGAAGTAAATACCCATCAATACACATGCAGATTGTAGGCAAAAGTGAAAATTGGTAATTAGCAAGAGTTATCACAAGAAACACAAACTTATATTCCAAAGAAAATAGAATGTTCTACTTCCAGAAGGAAACAAAAACATGACCAACAAAGTCATCGTAGATAGAATTATCAAACCTCAGAGCATGTACATGACATTAAAATAATAAGATGAAGATAGTAATAAATGTGAAATTCGGTTACCTCCAGGGATCTTCTGGAATAGAGGTACAAAAACAACACTGCCAAGCAGTAACCAAACCATGTCAAAGAGGGAAGCTTCCTCCTCATTTATCTGAGAAAGAATGCAACATTTGATTAAAAGGAACAAAGTAAATATCTAAATAGCAGGGCACTACACATTTTCAGCCCAGAACAGATCAGGTAAATGGAAAACCGAGCACATGCCTCTTGATGAGGCACCATCTCCATTAGTTTCTTAATTCTGCTGGGTAATTTCCTTATTCGTCTAACCAGAGGCTTTGCAGTTGATGAAACTTCGTCAATACTAGTGGTAATAATGTCTGGCTGTTGAAATAGTTGATTAACCCTCTCTGCTTGGTTAGCATAGAAGGCAATCCTGTGATAAATTTTAGAAGCATGTGATCAAAGAAAGCCATGTGATAGATGTTACTGTAACAAAAGAAGTAGCAATAGACACAATCCGTATTTGATACTAAAACATACCCTGTTCCAACAAGCAATGACCCAACCACCAGCTTAGGCAATTCCTTCCTTGCAGATTCCATAAGCCCACGGAAAACTGAACCTGGTGTGAACTCGGTCCCATCTCCAGCAAAAGAGAAAAATGATGCAGAAAAGAAACGAGATGATTTCTTCAGTAATGCTTTTGGAGCATTAAGTGGTGAGCCGTCCCTAGTCCAATCCTTTTGGGTTTCTAGTTTTTTCGTTTGAACCACATTCTTTGACTTTTCCACCTCTACTTCAGTATCTTTTAATGGCACACCCAATTTTCCATTCTCTTGATCACTCTCATCGGAAAATCTTGAGTTGGGTATATCAAGTTGGCCATCTAATAAAGGCTCGCCAATCAAAGAAACATTGTCACTTGGCTCATCCTTTTCTCTTTCAACAATAATGTCAACTTGGTTTCCTTGACTATCCTTCTCCTCCTCAACGAGTGTCTCCTCAATCGCCACCTGTACATGGGACGATGATCCATTTCGTGAAGTGATACTTCCTGAATTATCAACAGGGGAAGCACGGAATTTTTTCTCAGCCTTCTGTAAGGCAACCTCTGCATCATTCACACGATGAGTAGCCTCAAGTTCAAAAGCAACAGCTTGCTCTGCTAAAAACATTATATTTGCCACGTCGTCATCTGCTTTCAAAGCACTCATTTGTGCTTTCTCTGCAACCCCTTTTAGCCTGTCCAATTTCTTCTGTAATTCTTCTTTTGTGCTTTGCAACCGCATCACCTCTCCCCGACAATTTTCCAAATTAGCCCGGCACTCTTTGATATCTTTCTGAGCTGCCAAGAATTCTTCCTCCTCTTCTCTCAGTGGATTTGATTCTTCTCTGGAAGTTTCATATTCTGAAACACTCTCTACAGAAACCTCCAAAGAAATACTCCTTTCATTTGCAACTTCCAATGAATCAATCACCACCTGAAGCCTTGCCTCAGCCAAAGAAAGAGCCTCTATCGCTTTCAAAATGGCTTCTTTAGCAACAGTTTCTTCATTTACAATCTCCTGGATAGCATTAAGGGTAGAATCAACATCATTCCTTGCATTCATTGCTTCATCCTTCAATGCTATTGCGGCTACCGATATTCTATGAGCCTTTTCTTCAAACATGGAACTGTTAAGTTTCGCAACCTCTAATTCCTTACGTGACTTCTGCAACAATTCCCTCAAGTCATCTAGACTAAGGGCCTCCACTTCCTCTTCCTCTCGAAGCTCCTTCCCCAATTCATCCTTCGCTGGACCCGCATTATGCCCCACCCTCAGATTCTCTTCGTTATCACTATCAATTACGTCATTACAATCGATATATGCTACTGAATCATTGCCCTGACATTTTGGTTGCACTACCCCTCTTAATGTCTTAAAAGAACATGCAGAAGTATTCGGTGTATTATAACGACACAGAGAACTATTTAATGCACCCTTAGTGAGTATCCTCAAATTGATAATTCTGGTACTACTGGCAAATATTTTCTTCAACTTTTTTGTTGGGCTGGCAATTGATACAAGCCCCGGACAGCCAATAAACTTACTATTAAAACTGGTATACAAATTCAATGGGTCCAATATTCTATAACGTGTACCTTCAACGCCACGAATTGCATTCGGTTGCACAAAACTATATGGCATGTCCATACTTCACTGCGTAGGTACAAGAGAATAAAGATTCACAAACTCTCATTGACCTAGTATCGAACACCTGGTGAGCCAAACCAATTTTAGACAAATACTATTGCTATGTCTTAATGCTGAATGGAGTCAATTAAGCATTAAGAGTTAGCGACAGTGTTGATTTTATCACTTTAATGATGAATTGGATTAAAACTAAGCATTAACAGAGAAAAGTCATTCGCTTAATGTTCAATTTAACTTTAATGAAATTTTATTCCAATTGTATTCCTAATAATAATGATAAAATTGTAAAATACCATCTAATCATCGTTTCAATACAAACAAAATTAAACATATTTTTTTGGAGAGATTCTATTCACCGTTAAGCATTTAGAATTCAGTGTCCAGTACTAAAAAGGCTAAGAAAACAAGTATTTATGTATGGGATTATACGTATATGATATAAGTAAATTATTAAGTGGAGAGATAAAGAGTGGGACTAACCGGAATCGTAAGTGATGAGGAGGAGGGAGTGAGTTTGGAAAGTGGAGGTGAGAAAATCTTGTATTGCGGAATTTCTGGGGAAAATTATATTATATTAGGTCAGAAAGAAATGGAAGGAACTGATAATGGATTGACATGGTTGTAAGTCAGTTCAGGAATTTCCTTGTCTGAATGGGAGGGGGAGCTAAATAATAATAATCTGTGACCGCAGATTTTTTTTTAACTGTCTCGATCTCCCTCTCCCTCCCTTTCGGAAAGACAAATGAATGAGGGTGTTTTCGTATTTATGGAAAATTTAAAGTTCTTTGCACAGTTTTTTATTGTTAAAAATACTTTTTTAATATTTTAATGACGAAAAGTTTCTTAAAAATTCCATTCGCACCAAAAATGCTTTCTTCATATTTATGTTTTAGTTTTTGTCAAATATATATATTTATAATTTTAGTTGTTCAAAGAAAATAATAATAATACTTTTGTTTTCAAGAAAAATTAAAATAAGAAATAATTTTATTTTTTTTAATTTTACTGTATTAGATTAATTAGAGTAAAATATGAGTGGGCCATTCATTGGCTCATTTTCTTTTCTCTGTTTATGATTAAGAAATTTGGGATTTTGTGTTTCTAAAATAGTTAAATGATTTGATTAATATTTTTTTTTAATATAAGCGGTATATAAATACACACGAGGATTGATCAAAAAAATATTCGTGGAAGTAAAAGAAGTATGCATATGTCCCTAATTAAATTAAACACCTAAACTATTTATCGTTTTTAATTTTGCCTCACCTGTTCATTTGAATGTTAAAGTTGTCGTAAAATAATCATGCGAACCAATGTAACTAATAAGATTTTATTATTTTATTTTGAGTGCTCGAAACTAACATTTTCTTTCAAGGAAAATAAAAAAAGAAGAAGAAAGCATTTTATTTTTTTTCATATTTTCGGTCATGCCTTTTGTTTCCCTCTCTTTTTCTCTCTTTTGTGATTTTCTTTTATGCTAAAGGTTAGGTCCACATTCATTATCATCTAAAGCTGGTTTAATTAACACTCATTTTAATTTGATAGCATGTAAACCAAAAAAAAAAAAAATAGTATTATAAAAATATTTAAACTAAAAAACATTAGATGCAAAATAAATTAAGTCAAACAAATATATTTTTCACTCGTACATAAAATCAGGTCTAAGTTAAAATGATAACGAGTCGAGTCATTTACTTATACATAAAATAAAATCCTGTAATTAGCCCAAAAAGAAGGCGGCAAAAAGGCATATTCAATGAATTTATCCGGCATATTAAATGGTCTGGCGCTTACGTGGCTTACAAAAGCAGAATTAGTTGTCCTATAAAATTGATTTTTCTTCTGTCGTGTGAGTAGCGGGGACTTTGAAGAAAAAATAGAATTGGCTGGCTCCGCCAAAAAAAACATAATTCAACCACGAGCATTTAAAGCGCGTGTATAACACTCCCGCGCTTAGCGGAAAAATGAAAATCTTTACCGACGGAGGATTTGTGATTTCAAAAAAACACGTACAACCATTTGGAACCAGACAACCATAGCATTTGTTGTCCACAATTACTATTTGGAACCAGACGTGCCTTCGAAAAGTACGTCAACATCTTTTTTTAGTATAATAAATACTCGCAAAACACGTGCTAAAGAGCTTATTATCTATTTATTTTCAAATATTTTACTATAATAAATAAAATTTATCTTTTCCTATTCACTATTACTATTACTTAAAAAATAATTAGAATTCAGTTATTAACTTCTAAAATTATTTGGGTGCGGTTTATAATTTTATTTTAAAAAGATATAGACCTTATAAATATTGTATAACTTAAAATAGATACTATGACCAAATATTATGAAAATAGTCCATCTTTGAAACTATTTGGGACAAATACTATGTGAAAAGTAAATATAATATTTATGGGAACCACATCTTGTAATTTTTTTATTTTAGGGACTGAATCTTAAAAGCTCCCTTATTGAAACCAATTATCATTAAAAAAATGTGAAATTTAAATATAAAAATATATTATAATGCATAATATATACAGTAAAAAGATACAGGTTTAAAATTGTGAAGGAAGCTATGGGATATGACATGCAAAACACCTTACACCTTAAAATATGGTTGTTTTTGTTTTTGTTTTTCACAAAGTGTTATATATAATACACTAGATATGAGATTAATTTTCGCCTGCAGATATAAATTGTACCGCCCGCTAAATAGTTTCTCCCGCAGGAACTTAGGCCTCGTTTGATTTACAGATTTTAGTACTTGAAAAAAGAAAGTATTTTCTTTCTTTTGTTTGGCAAGCACAAATTCCGAAAACACTTTTCAGAGAGAGGGAAAAGTATGGGGTAAAACTATTCCTCTTAAAACACATGGGATTAATTTTCCCATGTGATTTTCAAGCACTTATTACAAAAAATTTGAATAATAATAACCTTATTTAAATACTTTTCATGTTTTACTAAACACAAGAAAGGAAATTTGACAGGAAATTTAGTTTTCCACCACCATAGAAAAGACAAGGGAATTGATTTTTCTTCTGTGAACCAAACGAGGCGTGTTAAATAAACCAATGGGCAGCCCTGTGAATTTAGAAAAAATCTCTATATTATATTTCAAACTTATAACATGCCAAAAGGAAAACGTGTTAGAAAATGGGTATTAGAAAACTCATTTTCTACCATTTTGAGGGTAAAATTGTAATAAGACTTTGCACTCGGTTGTGAAAGTTCTTAATATATTTGTATTCTCCTACGTGAGTACATCGAAATCGTGTATTTATATACTCAAAATGGTTAAATGGTGAATGAGAAATTGTTACCCAAAGTGAGCAAGTTGAAGTTGGTAAATGCAATGAAAGTGGGTAGTCCCACATAGGAAAGATGGAAAAAATTATGTGGGCTTATAACTAAGCTCATGGGAATGCCTTGTTGAATGATTCAAGATAAAAGGCTCTCTCTCGCGCACACAGGCGCGCAGGGGGGTGCAAATCACGGACTGAAATAAGCCTAAAACCATTGCGGCTCGTGTGTGCCCGCACCTGCGGACACGAATGCCGGACCGAAAAGCGAGCCTTGCGCGAGCTAAGTTTTGCACCCGAAAATTTATTTTTTCCAAATTTAAATTTTAAACTCATGCATTTATCCCAATTAAATTGCCGCTTAAATTATCAGTTTTGAGAAAACTGATTTGATTTAATGACCATGTTAATGGTCATTATTCTCTCCAATTTGAATTAAAAGGAGACAATTGCTCTTTCCACACTACACACACAATCAACTCTCGAAATCCTCTACACACGCTTGTTTTTCTTCTCCTCTCTAGGCAGTAGGTTCAAATATCCGGTGGTAAGTTAAAGCATTTTTCAGTTCGATCAGTGTGCTTGCGTGCAAAAGTACAACTGAACCATCGTTTTATCCTGGGAAACAGGCGTCGTTAAGCAATATCTAAGCACAACCCGAGAGGCGACGTAACTGTTTTAAAGAGACTGTGGATATCACAGAACTCGGTGTCGGATTATATCAATTTTATCTTTAAATTTGCATTAAGTTTCTAACAATCTTAAAACAGTTAGGTGGTAAATTAATTTTTGTAATTCTGTGTTCGTGTTGAAACTGATTGTGTACTGCTCTTTGTAGAGAATATGACTGATCCAACCAATGCTGTTGTTGTACCCGCTGTGGCTGCTCCCGCTGTGGCTGCTAAACCATCGACTGCTCCAGTCAAAGGGGAAAAACCTGAGAAATTCATTGGGCAGAATTTCAAGCGTTGGCAGCAGAAGATGATGTTCTATCTGACCACGTTAAATCTGGCTCGGTTTTTGACCGAGGAAAAACCTGTAGTTGAAGAAGGTTCCTAAGATATTCAAGCAGTCAGTGCAGCTGATGCTTGGAACCATTCTGATTACTTGGCGAAAAACACAATTATGAATGGCTTGTCAGATTCACTGTATGATGTGTATCGTGACAAGAAAACAGCCAAAGAACTGTGGGAAGCTTTGGACCACAAGTATAAAGTTGAGGACGCCGGTGCCAAGAAATTTATTATTGGCCGGTTTCTTGATTTTAAGATGGTCGATTCTAAAACTGTTGTGAGCCAAGTTGAAGAGCTACAACTAATTTTGCATGAGATACATTCTGAAGGAATGAATCTAAGTGAAAGCTTTCAAACAACTTCTATTATCGAAAAATTGCCACCATTATGGAATGAGTTTAAAAATTATTTAAAACATAAACGAAATGAAATGTCAGTTGAAGATATAATTCTTAAACTTCGAATTGAAGAAGAAGATAAAATAAAACAGAAAAAGGTTGCGAATGGTGGAGGAAAAGGCAATGGTAATGGCAATGGTAATAATGGTAATGGTTTGGGAGCTAAGGCTAATGTTGTTGAACATGGCCAAAGCTCAAAGAAAAAGGAAAAGGGAAAAGGGATCCATATGGGTCCTAAGGGAGGAATCTCTAAACCTAAATATCAGCCTAAATTTCAAGGCAAATGTTTTAATTGTGGTAAAACAGGTCATAAGTCTTCGGATTGCAGGTTCCCGAAGAAGAATTATCAAGCTAATGTGGTGGAGAACATAGCTCGTGATGTGGGCGACATTAATTTATCGGCGGTTATTTCTGAAGTGAACTTGGTAGGATCGAATCCTAAGGAATGGTGGATCGATACGGGTGCAACCCGTCATGTGAGCTTTGATAAAAAGATGTTCTCCTCATTTGAGCCGGTGGAAAATGGAGAAAAGATGTACATGGGAAATTGTGCTACCTCAGAAGTCAAGGGGCAAGGGAAGGTGATCTTAAAGATGACGTCGGGCAAGGAACTAACTCTCAACAATGTGCTTTATGTGCCCGAAATTCGCAAGAACTTGGTGTCTGGATCGTTGCTTAGCAAGCACGGTTTTCGTCTTGTTTTTTAGAGTGATAAATTTGTTTTGTCTAAGAGTGGAATGTTTGTTGGTAAGGGGTATATGAGTGATGGAATGTTCAAATTGAATGTAATGACCATGGTTGAAAATAATAAGAATAAAGCTAGCACTTCTACTTCTATGCTTGAGTCTTCCAATTTATGGCATGGTAGACTAGGACATGTTAATTATGATACTTTGCGCAAATTAATTAACATGAATCATATACCAACATTTCAAATTGATTCTAAACATAAGTGTGAAACTTGTGTTGAGGCAAAACTAACAAGATCATCTTTCCAAAGTGTTGAAAGAGATACTCAACCTCTTGATTTGATTCATAGTGATATATGTGATTTGAAAATGACACAAACAAGAGGTGGGAATAAGTATTTTATTACTTTTGTAGATGATAGCACAAAATATTGTTATGTGTATCTACTTAAAAGTAAAGATGAGGCAATAGAGAAATTTATTCTCTATAAAAATGAAGTTGAAAATCAACTTTATAAGAAAATCAAAGCAATAAGGAGTGACCGTGGAGGTGAATATGAGTCACAATTTATTGAATTTTGTTCAAAAAATGGGATTATACATGAAATGACGGCACCTTATTCACCTCAATCTAATGGCATTGCTGAACGAAAAAATCGAACTTTAAAAGAAATGATGAATGCTATGTTAATAAGTTCAGGTTTACCACCAAACATGTGGGGATAAGCCATTCTTTCGGCTAACTATCTTTTAAATAAGGTACCTAAAAAGAAGGAAGAGAAAACCCCATACGAATTATGGAAAAGAAGGAAGCCTTCATATAATTACTTGCGAGTGTGGGGATGTTTGGCTAAGGTGGCAGTGCCTCCACCTAAAAAGGTCAAAATAGGGCCAAAAACTGTTGATTGCATTTTTATTGGATATGCAGAAAATAACAGTGCTTATAGGTTTCTTGTGCATGAATCTAATGTACCTGATATACACAAGAACATGATTATGGAATCAAGAAATGCATCGTTCTTTGAACATGTATTCCCATGTAAGCCAAAAGAAGATTCAAGTTCATCAATGCGACCCCACGAGATCACTAATAAGGATTCTCTTGAAAAAGAAGATGAGAAAATTGAGGAAGAACCTAGACGTAGCAAAAGAGTTAGGACGGAAAAAACGTTTGGTCCAGATTTTCTGACCTTTATGTTGGAAGGTGAACCTCAAAGTTATAAAGAAGCCGTGAGCTCGACAGAAGGTCCTTTTTGGAAAGAAGCCATTGATAGTGAGATCAATTCCATTCTACAAAATCATACTTGGGAACTAGTGGATCTTCCACCAGGTTGTAAACCACTGGGATCTAAGTGGATTTTTAAAAGGAAAAGAAAAGCGAATGGATCAATAGATAAATACAAGGCCAGGCTTGTAATCAAAGGTTATAAGCAAAAGGAAGGCCTTGACTATTTTGATACTTATTCTCCTGTGACGAGAATAAACTCCATTAGAATGGTACTTGCGATTGCTGCCTTACGTAATCTTCAAGTACATCAAATGGATGTAAAAACTGCTTTCCTAAATGGAGATTTAAAAGAAGAAATTTACATGGATCAACCCGAAGGGTTTTCTGCTCCTGGGCAAGGAAAGAAAGTGTGTAAATTAGTAAAATCTCTATATGGGTTGAAGCAAGCACCAAAACAATGGCATGAGAAGTTTGATCACGCTATGGTTACGAGTGGTTTTAAAATAAATGAGTGTGATAAATGCGTCTATGTCAAAGATACTGAAAGTGGATATGTTATGGTGTGCTTGTACGTAGATGATATGCTTATTGTTGGGAGCAATGATAAGATGATTCAATCTACAAAAATCATGTTGAATTCGAGATTCGAAATGAAAGATATGGGTTTAGCTGATGTGATCTTAGGGATTAAAATTATAAGAACTCCTGATGAGCTCATTTTAAATCAGACTCATTATATAGATAATATTCTTGGAAAATTCGATAAAGATAATTCTGGAGTTGCAAGAACACCAATAGATTTATCTCTACATTTATTTAAGAATAAAGGAGAGAGTGTTTCTCAAGTAGAATACTCTAGGGTGATAGGAAGTCTAATGTACTTAATGAGTTGTACAAGACCAGATATAGCTTATGCAGTGAGCAAACTAAGCAGATATACGAGTAATCCCGCAGTTGATCATTGGCAAGCAGTTATGAGAGTGTTAAAATACTTGCAATTTACTCGTGATTATGGACTACACTACTCTAGATATCCTGCAGTGGTTGAAGGATACAGTGATGCAAACTGGATATCTAGTGAGAAAGACTCCAAATCCACTAGCGGATATGTATTTACGTTAGGAGGAGGAGCCATGTCATGGAAATCCTCAAAACAAACGGTGATAGCTAGATCCACTATGGAATCTGAGTTTATCGCACTCGACAAATGTGGGGAAGAGGCTGAATGGCTACGTAACTTCCTAGAGGATATTCCAATGTGGACAAAGCCTGTGCCTCCAATTTGCATTCATTCAGATAGTCAATCTGCAATTGGTATAGCCCAGAGTAATATGTATAATGGTAAGTCTAGACATATTCGTCGACGACATAATACCATTAGACAACTACTCTCAACTGGAATTATATCTATAGACTATATAAAGTCCAAAGATAATATCGCGGATTCGTTAACTAAAGGGTTGAATCGAGAGCTAGTTGAGAAATTATCGAGGGGAATGGGGTTAAAGCCCATGAAATAATAAGTCTTTATAGTGGATACCCAACCTACGTGACTGGAGATCCCAAGATGTAGGTTCAAAAGGGACAACTAAATTATAAAGACGATGTTGAATCACTGTGGGGATTTTCCCAAACCCATTCCTATAATTTAAACAGTGATGATCGTATGGATAAGGTTAAGCTAAGCTTTTAATGATTCTTATGCGTCGAGAAATCGAGCGGGGTAATGCGGGTTACCCTTAATTAAGAGATCACATATGTAAGAGGGAAGAAGGGCCGCTTCCAAGGGAATTGTTTAGGGTGCAATTCTTGTAAACTCTTACAGAACCAGGCGTATGTTCATGGCCATTAACGAACATAATAGTGAGAACTGAAATGTTTAAGGAAGATTCCTGTGTGAGTTATGTCATCATTTACATAAATGACAGAATAGTTCAAGGACATCGCGTCTACTATTTGGTTAGTAAAGTAAACATAATATCACAAGGGAGGGTTCAAAGGGAAAACCTACCTATCCTATGCAGGTTTCGACCATCGAGTCTTACCACCATATCTTTTCGAGCAAGTTGGTCTCCAATTTTCATTCATGTGGGGAATTGTTAGAAAATGGGTATTAGAAAACTCATTTTCTACCATTTTGAGGGTAAAATTGTAATAAGACTTTGCACTCGGTTGTGAAAGTTCTTAATATATTTGTATTATCCTACGTGAGTACATCGAAATCGTGTATTTATATACTCAAAATGGTTAAATGGTGAATGAGAAATTGTTACCCAAAGTGAGCAAGTTGAAGTTGGTAAATGCAATGAAAGTGGGTAGTCCCACATAGGAAAGATGGAAAAAATTATGTGGGCTTATAACTAAGCTCATGGGAATGCCTTGTTGAATGATTCAAGATAAAAGGCTCTCTCTCGCGCACACAGGCGCGCAGGGGGGGTGCAAATCACGGACTGAAATAAGCCTAAAACCATTGCGGCTCGTGTGTGCCCGCACCTGCGGACACGAATGCCGGACCGAAAAGCGAGCCTTGCGCGAGCTAAGTTTTGCACCCGAAAATTTATTTTTTCCAAATTTAAATTTTAAACTCATGCATTTATCCCAATTAAATTGCCGCTTAAATTATCAGTTTTGAGAAAACTGATTTGATTTAATGACCATGTTAATGGTCATTATTCTCTCCAATTTGAATTAAAAGGAGACAATTGCTCTTTCCACACTACACACACAATCAACTCTCGAAATCCTCTACACACGCTTGTTTTTCTTCTCCTCTCTAGGCAGTAGGTTCAAATATCCGGTGGTAAGTTAAAGCATTTTTCAGTTCGATCAGTGTGCTTGCGTGCAAAAGTACAACTGAACCATCGTTTTATCCTGGGAAACAGGCGTCGTTAAGCAATATCTAAGCACAACCCGAGAGGCGACGTAACTGTTTTAAAGAGACTGTGGATATCACAGAACTCGGTGTCGGATTATATCAATTTTATCTTTAAATTTGCATTAAGTTTCTAACAATACGTACCCCATTTGATTGAACCGCATAAGTTCTTATAGGCTCTTTAAATATAAAAACTGATGAATTCTGTGTAATAACAACATACATATATAACCTTTTGAATATGCTTACAAACACAAAATAAAGAAACAAGAAACTTTGAAAATCAGTCAGCAGGGAGACATGAAACTTTATCATATGATAAAAGAGGGAGAGCTTCCAAAAAATATATAGGAAAATTTGGAAACCCGAAAAAAAATAAATATTATATAACATGAAAAACAAGGACTAGTAATTAATTAAGAAGGTGGTATGGATTTAATTAATCAATCATCGTCCTTTTTATCAGCTTCTTCTGCAGCAGCATGTTCATCATCCCCCTCTTCCGCAGCCTCAGATTCGGCAGATGCACCAGCCTTCTTCTCTTTGGCTGCCTCGAGGACATGAGTGTAGCTTCCTTTCTCCATGAAGAGCTGAGCGAAGTGGTGCTTGCAGTAGAGGACACCGTCGAGAGCAGCGTAAGACGAATGCGTGAGAGGGCAACCTCCATGAGCACACTTGAAGCATGACTTGTGGAATGATTCTCCCTCCATAGTTACCTGTACATTTTAAAGAACGGGCAGGAGATTAGGTCGGATTCTTGTACAATATTTTATTATTTTTCATTGTGGTACAAAGTTTGAAAACAATTAAAAGTATATATGTAAAAAAATTGTCAGGGTCTTTTTTCGGAAATAGATAGAATTTTTAGACCTCGTTTGATTCAGGTATTAAGGTCGGTGGAATTAGTAATAGTAATATTAATAATACTGGACTATTAATTATGGTATTAATTTAATTACCCTGTTTGATTCATGCAACATTAATACTGAGATATTTCATGCTGATGTTAATACTATGTTTAGTTCTGTAACTCGTATACGGGATTATATTTTGGAATAACAAAAAAAATTCTAAAAAAAAAAATTAAAAAAAAAGAATTTAATTTTTTTAAAAAAATATAAGATAAATAAATAAATTAGAAGTAATTTTAAAAAAAAAAAATTTAAAAAAAATAATAATATAGTAGTAGTAGTGGCATTTTTGAAAATATTATAGTAGTAATGGCATTTTTGAAAATATATGATTCATTTTTCTTAATCCTCGATAAACAACACCACCTCCCCCATGGTATTAAATTATATCACAAATAGTGGTATTAAGTTAGTACCGGTATTAGTAATCTCAACACATTTGTACGAATCAAACAAGGTATTATAAAAAAAGTGGTATTAATAATCTCATCCCACTTTTTAATATCTGAATCAAACAAGGCCTTAGTATATTAAAATTTGAATGAATTTTGGACCAAATTTACATATACACAAAAGTTTACCGCACGTAAAAATTATATATTCAAAAGCTGAGGGCCCAATGCGGTCGCCTAGTTTGTCATGCATGTACAGTTGCATAGAAATGAAAATTTTACAAGAAGCAAAAATGTAAATAAAAATGGTAGAAATGCAAACCTTCTCAAGTGGGTAGACAGTTTTGTTACAAGCTGAGCATTTGTCTTGGGTTCCAGAGAACATGGAAGACATTTTGCTTGGTGGCTTTGTCTGCATAAAGTCATCTAATTTTAGATCTCAAAAATAGAAAGGCCAAGACCTCCACTAGGATAATTGAAATAATTCCAATTTAATTTTGTAGCATTTATGGAACAAATACTCGCACCTTTGTATGGAAATATAGGCTGAATATAAGCAAGAGAGTTCAATGTTATACTAGCTAGGGACAGGCTTAATTAACATGTAGTCATGTAGAAGAGTAGTAAAGTGAACATACCATTGAGCCTTCCTTCTCAGTCTTGGCTGTTAAAAATGTTCATCGACGGACAATAACGTACAGGAATTAGCCAAGGAAAAAAAAATCAGAAAGAAAAAAATATTTAAAACAGAAATACTCCCTCGATCAGTCTCAATTTTTGGACCAGTATTTCAAATTACGAGTCAAGTTTCGAAAGCAATATATCAAATCTCATTATATATGATTCTGGCCATTGATTCGCAGTTTATATATAACAAAAGTTTATGAATAGGGAATCTTAATTTAATACTGATCGAATACTATTAATTAAGGATATATCTCACATGTCTGAAAGTTCTTGCTGAAATTTCCAAACTCCTTGAAAAGTTACTCGAAAAGCTTATGAATAGGGAGTCTTAATTTGATACTGATCGAGTACTATTAATCAAGGATATATCTCACATGTTTGAAAGTTCTTGCTGAAATTTCCTGACTCCTTGAAAAGTTGCTCGAAATGAGGCTTGCAGTAGAGAACTCCATCCATGGAGGAGTAATTGCTCATCTACCATTCACAATTACGGAAACATTATAATTGTATTTCGCTCAGGAAGATTCTCCGTAGCATTACAAAACCCGTAAGTTAAAAATACAATCGACAATCAGAAGAATTTGAAAAATTAAATTAAGAAAAAGAAAACAAGGAAGAAACGTACGACAAGAGTCCCTTTGCAGTGGCTGCACTTGAAGCAGGACTTGTGATAAGTTACTCCATCAGCGGACAGCAAATCAACAAAATAAACAGTCTTATCGCAGGCCTTGCATTTGTCCAGAGTTCCTGTAAATGACATTTTTCCTCTTCTTTTTTTTTTTTCCTTAAATTAAAAGAAGCAGAAAACAACCAATAACTTTATTATTCAATGAATTTGCATGCAAGAGAATTAAGAACCCATTATAGGTTTGATCAAAGGAAGTAAGTTAAAACCAAGTGTTTGATTTGTATAATACAAATAACTGATTTAAAGTAGAATTGGTATTCCACCCATAATTGGCCTACACGTGATTGGATTTTGAGGTAAAATTGGAAGCCAAATGTGGATATAATACAATTGAAATGCAGTAAAATAGGGGTTGGGTTTTTCAGTTTTGACTCATTCCATTTTGAGAATATATACGGAAAGAGAAAAAATAGAGAGCCAGATTAATTATATCTATCTTGCCTTGGTAGTTATGTTAACTTGGTTAAATGGGTTAGTTTGTCTTTCTTAATTTTATTATTTTTTTTAATAAACTTTTTGGAAATATTGAAAGAATGCTTTTGCTAATTACTCTTGATTCTTGAGTAATTCACTAATTCGGATCCAGATTTACTTCTCCTTCTTCATTTGTTCTCATAAGGCCACTGTGGGCGGAGGTTTAACAAAGAAAACAATCAAACAAATTAAATATGGAGAGAAAAAACACACACAAAAAAAGAAGACACCACCAATGTATCCTTATATTAATTTCCAAATATAAATATGGGTCACAAGAACAATCAAATGAAAAATACATGCATACAAAACTAAACCCAAATTCCACTCTAAATATTTTTTCTACTCAACTTCTCTCATACATTGATATGTTTTTATACTTCATATATAGGCCCAAAAGGAAAATATCTTATGTGTAGGGAACAAGAAACTCAACTTTTCAACTTAGGCACAAATGTAGCCAAAGTCCAATCTGGTGAATGGTGAAACAGCCGCAACTCTTAACTTTGGCTCCAATTTTCAACGGTCACTATCTTTTTTCTGCAGTTATTGTCAAGTCGCTAAAGAAGAAAGAAGAAAGACATGTCAGACTATCTGCTTCCATAAGTGTGATCAAAATAAACCAAGCATCTTGGCCCAGTGGTATAAGGTTGCCACTGGGACAATCACCGTGATAAAGAAACATTTGAATTTTGTGAAGAATTGGCTCCTCCATCAAAATGCACAAGTTTTTGTTATAGGACAAATACTTGTTTATCAATTGATGTTTGTTGTAAGGGTTGGTATGCTTGTATGATCATGATTATGACAGAGTTGTTTTATGGAACCCCCTTTATTAGAAAATCCGCCACCCCACCAGAACCCAATATCAAGATTAAATGTAAGCCATATGAGTGGCATAGGGAAATTTTCGGATTTGGGTTCAACCATGTAACTAATGACTTCAGGATTTTGAGGGTTTTGTATCTCGTAGAAGATTTGGATTCCAAAGTTCTGCCAGAAGAAAAGCTTTATGAGTTCAGCATAGGCTCTTGGCGTACCATTAACACATGCCTATTAAAATCATATAGATGAGAGTGCTCGACAGGCCTTTACAAACGGTGTACTTCATTGGAGTGGACATGCTGGTTAACGGCAGTTTTTGTAAAATTACTGTTTCATTTGACATGAGAAACGATATAATTGGTGCCATGATGATGCCAACTACCATACATGAACGGAGTAAAACAAGTGTTCAAATGTGTGGAGATTACTTTCAATAGTCAGTCTTGATAACAATACTTGTTGCATATGGGTGATGAAGGAGTATGGGGTGTCCGAGTCTTGGACGAAGCAGTTCACTGTTGATATGCAAAATGGGACCCCATTTGGAGAGAGTGGCGTTTGGTTGGACGCTGGGGCATATGGATTTAGAGACGACAGTGAGATCTTATCATCGACAACAATTGGAAATTTGGTCTCTTTTGATCCTGAAAGCAAACGAATCAAGCGCCTAGGAGTAAAAGGAGATTTAAGCGCATTTTACATAGATACTTACATGGAGAGCCTTGTCTTACTTGAGAGGGATTAAATGAAATGATGGAAAAGCATGAAGAACATTCCAAGGTCTGATAAAGGAATGACGAAATGTGTAAATCTCCTCATATGCTTGATCAGTTTTAGCATTTTGTGGTTGATAATTGTTAGATTTATTAAAGTTCGGTTATTGCGTATTGCTTCGTGATGCCCGTCTGTGTCTCTCAGAAATGTGTCTGTTATATATCCATCTACTTATTATTATGCCTTGACGTACTAGACTAGTTTATGTAAATCAAGTAGATTAAAGCAGGACATCCTTGTACTCAATAGAAGAACTTTAGAAGTTAAACTAGGGTTTTAATTGCTCAGATTATTGTGTTATTATTATTTTAGGATCTTTTGGAAGGAGGCTGCTCATATAAAATTTGATATTGCAAATTAAAACAGAGAAGAATTTGGGAGGAAAGGAAAACTTATTAGTAAATCAAGTATATTAAAGCAGGAAATCCTTGTATAGAAGAAGGGTGCTACTATATGCACCCCAACAATCACTTAACTCCACTCTCACTTCCACCAACAATCCAACTTTCACCATTTTAACTCCCTCATCCTCTCCACCACTCCCCCTTTTCTTATCACTTAATTAATAAAAAAAACAAAAGAAAAAATGCCGGCCATACCAACAAATATGTTGGTTCATCATTTCCAACAATCACGTAAAAAAAATTCACTAATGAAACTTTATGAAAAAATGTTGAATATTGGAACAACGGACACGAGAGGACTGCCGGAAATGGTGGATTGTGGTAGTGGTTGAATGAAACAAAGTTGGAGAAAAAAAAATAAAAAAGAACACCCTCATATCCAAATATATATCACTCGGTTCATTGCAACCGAGTTACAATCCTATACGCTCGATGAAAGGTAAACGAGTAGGGATGTAGAAAATTGGTTAACAATTACTTGCTTGATGTCAAGCAAGTATGTTAACAGTTACTTGCTTGCTGTCAAGCGAGTATGTTAACAGTTACTTACTTAATGTCCAGAGAGTATGTTAACAATTACTTGCTTAATGTCCAACGAATGTTTGTTAACATACTCATTTGATGTTAAGAGAGTATGTGTTAACCGATTTTCTACAACCCTACTTGTTTACATGTCATTGAGTGTGGAGGCCTGCAACTCGGTTGCAATGAACCGAGTGACCTGGAGTTCATCTTAAGTAAGTGGGTTTGGTTTTTTTTCACCGAGTGAGAAGTTTTGTTTCTAGTCTATGCACCCCAACAATCATTTAACTCCATTCCCATTTCCACTTTCACTATTTTAACTTAATTCCACTCCACCACTCCCACTTGTCTTATTACTTATTTAACAATTAATTAATTGTTAACCCTTCATCTTCCTCTTCCTTTTCCTCTTCTACTTCTTCTTCAAAACATACATATACACACACACATATATACATATATTTGAAAACGAAAAAAATAAAGAAAGCAAAATGAACAAAAAAATTTAGGTCGTACCAACAAATATGTTGGTTCACTTTTTTATTGGTTCACCATTTCCAACAATCATATAAAAAATTTATTGGTGAAATTTTATGAAAAAAATATAAAAGATCAGAATAAAGGACACAAAAGGACTGCTAGAAATGGTGGATCATAGTAGTGGTTGAATGAAACAAAGTTAGAGAAAATAAAATAAAAGTAAAAAAAACACCCTCAGGTCCAAATATATGTCACTCTGTTCGTTCAACCGAGTTGCAGGCCTACGTACTCAGTGACGAGAAAGCGAGTAGGGCTTTATAAAATCGGTTAACAATTACTTGCTTGATGTTATGCGAGTATGTTAATAATACTCGCTTGATGTCCAACGAATGTTTATTAACATACTCGCTTATGTCGAAAGAGTACGTGTTAACTAATTTTTATAGTCTTACTCGTTTATTCGTCACCGAATGACGAATATGGAGGCCTGCAACTCGGTTGCAATGAATCAGGTGACCTGGAGTTCATTTTAAGTAAATGTGTTTAGTTTTTTTTTCATCGATTGAGAACTTTCATTTCCTTATTTCCTCTGTGTACTACCTTGGTTCCTCTCCCTTTTTCGTCCTGAAAGTTGCAGCCATTGATTTTCTGGTTTTTAAGAAATTTTTTTATAGGACAATATTTAGCTTGATACATATCTTAATATATTTAGAAACAATCCTTGTGAAAAGATAGCATGAGAGTTTTTCATGTTGGTAGTGGAGGCGAAGATGGAATGAGGTGGTGGTAGTGGCGATAGCGGAGGTAAGAAGGTGGTGGTGGTGGTAGTATGGTGGTGGAGGTGGAGGTGGGATGGTGGTTTAGTTGTTAATTATTGTGTTATAACTTAATCATTTGTTAATGGAGGAAATAGTGGGAGTGGAACCAAGGAAAAAAAAAAGCAATGTGATAGTGGAGTTAAGTAATTGATAAGGTGTAGTAACACCCCAAATTTATATTACTTTTATCAAAGAAAATTTATAGTGATCAATTGCATACGGGACTGATGTGACATATTATAAATTTAAAGATTTTTTATAGTCATTAATTAAGACGGTCACTATTTGCACCCTATTTTTTATTTAATTTTAGACCATTTCTTACTACCACTCCATTTAGGTACATATTTTCTTTCAACCACTCCAAAGACCACTTCCACCATTTCCACTATTACACAAAATAATCAAATAATTAAACACATTAATTAACTACTTAATGATTTAATAAATATTGAAAACCTAAAAAATAATTCACTTCCCTCCCACCCTTCCCTTACTTTACAACAATGTGGGTCTTCATCATCTTCTCTCCCTTCTATCACTCATTGCTTTAGATTGGTTGGTTTTGACTTAAAACTTTATATTTTGATGGTGTCAAAATCTAGAAGTAGATAATTAACCGATCAATAAGCGAATATCGGTGAATAAAAAATAAATGCGGCGCAATGATGAACACATGACTTTTTTTTTAAAGTAGGTTCCCCCGGTAGCGCTTATGCTATTCCAGTGGTACGTCATCCTTTTGTGTGTGCTTGTTTTGTATTAACTCAAAGGCGATCAATTTGGATAAAAATACAAGCTACCAACTTCTCTCTCTATAATTTTCTTAATTCTATTTATAAGTATAGAATTAGGATTACAAATATTTTAACAGAATAAATAATAAACTGTGTAAGAGAGAGAGTGTATAGGGGTTGTTGGTATTTTTTGGAGTATGAAAAGAGAGAGTATATGACTCTTCTATTTTTTGGGAGTATAAAGAGAAAGGGTATAAGACCCTTCTATTTCTTCTAAAATTGGCTTGTATTTATATTGCCAATGGCTTTATATCTCTTTAATGAGATGGATGAATCTTGGATGATAAGAATTGTGTGTTTTTCTTGTGTTTAGATTGTAGAAAGATTATAGAAAGATGATCTTGGATGAATGAATGAGGAGAAGTATTTATAGGTAAAATCTAGAATGGTAAAAAAGTAAATTTGATGAAGATGAGGGGCAAAAAGGTAATTTTACAAAGGTGAGTGGATGTAAGTGGAATTTGAGTAGAAGTTAATGGAGGTGAGTGGAATTTGAGTGGAATTGAGTGGGATTTTAGTGGGGGTAAAAATGAGATTTTACCGAGGGTAAAAATGGAATTTTACCGGGGGTAAAAATGGGATTTTATTGGAGGTAAAAAATGTTGAATTACCTTTGTAGGCCAATGGTAAAATTAATATTTAACCCCATCATATTTTAACCCTAAATTTTAAAATCCCTTATCCATTGACCCTCTTTGAACTCGCTAAAACGTCAACGGTTGGTTATGAAGTGAAACGCTACACGATGGCTAAGTTGAAATTGATTTTTTTTATTGAACTCTCAGTTAATGCATGTTAAGTGTTTCCATTACTCATTTTTTTTAACCCAACTTTCACTCAGTCCTTGTCAAGCGTTTTTTATGGAATTCATTCGCTGATAAAAGGATGAGTTGTGCCCAATCTTTTACTAATGGCTCAATGATAAGCAAATTACAAGCATGTGAACTCACTAGATGTTCAACGAGTATCATAAAATTGTTAACTTAAAAACTTCACCCCATTATCGCCTAATGTTTGGTGAATATAGTCTTCACTAACACTCAATAACTCATTAGATGTCCAACGAGTGGACGTGCACCCACAATTAATTTCACTTCCTTTGTTTTTGTGTGTGTATTCTGAGAGCTTTTTAATTGCAGCCACCTATTCCGTAGATTGTGGCTCAATACTTGGGTGGATGAGGGCCAAGTCACTTGCCCTCTTTGTAGATCTTTGCTCTTCCCCCTAAGAAATATCATCCCATTCAGGCCTTGTGTCGGAGATACGATGGATACAATTGGGGGATTATTTTTCGGTGAACAATAATAGGGCACGTTAAATTGGCCTGGCTTCACATTTTTCTAGTGATTGTTAAAGTATCATTATAAATTAATTATATGTAATTTATCTTGGTAAAATGTAATTGTTGGGTAATAACTGTTGGGTAAAAACTTGTTTATATGGGTGGTGAGCAAATATAAGTTTTTGTCTTATTTTTTTTAGTTGAAGTATTACCAAATAAAAGCTAGCGTGTAAATGCGCCCACCTTAACTTAATGCAGATTAAAATCTATTTTATATGGACCATGATTATTAAACTCCAAAGTGTTTAAAAGTATGAATATAAAAAATCATTGAAGTAGTCCTAAAGTATTACAAATTCATATAAAATGCTGATAGCTTTAGCATTTTATGTATCAACTGATTTATTTTTAGAAAAATGTTAAACATACAAAATAATCCAAAATATTAATCAATAAACATATTGTCATTTGATATCGTGCATTTAGGAAAGGGTGCTGGTAAAAGCACCATGGATTTCCAATTTAAACACCCTTTTTTTTATAAAAAAAAAAGGTAATTTATATAAGTAGGTCATGTATTTTGAAGACACCATAATCTCTCAAATTCAACTAAAATAAAACAACAGAAAGTCCTCTAGTTTTTTTATAGAATTTTGCTTCAATTCTAAAAAAATCCCATTCTACATTGTGCTTCGATTGGTTATGTCAAAAACTGTATGAACAAATCGGTGGACTTACAACACTTTATTGCATGGTTTTTAAAACATGGTTGGACTAGAGAGGAAAAGATGGCTCGAAGATATGTTCAAGAGAGGGTTTGATCCAATTCACAATACCCCACAATTAGTTTAACAAATTCTTACAAATTTATATATATTTGGAATAGCTATAGTTACTGCAGTTGTTTACTTCACTTCCATGTGCATACATGTGTTTAGTTGAAACTAACGTCACCATGGGAATGTGTGACGCCCTGCGAGCGAAAAGTACTCCATTGGGAGGATGAATTGTAGCTAAAAAGGGGTATCCTACATCAGAAGATGGGGTATCCTTGGAGACCCATATAAGTAAGATATGGTCGCTAATTAAGTACGAGACCTTTTGGGAGCTCACTGGCTTCGGATCCCATCAGAACTCCGAAGTTAAGCGAGTAGAGGGCCAGAGAAATTCTAGGATAAGTGACCCCCTAAGGGTAGATGTTCCGGGGCTGAGGCCTGGCTGAACGCTACCCAAAGCGGACAATATCATACTGAGGTAGGACCGGGTCTTTACAAATGGTATCAGAACAGACCCCACAGAGTACGATGTGTCGACGAGGATGTCGATTCCCTTGGAGGAAGGATGTGACGCCCTGCGAGCGAGGAGTACTTCCTTGGGAGGATCCTTGGAGACCCATATAAGTAAGATATGGTCGTTAATTAAGTACGAGACCTTTTGGGGGCTTACTGGCTTCGGATCCTATCAGAACTCCGAAGTTAAACGAGTAGAGAACTAGAGAAATTCCAGGATGGGTGACCCCCTAGGAAGCTGGTTGTGAGATCTTAGAAACAAAGCCGTGAGAGTAGATGTTCTGGGGCTGAGGCCTGACTGGATGCTACCCAAAGTGACCCCCTGGAAAGTTGGTTGTGAAATCTTAGAAACAAAGCCATGAGGGTAGATGTTCCGGGGCTGAGGCCTGGCTGGATGCTACCCAAAGCGGACAATATCGTATTGAGGTAGGATCGGGTCGTTACAGAATGAGTTGTCCAATATTGATTGACTTGATGGGGTGTGTGTGTGTTTTTTTTTTTTTCAGAATTAAAAAATGATTCATGGACATGGATTGTGAAATTGTGTTATTCTGCAATCTAATGGTTTGTTTCTCTAAGTTTGTGATATAGCAAATGGCATCTTATTTGTTAGCTTGACATTTAATTGCTTGAATTCTATTAATGAGCTATCTAATGGTTGTTTGTAGTTAAGTTTTTCGTTATATGGAATTATTTGTAGGTTTTCTTTCTAAGCGTCGCTCTATTTGATTTTGTTACATGTTATTCAATTCAGATTCAATTTTTTCGCATTTGATTTTGAAAATTTTATTATTAAATAGGATTTGTTTGAAAACCGGTCTATTTCGATTAGAATGGATTGGACAGACATTTTGATTTGGATTAAATATTAAATTTCAAAATCAACATCAAATCATGTTAGAATCGCACACCGAATTGGAATCGACTAACACCCCTAATACTTTTATATTTAGTTACTAGTGATTTTAAATTATAAATATATTTTGCTATTGACAGTGCATTAAAATAAACATTAATATTTTAAATCACAAAAGTTAAGAAGTGTGAAAAAAAATGTTAGTTTGAGTTATATTGAAAATAATTGTGAGATAAAAATCAAGTATAAATTTATTAATTCTAGTGACATTTTTGCGTTCAACTATAATTTAAAAAATAGATTAATTTTTAGTAACATAATTTTAGTGACAAAATATTTGTCGCAAATATAATGTTTTGTTTTAGGCGTGTGTTTATTATTCGGTGCTTAAATTGTACGCGTGCTCTTACTGTTTTAGCCTGACAAACATCTGCCAGTCAAATAATAAATTTGAAATCAGTCAAATAATTAATTTAAATCAATTTAATAGCCATGTTAAAATACAAAAAAATAAATAAATAATAATTAACAAATTGAAAGTAGAAACTTCAAACAAGCATGAAAGTTGAAATAGTGTCATCGTCAATCTACATTTCGAAAACATACTACACAACACATATCTTGGATCCTCCGGCAAACGAGGTTATTTTACTGGTCAACTCAGATCTTCCCTTCTCATTCAAATTTGTTTGCAGGGTCATCTTCTCCAAAACTAGTGCATTCTTTAGGACGTACTTTACCACTACCAGCTCTCCGATGCATCCGCGAGATTTGCGAATCACAACTGTCTTGAGACGTACCGACAAACATTTAGGAACATACGGCTCTGGCTCAGTCCATTTGGATAGGTCAGTCCACATTGAGTCACATACGTTGCCATATCTAAGGTCACAGTCAAACATCCCCTGTGAAAAACAGAGGCAAAAGTCTTAATTATTAAACTACCAATTACCAAAATTAAGAGCATCCACATTCAGTAACACAACCAGGATTTTAAGTTGGTGGTGGCTTGACTAGATATGACTGAGCCGGAGCAGTAGCTTTCTAATTTTATTAAAGACTCAATTTATATTTTTCGAAGTAATGACAACAAATGCAAACTCAATACCGATAATACGTTAGAATAATATTTTCAAATAATTGTACCCATTTAATTATCTCGAAATATCCAAAGATTTGCAACAAAATCAACTGGGACATGAACAATCTCGACACTTAAACTAACTCGATACCTCAATGGCTCAGTCGCAGATTCAATTCAAAACCAAGGCAGCATCAGTATCTAAATCAATCCCTCAAAAGTTTACACAAAGGTTACTGTAAAAAAATTAAAATCACTATACCTACAATAAAACAAAAATCCAAAAATCACTAGCCCTAAGCTGCCTACGTCCCTGTCCACAGTCTGTGTGTATGGTGAATAATATAAGCACACAAATAAGAGATGACCAGATAATGGTTGCACTGAAATGGAAGAGATGTCTGCATTTCTCCTTTTTGTACAAGAAAAGATGTGTTTGTATAAATGGTTCAAAACGAACAAGTACTATCCATATACAGATTTAGACTGTTGTGGATGCTCCAAGATTTGAAAAATATAATAACAGAACAAACCTTTGTACATATGAGATGTTCTAGGTTATCACTTTTCTCAAGCAAGATAAGCAATGTGTTCCAAAACTCACAATTGACGGTAACATCAAGCCGTGTTAAGTTACAAAACACTGCAGGAAGATATCGAGGCTTGATATTCTGTAAAAATATATATATATGTAAGTCACGGTGACAACAATTTAGCTCTCAATTTCATCTCAAATTACGAGTCACACTTGAGAGTCAAAACATGTTAAGTACCGATAATTAGAGCTTCTCCAATAGTATAATCAAAATAAAAATAATAATCAATTTTAGCAATACTGTGTATTTTGCCCTAGCTTTTGATCGATATGAAGAAGCAGTAGCACCATTTTAACATGAGAGAAGCTTTCTGCGAAGAGGGGCGTAGAATTTTAATCATACAGAGAACAGGAAGGGATAATATCTGCAAATTAATTTATTTTATAAAATAACCCAATATTTTTAATATTACAAATTGACCCCCTTTTTATTTATTTTTTAACCCACCGTATCTGAGACGCATCCATGCCGTATCCAACTTTCCTTTAATTACAAGTAAGCCCGATACGTTGTGTGACGTATTCGAGCCGTATCATACCTGTCCCCGTATCCCAGCCGTATCCATTCAGTTGAAGCATCGGCTTTCTGGGATAAAGATAATCATCTCATATTTGGATAATCTTTCGCCACATAATTTTGAATATTCTATTAGATATGGTATAATATTTCATTTTGGGGATTTTATAAGCACTATTCAATAGAGTTGGACAAACTGATGTATGCGGATATGAACATCAATTTAGTTGTTAAACATCGCTATGAAAGGTTGAATATTAATTTATCAAAATTTGAGATGCAACTCTTAATTTGAGGAGAGAGATAAGAGTAAGAAAAGACCAACAACATACCTCATATACCATCCACGATAAAGATAGATATTTCATAGATGATAGTCCTCTAAGAAGTTTAAATACGAAGTCACCTTTGTAGGAATCTAGCTGAAGACTTGTGAGAGCAGGAGCAGAAATGTCAGCTTCATTAGCATCCTTCAATTCACTATCTGTTTTTCCTATGACTAGATGCTTAAGAATTGGGCAGCTAGATATAAGCTTGCTAACACTATCACCATAGTTTTTGCACTTGAGACGATTGAGATGTAGTATCTCAAGATTAGGAAAACAAACTGAGCCCGCTGGAGGAATGTATGAAAAATATACATACAAAAGATGAAGGACCTTTAAATTTGGGACACAGACAGAATGATAATTATTAATGTTGAACACCATGTCTCCCTCGAGCTTCAAATACTCGAGTGTCTTGCAAGTGAAAAGACTGTGAGGCAACTTCATGGGGCTTCTTCGCAAGAGAAGAAAGAGATCCACCTCCCTGACTACACTAGTAGGTTCCTCTAGAGCAGCACAAATCCATCTGTTAATATTGGACTCAGTTGCTGGCGAATAACTAGACTTGAGATGGAAATTGTGTATGCAAGAAGGTGGATTGAGGAGAAATAAAACACTATTAATAAAATTAACAAACCCCACTCTCTTAGGGGTAAGCGAATGACACGGCGCATCATCAATATCTAAAGTGTCAATGGAAGTCCAAAGGAACCTCCATCTTTTGGATAAAACGCTTGTTGTTACTGCATCAGTTATTGGAAGCAAGGAGAGAATCTGGGAAAGTAATGCGTCTGTGAGGGCACTGATCCTACTATCATCAACATTACCATTTGAAATTATGCTCTCTGTCTTTGTCTTTTTGGGTTCCGCCATCCTTCAATCACCAAGGGTGAGTTTGAGTTTAGGCTAGTTAATTGATTTATACTATATCTATTTCACCCAAAATTCCAATTCTAGGCTATTAATAGTACGTTCTAGTTTTGTTTGAACATATACTCTTTAGTAACCACACTAGTACACCGCTGAATGGGGGATGGGCTGTAAGTTGCAATCCTGCAATTACAAAAGCAAGTCAACATGATTATGTACGAAGAAAAGCATTGCAGAAAACTAGAAATTAAACAAAACAGTATGATACATAACACACACAAAGAATCACAGTTGTTAGAATCGTACAATAAGATAAAAAGAGAAATAAGATACAAAGTACTTAATTACTTGAATTGAAATAAGATGTGAATCGCATTGAATCGTGTAGCCCATGTTTTGCGATTATTTGTTAAAGGTTGGATTTTGGTCAATTTTTGACAGGCCCAAATAGGCCCTTTTGACCTTTTTTACCTTAAAAAACATATTTAATTAACCAGGCCAAAAGCCTACAGGTCATGTTCATACGACTTTGGAGCTACAAACCACTACTGCATGTACTTTGAAAGAGAACGCTGGTGCACTGCGTTCTTCCTATAACGACTGTTTGCAATTATGTTTCTTCAGGATTCTGATTATATTCTTGGGTATCGAGGTTACAAAAGGAAGGCAGATATTTCCCCTGCTTTATGCTTGAGATTTCCATTTATCTATTCTCACTAATCTATGTATACATGAAGGTTAGTTTCAACTTGTTTTCCCTTGGAGGTCTCATACATTCTGGAGTCTTGACAATCTTGACTCTTTAGTTAACATGCTTACTTTACACTCTCGTATAACACTACTTTTGGACTCACACTCATTGCCTAGAAAGCCAATATCTTGCCCTTAGATAATGTAATCATGTCTTAACAATGGTTTTAATTTGCTATTTGCTCTAAAACTTAATCGACTCATCGAGTTCTATAAACAGTTAGTTGTTATTTCAATATTTCTCCTATGCTTTGCAATGAATCGCATGATATGCGATTCAGAGTTTCTGATTATCGATAAGTATTAAAATATGCGACCAAACCGCAGCTATAAACCACATAATTAGTGCTAAATCTAAAGTAGAATCATATAAATGAACTTAAAAGCATATAAACATATACTAATGAAAAGCCAAATCAAGTGGTCAATAGAATCAATAAGGCTCAAGCTATCATCCTCTAGTCATCCAAGGCTTCACCATCACCAATATCTATTTTCACAAATTGGAAGAGTGGTTAATCTAGTGAATGCTAACTCCATTGTCATTTTGATCTAATTATTTATAATTAGGGTGCGTTTGTTTACTTACATGAATCTGAACGACTGAGTCTGAATTACTAAATCTGGATCTGAAGTCTAAGGACTGCTTATAAAAAAAAATATATGGTTTCTGACTATGGATGCTCATTAAAAAAAACGCTACTGTTAACCCTTAAAGAGACCCAATTGGTCAGATCTGAATTTGTTAGCAACCAAACAAATAAGAAGTCTGAATTTTTAACCCAAACAAACACCCGTTAGTACTTTCGAGAATTTTAAATTCCAAGGAGCGTCCGTTAAAAATACATAGAAAATAATTTCCTGGAAAAGAAAAATAGAAAAATAGGGTTGAGGTGGCACATAGAATTATGAGAAAAAATTAGTTACATGAGATATTATGCAAATCGAACACCACTAAAAATGGAAAATATGGAAATTTCACCATTATCGTGGAAAAAACTCCCACGCACCCATTCGATAACGAGAACAAAAAAGTAAACTTTCAGATCTACAACGAAAGATAAACCTACCATGATCTCTACAATACATGATATAATACACGAAAAGCCCACAGGATATTTTCTTACTAAGAGGTTAATAATACCAATTACGAACGAGAATTAGAATGGAATTGTACCTGTGCGGATAGTGAGAGAGAGCCACGCGAGAGAGACGTACGTACCTTTTGTCGAGAGACAGATAGATGGCGGTGATATATTTTAATGATTAACAATTTCTGTGAGGGGGATTCATTATATATATATACACGTCCCTACGCTGCTATTATTATTATTATTATTATTATTATTATTATTTTGAACTCGTATAGAATTCGCATAGGAATAATTTTATTTAATCTTGAGCCCATTTAAATAGGGTATAAATATAATAATAAATAAAATTAATAAAAAAGTTTAATATGACTCATAATATATAATTTATACAATAAAATCCTTAATACATATTCTATCTATATGATAGCACATTACGTGTAATTTCTTTCAACACTCTCCCTTGTGCTGAGTCGGAGATAGAATGGTACATGCCTTGTTACCTCATTAAAACCTTGTCAAGTAAAAATCTTGTGGAAAAAATAACCTTGATCGAAGGAAAAAGAGTACAACATTATTCGTTAAGTCTATATTTCTATTTGATCATTACTTCGATCAATAGAGTTTTCACGCATCGTTACCTCGTTAAAAATCTTACCAAGTAACAAAATCCGATGGAAAAAACAAACCTTGGTCTAAGGAAAATAGTATAACGTAATGTCATATTAATGATAGACCCCCCCTCAAGTCTACACATCATCCTGATGTTTGCATTAATCAAGGAATTTGAAAAACTTATGCATGAAACGTTGCCTCGTTAAAAACCTTACCAAGTAACAAAATCCAGTGGAAAAAATAACCCTGATCGAAGGAAAATAGTACAATGTATGTTAGACTTCTTCTTAAGTCTACATTCCCCCTGATCCTTACATCGATCAAAGAAGTTTGAAAAGCCTACGCATTCCTATACTTTTCACACGTTTTTCAAATATAGCCTTAGGCAAAGATTTAGTAAACAAATCTGCCACATTCTCCTCAGATCTTACTTGATTCACTTGAATTTTGAGGAGAGCCTGTTGTTGCTGATTATAGAAGAACTTTGGAGATATATGTTTTGTATTATCACCCTTGATATAACCTAGCTTCATCTGTTCGATGCAAGCTGCATTGTCTTCATAGATGCAAGTAGGTTCTTCAGTGGTAGAACTCAAACCACTAGTTCCTCGAATATGTGTAATGATTGCCCTTAACCATATACACTCACGAACCGCTTCAAGTAGAGCGATAATCTCAGAATGGTTCGAGGAGGTAACCACAAGAGTTTGCTTCGTTGATTTCCAAGATATTGTTGTATTCCCAATAGTGAATGCATAACCAGTTTGAGAACGACCTTTATGTCGGTCAGAGAGGTACCCTGCATCAGCAAAACTCACCAAAATATCATTTGGGGTTTTAATATAGGGGCTAGCCTTTTCGACATCAACATTTGCTTTGTAAATTGTCGTATCATCTGCAATTCCTTTTGCCTCCCTGTAGGGAAAGAACAGTCCCAAGTCAATGGTTCTTTTTAGATATCGAAAAATATTCTTGATACCGTTCCAATGACACTGCTTTGGTGCGGAGCTAAATCTAGCTAACAAGTTCACTAAGAATGCTATGTCTGGTCGAGTGCATTGAGCCAAGTACAATAATGCGCCTATTGCACTTAAATAAGGAATTTCAGCTCCCAACACCTCTTCGTCGTCTTCCTTTGGACGGAATGGATCTTTTCTTGGATCCAAACCTCGACCGATCATGGGAGTGCTAGCAGGATGCGTTTTGTTCATATTGAATCGCCTGAGCATCTTTTGGACATACGCAGACTGGTGGATTAATATTCCACAAGCTCGATGTTCTAGTTCAAGACCTAAACAAAATCGAGTTTTCCCAAGATCCTTCATCTCAAATTCGGATTTCAGGTAACTAGTGGTTTCTCTTATTTCATCAAGAGTGCCTATTATGTTCATGTCAGCAACATATACAGCCACAATTGCGAATCCGGAACTTGTTTTCTTTATGAATACGCAGGGGCATAATTCGTCGTTCTTATATCCCTTTCCAGTCAAGTAGTCACTTAGACGGGTATACTACATTCGTTCATATTGTTTTAATCCGTAAAGTGAGCGTTTCAACCTAATTGCAAACGCACTCCGTGGTTTAGAGTCACTTGATTTGGGTAATGTAAGGCCATCAGGCACTTTCATATATATCTCTGAATCAAGATCCCCATAGAGATATACAGTAACCACATCCATGAGCTGCATTTTCAGTCATTCGAAAACTACCAAGCTAACTAAGTAGCGGAATGTTATAACATCCATTTTGGGAGAGTATGTCTCCTCGTAGTCAATTCCAGGACGTTGTGAAAAACTTTGCGCCACAAGGCGAGCCTTGTACCTTAGAACTTCATTCTTCTCATTACGCTTTCTGACAAATACCCATTTATGTCCTACAGGCTTTACATTTGGTGGGGTTAGCACTACCGGACAAAATACCTGTCTTTTTGTCAGAGAATCTAGTTCTGCCTGGATTGCTTCTTTCCATTTAGGCCAATCTGCTCTTTGTTGACATTCTGCAACAAAGCGAGGTTCAACATCATCGTGCTCTATGATTTTTTGAGCAACAGTGTATGCAAATATATCATCAATATATATGAAAGATCTTTCTATCAACTCGTATGCCTTCTCATAATCCATTGAGATTTCTTTGTTCTCTGAAATCATTTCAAACACTGGAGCGTCCTCCAGTACTGATTCATGGACATAACTATAATCAGAGATAATCTCATGAGAAGGGTTCTTTTCATTGATGATTAATGGATTGATTTGTGCCTTACTCTCCCTTTTCTTCCTTGGGTGAGTATCAGTCGAACCGAGTGGCCTCCCCCTCTTCCTTTGGGGAACCACGGCCTTAATCACACCTCCACTAAGTATGGTTGCAGTATCTCTATCTGCGACACCGTGCCCCTTGTCGGGAACTTCTAACCTTGCAGGCACATTTGCAGCTAGTATATGTGATCTCGTCACTTTTACGATATCAATAAACGCATCAGGCATCGAATTTGCTACGTTCTGAAGATCGATTATTCTTTTCACTTCACTTTCACATTGTGAAGTGCGGGGATCAAAATGAGACATGGTGGGAACAAACCATGACAATTCATGTCGTTTCCTTGAACAATATTTTTTCTTATCTCCCCTTAACGACGGGAAGACTGTCTCATCGAAGTGACAATCCACAAATCTAGCGGTAAAGAGATCGCCTGTTAAAGGTTCTAAATAACGGATAATTGTTGGGGATTCATATCCAACATAAATGCCTAGTCGTCTTTGGGGACCCATTTTACTGCGTTGTGGGGGCGCAATTGACACATATACTGCTGAACCAAATATGCGTAAGTGTGAAATGTCAGGCTCATATCCAGTGACCAACTGGTACGCAGAAAATGGTTAGTTAGCAGTGGGTATGAGACGAATAAGTAAAGCTGCGTGTAATATTGCATAGCCCCAGGCAAATATAGGCAAGTTGGTGCGCATAACCAGTGCCCTGGCCATCATCTGTAATCTTTTGATGGTGGCTTCTGCGAGACCATTTTGTGTATGCACATGGGGAACAGGATGCTCTACATCGATCCTAATAGACATGCAATAATCATCAAATGCTTTTGATGTAAACTCTCCAGCATTATCAAGCCTTATAGACTTAATAGGATGATCAGGGTGGTGAGCCCTTAAACGTATAATCTGTGCTAGGAGTTTTGCAAATGTAGCATTTTTTGTGGACAATAATGCAACGTGTCGATGCATCCACCAGAACCATAAAGTACTTGAATGGTCCGCATTCTGGATGGATAGGTCCACATATATCTCCTTGTATCCTTTGTAAGAATGGAATAATTTCTTTTGTATCTTTAGCATATGAAGGTTTCGATCCTATTTTTGCTAAAGAACAGGCTTTGTAAAATGATTGATGTGCTTTTGACGTAGTCAAAGAGGCATAATGGGAGGGTCGTAATGTTTCTGGTACTTTAGAAGGTAAGTTCTGTTTTTGAACAGTATTAGAATTGACACCTTGCATCGTGACGATTTTTTTCCCATTTTATTTTTTACTCGAAAGAAAGGATGTCCGTATGAGTTCTTTAAAATACGGATCATCATGTCACGACCAGGATGTCCTAGGCGATCGTGCCAAAGCCTGTATGAGTCAGTGTCCCACATTTCATTATTGGTGACAGCGTACGATTCAATAATCCGAATAATAGTGAGGTATAGTCCACTAGATCGGCTCATTAATTTCTCTAAGATGCGTTTTCTTCCACATTCATTAGATGTAATATAAATGTATTCTATTCCATCCTCACAATGAGTTTTTATATGAAAACCGTTGTCACGAATATCTTTGAAGCTCAGTAAGGTTTGGGTTGCTCTTGGTACATACAGAGCGTCTGTGACTTTAAATAATGTGCCGTTAGGCAACAAAAATTTGGCATTACCTCGCCCTTTTATTACTTGCGATGATCCGATCATTGTAGTCACAGAGGAATTATGGGCTATTAATTCAACAAATAATTGCCTATTCCTTAAAATAGTGTGGGTGCTTCCACTATCAACTAAACATTCAAGTTCTCCTCGAGTCATTCCTACAATAATGAAATCAAGTATAAAATCCGAACCATGGATAAAAAATTGAACATATATATCAAATACATCAGAATAAAGTTCGAAATTTAATTAATAAAACCAACGATAATCAATCCAATATCTTGTTCAGAAATCTAATCCATCCAATCAATCAATCATAAACTTTAAGACAAAATTATTGTCTAATTAAGAATTAGGCCATATGCCTTATTTTAAAAAAAATAAAGTGAATAAAGCAGATCAGTCAAAATCGAGTGCATCCATTGACTGAGCAAATTTTTTCTTGCCACTAAAGTCTGCGATAGTGAAGTTAACATTAACGCCATTATCTTCTTCATTCATAAAATGAGATTCTTGTTCTTTAGATTCTCGATATTTCTTGTAACTCGCTGCTACTTTAGCGCTTGCATGACAGTTCTTGTACCGGTGCCCAGCAACTCCACACCTGTAACATGGCTCATTGCCAACTCTTTCCTTTTTGACCGGAGGGTTCTTAGGTGTATTTTTCACCTTATTTCCCTGACCGCTAGTGCCAATAATATCATTTATTCTCTATACTTTGGAAGAGCCTCCACAACCCGCACCACGACTCCCACGTCCTTTTCCACGTTGTGCCTTGTTGCCACGTGGGTAGGGATCAACACGTCCAACCCCCCTTGCATTGGGGTTCTTTCCACTATTCATCTTACCGTATTTAGCCTCAAGAATTTTTTTTGTCCCAACGGGCCTGACATTGTTGTTCAAAAGAATCTCATTATGCCTTTCAGTCACTTGCAGTAGATTGATCAACTTATTGAATGTTGTGATTCTTTTGTTATCATACTCAAACTTATACTGGTTCGCTAGTATAAGTGCTGAAGTAGGAAAAGTGGAAAGGGTCTTCTGAATAATATCATCTTCTGTGAGGTCCTTTCCATCGAAGTTAAGACGTGCCTTTAGTCGCAGCATGTCTTTGTTGAAGTCGTTAACCCTTTTATAGTCAAGCAAGCGGATTTCATTCCACTTAACGGTCAATTCTGGGAGCAAAGTGTCATGAATGTTCCCAAAACGTCCCTTAAGGGCATCCCATAGTTCTTTAGGTGTCTTCAACTGAAGGTACTCGCAACGTAGGTTGGGGTCAATATGTTTACTTAGAAACATTAATGCATTTGCTTTCACCTTATCAGACGGTCCATTTTCTGTGGGGTCTTTGGGGTCAGTAAGTGTAGCCGAGTATTCTTTAGCCACAAAAGCGGTTCTACATCAGAAACCTACCGATGGTACTCAAGTCCTTCTGAGTCCAAAATGTCAAATTCGGGTCAAGTTGGGTCGGCCATCTGTTAATGCTGAAAAATAAGAAAGAGCTCTAGAGTTTTCAAACTCCTCGGATCTTGAAGGTTGGGCGGCGAGATAGAAGCTAGTGATAATGGTGGCCGGCGGCTAGAGTTTTTCTAGGGTTAAGGTTATTAGCTCTGAGCGTGCTGATAACGTGTTGTAGGAATAATTCTATTCAACCATTCATTAGATGAGCCCTTTAAATAGGGTACAAATACAATAGTAAATAGGATTAACAAGAAAGCCCAATATGGCCCATAATGTATAATTTACACAATAAAATCCCTAATACATATTATATCTATACAATAGCATACTACGTGTAATTTACTTCAACAATTATTATTATTATTATTATTATTATTATTATTATTATTATTATTATTATTATTTTGAACTCGTATAGAAATTGTCATTTCGAACAGCATACCCACAATCTCCTACTAAACCCGGCTTGTAACAGTGATTTCTTAGGACGTTAATACATACGCAAAATAAATACAATATGAATACCCAATTGGCATTTGGCAATAACCCGAGACCTATATTGTCACTTTGTGGTTTGTACAAACTATCAACTCGGGGGAATAATTTTTTTTTATATTGAATTGAACTGAATTGAATTGTGTTAGGAAATAATGGAAAAACTTCTTAAGACATATATAAGGTGAAATACAAGATAAATATGGAAATAAATAAATCCCAATATAATACGGAGATTTAATCCAAATCAACTTCTATATACAAGGGAATTAATATTCCGCTAATAAGGAAATAAATCTTGCGTTTGCATATTGGTATGACACACAAAGCCACAAAGGTAATATCAATACGCGTAGTTGCTTAAATCTCCTGCCTATGTGCGTATTGGTAGAACCCAATACGGGCCAATACAGGTACACAACTCATTCTTCAACACTCCCCCCTTGCCAAGACTCCAACTTGCAAATTATTCTATGGAAAACTTGGATTCATCCATCTTTAAGTTCAACATTCTCCTTAAGTTGGAGCATTAAACAAACATCACGAAGACTACAATACGACCAAAACCAATTGGCTACTTAATTCAAAGCATCTAATCCAAAACCAAATGAACATTGGATTTACGATGACGATATTCAAAATACTTGTTTCCAAATAAACACTGCGATTGTTTCCAATAAACACTACGAATTCTTTGAAAGAAGAATTTACGATTATGAAATTTGGAATATGAATGCGATTTCTTCAAAAGAAGACATATTAGAGTACGAATTCTTCATCTGAAGAAAGATACAAGTACAGGTTCAAATACTGGTTTTGAAACGACTATGAATACAGGTTCATCGACAAAGCGAGATACGTTTTCTTTTTTCTTTTTAAATAGAGCAATTCAAATTCATACGAGTGTCGAGAGAAAAAAACCCAAAGCAATACAATTTTTTCCCAAAGGAATACGATTTTTTGTTTTTCCTGAAGGAATACATTTTTTTTGAGGGAAGAAACATTTTTTTCAAAAAAAAAAGGAGAAACAACAGGAAGAAGCGATACAGTTTTTTTTGAGTTTGCCAATCAAGTTCACGTGCAGTTTCAATTGCAAATACGGTTTCAAATGCGGCTTCAAATGCAGCTTTGAGATTTTGGGGGTTTGCAGTGGGAGGAAAAGACTGCGGTGGGAATATGATTTCTAACATGAGGTACAAATAAGGATGAAACAGTGCGCATTTACATACACACATCATTCTAAAAGTCGGAAGCAACCATGAGCATGAGAGATTACATAAGAGGCCACACCCATGTCCTTCCACGCAACCACAAACAGAAGTCAACTCACAGATTACTCATTTAGCCATCCGGATGATTTATGAGGTGGATAGGGCCTGTAAGGCCGAGGAGCAAAGGCCAATGGATCGGGTCGAAGTCCACCAGGCCTAGGAGCAAGAGAATCATATGGTCCACTTCTACTCAGAGAAGAAGGCTGATTGATGCAGATCAGAGCCTAAACTACTGCCGCTCATCCTTGTGTGATTTAATTCGTCTAGCCGAGGTGCATATCTCTGCATTGTGGATGTGCTTGTCCTATTATTATAAGAGAAATCTTCTGTGGAATCAAGATGACGCCCGTAAGGAGCCGAGACTCCAGAATCAAGCCCCCCTAACTAGCTGCTTCTCTGACCAATAGGATCAGGTTCTTGCCGCTCATAATGCCGGGGCCTGAGGTGCAACATTTGACCGTGCGAAGATCGAACTTGGATAAGGATCCTCATTGTTCACGTTGTACCTCCGCGCCACATCATCATCCCGGCTTCCACCTAGATAAGGCTCCTCGCTTTTCAAATTGTACCTCCATGCCAATCCATCATCACGAGTCCCGGTGTATCCGGGACTGTACTGTGAACTAGGTCCAGAGACACCCCGTTCAACATTCCCATAAGTCATAACCTTCAATTATATGAGGAAAAAAATAAGACAATGTGGCAGTGAAAAGAAATTAGGAACCTTCTCTTGGAATCAGCGTCTAGAGGTTGTGAACTGTTCAATTCCTTTGGAACAGGCTTAACAGTCTGGATTTGCTCAAGTTCACTAACAGTTGTGTCATCTTTCCTAGATTTGACTGGTTCAGAACCATTATTCATATACACATACAACAATTCGCCCAAGAAGGGCTTGCCTTCATCCATTGAAGTCTTGTTGGCACTTGTCAATGAAGTTTTGTCCAGAGGCCTTCGAGAAGCATTCATTAGTTTCTGTTTCTTTGAGGCTTCCGGACCAGGTAATAATTGCTCTCTTTTTTTAGAAGAATCAGCCTGTTATATAGCTAAGGAAGCCTTGTCCACACCTTTCTGTAATTTGACAATTCTCTTCCTGGAGGTGTCCTTTGAGACCAGGCTTCTCTCCTTCAGTATAACTTGCTCTCTGCTAGATAGCAACTCTGATGCAGGCCTTTTCTTCTTCTATTCAATATTCGGGAACTTTATATGGTTTCATATAGGTTTAATCATCAATTTCGTGTTTTCTGACATGAAGAAAATAACTCAGTTTACAATCTGCAAGCTACAACAAACTATTAAGAAATATATGCTAGTTTGAGGGGGTTCAAAGCATAGCTGAGGGACAAGCTACAGTAGGATTGACAGCACTTACAAGCAATATATCAGTATACGCCTATACGGTCAGGGATAAGACCTTCCCAAGCCCTTTGTATAATGCCCTCGTCCTCCAAATCTTCAAAAGCTATTTTCCTGGTAAAATTTGCCAAAAGCATCAATTATTACACGCTAACTACTAATGTTAGCACGTACTATCAAAAAATAATGGTAATAAACAAAAAAACTGCAGGCGCATAATTTAAGGAGTACCTGGGCAGGCATTTACTGCGATAGGACTTCGGGCAATGTCTGCATGCAGCAAACTGCAATTCATGTTCCCTCTTGTTTTCACCCATTTACAGACACATCATTTATGGATGGGACAGGTAAAAGAATCCCCAGCAGCAATTTTCTTCTCAAGCTCTTCTGCCACAGCTTCATCACGGTGGAGCAGCTTTGTTACAGTGTGGATGGTAAAAATGACCACAGGTAGCGGAAACACAATAATAGTCCTACAAAACATTTAAGAACAAAAGGTTGGTAATATGCCCCAGTTGCATAGACAAATAATAAAAGCGGATTCCAGTAGAACAGATTGCACCCAAGAGACGCTTTCCCCAACAAAGAAACCTTTAGCAAACCATATAATCTCGTGTTTTGAGGAAAAATTTAACCAATAAGTTATATTTGGGGAGAAGTTATCCAATGGTCAACTCCACTTTCCCCGTGTTTGAGAAAAATGCTCTGCAATCCCTTTTTCCTCAAAATAAAGTCATTTCATTTTTTTTTTAAAATGTATCTTTGGAAGAACTTTTAGAGACCCATATGGCCATATCCGTTTTCTCAAATTTGGGAAAATTTATGTGAATTCCTCAAATAGGAGGAGAGGAGAGGGGAGGGTTGGAGTGACTTTTTTAAAAGTATATCCTCAAGATTAGGTTTACGGACAAGTATGGGAAAGGATTGGAGTTCCCCTTACTCACGTTTTTTACAACAGGATTCCACAAGGATGAACAAAGGCATGCTCAGATAAGTCAGATACACATAATCCAACCACTGGATAACAGTTTTTTCAATGTTTCTATATAGCACATACAATACCAAATCAATCAGGTAAAGTAAGCACTAAATTGATTTGATCAACAACTCCTATAACAACAAATTCTCATTTTGAGATCACGAGGAAGCACTTTTGAATTTTATATTGAATCTACATTCACTTATATATCATACATATTACATAAGGAATACATAATGGTTATTTTCTTTAATTATTGGATCAGTGGTCACTAAATAGAGTAGTAAGTAATAAACGAGGTTCAACAAAATCCAGAAAAAAACCTCAAACAAAGAATGGTGTTGAGAGCTATAACCGGAATTTTCTAGACAACAGAGATGCAGGAAAATGAGTTACAAAAATGTATAACCAAGGACAAATAAATAGTTAAATACAAGAATAACTTAAGAAAACTATGAAGACATCCCCTTTAAACCAATGAAAGTGCAAATGGCAGGAAAACCGATTAATAGAGCATTCTCCAAAACAACTTCTTGTACAGTAGTAGTAGTAGTAGTAGTAGTAGTAGTAGTCCACGCTCTACAAAAATCATTATCAAATACGAAAATAACTTTGGAAGGATTAATTCAGACTTGGCCCCAAAATATTCTTTATAGTTTGATTCCTTACAACTCAAAATAGAAGACAAGGTGATCAATGTTAAATTGCATACCCTTACTTAGGTGGCATGTAAATTTCTCAAAGGCAAATCACCATTAACTGAAAGTTCGAATATAATGCATACCTCGGCACCAGTAGATTTATTAGAAGACCCTAATTTTCCACAAACGAAGCATTGGTGTTGGTTACTTGGTTATACAGACAATTCTTACATAAGAAATGCTGAATTGCCTGAAAAGTAGATTGAGAAATCTCAAGAAATGCTATTATTATATATATGTTAGGAACCATCTCTCCCAAAAACTTAAGCTGTTAGATAGTGGGCCATCACGTGCGACCGCCACTCGCACGAGGAGAGACAAACCAAACCAAAGGTGCACTTCGTGCACAAACACAAAGGGGGAAACAAATGCAACTGGGAGGATTCGAACTCGAGACCTTGCAGAACCTGAACTCTAATACCATGTTAGGAATCATCTCTCCCAAAAGCTTAAGCTGTTAGGTAGTGGGCTAGCAATATATATCATGTTTTTCAACAATATATATAACTGCCAGGAGGAAAATGTGCAAAATTAATTTGGATGACTAGCATACGTCAACTTGTTCATCAGAAAGCCCAAGAGACTCACACATGGAATCGGAACCCGCATTGACAATTGCATAAAATGACCTCAAACGCCTTCCTTCACAACTGTATAAGATAGCAACAAAAACCACTGAATTTTCAAATGCTAAAGGAAAATTGCTCACAACTCACCCACATAAACAGTCAACAAAACTACCAACTACAAAGTCGTCTTCACAGGCTAGGTTCATATTAGATTTCGGACTTGGGTGGCTCGCTCACAGCCAAAAAATTTGTACAAGCCAATTTTCTAGTTTTGTAGCTGGCAGCCTGCTTGTGTATTTATTTAGAGTTGTTTTTTCTTTAGCCATATCATTTAGTTTACTACTTAAACCTAAACCAAATCAATCTAATCGGTTGCAAAAATTTTGTAACCAACCAAACAACAGATTGGATTGCTAAATATAAAATTTAAAAGTTACATAGACAGAGAAGGAAAACAAACCATCAATTAGCCAAAACATGATACATTTATTTTCAACACTAATGCGCACAAACTGTAAGATTATGAGAGGTTGTGAGAAAAATTGTTGTTAATTATTGAGAAAAGGAGTACATCAATATATACAAGAGAGAGACCCTAAAAATAAGGATATTTCCTTCTAATAAGGATTTCCTAATTATCTCTTAAATTTACACAACTCTTAAATTGACACATTCTATAAATAACATATATACAAATCTCAACCCCCCCCCTCCTCAAGTTGGAGCGTACAAGTTGTATGTTCCAAGCTTGTTACAAATATATTTGACTTGAGGTCCACTGAGAGACTTAGTAAAGATATCAGCTAGTTGATCATTCGATTTCACGTAGCTAGTAGCGATCTCCCCTAAAAGAATTTTCTCACTAATAAAGTGACAATCAATCTCGATATATTTGGTCCTTTTGTGAAAGACCATATTAGACGCAATGTGGAGAGCTGCAACACCCCGTGTCCAATTTTCCACGTTAATTCTTCTCTTAAGCCCCGTTAAGGCTTAATCTCCGTTGAGAGGTGAACTTTTGGTTCCGGACCCTTCTTAGTTGATCCAACACTTCTAACATGTCATATAAAGTATATCCAAAATGCCCGTTCATGACAAAAACCGCAACTACGCACGATCACTGTAATCAGCTACTGTTCACAGTTTGCAGCGATTTACTTTTCACACCAGTGTACCGATTTATTGTTCACAACACTTCGCTATATTGAAAAACTAAGATGGGACCAATACAAAAAGAAGAATCCAGTTCGGCGGACAACAAGGTAGCTTGCCCATTGGCAGAAGAGGAGGATCTTGTAGTGCCTTTGATACCAAGTTGAATTGTTTATGAGAGAATAAATAAAGAGAAAAGAGAGAATATGAGAGTTGTATTGATAATTGTATGATTACAAAGACTCCCAAAGTGTGTATATATAGGAAACAAACTAAACCAACTAGAAGAATGTTTTTAACAAGCACTTGAGCATTTTGATCAATCATTTAACCTCATTAATTAACTGGCTATCTTCCACAGTTTTCTGTAAAAATTAGCCACCCAGATTTTACAATAATACAAGCAAAAGTCTAGAAGATCGATTTTTTAGGGAGGTACATTGGAGTCAAGTCAAATTATACAAATCAAATTTTCTCAGACTCAGTTCACACTACAAAAGCTCGATTTTAGTGTAGTATCATGATCAGCCAATAAGAAGGGTTTCCATTTTTTCAAAGTGAATGATTTATAGCATTTAGTTTTCACTTCCTCATAATTCTGACACCTCCAAGACGGTAGGTGCCAACAAACTTCTACTCCTCAGTATTTTCTGCTGATTAGAATGGCATGTTTCCTGGCAAACTTATTTTGAAGCCATACCTTTAAGAAATTTACAAGTATAAGAGAGGCATGTAGCTAAAAACTGAGATCAAGGTATTCACTTGTGAAAGTTTGATAATTCAAATCTCACCTGCAAGGATAATACTGTAACAGTATCAGAAAGGCAATGAAGATCACAGGTTTTCTGCACTAGCCAAAAACCGCGACAGTCAGGGGCGGAGGCACCTTGGGGCCAGGTGGGGCCATGGCCCTACCTGGACTTTTCAAAAATATTTAGAGAGTATAGGGGTTTATGTGCGAGAAGGGAAAAAGTAGGGACCATTGTGTAAGTGATAGATGTACAAGTTGAGGGTGGGTGCGGTGATGTAATATATATTAGGTAAGTTATGTTATGTTTTTAGGCAGGGGATGCTTTGTGTAATTACGAGTATAAGTCTAGGGTCTAACTTTGCAATATCGATTAGGTTATACTCTTATAACATAGAAATTAGAAAGGAAAGCAGGCAAAGCAGCAGCTGCCGCCTCCGCCCGTTTCTCCCATTTCTTCTTCTTACTGCTGTTCGGTTTTTTTTTCTTTTTTTGGAAACATAGCCTTCATTTTTTTTTCCTGGTAGTAGCAACCAGCAGTGTAGTAGCTCCTCAAAGGGGAATGTTATAACTAAATATATGTCATTTTGATTTGTCTTATTATTGTATATGCAAAAAAATCTTGTTGTGATTCTAGCGTTTGGCCCCCCCTGACTAGAAATCCTGGTTCTGCCACTGGCGACAGTAACATGAGTTATGATAAGTTATGTCTCGATTTTCTATTGAACACAAAGAAACTGAAGGCAATAACTAAATCAACCTAGGGTTGGTTTCTCAGATTCTGATATACTTAAAAGCCTGGAATCAAACTAAAAACCACAACTCTACTGCTTGAAACAAGCCATCTGGCATAGTTGAGGACAGATCCTCAGTTTTCATGAACCAACAAAGCACGGAAAAATGAGAGGAGCAAGTTTATTTTCAAGGGTGTTCCTCCCAACTCCAAAAGCATTCTTTTGAGCCATTTGGGAGAAATATGATTTGGTTTCGTCCTCCGTCACTAACAATTCATTTAGTGCAGCTAGGAGCAAATGGGTCCCTCGTGAAGGTACAGTTTTGAAATGAAATATCGATGGAAAATTTGACTAAGGAAGGAATATTTTTGCTACCAGAGGAGTGCTGCACTCGAGCTTGGGTTCCATAGTGTGGGGCTTTGTAAAGAAGATTAATGCCATCTCTCCTCTCTGCAATCCGAATCAAAAGTGATTATAAAGAGTGATATTAGTCATCAATCTTTGTGTCTCGCAGAGAGTTCCCCCTTGTTAGGTGGTCATGATGAATTGCGAATCAATGACTTGTCTAGCAGAGTAAATATATGTTTTCATAGAGATGGAAATATTCCTACTCATTGGGTAGCTTCCAATTTTAGGTCCTTTCTTTTTGTCAGTGAGTGATGGAGGTTTCACTACACCCCGGGGCCGTTTATCTTCCCTCCTGCGCTAGGATTTGCTTTAGTTTTGCTTTTGCTTTCTTTCCTTGTCAAGGCCATGGTAGATTGAACCATTTAACAATCCTATCCAAAATCTTATGATTTGCTGTTAAAGTTATGCAATCTAACCATTTAATCAGTTCATTTTTTTTTCTTTTAGATAGATACACACAGATTTGTTATGTTGCTTGCAATATCAATGTGTTTTTGTTTTATATCACATTTACGAGTACAATTTCCTACTCCGCTATTTTAAAAACTTCCTATCATGTAAGTATATCTAAAACATTTCTAGAACTTGTAATTCTCCCGTTGTCTGCTCCTATTGGTTTTTAAGATTCATAAAACTTTCATTCTCCCTTGGGTTATTATGGTGTGGACCATTATGCCTTTTTTTTAAGTGTTCTTAATTTGATGCCATGATGCTTCATACTTCACACATTAAAACAACATTTCCGTTAACATTCTCACTTTTCTTTGTATCCTTTTACCTAGGTGATTTTTAAAGGTTGTGCTTGTCAGCTAATATCTCAATAGATCGGCATTTGCCCAATGTTATTTTTGACCGCTTCATGAATGAGCCAAGATAACTTCCCTGGGTAACAATGAGGATTACACGGAGGATTCAAACTGTACAGGCGCATATTAATTGATTAAGGCATCATAGTGCAAACTTGCAAAATCGTTATGTAAAAAGAGAACAGTTGATTCCCAAAATAATTATACACTTACCTTCTCTACAAGAAATTTTATATGCTCCTGGCAAGTGTTGTTTGGAAACCGCACCAATATAAAATAGTTCAGTCAGATCTTTAACAAAGAGTTCCCCCTTGTTAAGTCAATCTTACACCGTATCTTCTTGTTATCGAAGGGTTTTCATCAGTATTCACCTTGTAGCCCTTGAGCTTCCCATCATACTGCCTAGCCAGCAGCTCCTCAGTTACAGATTGGATCATACAGCATGGCGCACACCGTGGAGCTCAAAGTTCAACTAGAGCAGAGGAATCAGACTCGAGGGCAAGCGACTGCCACGTTGCATCAGAAACGCGGCACTGCAGTTCAAAAAAGAACAAAAAAGTCAAGTTACATAGCTCATATAATCGTAAATGATGTAATAAGTCAAAACTAAATACGTTAGGTTTCTTAGTTTGCACGCTACACTTGCTAACTTTATCTATGATAAAATATCCTAGTGTTGTGAAACGGACTTCAAATTAAAATCACCATGGCCAGGAGCCTTGTCTTCGCCTATTTCAGGGGCCAGTCCATTTAATCTCTTCCTCATCCTTGGACATTTAAGAATGGATAAAAGAGAAAAGAAAATGTAGAGAGAGTGAGATGAACTCAATGTCATCCACCCCTCTCTGCGAAAATGAAAAGCATGCCTTTGTCAAATTGGTGAAAGAAAAATGAAGCTTTACCTAACTGCATCAATTAAAAGTACGGATGATGCAATCATAGCACTTATTTCTTTTCTTTCTCAAATACGAACAAAGTCATATATTGGTTTATGGCACGTAAGGAGATGCAGTAGGTGACTGGAAGGAGACATTGAAGATTTTTTTCTTCTTTTATTGAATGGGAAGTGATTTGCTCTCTCTGTCGTCGGAAGATCTAAGATTAGGTCATGTTACTTTTTTGGGAGATAATCGGTGCACCAAATCTCACAACATAAAGTAAGTTGTATCTTTGACCATTAGTTAAGTCAAGAAGACTATGTCCTTAAAATGTGAAAGTAAAGCCAAGTATCACAGTGGGACAAGGAGTTAATCAAAAAGATGTGCAAGAACCAGGGTAAGACGAAACGGAAAAATTACTAGGCAACAATCAAACGGGACAGTATAAAGAAAATTTAGGAGCTAGAGATTCTTTAATTACACTTATCCTTGTTCCTTTATGGCTTACGCACAAAGCTTACATTATACAGGTCCTAAATTTAATTGCCGTGGACATCAATCGCAAGGTGATGAAGCCATAGTCATAAATGTGATATGATGACACATGGAATAAATGCTATATGCCTGCATTCATGCCTAAACACAACAAAGAAGCAATTGGCTTAGTCTAGCAACAAAATATGGATGCGAATACAGGTGATGGGGGTTGATCTTCATTATTATAGGGAACTTCAGATTCGAAACAGGGTATGGGGGAGGAGAAGGTAATCGAACTATGCATCTAGCAAACTTTTGTCACACCTTTGTCAACCACTAGGCGATACCAGCGAGGGGATCTGGTGTTGATCTTCATATTTGAGTTACAAGACATTAATTCTATAAACATGCATGAGCTTAAAAGAAAAATTAACCAAACAAAATAAAAACTTTATAAGGATGTTCTTCATTCGGAACTCTAATCAGACACTATAACAACCACTTAAACATATTACCTCTCTAAATCAAGGTCATAAAATACAAAGTGGTCACCACCTAAACAGTAGAGGGGTAGTCCTTGTACAACGATAAGACATGCCGAGGGATTTTATTTCCATGCAACCTGAGAAAACGTCTCTAAATCAAGGTCATAAAATACAAAGTGGTCACCACATATACAGTAGAGGGGTAGTCCTTGTACAACGATAAGACGTGCCAAAGGGATTTTATTTCCATGCAACCTGAAAAAACAACGTTAAATTACAGTTCAGAAAGGACTGGTATCAAAACTTTTTCTACAAGCAAAAAGTTAGAAATCAACTCATTTGTACCTCCCACTTATGCAAAGAGCATATCTGGCGAGAACTGATTTCAGCAAGACGAAACCATTCAATTCTAGTATTCTTGATTATAATTTTCATTTTTATAAGAACAGAACTGTTATCAAATCAACAAAAAAATATACAAATTGAGGAAAAAGGTGTCCCCAACAAACACATTACAAGGTTACTACCAAAATGAAGACATAATCCAGCACCTACCAAAACGAACCCAACTCAACAACTTAATGGAAACTATTGTCATATTCACAACAGCAACTTGCATATTATACACAACAAAACAGGGAAATTTTCTATTATACAAATCAGTGAATTATACAAAACATTATGAGTACTACTACACTTGGGAAAGTTACAATTTTTTTTTTTTTACTATATACTGGGAACACTTCACAGCTTATCAAGTAAGAACAACCTTATTACGAGTATTACTACACTTGGGAAAGTTGCAATTTTTTATTTTTTGTATTTTTATCAAGTAAGAACTGGACTTCACAGCTTATCAACTAAGAACCACCTTAGGACAGTGGACTGCTTAACCTTGGGAGGACTATACAATTCGACTGCTTAGACCGCTTAACCTTCGGAGGACTATACAATTCGACAGCTTAGATCGCTTAACCTTCGGAGGACTATACAATTCAACTGCTTAGATCGCTTAAACTTCGGAGGACTATACAATTCGACTGCTTAGATCGCTTAACCTTGGGAGGATTATACCATTCGACTGCTTAACCTTGGGAGGACTATACAATTCAACTGCTTCGGCAATTTTAAGAGAGCGGATATGGTGTCACAGGCCCCCTCAGAGTCAAGGTTTTGTTCAAAATTTTCAGAAACCCAAACATTTAGGGTTTGAAGACGCAACGAGTGCTGCAGAATATATCGGACCATCTCAAGTTCACAGGGCTTCCCGCTGAAATGTTGTACTTGAACAGTTTGGACCTTGTCAATTAAACAGGAAGGACAATTGGAAGGAGGTGGTATCCATCTGGTGTTTTGTATGACAAGGTTTTCGATATTTCGGCAGCACCTTAGAGCAGATATCTCGTCTGAAGTGTTGAGTAGAACCAAATTCCGAACCCCCTCAAAAGTAATTGGCCTTGTAGGTCTTATTACAGCATCTTGGATCTGTCATCTTTAGGAAGCATACACGATCGTTCGACTCCAACGCAAAATTGATATCGATTGGACCGATTATCTTCAAGCTAAGTAGTTTTGTAGATACAAGCAATTCACGAGGTAAAAGTAGCGGCTCTAATTCAATGAAGTTTTCAATTTCGAGAACCACCTCACTAACACTGCCGCTAACCATTCCAAGCCACTCGTAAATAAAGAACATATCAATTATAGAAGTGGCCTTCAACTCAAATTTGGCGACGTTTCCTCCGACGAAATTTATAACTCTTCTAACGAACCGTCTAAATTTAGCCCGTCCGGCATCATCTTCAACTCTCTCATCATCGAAAGCTATGGCAGGTAATTCTCTGCAGGCCTCCATCCAATCCTTCGCAATCAAAAGATTATTTAAGACGTATCTGGTGGGAAGATAGGTCAGGATCCTAGCAAACAAATGAGTAGGGAGATAATCGAAGATGGACAGATCCGAGTTTGGATTTAAGGCTTGTTTCTTTGGGCCTGTATTTGGACCTGGAGTTGGGCCTACAATTGGACCTCCAGTCGGGCCTGGATTTGGGCCTTCATTCACACTCATTTCAACTTTTTCCATACTCAATCGGAGAATTAGGGTTTTGTCAAAGCTTAGTTGACTTGAGTCAATTACTTACAGCAAAACGGTAAGAAATTTAAGAAAGTAGAAACCACAACAAACTCTTACTGGCTTACAACTCTTACTGGCTTACTTGCAATCGAAGATGAAGCAAAGAAGTAGAACTCTTCCACGGGAACTATGAAGAAAGATGAAGATGAAGCAAGAAATGTGGAGAGAAATATGAAAAGAAAAGGAAAGAACGGTTCGGAATGAATATTAGAACAGTCTCTTCTATTTATACTTTTTTTACTGGAAAAACCTCTAACAGCTTCTGACGCGCGTAATATCCTTGTTTCTAGGAGGTGAAGTGCGCATCAGTAAGTGGAGCGGAGAGGTGAAGTGCGCATCAGTAAGTGGAGCGGAGAGGTGATCTGAAGAATTATTTTTATTGTTTTTGTTTAGCTATACGACCCCCTGCTTCTAATGTGTTTCGTTCTATCCAGGGTGGATATATAATGGACGATATGAACATGAAACATACTATGGAGATCGAGATACAGTTAGCCTGATCAAAGTAAGAAAATATTAATTTTGATTTGGTAAATAGATGAATTGGGGTGTTGAGTAGCTTTATGACCTTTGTTACTCTTCTTCTGCGAAGTTCTAATGGACAAAAAACTACATGCCAAGTGTTAATTTATACTCTCTCTTTTTTTTCTGAGTATCTATATATATATAGAGTTTCATGATCCCTTGCAGACAATGGAAAATTTGATTGCACCTATATATTGCTTTCGAGAACAAATCCAGCCACGTGACAGATGATCCAAAAAGCCTAGCACCATTGACAGGTGGATATAGAATTGAAGGTTTTGTTCATATTTTTATTTTTATTTTTGTTCCTCACATGGTGTCCGGGCCGGCCTTCGCACACCTCGACTAATCTCCACTAGCGGTTTGTCGGCCTTCGCACACCTCGACTAATCTCCACTAGCGGTTTGTCGGCCTTCGCACACCTCGACTAATCTCCACTAGCGGTTTGTGGCTGCCGCTAGCCAAGCATTATTTTGAGACTTTGGGAGCTCCAAGTCGACTCAAGTTTGTCCGGTGACAACGCCGGGTTTTATTCATATTAAGAAGGTAGTTCAGATTAAGAAGGTTTTACATTTATCTAATTATTTTTGTTAGTATAATTAATTTCACATCTATTTCTTCCATTTAGTATGGTCTTCAGTTCGCCTTGTACTCTACAGGTTCCAGGTAGCCTTGTATTCTTAGTTGATGCTTCACAGATGAACATTTCACATGTGATTTCTCATCTTTCATTTGGTAAGAAGCTCTCTCCATGGCTGATTAGTGATACTCAGGAAGTGCAAACTTATATTGGTGAGAACAATGACAAGTTGAATGGCCAGAGATATATATATATATATATATATATCAGTCACTGGGATGAAAATGTTGCTGTAAGCTTTACATCTCCCTTTCCAGTCTTAAATCACTCGCCATTTGCTTTATTCCTTTTCAATTAATCAAGTTATGAAGAAGATTGAGGTAATGACAAGATCTCGTAAATTAGTTGCGGAGTACGAGTAAACCGCCCACAGTAGCTTGCTGGAAAGTCATACTGTGCCTGCTATCTCCCATGTAGGTATTCCAATGCTCATTTAATAGGGAGAGCGTTCGTTCAATGCTTCAACTTTTTTCCCAGTTATTTACATGCTCTTTTCCCTTTCTCTAATCAGGTCATAATAACAGAAAATCCGGCTAATAATATTTTCTGAAAATAAATGCCTAGATTTTATTATTTTTTTAAAATAAGGACTTATTTATTAATTGTGTTTTAAAATGAGGACTTTGATTAAAATTGAATTTTGTGTAAATTTAACTTTACACAAAATTGTGTTTTGTACGAATTTAACTTTGCACAAAGTTTTGTTTTGTGCAAACTTAACTTTGTAATCCAAAAAATTTAACGCAAATTTGTTTTGCATGATATGTTTATATTTTTTAATATCATAAAACTTTAAAACAATTTCAAATAAACCCAATTATATAGTAATATTTTACAAAATAAGGAGTGCAAACTTAACTTTGCATAACTTAAAAAAAAATATCATGTGTTTTTTATTAATAAATGAATTTTAAATATGTAATTTGTTGAAATTGTTCTATAACACCGTTAATTAAACACTTATTTATAACGATATGTTAAAAAACATATAATGCAAATTTAATTTTTTACAATTTCATTAAAAAATATAATTTAAAAATATGTTGCAAAATTAACTTTATACCCTTTTTACAATTTGGTCAAATGTATGCCCTCCTTAATTTATAAAAATATTATTTCTCGTTTTTATTGTAAAAAAGCTTTTTTAAACAACCCCATTTTTTCAATATTTCAAAAATGTATATACGTGGCATATATATAACTCTTACATGCACTAAATGTTACGTCAATAATTATTTAAGACAAAATTTGCAAATATAATATGTATATATTATGAGGAATGGTAGATTATAATTCGTCAACATTGAATACCCCGTAGACTTTTGACAGCATGCCGTAAGAGACCATTCCCGATATGAGCAATGTGGCAATAGAGTGCTTAACGCCAAAAATGTTTAAGCGGGACTTAGGCAATGGGGCATTTAAGCAGAACTTACAGTTCATTTGGATGAAAAGAATGAGAAAGCAAGAAAAAAAAAAAAAAAAAAAAAAAAGGAGGAGAAGAGATTACATTTTTTTTATTTGAATAGAATATTTAAAGAGAATGACATGAAAATATGAGTGGGAGAGAGTGTCATTCGTCTCTATTCCCTTACTTAATTTCTTTATTTCTAATATTAGGAGGATTGGGAAGGAAATGAAACATTTTTAATAAACAACTTACTTTTTAATAAATTACATTCTTTTTCTTCCTCTCATTCCTTTCATTATTTTTATTCAAACGGAGTTATTTTCATTCCCTTCCTTTCCCTCCGTAACTATCCAAATAATAATAAAATTAAACTCATTTTATTCCATTTCATTCCTTTCATTTCCTTCATGACTAATCATTTCCTTTCCACTCCTTCTTTTCAATACAAATGGAACGTTAGACAATTAGACGTTATGCGGTTATTTTATTAATATTTTTGAATATGAATGTATATAAAGTATAATTATTAGATTCACTATCTATAATACAAATTAAAGAAATAATATTAATTGATTTGACCACTATCTTTTTTAATTCAAATGTCATAAATCAATTCAATAATCTAATGGTCAAGATTGATTTAACAATCCAATGGCACATAATTTGATACATTTAGAATATTAATTTATTTACTTATCTATCCTCTCCAACTTACAAAATTAATACATTTAGAATATTAGTTTATTTAGTTATGTTTTGATACAATTTTAAAATTAATAATGTAATTTACTATTTTGATACAAGAGCTAATATAAGGATATTTATTTAACACCTTCTTTAAATATTCTTCTATGTAAAATTAACTATTTTATTAGTTTTATATTTTACTTTTTTTAACTATTTTTTATAACTTCTATTTTTTTGTTTGTTTTTTGGTTATTGGCATTTTTTTTTGTTAATTGAATAGATAAAACGTAGAGTGAAGATAAGGAAACCGTAACTCAAATATACTAATTATTTTATTTCATTTTTAAACTTTTTAAAATTATATTAAGTTTAATCTAATTGATTCCGTAAAATAATCTAATTAATTCATAAAAAACTCAGATAATCTAATTAATTCCATAAAAAACTCAATGAAATTTGCTTTCAACCTTAAATAACTATTTTTTTGCAGGTGATTTTATTGTTATTCTCGACTTTTTACCATTAATTCCCTTTTTGAGATTTCGTTCAATTGATCCATCTCAACCATTAATTAAGTTTAACTACCAGTTGAGAAAGACTTACAAAAAAAATATTGACTTAATAATTTATATTATTTATTTTTGATAGAATCCTATTTCCCTTTTCCCTTCCCCTTGGTTGAGTATCAGGTATATCTGTGTACTATTTGTTTAAAGAAGAATGTAAAATTAAAAACCTTCATTTTATCCTTCTATGCATTTACTTTTACTATAAATTATTAGAAAATGACTTATTATTTTAACTCTGAAATGATACTTTTAAGTATGTTATATCTTCTTGGTTTGACATTTTAAAAATGCCATTGAAAGAATTGAAAAATGCCATTAAAAGAATAATTAGTTATGCTCTAATTTACAGCTTTTCTTTTCCTTTTCAGGTGTCTTAAATTTTATTTTTTTGACGTACATAACTAATGTACTAAATCCTATGGTAAAAAGAAATAAAAAATATTATATTATGGAATTAATTAGATTAAACTTAGTATAATTTTAAAAAGTCAAAAAATGAAATAAAATTATTAGTATATCTGAGTTGCGATTCCCTTAGCTTCACTTTAAGTTTTATCTACTCAATTAACAAAAAAATTGCCAATAACCAAAACACAAAAAATAAAAGTTATAAAAAAATAGTTAAAAAAAAGAAAAAGAAAATAAAACTAATAAAATAATTAATTTTACATAGAAGATAATTACATAAAACTGTGTTTTAGTTCATTGAATCTCTCAATTCAATGAAAAAAAAAATAAACCTTAAATAACTATTTTTTTACATGTGATTTTATTAATATGACTGATTATTCTAACTCTGAAACGATACTTTTCTAGTTAACATTTCAATTCTTTCAATGGCATTTTTGAAATGTTGAACTAATAAGATATAATGTACTTAATTATACTAAAGCTGTATTTTTGTTCGTTGAACCTCTCAATTCAAATATTTACAATTCAGATAATTTGTTTTTCAACCTTAAACCACTATTTTTTTTACATGTGATTTTATTCTTGTTTTTTATTTCTTTCGATTAATTACCTTTTTGGGATTTTGTTAAATTAATCTATTTCAACCATTAAATTTAACCACCATTAAGTAAAGAGAGTTAATGAATGATATTTTATGTGACTATTGTCATACATAGACAGTCTAAAGGTTAAAATGCATATTTCTCATCTAATGCAATAGTTAAAAGCACACATAACTTATTTTTATTTAAATATATATATATATATTATAGAGACTCCACTTTTTTTTTTGCTCACTTCATTACCTTTCTTTACTTATATCTATCACCTACCCCCAACCCCACACTCTCCCATGCCCCCTCTTTCCCCCTGCGTATAACTTTTAAAATTGTAAAATTTTAATTAATATAATAATATGAGTATTTCTTAAAAATGATATATTTTATCTGAAACCCTTAATTTAAGATATAAGAAAAAACAAGTGAGACTTAATTTGTGACTAAAAAAAAGTAATACAAATATAGATTGATTAGTGGTAAAATAAGTAACATATTTTCTATTGTGTGAAATATATCCAACCCAAATGGTTACTAACCTTTTGTATTTCTTAATTGGTATTTTCACTAAACATGTCAATAATTGATTTGGATCGTGTTCATATGGTACTTTAACGAATTTTAGATGTTATCATTTCGGATTTAAATGAATGACTTTCTTTTCCTTGGTGAACAAATAATATTCAAACTATATTTGTTATTTTAACAAATAATCTGAGATAACCAAGTTGAATACGACTGATTACGCAACCATTGCCAAACCTATCGATGTGGACATTGGAATACGAATACGATTTATTGATTTGTGTAAATTTTAAAGTGATCATGATCGATTCGGTTGGAAAGTGATCGACAATGTAATATCATTTTGTTATTTGCGATAAGTGAATAAAATATATAAATCACACACAATTTTATGTTATGCCCGTGCCCGATGGCACTCAAAACTTATTTAATTTTAATTAGTTTGTATTTTTTTTATAAACTATTTCTTTTTATTTTTTTAACTATTTTTTTTAAAACACAATGTACTAAAACACAAATAAGTTTTGAGTTTATTATAATTTTAAGTTAGAAAAAAAAAAGTAAAATTTGAGTTTCTACTATCAATGAATTATCATGCCATAGAGATAAAAATAAATAATTTTCGTTGTCCATAAACATAGATTTAATTTTTTCGCTATTTCGTACCCTCGGGCACGAGCATACCCTAGTCTAAAATAAAATTGAATATATGTTCACATTTATATGAAATTATTAATTTATTTGAAACAATAATAATAATAAAAAATAGTGTAAATAAAAGTTAACAATAAAAAAAAGATAGAATGGTGAGTTTGTAATTAGTGGCTATTCTCCTACATGTTCTAACAATTGCAGTTGCTGACTAAGGTTTGGTTTAAATCGGACAAATGGAAAATGAACTTGCTTATAATAGTTGATAGATTGTATTTTTTTTTCTTGGATGATGATTTTTTAACAAAAAAATAGGCAAACCCCTTAAAGAAAGCGGGGGGAAAAAAAAAATTAGTCCATCCACCTAAATTAGCCTAATTCATGCCCGTGTCTAAACATCTACCTGGGCATTAATTAGTGCGCCCGTGCACCGCCTACACAGTTACCTACACCGCCTTTTAAGACATTGGATATAAGTATATATATATATCGGATGTTATATTTCATAGTCCATGGTAAAATTCTTATTGGGTTCATGATTCATACATCCCTTTATATGTACTAGGAGTGTTATGGCGGACCCAAAAATCAAATGGCTGAATCGAACCGTAAAAAACCGAATCGAAAGAAAACTGAAACAAGGAAATTGAACGGAAATTGAATATGTTTTGTTCGGATTTGGAGTGTGACAACGTAAAACCAAACCAAACTAAACCGATTCATTGAATATGTGATTCAAAAATAATATTACTTTACTATTTAAAATTTTATATTCCTAAAATTCAAACTTTAGTAAAAAATTGACTCTTTTGGCTATCATAAATATTGAAGTTATATTAAAATTGTAAAATTGATATTTTTTTTATCTAAAATAATTATTTTTCTGATAAAAATAAGTGTTATCATAAAATTTATTTAATTTTTAAAAAATATATTAAAACCAAAATAAATCGAATCGAAACCAAACAAAAAATTTTGGTTTGGGTTTGGAAGATTTATAAATCGAAACCGAAGTTTAAATTCGATTTGAGTTTGGGTATCCTAATTTTAATTTACCCCGATCGAAATCGAAAACATCCATGGTATGTACTATATTGCTTTTATTAAGATATACTCGTGCTATCCGGTGCAGTAAAAGAGAAAGATATAGAGTTTTCTATCTTTCTCTATCTCTTGAGAATTTCATTTTGACTAAAATAAAATTTAGTAATAGGATAAAGAAGAATAATGTGTGACCAATTTAAATTGGCAAACTTCAGTAAGTGTATATTGAACAACTAAAACCTATATTTAATATTTGTGCTTAAAAAAAAATTAAAAATAAATATGTTTGGATCGCCTTATTTTAATTTTTTAAAAGCAATTTTAATCACATTTTTTTATCTTATTTCAATCTTAACAAAATATTTTTTTTAATAAATTAAGCTCAATGCCACCAAAGCATAATAAGTTTTGCCTCTAAAGAGGAAATGATTCAGAGTCCTAGGACCCAACTAATATATCAAGACATTTTACCGCAACCGGAGCTCAGGAAGAGTGACTGAAATCGGAAAGTAAAAATGCTCCAAAAGCACATAATAACACATATAAAGACAGAAAACTAACAATTCACATATTGTTAAATTCTAACGTTATGGTAATGAATAGTAATACCATCAACCGGAGCATTTTCTGGAACTGCAGGTTGTACTCCTTCAATGGCTAGCCAGTGTGAGCAACAACCGCAGCATCTAAGGGAGCTTTTGATAGAGGTGTTTCAATCACCTGAACAAAATTCGCGAAATCTCATAATTTGGGTAGCAAAATTTTGTACAAAAACTAGTTGCATGAACAACCACTTACATCTTTGAATTCCACATACTTGTCATTGATGTAAAACAAATATTTATGCCCAGCAGCTCTTTTTAATCGCAATGGATCTCCCGAGGCAAAACCATAGATTGGCTGAGGCAAAGAGAAAAGGAGAAGTAAACAATTTAACAGCCCATAAGTCTTTAGAACATAACAAGTACAAACATACAAATATAATGATTTATGGGTGCAGAATAAGAACCAGAATGCGTGACTCGCCACAAGCAGTGTTCAAAAAACAAGCTTGCAAAGAAGAGAACTTTGCTAGATAAATCTATCATAACTCAGACCATGAGACGACATATTGGAGAAATTCACACTTGATAAATTTATAAGGAAAATGCTAGATTAATCAATTTTTGTACAAACTAATGTGGTAGAATTCAAATTAGTCGGTGGGGCCACACATTTAATGCATTGTCTAGTTTTTATTTTATCCAATTGGTACAGCAATTGTTTGTATAATGTTTGACCAAAAATTAAGTACGTTTAGCACTGCTAAGGATTTAGCCAGGCCCTCGAATGGAATGTTTGTGGATCAGCACTAAGTGGCGAATTGCACAGATGGTCAATTTCTACCAGAGATAATCATTAATCACAACAATAATAAAAGTGAGCATTAGAGGCTGACCTCCACATTTCTTAGGTTAATAGCGCTATCCACATCATTAGCGGTCAAAGTAGTTCTCTTTGAATGGCGCATGCATTTGATTGACTCCTACAAATTTTGTATAGTAACAAAAATCTAGAACAACTTGAGCTACTTATAATTTGAACAATGTAACTGTAAGATAAATGTAATACAAACTGCATAAATAACTGAACAAATTTTCAGTAGCAAATGAGTTACCTGCATGATCTCGCGAGCACGGTACTCGACATCGGCAGCGAGAGAGGGCAAACATCGGGAGACAAATTGTTAAACACCAATGGTCTGAGCAGTCACTTCAATTGTCTCCTTGGGCACTATGCTCATCTTCGTTTCGTTTTTCAATTACATTCCAAATATACAGTTCATGAATCAATTGCAGTCAGGGTTTCGAAATTATGGGAGTACTGTTAAGAAAAGTTAATGCATCTCCAACTGCCACTGCGGTTTCTCTCTTTCTATGTTGCTCAACTTTCTTATTAATTTTTTTTTTTCATTTCTACCCAAACAATATTTTGAGTAAAAGACACTAGGAGCCCTTAAACTATAATCCAAGTTTCAATTTGGCCCTTAAACTTAATTTTGTGTCAATTAAGTCCTCAAACTATATATATTGGACATCAAAGGCTCTTCTGTCAAATATAGCCATTAAATCATAACAGTTTCTGTGCATGCTTTTTAAATGCCTTTTTTAAAGGGCATTTATGTCTATAAATAATTTTTTTTATACAAAAGAGAAAAGAAGAATAAAAAGAGATTTTTTTTTTTTGGAAAATTTAATCCTTTCTAGTCGCAATTAAGTGAAGTGGGAGACCAGAAATACAGCTGAACATAGTCGCAAGATGCGAGTGAAGTGTAAGGTTCTATCTATAAAAGATGAATTATGATCATGACAAAATCCTTTCTAGGCTCGTCTCATCTCATCTGCAGAGGAGTATTTGGGTTGAGGGTTCAACCCTCCCTCCCCTCACTTCATCTCATCTGCAGAGGAGTATTTGGAACCCATGCCCTTTCGGACCAAAATTAACTTTAATCTGGCGCATTTAGTTCTGGTACGCAATTCGGCCATCTTACCTCATGGGTCTATAATCTATAATATTGTGACGTCTGATTCTTTTAGTTCTGTAATACGTTCAAAATTTTGGGTTTGTATGCTCTTGAGCTCTTCTTTGTCATGGATGACTACTTTTCCATCATCCCGATCTTCTTCTTCCTTTGCTCACGATATATTTTAAGTAATTTTAGTTTCATAATTTTTTGCTTAAGTGCTTTTTCCATGTGGCATCTTTTCAAATTAACATTTCTACTTTAACTCGTTTAATATTGTTTGAGAAAAACATATATTTGAACCTAATCTTATTATAGGGTTATTAAAAAGAATTACACTATTTCGTTTTATTTTTATTTTTTAATTTCTCCACTTCTGTTTCCCCCTATGAGCAATGATAAGGTAACTAACTAATTTATTAAGATTGTAAATCAAATAAATTGGAAAACGTGCATGAATAGTAACTTACATGGTCTAAAGATCTATAGATAAATGGCAAATAATGTTTAATGTATCATTGCTCCATAAGGATTGTGATGTTATTGTAAGTACTACATGTTTTCCATGAATGATGCGTTTTTTTATAAACACCCAGGTTTCTTAGCTTCATAGTTACAGGTCAATTTTTTTTTCATTCTGTCCAATTTCGGCATGCAAATAACTGTTACGGAAGCAATTTTGTGAGCATGTTTAACTCAGTCCCGAGCATGTACACCGAAGTTACTGCCATTCACAAATTTATTATTAACGAATATTCTGCAACCCAAATATATCAAAATGTTAGACATCAACAATTCATTATTATGGCCGCACCAAAAGGACACAGGAAGAATTTTCTCCTCGTTCACAAGTAATTAAAAAAATGAAATATAATGTTTTGAGCGTTTCTATATAAATAGACGTACACACAAGCGCACAGACGATATACATCCAGAACTAGAAGTACATACCCCACAGAAAAAGGATGTAAATTATAGTAACACCTTACACTTAAAATTCTTTTTTCACTTAAATACAAATGGTTGAAAGTTTGATTACACAAATCGCCTAGTTTCGAGCGGAGCCCCGACCCTGTCCCCCTCCTCTCCTAAAACCACCAAGTTTTATCCGTTGATTATATATATATAAATAATAATAATAATAATCTATTTTTGACTTTGCCCCTTGATTAGAAGTGGACAAAATTATTTCTTACATATCTAACTTTTACGGTTCAATCATTTTAGTCCAAACCTATCTTGATTTAGCTAAGAAGTTCAATAGACTATATCAACAAGTTAATGGATTCGTCAAGTTTCTCCCAAAATTGCTGCAAATATTAAAATTGTAACAAAATTTGCACTAAAGTGGTAGTGTAAACTGTAAAACCCAAAATAGTTCAAGGAAACCTTTTATGTTCACTCCTATCGTAGAGGATTGCAAAGTGAAATAAGTAATAGATCAAGTGCGTATTGACTTTTACCCGCAAAGAGAAAAAACTTTGTAGTGGCAATGAAACCTAGTTTCTCCATTAGTATTTTGAAGATGCAATAGCAGCTTATTTAAAACAGAAACTAAATATATATATATAACAATCGGCATAAGATATACCAATTTACAGACATCCACTATGCCAAAGCAACACATCTACAGCTTTAATGGGTACCCGAACCACTCAATCATGGCGGCAACACCACTTGTTGGCACAATACAAGATCCGATACGCACTTTCCATGCCTATCAATCCTCCTGGAGCAGTTAACACCACCGTCTAAAATTTCCCTTACCACCACATTTAACGAACTAACTCCTGTAACTTCGTATATTTCCACCTTCACATTCTCCTCAACCCACTTTTCTCTCCTCTCAGTTTCATCCTTGTCAGGAAAAGAGGTAGAATTCATTAGAACGGAAACGACTTTCTTTACCCATTGGGGCGTTAGGACTTTCTTCAGTCTCGAGATATCCGGTAAGAAATGCGGGATGATGGAAAAATTCAAGTCATTTCCTTTATCTCCGGTTCGGCTATGTGCTACATTGTAGAGAAGAATTTTCTGGCCAGAAGGAGCGGGACCCGGCTGAATTTCTGGAGATAAAGGTTTTCTGCTAGAATTACTTATAGTTTCTATTGGGATTGAAGTTGAGAGCCGTATATGACGAGCATGGGTTTGTGTTACGCCTTTAAGACTGGTACTCTTGGCATCTGTGTGCATTATTTTGTTTTGCTTCGCTACGATGTGATAATGAACATGTTCACGTCTGATCTGTATAAAATAAAATTCTTTTCAGTATTCCCTTGGTCCCAAATAAATAGTTGCGCTTTTTGACTGTCAAACTTTTCAAAAATGCACAAATTTATTGTAATCAACGGACGATGGTCAAGATATTTCTCAAAATTAGCATCAGCAACTGGGAGCAAAGAAGAAAATCCTAGTAATGTACTCCTTCAGTCTCAAAAAGATGGTCTCACTTTCTTTTTCAGGATGTCCCAAATTGATAGTCCCGTTTCCTTTTCAGGTCATAATCAACGTACCAAATAGTTCCGGACTCCATTTGCAAGCCCCACGGATAATGGTCTTACAATAGAAAATGAGTTGTATTCTTGACCATTGATTATGTTGAAATTAGTTGCTTCCTTAAAAAGTACCAAAATCAAAGTTGGACTACCTTTTTGGGACAGTGGGAGTATTTCAAATTCAAATGATTTAAAATTTCACAGATTCGCATAATATTTGAAGGGAGGCATACCAATGCTTTTTCCAGGGTCATCTCTTTCTTGTGTCCAGTGCTGCATTTAGTAAATAAATAGAATAAGCAGAACATCATGCTGAAATGTAACATAAACAGAAGAAATTGATCGTTCGGTATGCAAATAGAATACAAGGCCAAGAAGTAACAACTAGTTTTAACTTTCAAATGCCGAAATGCCAAAACAAGTAATTATAACTTATTAATGAATAGAACCCAAAACATCGGTTGGCCTAAACCAAAGTGGCGAGTGACACCGAAGCTTGCCAAGAATCAGTATGTAAATTGCAATACATCCATCCTTGGTACATTATGCATTATATACCCAAAAAATAAACATTATAAATTTATAATGACTAGCACTTCTCAAACAGGAAAATTCCCTCCCTCCATCTCAAATTAATAGTCCCACTTTCCCTTTCGAGTTATCTCAAATTACTAGTCCCATTTTCTTTCAGGACTATCAATGTACCAAATTTCACAATACAAAATAAGTTGTAACCTTAACCATTGATTAAGTTTAAATTAGTGTTTTCCTAGACAGTACTAAAGTTGAAGTGGGACTATCAATTTGAGACAGAGGAAGTATAAAATTATAAGCTATTCACAAAGAGCAATATATATATATATATATAACTACGAAATCCAATAAGGCTTTTATCCCTTTTTCCTTGGTGGGGGTGGGGGAATCAAATCTTCAACCTCTGATATCGGTGATTGCAGTTTTTGCCACTCGGCCAAAAACAAATGATTCTCTATCGCAATAAATTCTACAAAGACATTCGGAGAGCATGAGGCTGGGAGAGCATGCTTAAAGCTCGTTTGGTTTGTGTTCAAGGAAAGGGATTGACGTTTTACATCCAATCCTCGCACTTGAGATTTCTTGCCAATGTTTGGTCAGGACTGAAACTCTCCTTTCCTCATATTGAGAATAACTTGCTAACATATTATTGATCATAAATATGATTTGATTAAAGTTATTTACCATATTATAAAATACTCATGAATATTATTTTGTTATAATGCAACAGAAAAATGCTTTGGTTTTAGGCTCTTGCTTGAACCTTGACTTCACATTTTCACACGGTTCTCCTAATTAATCAAAAAAAATAAAATTAGTTAGCTCAATTCAAAAACTGAACGACAAAAACCGGACCTTAAAAAATCCAAAAAAATGTCAAAGATGAAAAGAATTAGACCTGATGCCACCACCGCCAGCTGGTCCATTAGTGTATAAAGCAATAAACTCCTTGGTAAATTGAATTGCTTGTTCCTCTTGCTCAAATACTCCATCCATCCGTAACCTAATATCTCCGATGGCACTTGGCAATGAAATATCACTATCAATGTTGGTTGCCTTAAGGCTGTCCAGTCCAATTATATATGAAATTATACAGTTCTTAACTCCAGGATATACTTCTTCCATCCATGACCTTACCTAATACATTTTGCATATAATTAATTAATTATGTCATGAACAAAATAATAACCAAATCAGTCTATGTTATTCACTGTAAAACAGTATAGCAAAATAATGAGTTTCCTTTGAGAAAGTGACAATTTGGTACGTCCATCATGGAACAAAAGCATTGGGAAAATATTTTCTATCAACAGATAAAAAGATATAGACTGAGGTTACTTACCAAAAATTCAGCAGCTTTAGCTCGTTCTACACATTCATATCCCCCATAGGATATCTCTCCCCAGCCTTTCCACCCTTTATCCTGAAGAGCAGACGAATTAGAACATCGAAGACAAGAGAGTTGTCTTCCATTTTTGCTTGTTAATAAAAGCAACTGCATAATTATTTTGATGTTGGAAGTATCTTACGACCAGGAGAGAAAGAGAGGTCATTCCCACCGATCGTAGGCAAGTACTAGGATGGCAACCGCAGTAGCCATCAAATTTGAATCTATAAGACAATATGATATTTGATTTGTGATTCCCACAAATATATGACAATAATTCACCGAAGATTTATAGGGGGGAAAGAATTTCATGGAATTCATTGCAATAAACAACCACTCATGAGAGCAAGCAGCCTAGCGTGGTTGGGAGAGATTCCAGGTTCAAGTCTCACCAAGGGGTCTAGATGGATTTTTGTTGTTTGTAGTTAAAGGTAGAGACTTAGACCTCCCATTTGGAAAAACACCCCCTCCCCCCCCCCCCCCCCCCCCCTCATGATTGGAAAGCAAGGCAGATCTCAAAGGTCTGCTGTATTCATCAGATTGAGTTGAAGCCTCAGGGAGAGTTGGATTGTATTTAAAAACATTGGACCAACAAATCACAATTTTATTTTGTTGTTTCGATTAGAAACTAAAAGGTTTCTATTAACAGAAAAACAAGGCACAACATAAAATCCATGCAGACTAGCTAACTCCTCCCAAAGCTCATGTTCTCTATATCAAAGCGTTTGGACCATGTAATTAATTGAATATCTGAACCCATGTGACAATGCAACATTATGTACTATCTATTGTATTATTTTTAGAGGTAATACTCCCCCCCTCCCGTTTTTTGTAAAATTTTATAATCATTGGCCTACTATCTATTATATTTTGAAGGCAGAAGGGTTCATCAATATGCTGAAGCCATGTCACATTTTTGTTTCCCATTTTGCTCCTATCACCTTCTGTTTTGCCAAAAAAAAAATTAGTAGCAAAACCCGAATCCTTTCACCCCTTACTTATAAAAGAATTGAGTCTATTTACCATTATAAGCCACTTCTTATTTCTTTTCACTTCAATTTAGATCAACCATATGCGAGTTGCAGACGCGTTATGTGAATTAGTCAGCAAAAAACAGACATTCAAGGAACTAAATCCTTCTCCATGAAGGACACAAATGCTGGATGCAAATCCTTCAATTGTACATGTGAAAATAAAAGGATCATAAATTACCTTTGGAGCCAACATCAAGAATTTGTTGGGGACTAATGCAGCAGATGGTTTTGCTCCGGCACACAGAACTTTATCTTTTGATAATGACCGAAATGAAACATCTCGAACATCCATTATCTGTTTCAAGTGAAGTGGTTTCAACTTAGTATTTTTTTTTTGTTTCCCATAAATTCAAATGTTTTATAAAGGATCAACAAACATGTAGACCTAACACACCACATCAGGGGTAATATAGGCACTTGGATCCCCAATCTCATAAAGAAGCTGTTCAGAACAGGTGCTAACATTTAAAACCCCCCCACTTCCATCTGCCTTGGCTACACACACTTCTCCATCAAAACTGACTTCAGCATAAGGAAGTGAGATATCCAGAAGTTCTTGGAAAGGCATATCTCGATATTTATCTCCTGCAATTGGAAGGAAAAAATATGAAAAGCATTTCATTAATTAAAATCAGGTGGTCTACACTGTACAGGAATCACATAAACCTGCATTCGATCTTTATGACCTAAGCTGTCCCGTTATACACTTAAGATACTAATCTTAAAAAACCACACCTGGATGCATAAAATATCCTCCGGTGAGTTGACAACCACACTCTAGCAGGTGACCAGCCAAAGAACCCATAGCTATAAGGTACAACTGATTCCAATTCCAGCCCAATTCATAAATCTAATCATATCAAAATGAGTTCATTCAGATTTTCCATCTGTATGATGTTATATCACAGTATTTTATAAAGGAAAATGCTTTTCTTACCACCTATTCTTACCGGGTGCATTAAATGGGTTGTATCCTTGTTGTATCTTGCGAAGGTACAACCCATGTTATGCGCCGGTAAGAATAGATGTTAAGAATACCTGGCAAGTGTAGCATTGCTCTTTTATAAAAAGTGAAGAGAATCTTCAGGTATGTGTTACCCAATGCACTTACCCCAAACTTACGATTTCGAAAAAAAAATATTTACACTTTGGAATGTTAAGATTGAGATGAAACAAGAAGTGCATTCTTTTTTTAGTAAAAAGTTTTCAAAATTTATGTCAACAACCTTCCTTCGAAATTTCTTTTAAAAAGGCATAATATATATATATATCTTTTACTTATAAGAAAAGATCCCCAAAATATTATGGGGCAGCTGACACCTTAAGCAGTTTGTAGTTCTGCACCGCCCCTGGGTTTTTTCTTTTGGGAAGGGACGGGGAGGAGGGGGTGATTCAGGAAAGTGCAAATATGCATGGCCTGAAAACACCAATTGATGTACAACATTACAAAAAGCATGCCAATGTACTATGCAACATAAAATAAGTTTAGAGTTCATACCATTGGAGCTAAGAATAAGGAAGCATCGGCAACACGAGATGTAATAATAACATTTGGTCTATACTTCTCGAGACACTCAACAATGGGTTTGGCCCCAAGATAGGTAGTACACTGCATGATTAGACAGAAGGCAGTTTCTCAAGGTGAAAAGAGAAGAAAAAGTGAAAAATGCAAGCATAGAAGCAGAAAAAATAAGATTCACTATTCAGGAGCGAACACAAAGATATAAGCTCATTTTGTACAATGTGTGTGAATTGTCTCTCACGACATTGTACAAGTAGCATGCAATCGGACCTCAAAAGATATCTAAGAAACGTTTAAATGGACAGATATACAGTATTGACAAGTAGGATGAAGAGCTAAAATTCTTACATCGATCTCTCTCAAATGAGGATCCATACCTGAATACAGAAAGAAAAGAGAAACAGTTACGCTGTAAGGTTTAAATACTTAAACTTCTTAAATAGTAAGAGAAGATATTGCATAAAACACATATAAACTTATAGTTATTGAATCATTTGGTGCCTCTCAAAGATGTTGAGGTAGTACCTGCTTTTGTGAGAGCAAATTGATAAGCCAGACCAACAGTAATACTAACCCCCAGTGTGCTTGCTATTTCTAGAACCTTCTCCCGAGCACCATGGGGATCCTCTTCAAAGAAAATGTAATAGATTAGACAAGTAGAAGCATATCAAAATAGAAAAAAATTAATATTAAATCAGAAGAACAATTGCATAATGCATAGATTTGAAGTCGTCAATTTCGTACGGGCGCCCATGTTGGTAATTATACAAACTCCTCTCTCCACAGCCAAAGGTAGGAGTAAATTCATCCACTCCGAAACTGCATGATCATTGACAAGTATAAGAGATAAAGCAATGAAGTCGTATGACCAATCCATCGGACCATCGCAATGCATCAATGGAAATCAAGAGGGAGGGAGGCCTTTAAATTCTGGTTTCTATGATACATTCATATTTACAATCAGTCAAGATTAACAAAAGATATCTAACTATACCAACGTTCCCATCTACAAACATAGACACCGTATAAAGCAGAACATGGCTATATCTTGCATGTAAGAAGTTTATGTGCGTAGCTATGATAAATGAGTTTGGTCACTTAACCTACCAGTAATCTTCTATTATTTTACTTACATTTAACGAGGCCTTTCAGGCTCAGCTCAACAAACAATTCCAGATTTTATACTTGATTGCCTTCAGGCCGAAGTGGTAGCCTGAGGGTGGGAATTTGCAGCCCCGAGTGCCGCCTTTTTATATATATGTAACGCTCACTCATCAAGACCCAGGGGTTAGACTTATCGAATAAAAAACACACACACACACACACACGGGTCTGCTTAATAGGAGATACCCATGAAGACTGGAACCAGTGCCAGTCTCAACCTGGCCAACAAAGAGGATGCTGTATAATTTATTGTATTGTTTAGATTTTAAAAAACAAAAAATATTAATAAATAAATTAATAATGTGGTGGGTCCCACAACTCTATATGAAAACTAGCAATTTTTTTAGCTCCAATCGGCAGCCACGTGTTTTGGAAAACCATGGTCAGTTAACAATTTTCTTTGAGCCAAAGTTATATTCTTGGAGCCAAAATAAAGATATTTGTGTTGATTAATTTTTTATCCACCTCCTATACTTTAAAACTGAATAGTGAATACGGCACACTATAAATTAATAATTGGGTACGTGGCTTATATACATACCGAGAGAGAAACAGAGAAAGAAACCACTTTTGATGCTCTTGCTTCTCTGCTTTTCATTCGTGTAATACAATTCTCTTAAATTAATTTCCTTTATAATAGTTTTGTGCCAGAGAAACATATAAAGCTGTCCATAGGGTTTCTATACTTGGGACTGCACCCACATCCACTTTCCTAAAATTTTACCAACAGAGGAAACATAGCCATAAATACGTAAACATAAGAATTTAAGTAGACAGGAACAGCAAACACTTACTACGAGGATCATAACCAACACCACCAGATTCTCTGGCTTGGAAGCGGTCCAACAAGGTGCGCTCTGCTAAGCATTCGAGTACTAGATAGTTCAACTCTTCAACTTCCTGAAGTAACTTGAGAGCCGCCATTGGTCGATCACCTCCAAAACCAGCACCACAACCAACGTAAACCTTTTCCCTTTGCCTTTGAGGGTTCACCCTCTATAAGCCAACACGAATGTAAACGTTACTTCTATTCCTTTATCTTCAGAAGAATTACCTAATAGAAGGATAACTAACCAGCGCAATATTACAGCTCATAATAGGTGCTTCCTTACAATCTGAATCTTCCTTATACCCCTGAGATTTGTTGTCAAGCATCAACAATTGTAGGAAACCTTTTTGTTGTGAAATTGCTTAAAATCAAATATAATGTTAAGGAACTAAAAAAGGATAATTATGGATTTATATGTTGTGTATGGGTATATGTGTGGCTGACCATATTGCCAAAGCAATTACAACTTTGCAGAATTGCAGTGTCTAGTTCTGAAGTTGGCAATGCTTTAGCACAAGCCAAAAGAGCTTTGGCATCCAGCAGCAACAAGTGCTCTGTATTGGCAATAATCACACAAAAACTAAACTCCTTAGGTTATTTGTATAGACTAATCAAATGCGTATCTTAAAGATATAAGTGGAACATACTTATGTATTTATAAAAGCATCCACCGTACTGTATGATAGTGCATGATTGGATAAATTTAACCTACTTTGTGTGTCAAACAAAATAGCAGTTTGATAAAAGATTAAAAAAAAGGAAAAAAGAGAAAGCATGCGGTCCCCATAACTTACCTATATAATAAGGAGCAATGGTTTTAGAATCTTCAAAATGTACAAGGGATAAAAGATTGTTTGGTTGAGATTCCAAAACACTTTTTCAAGGGTGGGCACAGGTTACCACCAGTATAATAAAAAGTGACAGGGTTTCTTAATCTAAAAAATGTATAAGGAATATAAAATTGGATGGTTGAGGGGAATATGTTTTTTCAAGCACGCATAGTGCCTTTGGCGGGTTACGACTAGTTAAATAGTTTTAGATATAGATAAGAAGAGAGCCATTCTACAACTGGTTTCCGGCCGAGTGGTTTTTGGACCTCTGATGACCGTATGTTAGTTAACTTAGTGGAACTTAACTTTGTCCTACAGCCATCCAACAGAATTGGAATGCTGCGTGCGCGTATATAGGATAAATTTATATTCTACTTACCATCAGTAATTGGACTTTGTGAATGCTCTAAGTGTCTATATACATATATCCTCTAAAGCGTCTGTCTCTGTACATTTACAGATAGATTTGTTGCTGTTAATTGTATGGCAATCACGCAACTGATCAACATGAAGTCTCACGCACTTTGGTCGAGAAATCTTTCACAATGATTCGCGAGGTTATAAAGTTTAAGCGGAATACATGTATATAAAATAATAAATTAAAGACAAGTGCAGTAAGATTAATATGAGACGAAAAGTACATTCCAGTAAGTAAGTAGGTGAAGAAGTTCAAGTGAGTATGAAGTTAAATGCTAAAAAAGGGATGATTTTGAGTGGTTTTATGCTAAGGGGATGAAAAGACATACCGAAGTGAAGGAAAGTTGAGGTGATTTGGGGATAGGTGTTGAGTCTGATGAAGAAATTACGTCCTCCATTGGAAGTTCTTTCTGATTTATGTGTGTTCACAAGTCGAAGAACGCCCTTAATGAATGAATGCAATCCTACAAAATTGCGGTTGTGAAGGTGATGATGTGCCAAAACCCAAAATTGGTAGACAGACACCGGGGGAGTTTGCTGCAATGAAAAAATAGGAAGGAAAAAAGGACGAAAATGATGCTTGTATTAAATTCTGTGTTTAATTACACATTGAGATTTATCTCATTAACTCCGGTTAAATGACCAATAAGACTAACTCTATTTTTCGTTGAAAGAATCTGTGAATTTTTTTTATTTTTTCACTTAGGTCTAAAATGTAACTTTAATCAAATTCTTTTAATAAAAGTGTAATATGACAATTAACGTAGTATTTTATTTTGACGTGCCCGCTGAGTTGGCATTTTAATCTGATGTAACAAGTCTCTCTCTTTTATATTATCTCTTTCTCTCTCTAAGAAAATTATCTTTTAAATCCTCCATCTTCTTCCCAATCCATTCTCTCTCTTCATTAAATAGCTATCGCCGCCGATGGTTGAGAGAGGAAGAGTTGACCCCCAATGATGACGGCAGCAACGTCGACAGCTCAGTGTTGGTTAATTTTCCAGTGTGGTGGTCCGATAAGGGTTATGTATGGCGGAGAAGAAGATAAATGAGGGGGAGAGAAATTGAGGTAATAATGGTAATTAAAGAAGAAAAATAAGAAAAAATGGAGATGGTCGGAATCAATGGAGGTGTTCGGAGAAACTCGTGGTGGTGGTGGCCGGAATTAATGGAGGTGAAAAGGTGGAGCTATAGTGAAGATGATGAAAATGTGGAGCTATGGTGAGGATTAAAGAAAAAAAATGGAGACAGTCGGAATCAGCGGAGGTGGCTGGAGAAAATTGAGATATTTGTCATGTCATATTAAAATGTCATGTCAATTGCCACATCACACTTCCGTTAGGCCTCGTTTGGTTCATAGGATGAAAATCAGTTCTCTTATTTTTTACATGAAGGTGGGAAATTACATTTTTTGTCAAATTTCTTTTTTTTTTTGTTTGGTAAAGCATGGAAAGTATTTAAGTAAGGGTATTATTGTTTAAATTTTTTGTAATAAATGCTTGGAAATCACCTAGGCAAATCAATCCCATGTGTTTTGAGAGGAATTGTTTTACCCCTACTTTCCCCTCTCTCAAAAAAGTGTTTCCGGAATCTGTGCTTACCAAATAAAAGAAATAAGCGACTTTTCTTTCTCGAATACTAAAATCCGTGAACCATACGAGGCCTTAGAGGAATTTGACGGAAGTTATGGGACTTAAGTGAAAAAACTGAAAAAGTTCACTGGTATTTTTGATGAAAATTGAATTTGCTGGTATAAACGAAAAACGTGGTAAAATACATTGTACTTATTGGTCATTTAGCCAATGAAAAAATAACAAGGAAAAAAGGACGAAAATGATGCTTATATTAAATTTTGTGTTTAATTACACATTGAGATTTATCTCATTTATCGCTTGTATTAACTCCGATTAATTATAAGAATACGCTATTTCATTACTTTATCAAAAAAAAAAACTTTAATATATGTATATATACTTTGTGTTTATTTTTATTTTTATCATTTTATCAAGTTAGTAAACTTTACGACTCTAGTTAACACTAATGGTCCAAATTAACATCCGCATCAAATTATTTTCTTTTTTTTAAAAAAAAAGGTTATATTATTATTTAGTGTTTTTTTTTATCTCTAATACTTTTATAATACTCTATAATTACATCGGAATAGGTTTGGTTCAAGTTCAATTATACTAACAAAGTAGGTCAAGTTTAGGTTTTTCATTATAAAATTTGATTAGGTTCGGGTTAGGAGTAATTTTAAGGCAGGTTAGGTTTAGCCAAACCATCGCTATCCCTAACTATCTATACTATGTATTAACTCGTGTGTATTATTTATATAAAATCATGTCAAATTTTAACATTGAGTTCTTTTTTTTTTGAAACATTTTAACATTGAGTTTTAATTGTACTTATTATTTTCATGAAAAAATATAATAAAATAAGATTTAAACTATGACTATAAAAATTTAATAACCATTCAACTAGCAGGATTTGTAGGACATAAAGAATTTTTGTTAAATTTTTATAAAAATTATATTTACTAGAGTACATAAACATTTAAGTTAAAAAAATTATTTTAATAAACAAAAATAGTTACTCCAAATCACAAAATATTTTTATTTTTGACATGAACTAGTTGGTAGAATAAGAAAAAAGTTATAAGAATCGTGGACCCAATGCAAATATATATATTAGATCATATGCAAATACAATATGTGTTATTAATACTTATATAATTCAAAGTAAAATATAAAACAAAAATAATAACTGATCTAATAGTTAAACAATAAATTATTTTGTTAAAAATCTAAAATAATTAGTCAAGTAACAAATTACTAGAGGTGGCTTTGGTACAATACCGTACTATACTAAAAATTTGGTACGCCAAAATTTATTACCATTGCCATACCAAATTTTTGGTATATCGAAATATTGGTATAGTATAGTGTGGTACTATATATTACAAAAAAATCAATCCTAAAATAAAACTGAAAGTGGACGATTATGATCAAAAGCAAGCATTTTTTGTTAAAACAAAACAATTAAGTTATTTTTTCTTGCCTTTAATTAAGTTTTTACAATCAATTGTTCCAAAAATACTAAACCATGTATAAATATTATTACATCATAAATTATAATCAACGCTTATACATCTATCAAATACTTGAAAGTCGAATGATTGAAGTTTAACATAATTAAAAAAATAAAGATAAATATTTGATATTTAAAATTTAATAGGATTAGACTTTGTATAATTAAAGGAAGCTAAATGATAGGTGCATATAAAAGAGAAATAGATGGGAAATTAATCTCAAACAAATTGAAATGGATATGGCAAAATTGGAAATGGCAAGGTTAGATGAAGTGATTGAAATTAGATATTGTGTATGACGATGGTAGGGTGGTGGTACCGCATAGGTATTTGGCGGTTTCAAATCTAAAGAGAATAATATAAGAAAATGTATAGAAGAGAGAGATAAGGCGGTGTATTTGTGAGTGAAACGGTAAAACTTTAAGATAGTGTGAAAGTGAAATCTTAGTTAGCTCAAATCTGAACTCTTCATTTAAATGTTATTGGTAAATATAATAGTATATTAGTATTATTTTGGTATTAAAATCTAAATAAAATACTATTTGGTATTAATGGAACAATTGGTATGATACGGAATATCATGGTACGTACCAAAATTTTGGTATAATACAGTATACTATCGGTATTAATTTTCAGTATTAATATCGTACCATATTATTTTGATGCGGTACAATACTAATCGGTATTGTATCATTGCCAAAATTCGATACATTTTGATAATAGTACAATATAATACGAGTTTGTATGATAATAATAGTATAAAAATCGATTCCTACAAATTATTTTATTAAATATCTAAAACAACAGACATTATATAATAATAAAAATATATATATTGAGTTTATATAATAGCGAAAATATATATTTTTCGCATTTTACATTTTAAACTGGGTTAATTTATTTCACATTTCATTAGAATGATTATCATCACAAAACATAATTTAGTTTTAAATTTTAATATCGTTTAGCATAATTGGAGGGCGACTACGAATAATTTAGGGGACATATAATAAAGTTGACCCACCCGCCTGCATAAATTTTGGGAGTGAGTACTCGATAGCCCGATACAGTCCGATAGACAGCATACAGAGAGAGGGAGAGAGATAAAAGTTGGGGGAGAATTGAAGAAGATGGTGATGGCGCCGGTGGTGAACACGTATCCTCTATCCAGCTATACCTTCGGTACCAAAGAACCCAAGATGGAGAAAGACACTTCTGTTGCAGATCGTCTCGCTCGTATGAAAACCAAGTCAGTCAGATTCTTCATTATTATACGCAACACATTTACTTTAACAACCAACAACATTAAAAAAAAAAAAAAAAAACCCTAGCTCCCATAAAACAGAAAAATCACTTGAAACTTAACTGCTTCAGTGATCGTTAATTCGTTGAGCTTCCCAACTATATTGTTATTTGGAGAGTAGAGACAGGGATCTCCTTATACTCTCACAGCTGTCTAATTACAACTTCATACACCTGAGAAATATAAAATAGTGTTTCTTTACCCTAAAGATATAGACATTCATATGTTTAGACATTTAAGTAAGGTAAAGTTGCTGCATATTTAATTTAATCTTACGTCAAAGGTGCATGATGATTGCCTGTCCGTTTGTATTTTTTAGCCTTGATTGCTGAACATTGAATGCTGAACTTTATTAGTACTGAACGGAAGCTCTAAAAAATTATTTGATAGTGAACAAAAAGAATAGGGACACTGTTGGAATAGAATTTTAATAAAATTAAATTAAGTTCATCACAGGACTTGACGCTTAATGCTGAATGCTTCATTTTAATCTAACTCAGCATTAGGAGGTAGGAAAAAACATCATTTATAATTATACCACGTAACGCTAAATAACTTCCATTCAACATTAAGAGGTAAAAACAAACACCACCTGCATCTCTTGTATTATTATGATTGGATGAATTACATTTTCGTTTTGATTCACAGCTACATGAAAGAAGGGATGAGGACTAGTGTTGAAGCCATCCTACTGGTGAGTATGAGTTCCATCTTTACCTATTCCCCCTTGTGTCTGTACACATATACTTTATACATACATATATGCATAACTTCAACTACTGATAATCTGCCTCAATAGGTTGTACGCGGTCTTTAAGTTGTATTGTGGTCAAAAATTGATTGAGATGGAGATATTAAGGGAAATAGGCTTAAATTTTAATTTTAGGGATTTAACATGGACAATTTCAATTTGACGTTGTAGGAATATAAGCTAGATTTTTGTTTAGTAGTTTTGGGTTGAAGATGAACAACATCGTTGAGTAGTTTTAAGAGCTTTGTAAAGGATGGAGTTCAAATAACTTTGACTAGTTTAGTTCTTAAAATCCTTTAGATGCTTCTTTTTAGTAGGATAGATTAAAAAGTAATAAGTATACTTATACTTATAAACACGTCTCTAAACAACGTATGATGAAGACGGGGTTATCATGAGCGAGACCCCGTAAGTGAAGCTCATGATTTTGAGCTTAAGTGGATTACTTTGCAATGGAAGGAGACAAAGATCTTCAATCATGGAGTGAAGTAGTTCCCGTTTGGCCCTTATTTTCATCTTCGAGAATGAAGATATGGTACGAAGCTGACCATCTACAAGAGGAGTGTACAATTACATACAGAATCAGCATCCACGTCGGAGGAGCATATTGACTGGTGGAATGCATGATTGAAGTTATATTACCACCCAAAAGAAAATACAATAGAATAGTGGTAGTTTGAGTTCAACTATAAGTGTATTGGTGCAGCCTTGTTCAGGAATTAAGTTATAACTAACAAATGTGTTGTGTGCTCATATTCGTCATTATTTTTAAGCACTGCACTTGTTTGATTGCTGTCCAATAAGCAAGGTTTAACTTAGCCATAAATTTGTACTTGTTATCCTTCACTTGTTTTTTGGCTATATCTGAATTCAATTTTGCAGGTCCAAGAGCACAACCATCCCCACATTCTACTTCTGCAAATTGGTAACACCTTCTGTAAACTTCCCGGTGGCCGTTTGAAGCCTGGTGAAAATGGTATGGTTATCTGTAGGGATGGATGTATTGCTAGGGGAGCCAATTACGCACATCCCCAAACTGCACAATTTTTGAGAAGTTGTTCCTCAAATATTAAGATTATCTTCAAAAAGTTTTTTTTTTTTTAAAATGCGTCTCAGTTAATCTTGGTAAAAATTACTATCAGCCTACCCACTTTAATTTTGAAATATATTAGTATACTTAGCTTGAAATCCTGCATCTACCCCTCCCATTTTCTTTCTCACATATATTACCTCTTTTTTCGCAGAAATTGAAGGCTTGAAAAGGAAATTGTCTAGCAAACTTGCTGCTAATTCGCCTTCTCTCCAACCTAACTGGCAGGTTTGTTTGTTTGTTTGTACTCCTAGTAATTGGGTATATTTAAGATATGGATCTGGTTAATGCAAAAACAGTATCCGGAATAAACTCATTACATCTCATTTATACTTGATTAGTTGATTGTTACACATTGTTGCAGGTTGGTGAGTGCGTAGCAACATGGTGGAGGCCAAACTTTGAAACCATTATGTACCCATACTGCCCTCCACACATCACAAAACCCAAGGTGAAGCAAACTTCTTGTTCAACATTGTACTTTGTGGAGTTATGAGGGAATTTGAAGAGTTCATTTTACTATGTATATAATTGTAACTCCAAGATGCTCTTCATTTTATATTTTGTTATTTTAATTTCAAAAGTTGGGGGAGAGAGAGAGAGAGATAAGAGGTAAACACTTGATTACCCATATATATGACTATTTCTCACATTTCCCAACAATTTGAAGGGCCAACTTCACTCTTCATATTTGAAGAGCCAAAAGCTGCTCTTCAATTTGTGTAGTGATTTTGAAGAGCTCTTGAAGCAAAAAAAAGATGATGTGGTTCTTGAAAATATTTGCACATTAGTCCTCTAAAGAGCCTCTTGGAGATGCTCTTATGATCGGATTCTCTTGAAATATTTTTCCAGCTCTTTATAATACTTTCTTTAGTTTCTTATTGAGCAATTTCTATCTGCTGACCGGAAAATAAGTTTGTACCTTTTGGTTTACAGGAGTGCAAGAAGCTTTACCTTGTTTACTTGTCTGAAAGAGAGTACTTTGCTGTACCCAAAAATCTCAAACTGCTGGCTGTTCCCCTATTTGAGCTCTATGATAATGTTCAGGTGCAACATCAATTTTTCACTAACTCTTTCTAAATTATTTATGAACTCAGCTTCACCAAATTACTCCACTGACCTGTCCTGTGAAAATATTTGTGTTACATATACCCCGTAATAGGTAACTTTATCAAATATAATTTGTTTCTAAGGACCATATTACCCTTACAAGTTTATTTGTTTATTTTGACAGCAAAGTTTAATTTTATTTACATAAACTATAATATGAAGTATGAACCATATTCGTAATTTATTGTAGTAAGGGTCCATTTGATTGCAAAGATGGAAAATGATTGGAAAAACTACCAAGTTTTATAAGAAGTTGGAAAATGAGACGAGTGATTTGGTGAGATGTTATCCATCTTTTCGCTACTTTCATGAAATTCTTTCCTTACGCCCAACGAATTGTATTATATGGAAAAGAAAAAAAAAATGTAATAGAACATCTCACCAAATAACTCATTTTTCAACTTCTCATTAAAGTAATAGATCATCTCATCAAAGACCAACAACAACAATAAAAATTCTCTAAATTGTAACAAATAAAATTGAAACTCCCTCCATCTCAAATTTTTACTCCCACTTTGAAGGAAATAGTAATTTCAACCTAATCAATGGTCAAGATTACAACTTCTTTTCTATTGTGAGATGTGGTACATTGATTATGTCTGAAGAAGGAAATGTGAGACTCCCGAAGGAGAGCGGGACTATTAAATTGAGATGGAGGGAGTATTACATTATTCCTGAAAAATTAACTTTAGTAAATATTTGTAATTGTAAACTAATGAATTCAAGTAATGATAATGGTTAGCTTATTTGAGATCATTCTAAAGTCTTACTGGATAGATGATAATATAAATTTAATCTTCACTCAAATGAGCTGCTAAGGTGCTAACTGCATTCCAAAAAGAAAATCATAGAATACCAATTTTGCAAGACATGAAAATAAACCAAAACAATTAATCACATCCCAAAATAGTCAAGTTAGTCATGATTTGGAAGAATGGAGTTCCATCAAAAGTGGAAGTGTTGGCTTGGTTAGCAGCGTTGAAGAGGGTTAGTACAGCAGATTTGTTGCAGATCAGGAGGCCGTACCTACTTCTATCTCTGTCGTGGTGTGTTATGTGCAAGAGGAGTGGGGAAAGTTTAGACCATTTGCTATTGCATTGTTCTTTTGTGCACATTATTTGGTGTAATATTTGGAGAGAATTAGACTTGGTTTCTGCAGCTCCAAGTTTGTGGTATAATCTGCTTGTTGAAAGGTGGTATTTTAAGGGAAATAAGAAGAGATCTAAAATTTTGTGGATGTTACTTATGAGAAGGAGAGAAATTATATTCTATATTATTAGAGAGAAGATTACCCACTTATATACATGAGACTCCTACACAGATAAGGAAACTACTACTAATTAGGATTCCTAAATTATCTACCTTCTTAATACAATATTTACAACTTATAACACTCCCCTTCAAGCTGGCGCATAGATATTGATCATGCCCAGCTTGTTACAAAGATAATCAACCCGAACCCGTTTAAGGCTTTCGTGAAGAGATCACCCAATTGCTCTCCAGTCTTCACATATCCTGTGGAAATTAAGCCTTGCTGGATCTTTTCGCGGACAAAATGGCAATCGAGTTCAATATGTTTCGTTAGTTCATGAAACACGGGATTAGACGCAATATGTATGGCAGCTTGATTATCACATCACAATTTAGCCGGTACCGAAGTCTTAATCCCTACTTCACTTAAAAGCTGACATATCCACATTATTTCACACACAGACTGGGCCATAGCTCTATATTCTGATTCTGCACTGGATCGTGACACAACATTTTGCTTCTTACTTTTCCATGAGACCAAATTTCCGCCAACAAAGATACAATAGCCTGATGTGGACTTTCTATCCACCTTGGAACCTGCCCAATCTGCATCTGAAAAACCTTCAATACGAGTGTGTCCATGATTGGCGTATAAGATACCACGTCCAGGCGCTCCCTTTAGGTAACACAAAATTTGTTCTAACATTTCCTAATGATGAGTTGTTGGGGATGACATAAACTGGTTCATCACACTGACAGAATACGCAATATCCGGACGAGTCACTGTAAGATAGTTCAACTTCCCCACCAATCTTCGATATTTCTCAGGATCCTCAAATAGTTGACCATCTTTTGTCAACTGTACATTAGGAATCATCGGAGTACTACACGGCTTTGCCCCCAATTTCCCTGTCTCAACTAATAAGTCAAGAACATATTTCCTCTGAGATAGAAAAATACCCTTTTTACTCCTTGTGACTTCGACACCCAAAAAATATTTGAGCATCCCTAAGTCCTTTGTATGAAACTGAGCATGAAGGAAGGACTTAAAAGAAGAGATTCCCATAGTATCATTCCCAGTAATGACAATGTCATCTACGTACACAATCCAACAAAATGATGCCTGCTTCAGATTGTTTGTAGAACACAGAGTGGTCAGACTTACTTTTCGCCATGCCAAAAGACTCAATAGCCTGACTAAATTTTCCAAACCAAGCACGAGGACTTTGTTTCAAGCCATACAAAGATTTACGAATGTCTAGCTGATGCAGAGGCCAATGATGAGTAGCTGCCAAAGATATAAACAGCCTGACAGATGTTAATTTAGCAACAGGAGAAAAAGTATCAGAATAATCAACACCATATGTTTGAGCATAACCCTTAGCAACGAGGTGGGCTTTTAAACGAGCAACAGACCCATCAGGATTGACCTTGACGGTAAACACCCATTTGCATCCGATAGCCTGTTTCCCTGCAGGTAAAGTGACCAAGTCCCATGTACCATTCTTGTCTAAAGCATCCATTTCCTCTATCATTGCATTACGCCATCCAGGATGTGATATAGCCTCATTAACAGTTTTAGGAACAAATATAAAATCAAGAGATGCAATGAAAGAACAAGACGAATGTGATAGGTGATCATAAGAGACACAAGACGAAACAGGATAAGTACACTGGCGTTTACCTTTGCGTAAAGCAATAGGAAGATCATCACTCGTCACGGAATCTGATGATGAAGAAGAAGCTGGTGGAGGACATGAATCAGCAGGCCGGCGTCTAGAGTAGACTTGATGGATGGGAGGTCTGACTGGCGCTGGTTCAACAATGGGTTCAGGGAACGTGATCGTATATACTAACAAATCATCATCCTCCCCCTGACTGTTGGAAGTGGAAGAAGGAAAATATGGTGTTTCTTCCATGAAGGTAACATCAGCTGAAACAAGGTACTTATTCAAACTAGGGCAATAACATCTGTATCCTTTCTGAAGACGAGAATACCCAAGAAAAACACACTTCAAAGACTTGGGATCTAACTTAGTAACCTGTGGACGAACATCTCGAACAAAGCAAATACTACCAAATATTCTGGGTTCAATAGGAAACAATGATTTATTTGGAAAGAGAACACTATAAGGAGTCTCACCATGAAGAACAGATGAGGGCATTCGATTAATGAGAAAGCATGCTGTGGAAACTGCATCAGCCCAAAATGGTTTTGGAACATTCATTTGGAATAATAGGGCTCTTGCAGTTTCAAGAAGATGTCGGTTCTTCCGTTCTGCCACTCCATTTTGGGATGGAGTATCAACACAAGAAGTTTGATGAAGGATACCGTTCTGAATCATATAAGTCTGAAAAGATGAAGATACATATTCTTTGGCATTATCACTGCGCAATATATGGACAGAAGTAGCAAATTGAGTTTTAATTTCAGCACAAAACGCATAAAAATGAGAAAACAATTCATAACGACTTTTCATTAATTATAACCAAGTTGTACGAGAATAATCATCAACAAAAGTAACAAAATACTTGAACCCAGTTTTTGACATAACAGGACATGGACCCCAAACATCAGAGTGAACTAATTCAAACGGAGCACTCGCTTTCTTATTGACTCTCGGACTAAGACTACTACGGTGATGTTTGGCAAATTGACACGACTCACAATCTAATGAGGACACTTTATTAAACTGATGACACAACTCCTTAAGCAGAGGAAGAGAAGGGTGACTGAGCCTACAATGAGCCTTGAAAGCAGATGTGACACCCGAACATGCAACGGATTTAGGTATCGATGTGTCAAGGATGTAGAGGCATCCCGATTCATGTCCTTTACCAATAATCTTCTTCGTCATAAGATCCTGAAACAAGCAATAATCAGGAAAGAATGAGATGCAACAATTAAGTTTACGAGTAAGCTGGCTTACAAAAATTAGATTAAAGGACAATTGGGGTAAATGTAGAACAGATGATAAGGGAAGCACAGGGGTTGGGGTGATTGTTCCAGATTCTAGAACGGAAGAAGATGTTCCATCTGCTAAAGTAACACTAGAAGGGGATATATGTGACTGAAAGGTAGAAAAGATGTTAGAATTACCTGTCATATGATCTGTAGCACCAGAATCAATGACCCATTTGGATGATGAGGAAACAAGGCATGTGTTTGGTTTACCTGAATTAGCAATTGCAGTGACAGAGGTGACTGGAGTGGATGAAGACTTTAGAGATTCTTGGTACTTAGAGTACTTGGCAAACTCATCTGCAGGGATAAGGACTGAGTTTTCAGCTATATCAGTGGTAGATGCCATGTGGGCTGAGTGAGCTCTCTGAGTCCTGTACCGAAGCTTCCTACAATCCCGCTTTAAATGCCCTGGATTATGACAGTAATGACATACGATCCCGCCGGAGCCTTGTCCCCGAGTCACACTCGCTCCCGAATCATGTACGCGAGTATTAAAATTGTTACTGTTCGATCCTCCTCCGTGATTGCCTCCCCGATATTGTAACCGCCCAAGTTCAGACTCATTATTTTTGCTAACCAGAGCACTATTGAACGGAACAGGTGGAGTCTGAACTGAAGAAACCCCCTCTGTGCGAAGAACTCTACTATACACTTCCTGTAAGGAAGAAATCTCAGGACGAGAGAGAATCTGGTTCTTAGCAGTTTCAAATTCAGACGGAAGACCAGTTAAAAAACTCATGATAGCCATATGCTCTCTGACTCTGCTGAACTTTGACATCAGAGCTATACGGTAATAGCATATTAAGTTCTTCATACGTTTTCTTAAAATCCATAAAGTAACTCATAATGGACCTGTCCTGTTTTTCTGTACGGTAAAAGGCTTTGCACACATCATAAATATGAGAAATATTCCCTTTCCCAGAGTATAGAAAATCCAAATAATCCATTAACTCCTTAACCAATTCACAATGGTTAATCAAACTAATCATAGTACTATCAATCGAATTTCGAATGTGTAAGAATAACCGGGCATCCTCCCTTAGCCACGTCTGTCTCGAATTATCTGAAGGTGGATCACTAGTCATGTGATCATCTTTATCGATACTACGCAAATATATTCGAATGGTTTTACTCCAATCAAGATAATTGGAGCCATTAAGTTTATGCTCAGTAATTTTTGACATTACTGAAACTACATCAGAAACAACTGCCGCCTTCTGCTCTGACATATTTAAATAATTTTATAGCGAGGACCACAATTATTATGAACAAAATGAGTCACAAAACAGCGTACTAACCATAAACGAGGCAGTGAATAATAGTAAACGAGAGACGAAACGGTACCGAAATTCTTTGGACACGCCGAAAGTAGAAATCAAGCCACACAAGTCTCAGAGCAAACTAATAAATAGGTCAGAATATGAAGTATAAACAGTACTGACCACAAATAGAAGCAAAACCGAATTGTACCAAGTCACCGAATTGTTACCACGAAGGCTAAACCGAACCAAACTCAGATCTGCACCGAATAAAGACGAACTGAGCCAAACCAAGCACATATACGTGCTGTACTAACTGAGACGAGCCAAACGAGACTGGCCGGAGAGTGAACGGAGGCTCCACGCGCCTCCACGCGCCGGCGCGTGAGGCGGCGTCTGAAACAAAAGGCGGCGCGTGAGGGCCACGCGCTGGGCAGTTCGACGCCGGATTTTGGTTGAACGTTAGACGGTGGATGGCGCAACTCCCTATGTGGGAGGTGAGATCAAATATTCGCTGACGAAATTCGAAGTTGGAAGCCCGACAAACCCTAGTCTGCCGTTAACTAGCAAAACAAAACCCTACCCTCTGATACCATGTTACTTATGAGAAGGAGAGAAATTATATTCTATATTATTAGAGAGAAGATTACCGACTTATATACATGAAACTCCTACACAGATAAGGAAACTACTACTAATTAGGATTCCTAAATTATCTACCTTCCTAATACAATATTTACAACTTATAACAGTGGAGAAGTAGCTGTATGCCAGTTTTGCAGTGTGCGTGGAGAGAGAAATTCTAGAATCTTCGAAGATAGAGAGAAAAGGGAGAAGGAGATTTGGCATTGAGTCAAGGCTACGGCATCTATGTGGGCTTCTTCCTCAAGTGTGTTCGGCAGTCTTTGTGTTTCTGATTTGGCTAGAGATTGGAAAGCAGCTCTGGTGTAGTGGATTGTAGTTTTTTAGCCCACTCGTCTAGTTTTCTGTTGTTGGTAGGATTTATATTGTAGGTTGGGGTAGCTGATTTTTGTTGCTTGATCAGGTGGTGGAAGTCTTGTTTGTTTAGGCAGTTAGTTTTTATTTTTGTTTTAAGGCTGGCTTTGGATCTCTTGTCCAATTGCAGCCTCTTTTTTGCTTGTATTGGTTTTTTTGTATCAATATAAGCTTCGTTTTGATAAAAAAAATAAAATAGTCAAGTTAGTCAAATCATCTTTCGATCCTTAATTTTCAAAATTAATATGTTCTGTTAAGAAAAATCTAGTTGTTATACCAATAAAATGTTTCTAACTTATTGTTGAATCTATCTTTCAAAAAAGCTAATAAAACATAGTTAATATTAATTATAAATACACGCATAAAGGTTACATGGTCCATTCGATTTTTTTTTTTAACACTTATAGTCAAAACTGTTTTATAAGAGTACATCTGATTACCCAAACCACAATGTAATTATGCATTACAACAGATGGTAGAAAGTTACCCTTTTAATTTCTGAATTGGCTTCGTTGATGATTGGGGCAAGAAATGAGGAGAAGTGCCATATTGTAAAAATTAACATGGTTTTTCTTTACTTATTCTGCAGAGATACGGACCTGTGATTTCAACAATCCCACAGCAACTTTCGAGATTTCAGTTCAACATGATCAACACATGAATGAATGAAACACATTAAGTGCTCGTTTGACTTGAGCTTTTCTGCTTTCTACAAACCTTAAACAGGCATTTCCCATATGAAGTATGAGCTTTTAAGGAAACCTTAGATTTGGTAATTTCACATCCTATCTGTCACATCTGGAGTAACAAATGTAGTGTTTTTAGTTAGTTTTGAAGGTCCTAAGATGAGGTAGGTTGATGCCTCAGAATCATGTGGTCCTCGTGCTTTTATTATGATGGTGAGTTTTGGATGTTACTGTAAGAAGGAAAGACTCCTTCGGTTTCTTCTGTGTAACAGTAGGGATTTTCTAGTATTTGTTGGTAATTGTTTCCTTTGATATGTGGCCTGTTAGAGTATCCAAAATGGTGTGTATTGCATATGACGGTGTAAAGTATGAAGGGCATATTTACCCCTACTTGTCCTTTTACGCAATGGTATGATAAATTCATCTCAAGCCGGCATGTTGGTCTCTCTCTCTCTCTCTCAATTACTGTTAAAATGTTTGGTTTCCAAACAGTTCATTGTGGTTTGTGTGCTCCCGAAACGCTGTACACTGCTTTTCCAAATCTGTTTGACACAATCCCAGCCTATAAAAGTCTGAAAAACAAACTCTGTCCAGATCAAGTTTGCCGCCTTTATCACGACAAAGAAGGATAAAAACATTTTCAGAAGGCGTGAATTTAATCTTTGTAATTTATCTTTCGTTACAACAACTCATGGTACATTTAATTTGTTTCAATTGCACATGGGCCACCAAATTGAAGTTATGTTCAACGTGACAGCCAAATCTAAACATGTTATTCAAACAAGTGCACAAATACATAAATAACTTCGATATATATATAAGTTTAATCACCCATTTACACATCAAAACGATATATGTAATCAATCGTGCGAAGGTAGATGATTATAACTATTGTCGCTAATTGTTGAGCATGTATTTTGGCCTTAGAGGGTTGTGGTTCCGTTCCCCTTCACGAGCTTCTGTTTCTCTCTGATTTTAACAAAGGTTCCATTTCGGGTCCAAAAATTTCTCTTACAAAAATATGAAAGGAGTTTTGTGAAATTTCATAAAATAAAAGTATAAGGTTCTGTTTAATAGTAACATGAAGAATAAAAATAAAAATAATTAATTTAAGTGAGAAGATGAAAAATAAATTGAGGAATGCAAGGAAGTTAATACTTTTTGGCTTCTTCTACAGAAATAAATAAAAATAATTAATTTGAGCGAGTAGATGAAAAATAAGTTAAGAGATGAAGTGAGCTTCTTGCTCTTTGGCTTCTTCATTAATTTTATATATATATATTTTTTTGAGTGGTGGGAAAGAAAATTTGTTGATACAACATTAAGGAAAAATATAAGATATATGTTCACAAAAATAAATATAAAATAAAAAAAAAATCAACTTATTTTTCATAACTCTACTGTATATAAATAATGAAAATAACATAGGAGGGTGTAGAAAAAAACTAGTAAATATCAGGACCATTTAGCAATTTAACAAATATCTCTAATGCCCTAGAACCGTCGTATCGCCATTTTTGTTCTTTCATCTCAATCTCTATCTCCCTCTCAAGTTATTTCTCCCTCAAACTAGGATTCGAAATCTCCTCAATTTTCCATCGAAAAGTATTCCATTTTCATTCCGCTCAAATTGTAATTCCCGTTTTCAAATTCCTCATTTGAGAAAAAACGCAAATTGTGGCTCTTTTAGTTCCCACGGTTTTGCTTCACTTCATCGATCATTAGCTTCAAAATCGGTGTATATTTCGGCCTACTATTAGTTTTTCGATAAGCAAATTATATTTACTTGTTAGCATATTTGTTTGATCGTTGAGATGAACACAAGAGGGAGGTATCCGCCGGGAATTGGAGGTGGCCGTGGGAACATGCACGGAAACCCTAATTTTCAACCTAGAAACCCTCAGCAGTATGTGCAGAGGAGTCCAATGCAGAATCACCAGCAATTTCAGCAGCAACAATGGCTGAGAAGGAATCAATTAGGGGACTATTCTGGTGCTGAAGAAGATGAGAAGACGATACAGTCTGGTGCTATCGATTCGAGGTAGGGTTTCTTTATTCTATACATGTTTTTTAGCTTGTATATGTAGAGATACATGTATAATTGCAGTTGTCGTATTGCATTTGCTTTTATTTGTCTTCATTCTATTGTTTACTATAAGAAACTTTTTTCATTCTAACAACAATTTATTGTAGTACATTGAGCTAGTGGCACTGTCAGTTTCTCGGAAACAATACATATTTTGAGGACAAAGACCTTTTCATTAGCAGTAGTCGTCATATAAATTCTATTCATTATGGGCCCGGTTCAGCAACCAATTTATTGGTGACATGTCATCGTGTCCCTGCGTGTGTCCTTGGGGAAGTACTCTCCAGTCAGACAAGCCCACACTCTGTATTGCTTATATATTTACTATCTAAATTACCTGCCCGTTAATTGTTTTGCAAAGGAAGTGCTTGGTGATCTTTAAATTGTTACTATGGTTTATGATATCATTTTCAACTGAAAGACTTGCAAATTGAATTGATCTCCTCGAATTTCTATTAGTCAGCTGCTATCCAGGTAACTTTGTCTCTCAATAACTGCAATGGTTGTTATGTATGTCGAAATGTTTATCTAGATTCCTACCCATTTATTGAGAGTTGGGATTATGGCGTAGTCTGCATTGTTAATAATTTGAAAGTTTGCTTGTGTTAGTGGTGCATCATATAGGAGATTGAGTGAGGGATCAGAGTTGTGGGAGATTGGAGGTGATCAAAGAAATTGCCAAATTGAGAAGATATGGTGGGTATACTTAACGGATTTAAACAAAGCATAATTTAGCTTGCCTTGTCATAAAAAACCAGGGGATGAAGATCATACTAGGAGTTTGGATATATAGAGTTCCTACTGCGGTGGGGGGCCTTCGCTACTTATGTGGGAAGATAAATTATCGATGACAAGATGTGCAGAATTGTTATATCACAAGATTCACAACATAAAGCAAATAAAAAGGAACACACAGACTGAAGTCTCGGATGCCCTTTCTGCCACTATATTTGATGGAAAATCATTTTTTATCACTGTCCTGTTTTGTTTATAGGCTTCAGTGGAAGAAAGATAGAAGATGAGTTGCAGGGTTGATTTTAGCCTTTGGACCTAGATATTTAGTTTTTTGAGATGTTTTTTCGAAAGATTAATCATGCATAATATAAGCATTTGACTTGATGCACTGGTTGCCTTAAAAAAAAAACACAAGGAGCACATACAGGCACGATGGAAGGATTGCTGATTTAAAAAAACACCGCAGAGGCGCAGATGGATTTTTTATTTTGCTGTTTGCCATAATACTTTCCTCATATTGGCCCTTTGGTAAAGTAGAAATGAAGTAGTGACTTGTAAAAAATACTTTTCCTAGATTGTTCCTGAATTAGACATGCGTAGCATGTCTGTGCCTTTTTGCTATCATTATAACAGACGAAAGAAATCAAGATTTTAATATCTGACTAAATATTTGGTGATGAACTATCTAATTGTACATTGTAGTTTTCTTCCAAGTAGAATAAAGTAAAAAGAAAAATGAAACCAGCAATGGCTCCTTGCTTGACAGAAAAAAGCAAAGAGTAAACTGTAAAGGAACTGCTCCATTTGGAAAGTCGAAGTTGTAGGCATTCTTTGAGTTGTTTTTAGCTTGGGTACTTTTTCAAATTCTGTGTACCACTTCCTGAAAGTTATGCTAAACTCATTTGCTACTTTCTTTTTGCTTTTAGATTTTTTAAATTCTTTGACTAGCGGCTTGTCATCTTAACCAATTTTTTCTTAATATATTCATCCCAGTTCACAAGATTGGAAGGCCAAGTTGAAGCTTCCACCAGCTGATAATCGGTATAAGACAGAGGTATGATATAGCATGTTACATGCATGTTTGTCATATTAAGTTTAACATAAAATATCTTTTCCCCCAGATTAGTTTTGAATTATGTTGTATTGCTTACTATATTCATTCTCATTTTTAGTTATATTCTTACTCTGGTTTTTTCGTCTAATTATTAATCTTAATTTTGCTGAGTAAAAGAACTTTTGATATTCTATTGCTTTAAGCAACTCTAGTGATATCGTGCACTCAAGAAAGGTACTTGGGTAATGTTGGATCTACGTTCCAACAGTGTGTTGTTTGTCATCCTTTGGAAGCTTTAAATATAGTCAATCTCCATACTCGTCCGTTTTTTGTTTTTTTTTTGGGGGTGGGGGTTACTGTGCTTTACCTTAAGTCCTTAGTTGAACGACAGTATTCATGGAGGTATACTCGTTCGAGTTTTCTTTCAGTCGTTTATTGCTTAAGTTCTCTGAGTTGCTCGAAAGGCGGGAGTTCCGTATCAAGGAGATTATTTCTGAAGTGTGTTCCTCACATCCATTATGATGAATATTCTGAAAGTTGATGCAGAGTTAATTACTTCTATATTTTTAAGCTTATCAAGAAAGCTTGTGACTATTCAAAAATTTATTGTTGTGCTTGCTTGTTCTTTTTATGCTAAAAATTGAAAAGAACTTGCTCACTAGACCTAGAAATATGATTTTCCTAGCAAAGCTTTTCTGGGCTCCAGCCTGATAGTCAATATTGTTTTGTGATTTGTAGCTCTAAAGTGCAGGTTATGATATGCTCAAGAATAGTCCTTATTAATTTGAATTTGTTGTTATGTATGTGTACTTGGACTTATATTGGGATTCTTTGATGGGGGATAATGTTTATCATATACGCACTTGCCGATACCGGCTGTAACAGGAAGCTATAGTTCCTATATATGATTACAATAATTTATGTTATGATCTGCTGTTTTGCAACAATATCCAGGACGTGACAGCAACTAAAGGAAATGAATTTGAGGACTATTTTCTGAAACGCGAGCTACTTATGGGAATATACGAAAAAGGTTTTGAGAGGCCGTCTCCTATTCAGGAGGAAAGTATTCCCATTGCTCTAACTGGAAGTGACATTCTTGCTCGAGCTAAAAATGGGACTGGTAAAACAGCAGCATTTTGCATCCCTGCCTTGGAAAGAATTGATCAAGATAACAATGTTATTCAAGGTTTTCCTACTCATCCCTTTTGCAAGTGTTTATGTATGTTAAAATCTTAATGTTAATTATATCATTTATTATGGTGGTTAAAGTATATCCACATTACTGGAAATATTATGTAAACTAGATATAATACATATAATTTAAAACATGCGGGACTTGAAATATTTGGAAAAATTTCCTCCGAGTTTTCTTGTGTTGTAATCTCTTAAGATTTAAATCACAGAAGTTGATTTTACTTCAGATCCTCTTTTTTTCTGGGTAACATTTAATTTAGCTCCTCAAGTAATTTAGTTCCGAGTAAATCCTACTGAAATCTGCACCTTTTTGCTTTTTGTCAATTAATAGTGTGTTGGGTCTTATTGCATCTTTATTTAAGGTGTGCCTTTCTTTACAGTTGTTATACTTGTTCCGACCCGAGAGCTGGCTCTTCAGACTTCACAAGTTTGTAAGGAACTTGGAAAGCACTTGAAAATTCAAGTAATGGTTACTACTGGTGGAACTAGCCTAAAAGATGACATAATGCGTCTTTATCAGCCTGTTCATTTACTTGTTGGTACTCCGGGAAGAATACTAGATCTTGCAAAAAAGGGTGTATGCATTTTGAAAGATTGTGCAATGCTTGTTATGGATGAGGTATGCATGATGTTTTGATATTTCATTTTATTTTCCCTTTTTTGTCCTATTAATTGAATTTGACCCAAGTTCTTCTGTTAATCAGTGTGGTCAAAGGTGTGCCTAGACCCCAGGCTCACAAACCCCCAGCTTTACATCTGGCTCGGGGTCAGCAGAGGCTCCTACGGTAAGGAGCATGCTCCTAAGGCGCGCCTGATTGATATTTATTTTAGAAAAAATTGTAAAGAAAAAGTCTTGGACAAATTGAATTGTTGAGTTCAATATTTCTACTGAAAGCAAAATGCTGGATCTTTCTGGGCCCCAAAGCGGACCAAAGTTGGCATGTTAGAACATCCACAGTGGTAGTATAGGTAGGATAATTAGGATATATTTATCCAACGAGAGTATTCAATGGTTAAAGAAGGTAGGATAAAACACTTGTTCTGTAGCATAGGTGCATAATAAGATTGAGTTTGGCTTAGTTCCTTAATGTATGCTAATGAGTTTGGCGTTTGGAGGGGGCTCGCGTAACTGATAGGCGTTTAGATATAAATGCTAAATAACTAAGCAGGCCAACCCAGAGGCTAAATTAATTGGCGGCCAACCCGGACGCCAAACTAGTTGGTGTTGTTTTATTTATTTATTTATTTTTTTATCCTCTCATTCAATTTAACACCTAGTTTAACTTAAAGGGTGGTCTTCACATTCAGTTTGTTCATAGGTGTGATGAGGAGATGGTGCCAAAGTAAATTAAAAAAGAAAAACTTTAAAGTGTCGCTAAAGAGTTTGGCATCTTGGACTAAACACTTACCACTTTAGCGTTTTGGTCTGGATGCTAACCATTTGGCGTCTTGGTGCAGCCGCTTAACACTAGGTGTTTTGGACTTGGATGCTTAACGCTTAACCGTTTGTTTGTGCACCACCATTTGAGCCCAAAAGTAAGTAGGATAAATATACCCCACTTATCATACAACTAAGTTTCCCATTTGTGGATGCTCTTAGAAGCCATAAGTCTTATTACCTTGGTCAGTAGAAAATCAAAATAGACTTTTGCTATCGAAAAGTGGGCTTGTTAAGTGATGGAGTGTTGACTTGCTCATACTTTTAGACACAATTTAAGGTTTCGTTGAGGTTGAATTTATATTCATCAAAATTTTTGCATCAAGGATAGTAGCATTCGAGATTTTATGTGATGGTAGTTTATGGATCTCTGGTATTTTTTTTACTTGTGACCTGCTTGGTCTTGACATTAAAATTTGAATCTCGTGGCACATTGGCACACTCGATGTGCGTGCAATATTATACTATCAATTCCTCACATTATGTGGACTTCAAAAGCAAATTAAAAAATGTGATGGCATTTGGTCAAGTGGTGATGATAATGTGTTATTCGTATTTGAGGTCATGAATTGAGCCCATTTGAGGTCATAGGTTCAAGACCTAGTTAAAAGCACCATTTTTATTTCTATAGCATGAATGGAAATTTTTTACTTTCAAGTGCATACCTAAATTCCTCTCACTTAATGTTATGAAAAATTATATATTTCAGGCTGATAAACTTTTGTCGCCAGAGTTCCAACCATCAGTAGAGCAGCTCATCAACTTTATGGCTACTAATCGTCAAATTTTGATGTTTTCTGCCACATTTCCTGTGACGGTTAAGGATTTCAAAGATAGATATTTAAATAAGCCATATGTGATTAACCTTATGGACGAGCTCACTCTTAAGGGAATAACACAGTATTATGCATTCGTGGAGGAAAGGCAGAAAGTTCACTGCCTTAACACTCTTTTCTCAAAGGTTTGACCTCTTATTGAAGCTTCCGTAATTATTTGCTCGCCCCTCGATAAAATACGGCTACTCGTATTTTGCAGCTTCAAATCAACCAATCCATCATTTTTTGCAATTCTGTAAATCGGGTGGAACTGCTTGCCAAGAAGATTACAGAGCTTGGTTACTCTTGCTTTTATATCCATGCGAAGATGCTTCAAGATCATCGCAACAGAGTATTTCATGATTTCCGTAATGGCGCATGCAGGAATCTTGTTTGTACTGGTAAAGCTTACTCTTCTAAAATAATAGCAGTGATGATACATTATTGTTTGATTATTTCTGGTCTATAAGATGTTCGAAAATTTACCGTTCATTATTGGGCATGCTACTAGAGTAAAACCAGCTAAGCACACATGAGACATTTCGTCTCAAACTTCAATTTTTTTTCCATCTCTGGACATTTCGAGCTTCATTTTCTCATTTTTGTTGGACCAAACTGCAGATTTGTTTACAAGGGGAATAGATATTCAAGCGGTCAACGTTGTTATTAATTTCGATTTTCCTAAGAACTCAGAAACATATCTGCACAGGGTAAGTTGGACAAAATTTCCCTAAGCAGGGGTTATGTGTATTTGAATATTTATGTTATTTTACTTGCGGATGTTAATTTTCTATCCAGGTCGGTCGATCAGGAAGATTTGGACACCTTGGACTGGCTGTGAATTTGATTACTTATGAGGACCGCTTCAATTTGTATGCGTACTTTTTCTTTGCTACAGAAAAGAAGTTTATAGTTGTCTATTTGGTGCAATGAAATTTGTTTAATTCACTCTTCTAACAACAGGTACAGGATTGAACAAGAACTTGGGACTGAGATAAAGCAAATTCCTCCTCATATAGATCAGGCTATTTACTGCAGATGACTTATGGTCGAAAGTTGCTGTGGTAACAATGGTGAGTGATGGCACTTATGTTCATTCTTTATACACATCTCCATTTGTTTTGTGTCCCAACTATACATTCTGTTTACTTAGCGGAGATTAAAAATAATTTGTTGGATGTGCTTTTTTGTTTGCATTTCTTTCTCTCACTCTATATATATAAATACAATCAAATACGTTGAGTCGTTAATAACTGTGTCCTGTCTTATCTAGTTCTATCGGTGTAAGTATACCATACACCATTTACTCTCTTAGCTAAGGAGTGAGATCTTGTGATTGAATCTTTCACATGAATTACGTGGAAACATGCAAAGTTAAGATCACTGGAATGCACAAAAACCAATGTTCTAAAACGTCCCACCTAGGCCACTTATGCCCCGCCTAGTCTGGTGGGACGGTGATTTGGCAAGACTAATGAAGCTTTTTCACTCCTTTCTTGTGTTAACAATCATATTTCATGTTTGAACTAAGGGAAATATTCGTCTACTTATCCAACTCTTAGGCTCCATTTGATTGCAAACTAGAAAAGGAAAATAAATTGAGTTAGCTTTTGTGAAAAGATGGAAAATAAGTTGAGTGATATATGTGATATCCTCTTGGTTTTTAAGTTTTTCCATGAAGAAATTTTCTTTGATTGGTGGTGAGTAAAAATTTTTCACCAAAAATATTAAAGGATAGAGGATATATACTCATAAATTGAGTAACATCTCTCACCTTATTTTCTATCTTTTCACACAAACTAATTAAATTTATTTTCCTTTTCCATCTTTACAATCAAACATAGCCTTAATGTCCTTTTTCTTATATACCCTCTTAATGCCCATTATAGAAGTAAAGTTAGATTTTTGTAATATTATATTTTTAGAAAATAAATAAACGAAAGATTGGCCACCTAAGGTGCTAGGCCCCCTCTTACTGCCCGACTAATGCTTTTCAGAACATTGACAAAATTTAAACCTGTAACTAAAAAGGTAATTCAATTTTTAATTTGGCCCCATCTTTATATCTAAATAGTCCGGTTTTGCATTATTTACAGGATCGAGGAAGAAGGGTACAAAAGTTGCAGCATGGTGAAAGTCAAGGCACATTGCTCATATTGCTGATTACTGTTGGCATGGTTGTGTAACTTTTCATAGGCATTTGAAACTAACAGAGGACAATGAATGAAGCTTTAGAAATCTGGATTGGAAAATGTGGGGGTTTAGTGCATAAAAATTACCTCCTTTTCCCCTTGTTTCTAGACTCTAGGCTCTTTTTTCTCTTCCATGTGTTCTCTGCTTTTTGATGGTTAAATCATCAGTCAATCAATATGTCAAATCCTTGATCACTAATAGTGATTTTACCTCCCCTTTTTTATAATTATTAGATTTGTTTGTTGTTGTCTTTCTTTTTGAAGCCTGATTATGAGCTGATAGAGATTTTTAGAGACAAAAATTGTTAATTCATTTAGATAATAATGTAAATGGACGGGGGACACCAAATTCTAGCCAAGAACAATGAATAATAGTAACAGTTCCCTAGTTTTTATCGCAACAAGAGTGTCACTTGCACGTAATTTGTCTCTGCCTTGCCTTTCTAAATATACTAGATCACGCTATGTGTGTGCTATTTGCATGTATTAAATTTGAGGAGAAAGATTTTGTGAAAATAAAAGATCTAATAAAGATTCAATGCTTCTTGTTTGTAAATTTATTATAAAAAGCGATATCAAATGGATAGAATGGGCATTTTATTGAATATTGATATGGGTTTATGCCTGTTGAAATTGTTCTTGACTTTATAATATAGTGTTCAAAATACACATTTCCATATTTTTCATAAAAAAGCATGCATTTTTGTTGCGAATGGTATGCGCAAGGAAATATAAAATGAGTAGTAATTCTTTTCAAAAATAAAAATAAAAATGTGTAATAATTAATACTGTTTTGGTTGAAATGTTAAATTTAAAATCATATTGCAAGTTAGAAACCCTATGCTAAATGAAAACCTACTACGTGATGTGGGACGGCCCGAAATTGATAGAACAAATTATAAATCTAGGTCTAAATTAGGTTTTGTAGGTATAATTAGGGTTTGGCAGAACAATTGAATAAACAATTAAAGCTTGCATGGTACGAAGTGTACTTCCTCTTTAACCCTCAATGTGACTCTGGTCTCTTCATAATGAATAATAAATAGCTTCAAAACCCTAACTCGAGAGATATTCATGCAAAGGTCAAGAGATCTATACCTGAAAAGGATGGCCTCTTTATTTATTGTTTTTGGCTCAGTCCTTATAGTTCAGTACTTCCTCTCTCAATGTATAGTCTCTTCCCTCCCCCATTAATGTCCTCCTATCTACCCCATCCTCTCCATCTCTCCATCTATAGTCTAGATTTTTTTTCAAGTCCAATAAATGTTCAAAGTGCTTTCATCTCATTGTTCATATTGGTATGTAACAGTAATTAAACATTACATTTGAATTACGCATTACGCATACGTGGAAATGCCTCAGGATACTCCTAGCGAAGCCAACCTCCTCTAGAGTCCTTCTGTAAAAAAGATCTGGTATGAACCATACATAATGGATTGGCCCTTTAGCTAGAAAATTTTGAGACTGAAAACATCTCTCAATCTTTTATCCGTCTGTACACAAACGATCATTACCAAATCTGAATTGTACTAGTACATAAGCGCAATAAATTTAAAACAAGATAAACATCAAGGTCATGATCTTAGGTTTGATTTCTTGTTGTATTAAAATTTTTAAAATCACTTGGGTGTCTTTCGATCGATAAATACTAGGATCTCGTAAAATTAGTTAAGGTGAAATATAGATATCTACATATATTAAAAAAAAATTGTCTTGTGGTACTCGTACTAGAGAAAAGAGAGGAGGGGGGGCATAAAAATTAGAAAATAGGAGTGTTCATTAGTCCGGATCTGATGAATTATGGACAATACACATTCTGAATTTGCTATCAATGCCTTTTATTTCCTCTTCGCTTTATTTCATGTGTTATGTCTATGGGTACCAGTACAAGTCAAGTCTTTAACCACCCCACTTGTCCCATCTAATAAAGAATATATGGATATATATTATATATACGGGCTACATTTCGAGTAGAAATTGGCTTAAGTAATGGATTAGATATTTTAAAAAGTCAAAATGAATAATATTTTTTATAAAATTGAATAAAGATGATGTTTGTCATTAGTAAATCATCTTTATTAAATTTAAAAAAAATATTCAATCAAAAAGTGAGTTACCTACAAAATTAATATATATATGTATATTTCTAGTTTTGGACAAATATATTTTAATTTTATAGTTAACCCACTTTTTGGTTGAATTTTTTTTTATAAAATTTGGTGAAAATAATTTAATAATCTTAGAGATAATCTTCATCAAGTTTTATAAAAAAAACTCATCTGTTTGACTCCCTAAAATGCACAATCTGAAACTTAAGGTACTTAAATTAAAATCTTACTTAAAATTTATCATATATATATACCCTTCTTAATAAAGTATGATGATCGTTAATTGATAACCTAAAGCATTACGAAAATAGGCAAGTAATCCACAACTAATAACTTCAAGTGCATCTTATTTGCATGCTGACTTGTCATTAATTTAACGATGAATTCTTGCTACCATCAATATATCTAGCGACAAAGTTTCGTCCTAAATATATTGGCAATAACAAAAAAATCATTACTAATTAAATTCTTGTTTGTCTGTGGACAGTCTGTACTTTAAGGGTTATGATCAAACTATTATAAAATCAAATTCCACACTTACAGAAAGAGTAATTCTTTATCGTTGAATATTTCTCCCTATTATTAATTTAATACATATTTCATGTACACAAGCACAAACTTAAGAAACTTATACATGTTGAAGGAAATTACACGTAGTGTGCTATCGTATGGATATAATATGTATTAGGAATTTTACTGTGTAAATTATGTATTATGGATCATATTGAGCTTTCTTGTTAACCTTATTTACTATTGTATTTATTCCATATTTAAAGGGTTTATCTAATGAAGAATTAAGTTGGGTTGTTCTCACAACACGTTATCAACATGTTCAGAGCTAACAACCCTAACCCTAAGAAAACTCTAGCTGCCGGCCGCCTTCAACACTAGTCTCCTCCATCATCGCCCAACCTTCACAGGACAAGCAATCTTAACGCTCATGTAAGCTCCCCTTCAACGCCATTTCCTTCTCTCAAGGTTTTTCTTGTACCCACCATTTCATTGCCTAAAAATTGAGATGACTGACCCAACTCGACCCGAATTTGATATTTTGGACTCAAAAGGATTTGAGTACCATCGGTGAATTTCTGATGTAAAAATCGCTTTTGTGGCTAAAAAATACTCTGCCACACTTGTTGACCTCAACGATCCCATAGTCAAAGGATCGTCTGACAAGGTGAAAGTAAATGCATTAATATTTTTAAAGAAACATATTGATTCCAGCCTACGTTGGGAGTACCTTCAATTGAAAACACCTAAAAAACTATGTGATGCCCTTTAAGGGATGTTTTGAGAACATTCATGACACTTTGCTCCTAGAATTGATCGTTTATTGGAATGAAATCCGTTTGCTTGACTATAAAAGGGTTAATAACTTCAATAAGGACATGTTGCGCCTAAAGGCACGCTTCAACTTCTATGAAAAAGATCTCACAGAATATGATATGATTCAGAAAACTCTTTTCACTTTTTCTACTTCAGCACTTATATTAGCGAACCAGTATATGCTCAAATATGATAACAAAATAATCATAACATTTAACAAGCTGATCAACCTACTGCAAATGGCTGAAAGGTATAATGAGGTTATTTTGAATAACAATGTCAGGCCCGTCAGGAGAAAAAAAATTTATGGGGCTAATTATAGTAAAATGAACAGTGAAAAGAAACCCAATGCAAAAGGGGTTGGACGTGCTAATCCTTACCCACGTAGCAACAACATATAATGTGAAAAGGGACGCGGGAGTCATGGCTCTTCCAAAGTATGGAAAAGAAATTGTACTATTGGACCTAGTTGTCAGAAAAACAAGATAAAAAATGCACCTAAGAACCCTCCGATCAAAAAGGAAAGAGTTGGCGATGAGCATGTTACAGGTGTGGAGTTGCTCGGCACTAATACAAGAATTACCATGCAAGCGCTAAAGTATCAGTGAGTTATAAGAAATATCGAGAGTCTAAAGAACAAGAATCTCATTTTATAAATGAAGAATATAATGAGTAATGGCAAGAAGGAATTTGCTCAGTCAATAGATGCACTCGATTTTAACTGATCTGCTTATTCACTTTATTTTTTAGAAATAATTGAACAGGCATATTGCCTAATTTTTAATTAGATAATAGTTGTATCTTAAAGTTTATGATTAGTTGGATTGATTAGATTTCTGAACACGATATTAAATTGATTATCGTTGGTTTTACTAATTAAATTTTTGGACTTTATACTGATGTATTTGATACGTTCGATTTTTCTTATATATACATGGTTCGGATTTTATACTCAATTTTATTATTGTAAGAATGACTCGAGGAGAACTTGAATGTTTAGTTGATAGTTGAACCGTCCACACTATTTTAAGGAATATGCAATTATTTGTTGAATTAATAGCCTATAATTTATCTGTGACTACAATGATCGGATAATCGCAAGTAATAAAAAGGTGAGGTACTAAAATTTTTTTGTTGCCTAACGGCACATTATTTAAAGTCACATATACTCTATATGCATCAAGAGCTACCCGAACCTTTCTGAGTTTCAAAAATATTCGTGACAACAATTTTCATATAGAAACTCACTGTGAGAATGAAATAAAATACCTTTATATTATCTCTAATAAATATGGGAGGAAACGCATTTTAGAGAAACTGGTAAGTCGATCTAGTGGACTGTAATTCACTACTATTCGGATTATTGAATCGTATGTTGTCACCAATAATGAAATGTGTGACATTGACTCATACAGGCTTTGCCACGACCGCCTAGAACATATTGGTCGTGACATGATGATCTGTATTTTTAAAAAACTCATACGGACATCCCTTCTTCCGAGTAAAAAATAAAATGGGGCAAAAATCTGTCACACTGCAAGGTGTCGACTCTAATATTGCTCAGAAATATAACTTGTCTTCTGAAGTACCAGAAACACTACGCCCCTCCCATTATGACTCTTTAACCATATCAAAATCACATCACTCATTTTGCAAAGCCTGCTCTTTAGCAAATAAAGGATCGAGACCTTCCTATGCTAAAGATACAAAAGAAAATATCCCATTCTTATAAAGGATCTGTGGACCTATCCATCCAGAATGTGGACTATTCAAGTACTTTATAGTTCTTATGGATGCTTCGACATGCTGGCCACACGTCGCATTATTATCCACAAGAAATATTGCATTTACAAAACTCATAGCACAAAGTATACGTTTAAGGGCTCATCACCCTAATCATCCTATCAAGTCTATAAGGCTCAACAATGCTGGAGAGTTTAGATCAAAAGCATTTGATGATTATTGCATGTCTATTAGAATCGATGAAAAACATCATGTTCCTCATGTGCATACACAAAATGGTCTCGCAGAAGCCACCATAAAAAAGTTACAGATGGTGGCCAGGGCACTGGTTATGCGCACTAACTTGCCTATATCTGCCTGGGGTTATGCAATATTACATGTAACTTTACTTATTCGTTTTAAACCCACTGCTAACCAATCATTTTTTGCATATCATTTGGTAACCGGATATGAACCTCACATTTTACACTTACGCATATTTTGCTTAACAGTATATATCCCAATTGCGCCCCCACAATGCAATAAAATGGGTCCTCAAAGATGATTAGGTATTTATGTTGGATATGAATCCCCAACAATTATCCATTATTTGAAACTTTTGACAGGTGATCCTTTTACCGCTAGATTTGCGAATTGTCACTTTAATGAGATAGTCTTTCTGTCGTTAGGGGGAGATAGAAAAAAGAATTTTCCAAGAAAATGACAGAAATTGTCGTGGTTTGTTCCCACCTTATCTCATTTTAATCCCCGCACTTCACAATGTAAAAGTGAAATAAAAAGAATAATTGATCTTCAAAACATAGCAAATTTGATGCCTAATGCGTTTACTGATGTCATAAAAGTGGCGAGATCACATATACCAATTGTAAATGTGCTTGCAAGGTTAGAAGTTCCCAACAAGGAGCTCGGTATTGCTGACAGAGATGCTGCAATCACATTTAGTGGAGGTGTGATTAAGGTCGTGGCTCCCCCAAGGAAGATGGAGAGCCTATTTAGTTCGACTGACATTCACCCAAGGAAGAAAAGGGAAAATAAGGCACAAATCGATCCATTAATCATTAATAAAAAGAACCCTTCTCATAAGATTATCTCTAATTATAGTTATGTCCGTGAATCAATACCGAAAGACGCTCCAATGTTTGAAATGATTTCAAAAAATAAAAAAATCTCAATGGATTATGAGAGGGCATATGAGTTGATGGAAATATCTTCCATAAATATTGATGATATATTTGCATACAATGTTGCTTAAAAAATCATATAACACGATGATATCGAACATTGCTCTGTTGTAGAATAGCAACAAAGAACAAATTGACCTAAATAAAAAGAAGCAATCCATGCAAAACTAGATTATATGGCAAAAAGACAGGCATTTGGTCCGATAGTGCTAATTCCACCAAGTGTAAAGCCTATAGGACATAAATGAAAATTTTTCAAAAAGCGCAATGAGAATAATGAAGTTCTAAGGTACAAGGCTCGCCTTGTGGCACAAGGTTTATCACAACGCCCTGAAATTGACGACGAGGAGACATACTCTCTCATAATAGATGTTATAACATTCCGCTACTTAATTAGCTTGATAGTTTTTGAATGACTAGAAATGCAGCTCATAGATGTGGTTACTGCATATCTCTATGTGGATCATGATTCAGAGATATATATGATAGTGCCTGATGGCCTTACATTACCCAAGTCAAGTGACTCTAAACCACATAATGCATTTGCAATTAGGTTGAAGTGCTCAATTTACTAATTAAAACAATGCGGGCGGATGTGATATACCCGTCTAAGTGACTACTTGATTGGGAAATGATATAAGAACGATGAATTATACCCATGCGTATTCATAAAGAAAACAAGTTCCGAATTCGCAATTGTACGTGTATATGTCGATGATATGAACATAATAGGCACTCTTAATGAAATAAGAGAAACCAATAGCTACCTGAAATCCGAATTTGAGATGAAGGATCGTGGAAAAACTTGATTATGTCTAGGTCTTGAACTAAAACATCGAGCTTGTGAAATATTAATCTATCAGTCTGTATATATCCAAAAGATGCTCAAGCGATTTAACATGGATAAAGCGCGTCTTACTAGCACTCTTATGATTGGTCAAAATTTGGATCCAAAAAAAGTTCCATTTCGTCTAAAGGAAGAGGACGAAGAGGTGTTGGGAGCTGAAATTCCTTATCTAAGTGCAATAGGTGCATAATTATACTTAGCTCAATGTAGTCGACCGGACATAACATTCTCAATGAACTTGTTAGGTAGATTTAGCTTAGTGCCAATACAGTGTCACTGAAATGGCATCAAGAATATGTTTCGATATCTAAAAGGAACCATTGACTTGAGACTGTTCTTTTCCTACAGAGAGGCAAAAATAATTGCAGATTCCACGACAATCTCTAAAGTAAGTGTTGATGTCGAAAAGGCTATCCCCTCCATTGAAACCCCAAATGATATTTTAGTTAGTTTTGATGATGCAGGGCACCTCTCTGACCCACATAAAGGTCGTTCCCAAACTGGTTATGTATTCACTATTGGGAACACAACAATATCTTGGAGATCAATCAAGCAAACTCTTGTGGCTACCTCCTCGAACCACTTTAAGATCATTGTTTTACATGAGGCGGTTCATGAGTGTATATGGTTAAGGGCTATCATTACACATACACGAGGGACAAGTGGTTTAAATTCTACCGTTGAAGAGCCTACTTGCATTTATGAAGACAATGCAGCTTGCATCGAACATATGAAGCTAGGTTATATCAAGGGTGATAATAAAAAATATATATCTTCAAAGTTTTTCTATAATCAACAACAACAGGCTCTCTTCAAGATTCAAGTGAATCAAGTAAGATATGAGGAGAATGTGGCAGATTTGTTTACCAAATATTTGCCTAAGGCTATATTTGAGAAATATGTGAAAAGCATAGGAATGCGTAGGCTTTCTAAACTTTCTTGATCGATGTAAGATCAGGGGGAGTGTAGACTTAAGAAGAAGTTTAACACGCGTTGTACTTTTTTACTTAGACCAATGTTATTTTTTTTCACAAGGTTTTGTTACTTGATAAGGTTTTTAACGAGGCAACGATACATGCATAAGCTTTTCAAATTCCTTACTTAATGTAAAAATCAAGGGGAGGTGTAGACTTGAGGGGGAGTCTAACATCCATACGATGTTACGTTATACTATTTTCCTTAAACCAAGGTTTATTTTTTTCATTGGGTTTTATTACTTGGTAAGGTTTTTAACGAGGTAACGATACGTGCAAACTCTGTTGATCGAAGTAATGATCAAATGGAATTATAAACTCAACGGTGAAAGTCTAACATGATTGTCATAGTGTTGTATTATTTTTCCTTCAATCAAGTTTTTTTTTCCACAGGGTTTTTATTACTTGACAAGATTTTAACGAGGCAATAAGACATGTACTATTCTATCTTTGACTCAACATAAGGGGGAGTGTTAAAGAAAATTACACGGAGCGTGCTATCGTATGGATATAATATGTATTATGGATTTTATTGTGTAAATTATGCATTATGGGCCATTTTGGGCTTTATTGTTAGCCCTATTTATTATTGTATTTGTACTCTATTTAAAGGGTTTATATAATGAATGAATGAGTTGAGTTGTTCCCACAACACTACATATATTTTTCTAAGTTAATTGACAAGTTTCATCGTAGTAACATAAATGCAGGGAGTCAAGTGTTTATAGTGCTTCATGGCCACACGTATGACATACTTGACAAGTCTCGCATGGAGAGTAATAGAGTAAAGTTAATAGTCCGAAACCATATTCATCCATAATATGCACTATATATATGAGATTATTATAATTAAGTTAATATATTACGTGATAGTACATTATTACACAATAAACCAATCTTTGTGCAAAAGAGCACATGGTTTGAATTAAGCGCTTAAGCTTAAAAGTAAATGTATGTATTAACTAAAAAAATTGTGTACTAACACTTATCTTAAAATATGTATGGAAAAAAAATACAAGCCGTAAAAAGTATAAGCAATGTATTTTGATATATATTTATTTTACAAAAATTGCGTTATATGTAATTTGTGAAGATTTTGTTATGTATGTGAATTCTATTCTTAGTTGATTTTATATTGTCAATTCCTAATTAATCTTGTATTGTCTAATTCTAATTTAATTTGACTTTGTGCAATCCTAGATCCACTAAATTTATTCCATATAAATAAAACTTTTGTTATAGATTTTAAAATTGTATTATTTCCTAAGTAGATTAGAGTTTGCTTTTCGATTATACTCGAAATTGATCTTCAATAATAATAGCTATTATCTGGTGGATTAATGGCGGTTTTGCTAATACCACCAAATTGCTTACATGTTTAGTTGGTTGTTTTCTTCTTTAATATATTATTTTTTGTATTGTATAAATTTATTCCATATATTATTTTTTCTTCGATCGATCTTATGTTTATGCTAAGGCATGTTCTAATAGTATCTTAACACAATCATTTGGTATTAGAGGGAGCTTTATTATTTGGGATAATGTGTGATGGTTATAGATATCTACTACTAACACTTTGGAGGCGGGTGACGAGGCGGTGGATAAGGCACCTTTGAAGGGAACGCCTGCTTCTAAGGTGATGGACGCTATAAAATTTGATATAGAGATGTTCGACAGGAAGAAAACAAATTTTACGATGTGACAATGCTAGATGTTCGACATCCTTGTCCAACAAGGTTTTCATAGAGTGTTGTTGGAAAATAAAGCTAAGCCCGATGAGTGGTCCAATGCCGATTGAGATGAGTATGATAGGCAGACATTTAATACGTGAAACATCTACCTTTGTGACTTGGACGAAGCTTGATGATCACTATATGACAAATAGTATCGATAATCGTTTGTTCTTAATTAAAAAACAAATTGCTCTAATATGAAAGTTTCGAAAGATACATCCATGAATGATTGTTTTGACATGTTTAACAAGATAATCTTAAATTTGCAGGGCTTGATCGTGATGATTGATAATATGCACTATAAGATTATTAGAGCATGCACAGCGGATAGGATAAAATGATAAATTTATCCTACCCAAGCCCACAACGGAGGAATTTATAGGGTATAATTTAAGCAGGTAGGGTAAAAAACAAGTAAATTTACTTTATAACTAAATTTTACTCATATGAGTGTGGGTCATTCGTATTTACCTTATGACTAAATTTTACTCATACAAGTGTGGGTCATTCGTATGTCTTTTTTTTTTCTTTTAATAAATTCCTCATACAAGGGTGGGTCATTCATATGACCTTTTTAAAAAATAAAAATAAAAAATCCCCATACAAGGGTAGGTCATTCGTATGACCTTTTTTTTAACCCATACGAATGAGCTTCATTCGTATCCATCATTTTGTTATTTTTTTTACCCTATTCACTGTGTTCCGCTATAAAATTTAATTAAATGTATGTTAAATTTGGCCTAAATTTACCCAATTTTGATGTAGATGCTCTTATAAATTAATGCATTCCGTAACAATATATTATTACACAAAAAAAATCAATTGTTATGCACGTGACCACATGGTTTGAATTTAGCACTTGAGGGCTTGTTTGGTTCGAGCTTTTGGAATGAAATTGGTATTCTAGATGCCAGGAAACCTTTATTCCTGGCATCCTTATTCCAATCCATTAAGTGCTCGTTTATTTGAAGTTTTAAGAATGAAATCAGTAAAAAATATATATTTTTTTCATTTTTTGGAAAAAAAATATATTTTCGTTTTTTGGAAAAAAATATAATTTTTTTCATTTTGTGGGAAAAAAAATATTTTCGTTTTCTGGAAAAAATTATAATTTATTTCATTTTCTAGAAAAAATAATATTTTCGTTTTCTGGGAAAAAATATATTTTTTTTTCATTTTCTGGGAAAAAAATTATTTTCGTTTTCTGGAATTTTTTTTTCATTTTTTGGAAAAAAATAATATTTTCTGGAAAAAAATATAATTTTTTCTTTTTTTGGATTTTTTTTTTCATTTTCTGAAAAAAAAGAAGAAGAGGATTCCCTTGGAATCCTAAGCTTTCCTCCCAAATTTGAAAGGTATAAAAATGAATGAAATGGAAGAATCTAGCTTTCTTAGGAAAGCTCCTTTCCCTTCAAAAACTCCAACTAAACACCGAAGTCCTATCTGAAATGGAATTTAGGATTCCAGAAATCATCAAAAACTCGAACCAAACGGATACTAAGCTTGAAAGTAGAGGTATTTATTAACAAAAAAAAATGTGTACTATCTCAAAATATGTACTGAAATAAATTACAAACTCGTACTTACAATAAAAAGTACAAGTAACGTGTTTTGAGATATATTTTTTACAAAATTGTGTTACATGTAATTTGTGGTTCAATCGAGTGAGTGATGATTTTAATTTGCAATGGCTATTAGCAATACTTCAAATAACAGTTAATTGAATTTTGTTTTAAAAAAATATTTATTTAAATTAACAAGATGAAAAATGATAAAAAAAAATAAATTAATTTTCGTGAAAAGTTAAAAAATAAATTTAATAATGTGGTAACTCTCATTTATATGTTTATTTTTATGAGAACATATTTTCCAATTTTTTTTTTTAAATTCAACTTTCTCACCATTAAAAAAAAAAATCTTTAGAAAAAGTAAAATATTAATTACCCTACCCTTTTAATTTCCTCCACCGTCGAGTCGTACATACGTAGAGGCAATAGGAAACAGTCATATTGACAGTCCTCATTTACGTCTTCTATTAAAAATGCAGAATTCACTTCAAGATATATATATATATATATATTATATCCTCTCCATCTGTAGGATTTGGATTCTTTGCATATATAGGTCTTTTCACTTTCTAAAAATCACATTTCTAATTTAATGCATGCTAGCTATCTATTATGAAGCACGGACGCAACATATGATACACGTTTCAACATAACACGTAATTTTTTTTAAAATGTAAGACACGACACGTAAGGAAACACATTCTTAATTATATATATATGTGTGTGTGTGTGTGCGCGCGCGCAATAAACATTATAAATATTAGGAGAAATACTAGTAGGAATAGGAGTAGCCATTTAAATCAATTACCAAGTATTAGAAACTAAATAATTTGTTTCTAGAATTATAAGAGCCACAGTCAGTTGTTGCACATATTTCACAGTCAACAATAATGTTTCTTTAATTCAATTTTGAAAATGATTAAATGAATCTAAGCTTTATCAATTATTTCTCACATATCCATACACATAATTCACATATCAATTATTTTGACATAGCAATTTCAAAATAAATCCAAGTCTTCTGATTAATTTTCAAAATAAATCAATTTCAAAAATTAATTGATGAATCAAGCTAAAAGATGATAGAGCAAGTCGAAATAGCAAACAGAGGACAGAGCAAGACAGTTGACATAGCAGGTAGAGAACATAGCAAGTCGTCAACGGCTGAGACGGGTTGGGGCTGAGCAGTCGTCGATGGCTGAGAGTTGGGGCTAGGGTTTTGTTTCGATGGTGGCTAGGGAATGGGGCTAGGTTTTACGGGTTAGAGAGAAATGATGTTTGTTCCGTTTTTTTTATTTTTAAGTTTTATTATTAGTATTTTCACCCCATATTTTTAGTTATTTTTGATATTGACCCCTTTTTACGTGTTCATGGTGTGTTCTCAGTGTGTTCCCAGTGTGTCAGTGAAAAAAAATAATAAACAATGAGACACTCTCAAACATGCATGTCCCTCACGTGTCGGGGCGTGTCGGCGTGTCCGACACGTGCTCTCAGAGAGAGTGTTCATAAATCTCGATGTTTTGAGTTATAATTTTTATTTTGAAAAGTGAATTTGGTTTTGTTTGACTTTTTTTCAACCAATGAAAAAAACGCATAATTTTTTTTAAAAAATAGTCACAATGGATCTTATTTTATAAATCTCGATGAGTAGGTTTCAAATATATATTTTTTATTATTTTTTTATTTTTGGATTTAAAGTTATGGCGTTTTAAAAAAAATTTTAGAGAGAGAAAGTGTAGTGAAATAAATTTTGGAAAGTGTGTAAGTAGAGTTGATTTTAAATTGTGTTTTGAGAAAATTTTTTAAAATCTTGTTCAGAAATAGCAACCAAACACAACCTTATCTTTTTTGATCAGTAATTAATATACATAAATATATATAGTCCCCATTTTGAAACTTGTTTGAATTGAATTTACAAAAACGCTTGCCATTTAGGTTATTCATCGTGAATTCAACCTTCGTCATTTCTCCTTTTAAATACGGATTAAATTACACACACAAAAAAAAAAAAAAAGTTTTATGTGCCTTTATTAAAAAAAATTAAGATAAATATTTTCGCTTAATTGCGAAAGCAGAAACGAGTTTTGTTAGAGCAACGTACTAACATAATTCATAAATGCATTATATGCAAGGTACTCAACGCTACATTTGCATGCTATGCCAATAGTTAAAGTTGTTTTTGGAATAGTTTCTCCCAAATAAATCTTTCACTAGTTTTTTTTTCTTTTTTATAAATTTATATAAAAAAAAATTAATACATTCAGAATATGGATACACACGATGAGCAGATTTAATGGAGGGGGAAAAACATTAGAGTTTGCTAGATTTTAACCATAGATAGATGGATGTGCATGATATAACTATTTTGCCATTAAGTTATATGGACGTGGGTTTTAAAAATATAAGAGTGTTGTAAAATATTTATATCTGAATATCCATAAATAATATTGTAAGATACAATTTGTCTCACATTGAAAGTGTGGTATAAATTATGAGATTACCTCATAACATACATAGTGTAACTTGTCCCACATTGATTTTGTAGAGTAATAAGGAGGTTAACTCCTAATATAAATAGAGTCAACCCCTACCTATATTAGATATCAGTTGAATAATGAGATTTCTCTTATTCTCTTCTTTTTATTCTCTCTATTATTTTAACACGTTATCAGCATAACTACTCTACAGTCAATTGAAGACCATTGCGAAAGCAGGCCACCATAAATAATTTTTTTCTTCTATTTGAAGGCCGGTCATGCGAAAATATGTTACCATAATTTAAAATTTTTCTTTCTTCTTTTGAGAGGCCAGCTCAAAATCAAATATCGTAATTTCTTCATACAGTTCAGATATATGATTTTCTTTTCTTTCATAATATTACAATTTCGGTTGTTTTGTCTTCTATTATTGTTATAATTTTTAAATATTCTATTATATAAATAATCTGGACCTAAAATTCCATGATTTATACTTTTGGGACTTAAAATTTATAATCATTATTATCTTGAACCCGGAATTTCATGATTTGTATTTTGGGACTTGAATCTCCCTATTTATTACTATGGATCAAAAAATTCACAATTTATATTTGGAACCTGAAGTTCCATATTCATCATTATGGACCTGAAGATTTATAATTTATATTTGGGACCTGAAGTTCCCTATTCATTATTATAAATCCAAAGATTCATAATTTATATTTAGGACCTGAAGTTCCCTATTCATTATTATGGACTCAAAGAACCATAATTTATATTTGAGACTTGAACTTTTCTATTCATCATTTTGGACCCAAAGAACTATGATTTACATTTGGAGTCAAAAGCTATTATTTTATTTAGAGATCTAAAGTTCTCTAAATTTGGAACTAAAGTTTCATAATGATTATTTTGGACCTAAAATTCCATAATAATTATTTTGGACCTAAGGTTTTGTAGTCATAAATTTGAACCTGAAGTTCCAATAACAATATGCATCAATAATCAAATCTGAAATTTGGTAACCTAAATTTAGGCCTGAAGTCCCATATAACTATTAAATTTTTATTTAATTAAAATTATATACAACTTTTTATATTATTCTACACATTCTCTATAATTGCTCAAGATAATAAAATAAATTATTTACAAATATAATAGATTAGCATATAAGGTTAGATTTTTTAAGTCCGAAGTTTTTTTTTTATAAAATCAAAAGTTTTATTATTTTTTATAAACCCAAAGTTTTATATTTGTTTTAATCAATAACTTGTAATTCATTGTTTTTTTATGAGCTTAAAGTCTCACAAGACAAAGCATTAGCTTTCAATTTTTTACGTCATCAATTTAAACATACTTAAAAGAAAAAAAAAATTATTAGGTTTTTGGCAATCTTTGAAAGATGAGTATGACCACCAGAAGATGGTCATCATGCCAACACTCGATAAAACTAAGAAGGTAATTGTATGGACTTATCCATTCTAGAAGAATGCGATACAATAGTCTTCGCAAAGATTTGTCTAAGGAATGAAATAGAAACAATTATAACCATGTATCTTTACAAACGAATCATCATAAATGATTTTCAATATTAGCAGTTTATGTGGATACATTAATCAAAACTCTTGAAGAGTTTGAGAAAACTGCTAACTATTTGATGAATGAATTCAAAATGAAATGCAATGGAAAAATGAAATTTTATCTTGACATGTAGATTAAGAGATACACTTATAGATAAGGTAAAACCGCCGAGCATTCTCATAATTGTCTGATCTTTTTATATAAATGAAAATCCATACCGTTTTAAAAAAGATAACGAAGAAGTATTGGTCTCGAAGTACCATACTTAAGTGCAATTGATACTTATCACAATGCATTAGACCAAACGTCTCATTCTTTCTTTACTTGCTCAATATATATAGCTTAGCACTAACTAAACGACACCATATATGTATTAGACATATCATCGGATATCCTCGAGGAACCACTAATTTTATTTTATGCACATAACTCTTATGGTTCCAAGTTGATAGGTTATGCTAATCCATGATATATTCTAATTATCATAAGGTACGATCTCAATTACATTCAGTATTGATTAGTAATAATGTTGTTATTTCTTAGTGACAATTTCTTCTAACTACTTTGAAATTTTAACTCTTCATAAAACTAATCAGAAATATATATGATTGAGATCCTTACTTCAGCATATTTGTAGTTCTTGTTAGTTGTCTTATATTATAAATGTTCTAAATATGATATATGAAGATAATGCAGTATGTATAGTACATTTTCAAGAAAGTTTCAAGGTGACAAGTATAAGACATGTTTACATAAGTATTAAAAGAACACAAAGATTGAAGTCGAGTAAATCCACTTGATGACAATTTAGTAAAATTTGCTCATGTGGTGATTGTTGAAGTTAATATTCCAAAAATCAATTTACGAGATTTTTATGATTTGACTTCATCATCAAATTAAATGTAATTATCATCATGAGGGGGAGTAAATAATCAGGGGGAGCATCCTGAAGTGTGTTACCTAATATTTGCAAGCTATACTATTTTTTCGTTAACTAGATTTTGTCCCATTGGATTTTTCTAGTAAATGTTTTAATGAGGTAGCATATTGCGCATTTGATGCCGGTTCAACGATCCAGAAGAATGTTGTACTCTTTTTCTTTCACTTTGGTTTTTTTCATTGGATTTTTTCTTGTGAAGGTTTTAATAAGGCAACTGTCATTAAATTGTGGCATAATGGACATCCAAGGAGGAGTGTTGTAAAATATTCATATGTGGATGTCCATATGTAGTATTGTAAGATACAATTTGTCCCACATTAAAATTTTGGTATGAATGAGGACATTACATTATAGTATATATAGTGTAACTTGTCCCACATTGATTTTGTAGAGAAGTAAGGAGGTTATCTCTTAATGTTTGTTCAGGAGGAGCCAAACATTAACATTAACAAAAATTTAACAATCTAAGAAACAACTCAACATTAAAAAACTTAAATCTTAATATTCAAAAAAAAATAATATAAGATTATAAGAAAAAAAATCTGACCTAAGAGTCACAGGAAAAAAAAAAGTGCAGAGTGCAGAAAAGGGCCGAAACAAATGAAGAACGAAGATGGACATAGGAAGAAAGAATAAACAAAAAAGATACCGCCTTCCTTCTAATTATACACCAGACCTATATTTAAATATAGATCCAGAACCCTCTACTTATACAGTTCATTGCACAAATACCTTTTACCCATTAAACATTTTTAATTGCACAAATGACCCCTCATCTTTAGCTGATCGCACAAAAACATGTATATTCAGATAAAATTTATGAAAAGTTCAAGTGAAATCATGGCCCTCCCATTCCCTACATGACTCCGCCCGTAGTTGGCCTAAATCTAGATCATCATGCTGCAACCTTTAAATAAGAGTATTCCATCCGGAGTTCTAGCTAACTTAATATAGGCTATATAGTATCCTATATGTATATATTCCAGCTAACTTTTTTTTTTTTTTAAAATAAGAGTAAGTTTACACTCTCAAGACATACGCACAAAAAATTGTTCAAAATGATGTGTTAATTGGCTCACTCAGTATCGTAGTAAGAGTGGGTCCATTCCAACTTATCATCAAATCCTAGGTTGACACCTCATCTAGCTTGTACGCAATACACATTTTTAATAAGTAAGATAATTATTCATTAAATTTAGACTTGGCTTATAAAACTGGCGCTTCCAGTTGTTGATATATATTTTAAAATTAATGTAGAGAGAGAGAGAGAGATATTAAGAAAGAGAGGAATGGGGAGAAGAGCATGCTGCGAAAAGAAAGGGATAAAGAAAGGGCCATGGACTCCTGAAGAAGACGACATTCTTATTCAATACATCAACAACAACTCTGGTCATACTAGTTGGCGCTCTCTCCCTAAGCTTGCAGGTTCCCTTTTCTCTCTCTCTCTCTCTCTCTCTGTACATATATATATGTGAAGTTGTGTTATTTTAATATATATATATATATATATTTTAATTTTGCAGTAGTCTTTCTTTTTCTAAAACATGTGTCTTGTAGGTCACAAGATTCAAATTGTAAGGCTCCGTTTGATTGTAAAGATGGAAATGAAAAATAAATTTAGTTAGTTTGTGTGAAAAGATAGAAAATAAGGTAAGGGATGTTATTCATTTTATGAGTATATATCATCTATCCTTTAATATTTTTGGTGGAAAATTTTTACTCACCGCCAAACAAAAAAAATTTCTTCATAGAAAAACTTAAAAAATCAAGAGGATATCATCTCTAAATTTGTTTTCCATCTTTTCATCAAAACTAACTCAATTTTTTTTTCCACCTTACAATCAAACTGAGCCAAACTGTTAAATAAGTTGACGTTGTACATACATAGTCAATCACCCACGGCCAAGAATATAATGGATCTAACTAGGGGGAGGTGGGCGTTGTACATATGCTGTGGCTGGCTCCCCAAAGATTTCATAATTTTTATTACTATATATATTAGTATTTATATAGTTATAAATATTTCAAAGTTATACCACCAAAGTTTTTTTTTTTCAGAAGCATATTTATTTCACTTTTATCACACATTGTATGTGGTCATAATGTAGTGTATATATGTATAAATCTTTCTCTGCATTTTTTTAATGTTTAAATGGCAATAAATTTGTAAGTTAGTGGTCTAAATTATCTTATTCGTTTATATATATATATAAAACAGGGCTTCTTAGGTGTGGGAAAAGTTGCAGGCTGCGGTGGACAAACTATCTGAGGCCAGACATAAAGCGGGGTCATTTCACTCCTCAAGAAGAGAAGTTAGTCATACAGTTGCATGCCATTCTTGGCAACAGGTTACGTTTCTTCCTATTTGTAGTACTTTTACTTCTTTTTTTTAATGAGAAATTACTCTTTGCATTACTTGTTCATTAGTGTTTTTGGAGCTTAGAAATGATGAGAAAATAAGATACAGTGAAAATGCATCATATTTTATTTTATAATTTTATGTGGAGTTCAGTTTTGAGTGAACAGAGAAGGGGAGAAATGGGGAAGTTAATTCTAACAAATGTAGGACATAAAAGAAAATGGAAGAAGATAAATTAAGATGGGTTTAACCAGTGGCGTAGCTAGGATTTATCCACGGGGCGGGTTACGCTAACAAGAAATATACGGGGGTTTGGGGGCGATAGCTTCCAAAAAATCTTTTTGGGGGTTATTTTAAAATATTTACCAAATATTGACTTAAAAATAATAAAAATTGAATACTCAAGCCACGGATATTTTTGAAACCAACCACTCTGAAAGTGATGAGCTTGTTTTCCATCATGGGTGGGGCTGTGGGGGGATATTCTTGAAGTATGGGTTGATAAGGTCCCATATTTAGGTATTTCTTTTGAATCACATCGCGATCATCAACGGGTTGTTGCCATATTTGTAGACGTAATTCAGGATCTCGAGTGAAAGCATTGTCTTCTTCAATAGATTCAACCCTTTGAGTTTTATGATGTGGCTCAGGAAAGGTAGAACGAGTAGCATCGGTCAATGTGGGCGAATCATTGTTTGATTGATTATGATCACTTTTTGGTTTGAAAAATGATAATAAAGTCTTTCTTTTCATTACAACCTAGAAGAATGAAAACTTTGAATCACTAACCATAAATATAAAGCCATTAAGGAATCATTCATTAACTTATTTAAAATGAATCACTAATCATGCATTATATAAAAAATATTTGTTGTAAAATTATATAAAAATATAACTGAAGATAATATTGAAGTTCATATTCAAAATATTAATTCAACACAATAAATAACACAATTATTATTAAACAATAAAGAGGTAAAATAATTAGGGCTTTATGAATTGGTACCTTTATGACACGAGCAAGGTGGAGACGAAGAGGAAAAAAATGGAGATGTAAGGTTGGAGCCTGGAAGAGGAGCAAGGACGCAAGGTGCAGAGTGGAGCAGATCGAAGAGCAAGAAGAAGAACTATTTCTTGCTTTTTGTAATTGTAAAAGTTTCTTACCTTTTTAATTAAAATCCCTTACCCTTTTGATTAAAGTTCAGTGTCTTTTCAATTATTAAGTATAGCTCACACTTACTTTTTCAGGATTTTAATTTATTATTTTAATAAACCTTAAATTTTAATTTTTCACACAAAAAGTCCTATACTATTATGCTTATAATTTTATTTTTTTATTTTTTAGGACGGGTTGAAGCCCGCTCTAGCCAACTCTTGGCTCTGCCCTGGATTTAACAAATACTAAGCTGTGTCTCAGCCTTTGACACTTTTTTTGCCCCTAAATTCTCCATTTGCTAAAAAAATATTTGATACACATGTCAGTACTTCAGATTAATAATTGATCAGCAAATGAGCACGTATATTAATCTTTATATTTGGTTTTTTTGTTTTCTTTTTGTGCATGAATTTCACTATTAGATTATAGTACAACCACGTGGTAATTTAGAATTTAATATTCTGTAACGACATTTTTCACGTTTTTTGGCCTTGAACTCTATAATCTGATATTATAACTCTCACATGACTAACTAAATCAAGTACATTTTCAGATGGACAGCAATTGCTTCGCAAATACCTGGAAGAACAGATAATGAGATAAAGAACTTGTGGAACATCCATCTAAAGAAGCGTCTGCTTTCCATGGGTATTGACCCGTTAACCCATGAGACCATCACCACCGGGTCGGCGCAGAGACCGTTAGCCTCACCTACCACCCGCCACATGGCACAATGGGAGAGTGCTAGGCTGGAAGCCGAGGCTCGCCTTTCAAGAGAATCACTACTACTACCACCCCCAACAGCTCACACGCCTACCAGTACTGACTATTTCCTACGCATATGGAACTCCGAGGTCGGAGAATCATTCCGTAAGGTTAACAATGAGAACAAAGATGCTTCTTCATCGACAAAATGTACGATTGATAGATGGGATTCATCAAGCTCGAGTGAGTTGGAAGATTCATCAGATGCCGCTTTAGACTTGCTTCTTGATTTCCCAGAAAACAATGACATGGGCTTCTTGGAAGAAAATGTTGGGAACAATTCCACAAATCCTTCTTCCATTTTAACTGAGAGCTCTTTAAATGGCTCCCTCTAGAAAATGCTACAAGTGCCTCGAGCATCTACGGCTTATGTTTTGATCTGGTCCTTTCGGGGACTTCTTTAATTATGCGCTGTGGACTTCTTTTAACCTCAATAATTCAGTCCAGATTTTCTTTTTCTTTTTTTAAAAAAGGGACAATGATTTTCTTTTATTACAATACTAACAAAATCCCTTAATCTCATATGCAATTCTAACTACCCAATCTAATTAGAGAGCTACTTTACATGTTTAAGTATATATGGAAAAGTGATGTTCCTTTCTTTATTAGCTGAAACATCATATATATATATATATATATATGAGTCCATTTCCTATATGGATTACTGTTCACGGATGAACAGTACGGATTGGTCTATTTGGCATGCTTTCCGATGGAATTTTTTGATGAAATTTTGTGGGGATGTTCTTCATCGTGTCTAGAACATCTTCACCAAATTTCATCAAAAAATTCAACCGGGAAGTGGGTTAACTACGCGATTGAAAAATATTGGTCCAGAAATAGATTTATAAAATCCAATATTTTTCAATCGCATAGTTAACCCACTTCCCGGTTGAATTTTTTGATGAAATTTGGTGGAGATGTTCTAGACACGATGAAGAACATCCCCACAAAATTTCATCGAAAAATTCTATCGGGAAGCTTGCCAAATGGACCAATCCGTACTGTTCATCCGTGAACAGTAATCCGCACCTAAAATTTCCCATATATATATACATATATATAAACTAATACATTTCTCATACGGACTAGAATTTTTAGCGATGGTTTTTCATCGCTAAAACATTGGAGAGATGTTTTTAGCAATAAAAAGCAGCCTGTAAAAGTTTAAACTGTATGGATTGATCCGTATAGGAATTTTTTTGTAAAATATGTATTCTTCCGGTCTCCAATTAAAAATTCATATTTAACTTCTATAATTTTTTTAAAAAATGTGATAAGTTCATCCAATAATGCTATACTTACGGAGGGGCTTCACCGAAATTACACAAATAATCTACCTGGATGTCCAGCTGGTTATTTACTTCCGTAGGTTCTCTCTCCAAAATTCCATGACATAAAAATTGAAAAAAAAAATGGAGAAGAGAGCTAGGAGAGAGAAAAAGAAAAAGAAAAAAAAAAAAAAAATTCTCTCCGCCTCCCATCAATTTTTGCCCTTTGTTCAGTATTCTCGCATAGATCCACTCCCCAACATATAGTGGAAACCAATTAACAGAACGGCAAAAAAGAATTTTCACCACCGGTGAAATTGCCACCAAAACCAATGAAATTTCCGGCGAGTTCCCTAGCAACATATTGGATAGTGGATATATGATTCTTGATATAGAACTCCAACGTCTCCCACAAAAATTAACTTGATATGTTCTCTTGCAAACATTTTTTTTCGTCAATCTAATTTTGAGTTTGAAATAAGCCCCAAATCTGAGACATAAAAGACTTTGATTATGAAAATATGATCCTTACTTTCTTATATTTGCAGAAAAACTATGAAATAATGGGGCTTTGATTTAAGAAAAAAACCAAGGTTTCATTCAAAATATGAACAATAGATCTGAAATTGGAGGAAAACCCTTCTGCCCTTTCGTTCTTTTCTCTCTCCTATATTTGTGCTTGGGTTAAAGAGGGATGAAGAAAGAGTTTTACTATTGTCCTAGACAGCGTGGCATGTCAGATTTCGGTGATAACTTTGTAGGTAGTAGGTACTTTTTGTACGCATAACACTACTCGTATGTATTCTGCATTCTTTGCTGATTGATAGGTTGAAATGCAGCAAGTTGTTTTCTGCTTGATTGAAATGCAACGTCAAAGATTCAGTTTTTTGTACTCGGTGAAAATCACCGTCTCATTTTCTTTCTAAACAAACAAGATCATAAGTGCCATGTATTTTAAAAAAATAAAATAAAAGGAAATAGATACATAATCAAGGTAACAGCTTGTTTCTTCCCCAAATATACTTTTCCCTGTACAAATACCACGCACAACGATGAACATACATTGATTTTCCAAATAATATAACAGCACACAAAACAAGTTAACAAAAATTTTACAAGCGAGAAATGACACTTCTCATTTTTGATACCAGGTAGAGAGAGAATCTTAATGCGTTAACCTCCAAAGCATCCAAGAGTTTTCTTTGGAGCTTGGCCAGTAGCACGGTATTTTGCAGCCATCTCCTCTGCTTTAAGCATATCTTCGCCTCGTCTTGCTTCAACCATGGCTCTCTTTTCTTCTGCTTGCTTGTGAATTAGAGCTACCTTGTTTTTCATCTTTTCAGCGTAATCTGCTTTCTTCCTCTCTAGTTCTTCCTGCTCATATATACCCAAAAACCATGTTATGTTAAGCATGATATTTATTATGATTCCTTCTCCTAACAACTTATTTGTAAGAAATGGTTCCTAACATAGTATCAGAACTTGATTTTCTGGAAGGTTCAATTCCCGTCTGCTCTCGACGTGCAAGTATGGGGTTGTACGTGAAGGAGGGGGTACATTACGGTTCCTTCTCCTAACAGCTTAAGCTTTTGGGAGAGATGGTTTCTAACATTACTTAACTTACTTTACTGAACTTTATCAATGATTCTGAGTTCCTAACAGAGCAAGCTCCAGCTCTGCCCAACATAAAAATTACACTATTATTAGCATGAATGCTATTTGTGTAGCATAACATGCACGTTAAGACTCTCTCTATATATTTGCATGTTATTCGTGTAGCCCTAGACGTCATATTGGGAAACCCTATGCTTCATCCTCGATGATTTCATACCTCGAATCTAGGGCTAGTAGTAACAATTACCAAAAAGGTTGCAAAAAAAATTTGGTACGCTTTGAAATTCTGTTACATATTATAAGTTGTAAATCAACAAGTAGTCACCAATCAGGCTTAGACGAGTCCCGAAAAGGATTCATTCTCAATGATTTCATACCTGAAATCTAGGAAATTCTATTGCTATGTTATAAGTTGTAAATTTGCAAGTAGTCACTAATCAGGCCTAAACAAGTTCCAAAGGGACAAAGGGTAAGTGCACCATCCAGTGTTACAGTGAGCCTAAAATTTTAGTATTTCTATGTCAAAAAATATTAACTTCCTTCACAAGTAAATGATGTTCTTGCATAGGCAATATATTTAGTCATTTTGGGTGTGTTAAATAAAAAAGTTGGCAAATGATTACAAAAAATACATATTTTTTAATTTTTATATGAGAAACTAGATAAAGGGACGGTGATTAGGTGAGATGTTCTCTATCACATTTACGGTTTTTCCATGGAATCCAATTCTTTGGGCAATGGGTAAGAACATTTTTCCATAAAAGGAGAAGAAGATGGAGAATATCTCATGAAATCATTCATCTCTTTTTGCAACTTCTCATAAAACCTATTCTTTTTTCCAATCATTTCCAACTTTTATCGAAGGACCCTTAATCTCCTCCGTTTTTTATTTTCACAATGTATGCGGAATACAAAATCAAAAATTATGATATAGCACATCAGTTAACATAGTAAGCCATCTTTCATGGTTAAATCACTTCACATTGCACCAACATATTAAGAAATATATATATAAGTACGAATAACTTAAGTGTTTTTCCTCTTTTTGTGAAGACAAATATACCCCTTCATTTTAAATAAAATATTTTGTGATTTACATTAAATAAAATAGTATAACTCAATATATTTTTATTTTAGTATTAGTATTCCAATGAAATTCAAACTCTACTTATTTCGCTTAAAAAGTTAAACAAAGATTTTAAGCTAGATTTACATTAAATAAAATAGTACAAGTGTATAACTTCATATATTTTTATATTAATATTAGTATTTTAAATAAATTTAATTTATACTTTATTTGGCTAAAATAATTAAACAAGTTAGAGTTTGTGTTGGATTAAGTGTTCTGTACAAGATTTTTATATAACTTCATCGTGAACTTTCCAAGAAGGAAGCTATTTAATATATTCTATTAAAACTACAAAACTTTAAGCGTGAATTAGAATTTCATTCCAAAATTCACCATAAAGGTACGATATTCTTATAATTATCAATTAAATTTTATACTTGATACTATGTTTTGTTTTTTTCTTATTATTTCATTAATAGATTTAATGACTTTTGTAAAGAACTAAAATCACGTGCAACACACGTGCACAAACACTAGTATTAAGAAATATACAATAGCAAGTGAATTTAATTTGGACCTTAGTTACCTCGATTTTTTTAAGTTTAGCTTCAATATCTGCTTTCTTCGAGTTTTCCCATGCAGCGACAGAAGAAAGCTGCTTTTGAGTCCTGTTCAATTATAAGTTGCCATTTTCAGTAATCAAATTCCTAACGGATTGGTTGGAAACAAAATATGCGTGGAGATATTTGAACAAGATTTTTTTTGTTTTTTTTAGCTGACGCGGAATCTTGAGCCCCTCGGCATTCTTAGGTATGCAAATCCAAATTAATATAGCAAGTGAAAAAGAAAAGCTAAAGGAACAAGAGAAGCTGGAGAAAAATTTACTTGTTCTCGACTTTTGATTTTTCGCTCTCCTCCCATGCCTTAATAAAGGACAGTTTCTTCTCCTTCTCAACCCCCGCAAGAGCTATATCTGAAGACGCAACAAGAGATGAATAATCAGATCACTTTACGAACACATCCCCTTGAAATAAAACATTTGCTAGTATTTTACAACAGATCACTGTAATCAGCAGAGAGAATAGAAATAGAGGTTTTCTACCATAATATTCTGCAATACCTCCATTTTACCTTTCTGACAAATTAATGAAAGACTTGTACAAACATTATGAATTGTGCTATTTAGCATCATAAAATTATAGTACATGAAGAGAAAAAAAGAGCTGAGTTGCAATCTGAACATCTACCTCTGTCAAGAGATGCCTTTGAAGTTTTCTTTCCTGGAGGATCTGGAATCTCTGTCACAACAAGGAAACAAATCAACCATTTAAAATTCTGATGAGCAAGTCTTTCGGTAGAAAAACACACTAGTACTGAACAAACATGAGTAGAAGACAAAGAAACGTTGACATTCTAATACATATGTTCTACTGTTTTTTAATAATATTTCTGGGATTTTCCCCTTGATTTAATTTTTTCATAATACATATGCCCCTTGATTTAATTTTTTTATAATACACATGCACAACAATGGGGCACTTCCCATTGGCCTAACTATACTCGTAAATATAGATTTCATAAGAACCCGACGAAACTGGGAAATCATTATTTAGCTTCCAATGAAAAAAAGATTGAAGTTTGTCAATAGTTTGCTATATATGCTGCATCCTCAATTCTATATGACCCCAATATGAATTGCGTTATCAAAGCTTCCAAACATGATTTCAAACCCAAATAGTGATACAATTAGCTCTTGACTTCGGAAGTAAAACCGTGCCAAGTAACTAGTGTCCCAATTGAGTTGAGTCACTAAACTAAGTAGAACTTTAGGATCTATTTTAGGAACCATGAGTACGCTTTAAACCAGTTCTTCCATTACCTTCAGTGCCATTTCTTATGCCTAGTAATCCTGCAATTCTGGTTCTAGAAATTAAGGAGGTAAATGAAGTTCAAGGGGGTTGGGGTTCTAATGTTACTAGTCCCTCTTGCCAAAAAAGGACAGAGTATTTCCATTAAAAATGAAGAAAAAAAAATTCTTACTCTCCAAATGTCGCTGATTACACAAATTGTATACTATACAAAAAGGCACTAGGTTGATACGGCAAAATATAACAACCAGAACAGCAAGCAAATATGACATCCTTTGAAAGTAATATGGAAAACAACATCAAAGCGACGCATTTAGCATCCAAGGTAATTATGAAAGCGACATATCTTCTTTAAAGATCCATATTTGATTCTTTCTTTTCCTAAAAGAGATTTTTCTTTTGAAAGGGAAAGTCTTGGTGGTTATAAAATTCAACATGTCGAAGAATCCACTAAAGAGAAGCATATAGGGACCTCCACTGAAAAAAGAATAAGGAATAAACGTTGCATAAAAGCATGACATATTTGTTGAATTCCCCTAACTCTCTCTAATTGCACCCAAATCCTTAGCAAAGGAGAAAAATATATCTTAAGAAAATGCAGTAAAGCAAAATTTGGAGATCTAATACCAATACATTTTTTTAACGAGAAATTGTCAAAAACACAAATTAAATTCAATTAATTCTACTATCTGGTAGCACCAGAAATTAGCTTATACAACATTAAGACATATATATAGAATTAGGAATACATATACGAACAAGCTCAACTGAGCTTGAATTTAAGTTGGATGTGATTTTAGATACATAACTGAGCTTGAATTAGCTTATTTGGATTAATTTACGGGAAATTCCACACGAACAAGAACAAACATAGATCATCAGATTGACAATAACTCAAAATTTCGTTTGGCTCATTCATCCTTTGTCGGATACCAAGCAGTGGTAGTAAAATTTTAATGTTCTTGCAACAACAGATACAAATCTCAATCCACGCGCACGCACAAATCACAGTCAGTGAGTGAGCCAGAATATAGACCATAGGATTCACAATTTCAAATTTACTTTCTCCTTTTTTGGAGACATTCTCAAGTACGTAACAAAATATAAATTTTCTCGCAACAACAAATACAAATCACAATCCAAGTAATTGAACATAAAAAAATAAAGTCAGTCAATAAAGTAAGTAAGAGACAGGGAGAGAGAGAGAGAGAAATTACTTTCGGTAACAGCAAGAGCTTTGGGTTCATCGACCTTGTCAGCAGGCGGCGCAATCGGAGCAGACTTCTCTTCGACAACTGCGTGCGGAGCCTCGACCTTCACCGGCTCAGGCACCGGTGCGACAGGTGGGACGGGCGGCAATTCAGCTTCGACCTTCTTAGGTTCCTCCATCGCCATTGTTATCACAGATAGAGTAGTGTATTTTAAGCCAAATTCAGCTTCTGTTGAGATTATAAAGAAAGCAATAATAATAATAACAAGTGCGTGTAACGATAAGTATTATACAAAAATTGAGCAAAGGGAGAGAGGGGGTCCGCTTACATTTATTGGTGGTGGAGACCAGTGTCGAACCCGTGTATCGTGTCTTTGATATGTCGACGGCCATAGAGTGCACACGCGGGTTTCCAGCCGTTGATTTGGGAGTTTGGTATCTTGATTCGAGTTGAAGGTTGGTTTGTCCGTTGTTCCACGTGTTGCGGTGAGACTCACAACCGGGGTAAAATTTGCTAGTAGGTGCCGACAAGGAAAAATAAAATAAAATGAAATAAGGGATATAATGATTAAAGAAGTTGATTTAGTGTTTGCCGGAAATCGCTACATTTTTAACTTTAGTAAATTCAGAGCAAAAATTAAATTAAATTTAGAGAATCAAATTAAAATATACTATATGTTTACTCATACTTAATTGTGGTACGAAATAACGGTTTAGGACTAAAACATAAAATTGGTGATTATGACTCGGGAGTTTTATGTTTAAGCAAAACTAAGTTTTATACTTGTATAAACTTTGGGTTCCTTCTTGATATATGTTTTCGTTATGATGTTAAATTGTTGTAAATGTAAAAACAAAAGCAAAAAATACTGCCATCAAAGAACAAAGAAAAGCAAAAAGATCTCTACCTAATTGCGAGTGAAATAAAAGGTGAATGGACAACTCCCATCGACTAGTTTTGGATTTGAGGATCAAACACCTATTTCTGCGTTAAATTTTTATTTCTTTTTTTCTTTTTCTTTTCCTTATTATTTGTTATTTCTTTTTCCTTATTGTTTATTTTAGTTTCCTTTTTCCTGTTGGATAAGTTATTTCCTTTTTCTTTGTCTCATATAGCTCTATAAATAAAGCCCTCTCTTTGTGTATTTTATTCATTCATTCAATAGTAGATATAATTTCTCCCTCTCTAGTTTTACATGTTCTAACATAGTATCAGATGGTTTACAATCCTCTCTTTCACCATAAATCTCGCTTTCAATTTTAGAAACAACTAAAAAATACTCACAAATCTTGATTTCTTAACCCAACATAGATCTTACGCTATACTAGCCTAAACCAATCACTAACCACACCGTGTTGATTGTCTGCCCAAGACGAGTTCAACGGAAAAAAATGACCTACAAAAATGCTGCACGCGCTCCCATGCGCCTCCTCTTTCCAGCACGTTCCGCCCCAGTCAATCACACGCCATTAACTGACGTCGTTAACACCTCAGTCACGCCGTTAGTCAGCGGTTTTCTTAAATTAGTTCAGACGAAAAAAAAAAATTGACCGGTTTTACTTCTTTTTTGTCGGTTTTCTTATAACACAAACTGGTTCCTTAGGTTTCCAATCGTTCCGAACATAACCAAAGTCCTTGTTTCTCCAGATTTCGTCGCTAAGTTACAAAATCAGGCCAAGTGCATTATTTCTGACACCGTTTGCTTATTTTTGATCGGTTCTCTGACAACCAAGACCGGTTCCCAAGGTTTTTAAGCGTTTCGAACACAACCACAGTCTCCGTTTTTTCAGATTCAATCTCCAAGTAACAAAACCAAGTCAAGCGCACTACTCCCTACACCGTTTGTTTAATTTTTTGTTCAATTATTGTTCTGTTTTACATTATGAAAACATCAGAAATTCCTATCACCATCTAATTGGATGGAAACAATTATAGTCACTAGTCTATTCCGTTCTGAAATTTTTTGAAAGGAAATGAACTCTGGAATTATATTAATGGAAAAGAAACTTGCCCTGATGAAACCGATGAAAAGTTTGGTGAATGGGATATCAATAACAACAAAATTTTGATCTGAATTGCCAACACTGCCAGTCCATCAATTAGTCTTCAATTTGAAAAATGCGATACAATAAAGAAAGCTTGGGATTTTTTAGCACACAAATATGTTTAAACCAACTTTGCCAAGAAGTATAAACTATAATAAGACATACGTGGCCTATAACAACAATCAGGCCAATCAGTGTCCGATTTTCACTTCAGCATGTGCGTTATTTGGGATCAACTAGAATTCATGGAACCTCAATGGACATCAAACCAAGGTTTATGGGAAACCTTTCGTGAAGAAACGCGACTTGTACAATTTCTCATGGCACTACGAGATGAATTTGAACCAATCAGGACATCCATTCTTCATCGCAAGCCTGTCCCCACTATTGAATCTGCACCAACAGAGTTGATTATCGAAGAAACTCGAAAAGGGATTACTCCGAATATTTCCTCAGTATTTGTTGCTAAGGGTGTTTTCGGTTTCGGTCGAGGTGGGAACTAGAGTACCCCAAACTCAAACCAAATGCAAAAGTTCGATTTTGGTTTACAAATCTTGTAAACCCAAACTCAAACCAAATATTTCGGTTTGGTTTTGGTTTGGTTTTATTCGGTTTTTACCTATATATTTTTTAAATGATTTTAATAAAAAAAATAGTGGCTTAAATTCATAAAACACTTAATAGTGGATGATAGTAGAATTATAATTGGAAATAATGTTATCCCCTCGTTGACTATATATATATGAACACTTAAAAAGTCCCCAAGTTTTTTACATCAATAAATACATAAACTGAACCATAAACCATGAAAAAATATTAGTAATAAAATACATTAGAGATGCCAAGATGAAGACATAACATTAGGAAGGAGAAACACCAAGAAATCAACTAATTAATATATAAGCAAGTAAGAAATATAACATTCTCCTTGAATCAAATGAAATGAACTATTTGGTTTTTATTAAGACCTTGAATATCAGCAGAGACTCCGTTGCATCATTGTTACATTTGTCCTTATTCTTTAAATTCTCCTTCTATAACACCATATATTCACATTGATATATATATATATATATATATATAGTATGTGATAAAAAAAAAATTTAGTATTGTGTAGTTAATTCAATAATAAGAGCACAATATTAATAACCTTTTTTTAGGATTATCACAATACAATTAATAAGAAACATATTCTTCTAAAAAGCCATCTTTTTTATATTATAGTATAATCAATGTGTACCCTTAAAGTATAAATTAACATTTTCTTATACTTAATTCGGTTCGATTCGGTTTTGGACTAACTTGCCCCAAACCCGAACTAAACTTTTCGATTTCGGTTCAATTTTTCTCGATTTCGGTTTTAATTTTTTTCTGTTCGGGGTTTTACATATCGGTTCGGTTTGTTTGGTTGGTTTTCAGATTGGCCATAATACCCCTATTTGTTGCACCTCCGCCCTCGAATACCTCGTATGCAACAGCTCCTTGCTTGCAAGATCAACATTACCGACCACCCAATAATACCTTTTCACTACGCCCTCATCAGACACCACCTCGGCCATCATATACACTTCCACCTCCTCTTAATACCCAAACAGCACCACCTCGAGATCTTTCCCAGGTTCACTGTAACTATTGCAAGGGTTTTGGGCATGCAGTCAAATATTGTCCCTTTCCTACATCTCGGTATATACGGGGACTACAAAATTCAACTAGATCGTCTGCTGCAACACTTGCTCCACCTACCTCAAACAATGTTCAAACCATGACCAGACAACCTCCTCAATTCGGTAATAATCATATTATTGCATCTGCCTTTTTAGTATTTTCAGGTACATGTTCCTCTCCTTAGTTCCTTGATTCCGGAACATCCAATTACATGACTTTTGACCCTACGCACTTTGACTCATTCAATCCCATGCATTCATCTCCTAAAATTCACACAGCTCATGGTTCTATTATTACTGTTAGTCACATTGGTTCTATTAAAAACAATAATAACATACATGTTCCCGAAGTTTTATTTGTCCCTTAACTTTCAATGCAACTGTTATCTGTCGGGCAATTATGTGATCTTGGGCTAATAATTCTTTTTCATTATTTTGGTTTTGTTGTGCAGGACTGCTCGACGGGTAAGCAAGTTGGGACATGCTATAGAGTTGGACACTTATATGTTACAGACAGACTTCACATTCCACCACTAACCAATACATTTTTAACTGCATTTACTTCACACCATCCTCCTTTATATCTTGGCACTTTAGATGAGGACATATTTCTTTTCCTCGTCTTAAATAGATGATTAATCAAGGGTTGTTAGGACCAGCTACATTAGATAAAGATCCCTCTTGTGTTGTTTTTAAACTGGCCAAACAATATGCTCTTCCTTTTAATAATAGCTAATATTACAGTTTCATCTTTTCCTTTTCATCTTGTGCATTCTGATGTGTAGGGTAAAGCTCTTACTGCTTCTATGGGTGGCACCTTATATTATGTGATTTTTATTGATGATTACTATCGCTATAGTTGGACTTATTTGCTTCACTCTCGTTTTGATTTTCTTAAAATTTACATTGAGTTTGCCACCATAATTAAAACTCAGTTTTTTAAAACCATCAAAAAATTTTGTTTTGATTTCGGAGGCGAATATTTGTCCAAATCTTTTCTTGACTTTCTCAAATTACAAGGGACTCTTCCTCAATTATCATGCCTTGACACCTCACAACAAAATGGAATTGCAAAAAGTAAACACTGTCATCTTGTCAAAACTGCATGCACTTTCCTTGTGTCATTTTCTGTCCCTTTCACGTTTTAGGGAGAAGACATCCATACCTCTGTATTTATTATAAATTGCATTCCTTCTGTTATTACAAATAGTGTTTCTTCATTTGAGCGTCTTTATGGCACTCGTCATGATTATTCCAAACTTCGTGTCTTTGGATATACTTATTTTGTATTACTTCCCAAAAAAGAGCGTACCAAACTCACACAAAAAATAGCTATATGTGTTTTCTTAGGATATGGGGTTTAACAAAAGAGTTATCGCTATTACGATTTAATTGCCAAAGGACTTCGCATATCCCGACATGTTGCTTTCTGGAAAAATACTACATATTAAACCCTGGCCCAGAATCCCACCTTATCCACTAAATTTTCTCCGCATGTTGATCCATTTCACTAGTCCTCTCCAACAGAAGCCTTCTATATTCCACCTACCTAAGTTATTGTCCCTAATCTCGTGCCAGTTAACCCAATTAACTTAATGTCTGATAACTCTATGCTTTGCCCTGACTCTGCATGCCCTGACAGCGGTCTTTCACTCAGACTAACTCGAGATCGTCGGCCACCAGTTAAATTATCAGATTATTACTGTTTTATTTTCGCCATATTGTTCCTACATGAGCCATCCTTTTACCGGAAAGCATCCTCAGATCCTCTATGGCAACAAGTTGTAACCGATGAACTTACTGCCTTAAAGCAAACCAATACATGGGACCTCGTAACCCTACCTATTGTAAAATCTATTGTTATGAGCAATTGGGTATACAAGATTAAAACCAAAGCTAATGGTTCTGTTGATTGATACAGAGCTCGTTTTGTTGCAAAAAACTTTACTCAGGAATATGGTATTGATTATGAGGAAACATTAGCTCCAGTAGCCCGTATGACCACCGTTCGCACACTTATTTCTATTGCTTATATTCATAAGTCGGTGATGCACTAGATGGATATAAAAAATGCTTTCCTTCATGAAGACCTCTCCTAATAAGTATGCATGAAGCCCCTTCCTGGGCTACCTTACTTTCCTGGATAATTCTGTAAACTTCGCTGTGCTTTCTACGGTCTTAAGCAAGCACCCAGAGCCTGGTTTGAAAAGTTCTCCACCGCCATTCTTCAACATGGATTTTCTCAAAGTGCCCATGATTCAGCAATTTTTACATGTTCCTCCCAACAAGCCATTATTGTTCTTCTCATTTATGTTGATGATATAATCATCATTGGGGATGATTTGGATGGAATATGCAAGCTCAAAACATATCTATGCTCTTGCTTTGAACTGAAAGATATGAGAATTCTTCATTACTTTCTTGGTATTGAAGTTGATCATTTGTCTACAGCTTACTTTATTTCTCAGGTAAAATATGCTTCCGACATTGTTCAGCGTGCTGGTTTAACAAGATTGCTGATACTCCACTTGAATTGAATGTCGTCGGGTCTTTGTTATTTAATCTTACTTTATATCGACAACTTGTTGGCAGTCTCAACTATCTCACAATCACTCGACCATATATTAATCATGTTGTTCATATTGTGAGCCAATTCATGTCCGCACCGCGTTCTATTCATTTTACTGCTGTTCTACGCATCATTCGATACCTTAACAGGACACTGTTTCAAGGATTACATTTTTCTTTTACTTCCAGTCCTGTGTTACAAGGATATTTTGACTCCAATTGGGCAGGTGATATTACTGATCGCCAATCCAAGACAGGATTCTGTATTTTTCTAGGTGATTCTTTCATCTCCTGGAAAAGTAAGATACGAATTGTGATTGCCCGTTCCAGTGCTGAAGGTGAGTATCGAGGCCTTACTCATGCAACTTCCGAAATTGTTTGGCTTCGTTGGTTACTTCGAGATATGAGAATTGACATTCTTACTCCTACGCCTTTATTTCGTGACAATTGAAGTGCAATTCAAATAGCCCATAATGTTGTCTTTTATGAACATACCAAGCATATTGAGGTTGACTACCACTTTGTTTGACATCACTTCACTTAATAAACTATTCACTTGCCATTTGTCTCCTCTGAGAATCAACTTGCTGATATATTTACCAAATCACAAGTGACTACTCGGTTTCACTTCTCATGTCCAAACTCTGAATGTTTCTAAGCCTTCTTGAGTTTGAGGGGGATATTAATTTTTTTCCTTATTATTTCTTATTTATTTTTCCTTACTGTTTATTTTAATTTCCTTTTCCATATTAGATTAATTATTTCCTTTTTATTTATCTCATATAGCTCTATAAATAGAGCCATCCCTTTGTGTATTTTATTCATTCATTCAATAGTAGATACAATTTATTTCTCTCTCTTTCTAGTTTTACATGTTTTAACACTGTGTCCCTACCTAATGTAAATCTATCTTACATATATTTTCAAATTTAGCTGAAATTAACTTTGTCATAAACTTATATTACGAAATAGTATTTTACTCTACTAGTGTTAACCGTTGCATACATTTAAAGTCTGTTTAATTGTCCTCCAATATATGAATTAGACAATTTAAAATATCGAATTTATAAATCATTTAATTTGAGTGTTTGATTGCACAAATGAACTAGTATATAAAGTCATAAACTTAAACTAATACCTAAAACATTAAATCGGAAAGCGTAAAGATATAGTTGAAATTACATGATTTATAACCATCATACAAGTTCATGGAGAAAAAAAATCACACCACAAAATTTTGTGTTGAAATGAATAAATTTACAATAAAACAATTATAAACGAGATAATTTATGCAAACAAACGAGGCCTTAAGTTACGTAGTTAAACTCTTGTAAAATTGAATAGCTTAAAATTTTATTACATGTTTTTTGGGGTTCTGCCCTTGTATATATTTGTTAATTGTTTGATAATAAAGTTCAAATATTTTTTTTTAAAAAAATAACGCATAATATTTATTTAATTACTTACTCATAAGCACCGTATCAGATATCTCATTATCATAATTACATTAGAAGCAATGGGTTTAAAGGGCTTCTTTTATAATTAAAATCATAGAGAGGACACCTTACTTTTTTGTTGTAAAAGAAGGACGATCAATATAATTATGACATGTGTCTATAGTAAAATTAAGCCAAAATAAGAAATAACCCTTTTCCTTTTCGCATAATTACAATCGTGCCATATTTCCTAATCAATCATGTGTAATTTTCAGAAATACTTTAGTGCAAAAACGATTTTGCACTAAATCCGCGTGCAATTACTAGAAATATTTTAGTGCAAAGACCCTTTTGCACTAAATCTGAGTGCAATTTAGCATATATATTTCAGTGCAAAAATAATTTTACAGTAAATTCGCGTGCAATTACTATAAATATTTTAGTGCAAACACCCTTTTGCACTAAATCCGAGTACAATTTAGCATAGACAATCAAAGTCTTTCGCATTCAAATAAATAACTTACAAAGAATAGCAATGTCTTGATATTATTTATTCCACAAAAATAGAAAAATATCTTCGTTCATATATCAAAATCAATGTTACATTCTTTTAAAATCAAAACTAAACAAATCAAAAAAAAATTCCGTTCATTTGCAACCCACGAGTTATAACTTTCAGCCATATTAGAACACATAACACCATATATTCTTCCCGAAAAAAACACATTAACCCAATGATCAAGTGATGCGCCTCTAAAGAAATCTTTCGTAACATTCTTCGCAAGTGTCTTAAGATCATTGTGATCCTGTTTTTACAACCTAGCTCATCCCTTTTGCCACACACAACGGTAATCTTGTTTTTGCAATTTTTCTTGAACTCAAATTCAAATCCATGGTGAATGAAATTTTTTTGCAAACTCGTCCGAAACTCAATGGCTCATCCCGAAAATCTTTGTCTAATACCTATAATAGCATTAGCCCAAGTAATACAATTACGTGGTTCATGTGTTTCAATTTCATCAGCACAACTCACATAACATGAAGAACTACTTTCATACTGATTATTTGACGTAAAAAATTTAGAACCTTCTGTCGGAAAAAAAAATAAAATATATATATATATATATTACTCACTCTTTTTACCACTGCGAAACAAATCATACGTTGAATTTCATCATCCCTATCTAACACAAATTCTTTGTCATCACTAGTAACAAATAGGTATACACACAAGGGATTAATATCGAACCACTTTTTGCACACCAACCATTTTAGTTCTTCAACACTCATACCAAGAAACAATCGAATTCTAAAAGAACAACCATTATAATAAACTACAGCTATAATGCCTTTATCAAGATCCCTAGAAAATGAGACATAAAAACTTAGAACCAATACATTGCATAACAAACATGTATGTTCATTTATTCATAAATGAAATCACTCATTTAAACTAACCGAAACATACAATATAAGAATCAACTGCAAAAATATTGCAATAAAAAAACTTAGATGAAAACTGAAAAACTGCAAATTCACTTTTGCAGTTTTTCTGCACAAAGGAGAAAACAAAAGGAAAAACAGAGCATACATAGATTAATTATAAAGATATTAAGCAACCTTTAAAAACATGAACAATCAGTCATTATTAGATTAAATCTTCCAAATATAAGTTAAAAATAATAAAAATGAAGCAATATTTCTACAACTTTTACACAAATCATAACTAAAAATGTAATAGTTCTCCATAATCTAAATATATTATCAAAACTTTAAAATTGCAAAAGCATTTTTGCAGTTTTTCTGTAGTTAGGAGAAAAAAAACGAAAACAGCAAAAAAAACGAAAACAGAGCAAAGTGCTAAAATATTGCACTTAAAAAAACTTAAATCAAAACTGAAAAACTGCAAAAGCAGTTTTGCAGTTTTTCTGTAGTTATGAAGGAAAAAAAACAGAGTATGCATGGATTCATTGCAATCATGCTAAAACAACCTATAAATATATGAACATTCAATCACTATTTCACAGCTAAAAACATGTAGAAAAAACTGTACTTAGATAGTGCTTCAACATCCATGGAGCTAAGAAATTTCTTCTCATTTCCTTCGTTAATCCCGTCGATCTACAGTGCTTTCTATCAATCTAAGCTTGCATTCCTCTCTTTAATCATAGTTTGCTTTCACTCTCTTCATTCCCGTCGATCGTGTATATAGCCTCTCCCCCTGTTTATGTACGAGATTTAAAGAGTTAAAAGAGAGAAGGGCAATTTAGTCATTTTAAAACTCTTAAATTATTTAATTTATAAAAGGCAAAATACTTATAACAAACCTAAAAACCAAAATTGTTCTTATAACCAATTAGTAATGTGAAAAAATCCTTATTTTGTTAAGTTGATGTATGATGTCCTTTTGCTGTATAAAATAATGGAAGGAGCTCTCCAAATCCATTTTCTCATTATTACACTACAATGGAATAAATAAATAAATAAATAAATTATTAGAGAGTATTTTTTTTTTCTAATTTGACTGTTTGCGTTGATAAACATCCTCATATTAGGTTGAAGAAACTATATAGAAAGCCTAATCGTATAATGAATTTCTGATATTAATTTTTTTTCTTTGTATACATTTTCAAAGTTCAGTAAATGACTCTTGATTAATTCGTCCTTTGCCAGCTACTCTCTCGTTTTATTTGGTCCCATTTCTTTATCTTTTTATTTTTTGTATATTATGTTACTTAATTAGGTCCCACCTTCCACATGTTTATTCAAGTTAATATATGATAGCAATTATTTCGTGAGCTCGGTGCCATGTGACATATATATACATATGCTCAATGATTCTAAAAGATTTGATCGAATTTGTTCGGTGAATCGAATGGGTCTGATCTCCACGTCTGTTAATTTTTAAAATTTAAAAATATATAAATAATATAAAGTTATGTGGTTAAAATTAAAATGCCTAATTCTATTCCTTCGTTTATATTATTATACATTCAAATAAACATTAATGAACGTAAATAGGAGAACGTGAATTTTTGACTTCTAAGTCTTTTTTTTACCATTAACTGGTTAAACCAATTATTGTTATTTATTTTTATTTTAAATTAAATAATATATATATATATATATATAAAGAGAGAATGTGCACAATGATATATTTCGTGTGGAAAAAACCAGAAGGAAGAGTTCTTCGGTCGCATAAGTAGAAAAATATGCCAATCCGGCATAATCATTAATCAGGAGTGCCTTTGGATGGGGCCTAGGTCAATCATATAACATAGGCTCCTGTGACTTATTAGTTAAGATGCTGATATATGGGATTATAGTAGGCTAAATTTATTGCAAAAGTAATTTTGATCTCTTGTTAGAATAAACTATTATTTTTTGGAGTTGAAACATTTATATTAAAAATTCTATATTACTTTGATCCTTATATTACATACTTCTAAGTGCTCATTTAATTTGATTATTATAATTTTAAATTGATAAATTTTATATTAAGAGTTTTTTTTTCAATTTTTTATATTAAGAAGTTGAATAATAAGTTGATAAGAATCAATCTTTTCATGTCAAATTACCATTTTCAAATTTGAATTTTATGAAACAAACAAAAATTCAAATCAAATGAATACCAAGAGTTTGCTCGACGGCTAAAGTCTAGGACTTAATGCTTCATGAAACAATAACTCTTATCAATTTAGTAAACAAGTCTTTAAAGTCATGTCGCAAGTAATATATCGTAAATCCTATAGTCCCAACGTGAATGGCCAGCCTTTCAACTAGATCGGGAAGGAGATTAGCATGATAGTGTGTGTACAAGTTGGCCAGAAACGCCCTTACAGATAAAATAAATAAATAAAGAATAATTGGTCATAAACTCAGATATTTTGTAGAAATGCTAGAAAACAAAATATGTATAAAAAATGAATATTGTGCATATTATGTCAAATATCTTGTTGGTTATATACATGGGTAGGACCCAAACTTGCATGTTGATCCATCAATTCAGCCAATCACAGGTATTTTTCAGATATTATTGTATGAACAAATTTGTTTTGAAGATATTTTCTTGGTAGCATTATTTGACATATATATATATGCATATATGCATATATGTTCTTATTCTTTTTCCAGATATCAAGAATGTGTTTGATCAATTAAAACATTATTTATTTAACTTTAGTTTCCACATAGTGATCGAAACCTGTGATCGAACCAGGTTTCGCAAAAACCAATAAATATTCAAGACTATTATTGGTGTCTTCAATATATACTTTTATAGATATTAATTAGGTTTTATTATTTTTGTGTACATGCGAAAGAAAAGGAAATATAACAGAATTATGACGTCCCAAATTTTGTTATAAAATTTAGACATCTTGAACCCGGTTAATCATATATGTCGTGTGCGACGACGGGTTTAAGTATATAAAAATTATAACTTTCAAAAAAAATTCTTGCAAAACGTAACTTTGCAAACATGGTATGTATGGATTATAGAACCTAGTGTATAAAACATTTACTTTATAAATAAAAAGTCTATCTCCACACATTTGACGAATCCATCTATAAAATAAAATATTGATACATCAAATATTTACAATCCTCCAACAAGGTTCTAAAATAGTAATTAAAATCTTTTCAATCCAATTACAAAGAGTACACAATAATTATAAACCTTAAGTCCTTCAATGTTGAGGACTTAAATGAGATTCGTGGTGATTCAGAGACAACAAAGATAGTGAGAACATGCGCCACCCCAAAGTTCCACTTGCAAAACTGTTAGAAAATGGGAATAAACCAAATTCGAATTTAATGAGAACTGTATATGTTTGATATAAGAAAATACAACTAATTAATAATACGGAGGGACATTCAATTTATATAAAAATAGGTTTAGTATATTAGTAGAATTTTATAAATAAAAATAGTGCAATGCAAAACATACAAAGCATGCCGAACCTAACTAGTAGGATACATATCATAATAACTTAAAGCTGTCCGAACTAACTACGTACCTCTTAACCCTACTTATGAATCATAATTGACAGGTTTATATTTTTACAAAGTGAATTAACTAACAATTTACTTAATTAAAAATATAGGTTTCTAAGGTTCGTTATGTGACAATACTCATTACTATTCATATTGATTAAAAAGTGTATTATAAAATTCGATATTCCATGTCGTCACTAAGGCATAATCTACTAAGTCTTTCACTTAGTGCAGGTTTCACCTAGTGTATTGGTATATTATCAAATTTGGTCATAAAGCTACTATATTTTCATTCCGATACGTGGCTACAAGGATCCTAATTTAGCGTTTCAATATAGATATTAATACATTATGAGAATCGGTCACGCACACAATTTAATGGGCAACTTTTGTCTACGGGCTCATACTTTCACTTTACTCATTAGTTCTTTTTTATATATTATGTATCTAATATTTCTAACAAGGATACGTACCATGTACAGTTTCACTACCTAACAATAATAAAAGGAACAATCATAGTAATAGTAATAGTAATAACAATAATAAGAATAAATGCATAAATGCTCCATATATATATATATATCGGGCTTCTAGTATAGTGCCCCAGTTTCACCCAACGGTCGACTAGGCATAAAGTATATGTTCCAGAAGAATCCTAATCTCTAAACAATTCATGTCCTCCAAGTTAGCAAACTACTCGGGGAATAGGTCATAATTTGTAATTTATTTGGAATAAAACACACGCAAAAACAATTTTATGGGATTACCTTTTAAATAGTTAATAAGATTGGCATCCATACAAACAAGTTCCTCCAATGATGAAACTACTCTATGAGACTTCCACCTTATAAGGTGAACACCTAGTCGTATTGTTACCACCATCCTGAACATACAATTCATTGGTAAAGTTACATGAAACTACTCTGCTATTTGAAAAACTCCTAATTAAACCCAAGATACACCATCCAGTGAAAAGGCAAAACATCGAGTGGACTATCCCCTACCTTTAGGTGGACTTTCAGCCACCTGGCGGTAGACACTTTAGTATACTTTCCATGCACAGTTTCGATCTTTTCATACAGGAAACTCTTGTCTCATGTAACTAATCCAACATATATTGTCCACAGCAAATTTGTAAAATCAGCCCATATGTGCGTTCGCAAATATCAACAATAAATATATATAATCCATTATTATCATAATTAACCCTCTCACAATCACAACACACATATGGATAATAATGATATATAGTTACAAGGCCAAACACACACACACACACGTATATATATAGTATCTGAATAATCAAGTGCCAAATTATTTATTAACCACATGGCATTATCACTTTAAGTGTATATATATGTGTGTGTGTGTGTGGATTGACCAAGGCTCTAGATTCCTTAAGGCTCTAAACTCATCCACCCACTTGCACTACACCAAAACTCGCTAACTGGCACGTCTGTTTGGCACGGGTTTAAGCCGTGCCAGATTTTGGTAGGTCTTGAAATGACTTTGGCACGGTAAAGAGCCGTGCTTGTGTTAGTACGGTTAGAAGCCGTACCAATACAGTGCCATTATTAATTTGCTTTCCCACCCTTTGACCAAGTTTCCCGCCTAATTGAAAAGTGAATTTTTAAGCCATTTTAAAACCCCGCTTTTAATTTCATGAACTTTAGGAAAAATTAAAATTTAGTTTAACTTTATTTTAAAAAAGTAAATAGAATGAAATAATATTAATTTCTCACTTTTCCTAAAATATATGTAAAATGGGAATGAAAATTATAGCTAAATAATTGTATCTCATTTTTTTCTCGATATAAGGCCATTTTTTGTCTTTTTAAATGTATTATTATTATATATTATTATTTTCATTTGGGAACTTACTTTTGGTTAAACTTCCTCATTAATAGTATTTAATAGCTTAATGATTCTTATATTAAAATTTTATTTTTTTTATTAGAACTTGTATTTTCGAATCCTTTTGTTTAATAGTTAAAATATGAAAACTACATTTTTTTTTCATTACAGTCTAGGTCTTATAATCCTTAATTATCATAATAAAATTAAATTTAAAATTAATTGTAGTAAAATTAAATAGACAGTCTTCATCTTAAGTAAATATATAGTTTTTTTAATGATTAAGAAATTTATTATAACTCGAAACACTATCACGCTTTTATCTGAAAGTACAAATTCACAGATTATTTTAATGAAGCATCATTGTTACACTTTTGGCTCATTCGGTTGCTCCTCAAATTATAAATTAGACAGTTTACGATTTTCACATTTAATTGTGTTTGGTTGTGAAAACTTAAAAATCGTCATTGTGGTAATTTAAGTTCAATCATTAAAACTTGTATAACTCATTTCAAGTAAAAATATAGAGATTTACTAATTATAAAACTAGGGAATCCAATCCAATTATATATTTGTAGCATAATTAGAGTATGCATTTAGTATTGATATCTCTAGACAAAATTTACAGAGGTTTTTAGATCCAAGATTCAAACTGAGGGGAACTATAGGGGATGTTGGGGTTGTAACTTGAGATATTGCCTCTATAGAAGCAAGATATTACCATCGTATTAGCTCGTTACATCTTAAAGTTAATAAATTCTTTAAAAAAAATACCGTAAAAACCTTTAGTGATACTCTATTAAACTTCCATTTAGTTATTAAAAAAAAAAGGTTGGCCTTAACTTGGGCCAATTATATAATTGTAATATATATAGTAATAACTTTCACAATGTAATAAATTATAGATTATTTTTTGGACCGTCTTCAGTAAATTTGCCTCCATATAGTAATAACTTTCTAGAATACAAAAAATATTTGTAATGTTATTGAGATTGTGCATTTAACCTTTTAGCTTATATATATATATATATATACATTCAGTTACATAGGCGAATCAAATCCCTTATTTGTCCCCTATTAATCCCGGCCATGTGTCGATGAGCATTATCACTATATCATAAAGTTTTCATGTATTATTGAGCTAATATTTATATCATTTTCAACAGTCTTGTATAATTTTTGTTTTGTGTAAAAAATTACATGTTTTGTTAAAAAAAAGTCTTTAGCAATCTTTTAAAAAACTTTAACACCTCGAATTTGTATAAAACGGTTGTGTAAACTAGAAACCCAATTTACACATCCATGTCATCTTCTCTCCTTATTTTCTTTTATAAAAACTTTAAAATGCTATAACTAAAAAAGTAAAAAAAAAAAATTAATATAATTTATATATTTGAAATTTACCCATGACGAGTTACAAAATAAGATCTATTGTGATTATAAAATTATGTATAAAAAAATTTCACATAAAATCATTACATTGCATATAATGATATATTTCATTTGTTCATTTAAATTTTACACATAAAAAAATTGGAGCGCAAAATGAATATGTGCATAATTTATGTGTAAAACTACCTTACATATAAAATTTTACAGAAAAAATATACACAACCATCTTAGAGTGTATTTTTATTTTTATTTTTTTTTCCTTTTTCCGTGGGAATCTCACGTCTAACCCTAACGAATTACTACTCATACTCCACTATTTCTCTCTTCCGCCGTTTCTCTCTTGCTCTCTCTACTGTAACCCCAAATCATCGTTGCTGACTTGCTGTCCAATACTATTGTCGCCAATCACCTTCCGATGACCACCGACACATTCACACACAGGTCAATCTACTCTCTATATATAGCAATGTGTTGTCCCGTGCTCCCGTCGTACGTCTCAGATCTATATATATACGTTGTTAAGCAAACAAATGTTAATCCTCACTTGTTGCTATACAATTTAAGCCTTCATTAATTATATTTTCTTCTCCCATTTTTTATGAAGCTGTCCAGGTAACTTTTTTTGCTAGAATCCTTACTTTTGAATCTAGGGCTTGTGGTTATCAGATCTACCTGTGTATAAATCTTCATTGTGACTTTTTGTTTTAGTTGTTTTATATTTATATATCTATTATAGAGATATCTACCCTCTCGACTTACGACTGTCGGTCCGTTGAAGAATCCCCAACCACTTTGGTAAAGGTGAGCTCGTAGATACAATGCAAAAGAGGGGAAAAGGGGCTAAAATAAGAGTCACTGTAAGTTTTTGGTCATATGAGTGGATTCCTTTTCCATCTTTTCTCTTCTCCTACCTTCCACAAGTATTGTTGTTGTTACTACTTTTTCTACTATCTTTATATTATATATTGCGGATGTCTATTTATCTTAAATTGTTTCAGTGTGTTTTTGTGATTGAATTACAAGTTGTGGTTTAATCTAATACACATGACAGGATCTAATGCATTGAACAAGTCAAGCTCATGTAGAGAAAAAAAGGGATATATATTAGAAGTCCTTTCAGTGGTAGGCCTCACTAGTATCATTTGTTAATCTTAGCTTATATGTTTCCTTGTTGGTTGCCCACTCTTAATTCAAAACATTTGGTCTTTGAAATGTAGAGGGGTGAAAATTGAAGCACACCAGATTGAAGGACAACTTGCAAGGTACAATCCGTAAATTGTTTGAATTCTACATCCCTCATTACTTTAGTTGCTAGATTTACAAACAACCTACATAAAAAATTGTTTATTATTTTTCATATTCATAGTTTGGTTTATTAACGCTACACATTTTGCAGACGCTCTCTTCACCCTTATTCTAAGCCATCAGAGAACTTTTTAACTAACATGGAGAAATTCATACTTATACGCTTATGTAGTTTTCTTGTAGTTGAGATTAATGCTATATGAAGTACCATAGATTTATCACATAAGGGTAATGAATGTCTAGTTTATATGTTCTCTTTAGGAGTAGTTTGAGGTTCTCCATTTATTACAAGTGTTATTGATGCCGGGATTCTTTTTAGTGGTAGTATTGTCCTAAGCTGATAGTTCACTCTTTCTTTTTGGGACTCCCCAATTTTGAGTCGGTGGACCTATTTGTCAACCAACCAAATCTCACAAGAGTAAACAAATTTTATTCTTTAACCATGATGAAGTGGAATCTGAGTATTCTTTGCCTAAAGAAATACAACAATATGATGAATTTGCTTATTGTTCCTTCTAGTGTTTTTTTATATCCACTATCTGTAAAAACCTCTGTGCAAAGGGGTAAGGATGCCTACAGTTAAAGCCTCCCACGAACCCCACATCGTCCGGCCTCATTTATGGGGATACGCTTTTTAGTGCTTAGGTATTCAATATGTTTCTTGTTATTTTCTTGAATTGGTATGTATATAGTCTTTGTATCCAGATCACAAAATTCCATTTAACTATGTATAACCTATATGCCAGTAGTTTTTGTTTTGCATTACTTGTATTTATTCCTTGGTAGCCATTTTCGTTTACCTTTTTGCTTGCTATTTTCCTCTCTTACAGTTAGCATATCTTGATTTGTAATTTTTATTCCATGTCTATAAAGGTGGTGCCTATAAAGGTGATGCGATCCTAAGCATCCCCTGGTGGTGACATATATCATAGTGGCAATTTTTCAATTTCAGGTACATATTTTTCAATTTTTTCCAGCTTTTGAACATAATTTATAGGGCCGATGTTCATCCAGAATGTATTTCAGTTGTCACAACAATTAATTGTTCTCTTTATCTCTGATTAATTTTTTCTTATAAATTTCATGCAATTTTTAAATTGAACTTATATGCCTGTGCTTTTTTTTTTTTTTATTCCTTCTTTTTCAGGGCATGATATGTATACCATTTTGCTCAGGAGAGTGTAATATTGTAAGAGGTGCTCAAGGAAGGCACTCTAAAGATCATCAATAACGTATATTTTTAAAAGATATCTTGTAAAATATTTATTTCGTAATTGTTGTGATACATTTACATGATTGAATTTATTCTCATTTGAATTTCTAATGGGATTGAATTGTATGAAATGGTTATTTTTTCCAATTTGGTAAATGTTTGTTTTGTTGCATATACAATTTTGGGTCCCGCAAATATGTAAATATATATTTTTTTAATTAAATTATGTAGTTTGACACGGTGTGCAACAGTGCCAAAAACGTTCCAAAGTTGTACCAAAGTTTAAACTAAATTGGCCCGTGCTGTGAAACGTGTTTTAACCACGGAGAGCCACGTGTCTCACAATTGGTACGGTTGGTGACCGTGCCTGATAAGCGCCAAATTTTGTGAATTGGTACCCTTTGACCAAAAAATTGCACACTTTTAGCACGGTACCAAGCAGTACTAAAACATTTGGTACGGCAGTATTAGGCACGGCTCGGAGCCGTGCCAATGTCGGTCAGCCACGGCGTAGAACCGTGCCAATTAGCGAATTTTGGTGTAGTGTTGGTTAACCACGTTACCGTTTCGTTATACAATCCTACGATGTAATATAATTACTTATCTCTAATAAATTCTTGGTAAGGTGGATCTCGAGTGATTATTAAGAGCTTAACAAGTCACGTATATTATATAAAGGCTATATATCACATAATATAGTCTTTTTCCCCAAATCCCATTTAAATGGGTACTTATAAGGCTACATGTACGCGACATTCCTGACCAAGGTTATTTAACAACATCCCACTTAATTCATTACTATGCATTTTTAGGAGGTATTCACGTAATATTGTCATCAATAATTCTAATAATGGTGTACGTATTTAATGAAAATCTAAAGATAATGACCCATATGTAAAATTAGTTATATAAATGTGTATATCGATATATTATAAGCCATGATCAACCATCAATTTTGAGTACAACACAAAGCCCTAAATTATAGTTTATATACTTGGTGTAAAATAAGTTTTGTAGAAATCTTCAAGTGTACTGGCTTAAATTAGCCATTACTTGTTTAATCATGCAAATCAAATGATAATAAGCTATTATCAACCATCAATTGAATGTTTAACTAACCAACCCACATGCAATCAATATAACTAGGGTTTATAAGAAATCATCATTTTTTTTGTAAAAACACTAATTTAACATATAGTGGTATAAAAATCAAGTTTTTTTTGGTTTACGTGTAAAAATCAAGTTAAGAACTAGTATTTCATGGTTGTACATAAGGAACTCCAAGATATTTCTATGCTCCAATGGTGGAAAGTTGTGAGGAAGAAGATAGCGATGCCGATGATGATCATCATCATTCTTGGCCAAAGTTTGAATCAATTAATGAAATCCCTCATAATCCAATAAAATCACCATACGATTTCTCTCTCTAGAGGTCTCAATATGTGTCTCTACCTTATGAACGAAATTGTTATGATTTGGGAGTTTGAGGTGTTAAAATCGGGTTAAAATATGTTTGCACTAATGAATAAAGTCGATCTTAGTCATAAGATCAATCTTGCTCTACTGAAAATTGCGTTACTTTCATATGGAGCAAGATCGATATTACTTGGCGTAGCACTAAGGTCACATGTTACACTGACTCACGGACCCTAGAGATGCTGGAACCTTGTCTTGGGCCAAAATCAAAACTTATAAAGGGGAATAATACTAAATTATAGGCGTCGACATGAACTTATTCTGATAAGAAACGAAAAAGTTATGACTTCTCAAATATTGCCAAAAAATTCACAAACCACGTAAAACTAAAGCATGTGGTTTACATGTCAATTTCAATTCAGACCACCCGAATTATGAAACAAATATACACGCAAATGTAATATTCTTAACGTGACATGTTAGAGGTGCTCAAACCATAAAATCCACCATGGAACCAAAACTCATTACCCCAAGTAGGCTGAAGCTCTTAAACTGTGCTAATATGAGGAATTCGAGTGGGATTAAGGTACATGGTATTATAAGGCTTATGTAAATTAGTCAAAGTGGGGGCTATGAGGCATGGACATAAGACACAGACACAACACGATACAGACACATCGATACATCAAATCTTAAAAAATTAGGATACAAACACATTAAGAATATACCAATAAATATCTTTCTATATATATAGAATTTTTATGAAAATAAATATATATTAGGCATATGAAATATAAATTTTTTAATCAAATAATTAATAATTAGATATATGTATATTATATAAATTATTACGATATTTATTATACTCCTCCCATCGTCTTTTATCTCTAATATTTACTATTAATTGTTATAAGCCGTCTTTTGGATTTTTCTTATAATTAAATTTATTTTGCAAAATAAAATAAAATTGTATCACAATATAATAAAAGCAGAGGACCCTCATTTGATAGTGCCCAAGAAATGTTGGACACGTGCAATAGACAAAAAAATATATATTAAATTATGTACACATGTCCAACGAGTGTCCATGAAGGGGTGTTGTTATCTAATACGTGTGCGAATACAGACATGTCAACCTTTTAGAAGTATCCGTACTTCCTAGGCTTTGATTTTTTTTAATGTCAAACTCTAATTTTTTACTAGATTAAATAAACTTAATGATAAAAATAAAATAAAAAAATTATAATAAATGAAGTAGAAATTAAGAAATATTTCAACCTTATTGTCTCAAATTTATGTTTCTCTTTAATACAAAAAAATAAAAATAAAGATTACAAGGACAAAATATGAAAACAAATGTCACATAATTTAATAATTTTTTTTTAATACATTAATGTAAAATTTGAATTCAAGACATCTCGCTAATTAAGAGTTAATTTTACAATTTTACTATTTTAATACCCACACAATGCGTGGGTGTATTAACATAATAATGTGTAGAAACTTGTTTTACATATTACAGTAATCATGCAATTTTGAACATTATTTATTTCAAATTTATTCCATAGTGTCCATAAATCACAAAAGTAACTGAAAACAACCAATTTTTCTCCACTACCATTAGCTAGTGTCAGACATACATACATTTTCTTTACATATGCTTTCAACAATTATTGGCCTCTGTACCACAAAAACCTTGAATGATGCTAACAGAAAACATGTTTCAATGATAATTTAAGAACTTATTTATTCTCAATATTACATGGTGGAAATATTTTTAGAATTTTCATAATTATTGGGCTTTTCTTATTACTTATTTGGCAGTGCAATATGCATATGATTTAATCAATTTAACAATCTACATCATTTTTTATTATATAGAATAGTATGAAAAAGAAAAATTCCAATGTGCTTGAAAATTCACCCCGTGAGCAGCAACCCTTGTTCAATAATGGTGAGTTTTCAAAACACTCCGTTTTTGACAAAAAAATCATAACAATGCAATTGACATAGAAATATAAGAATTATAATAAAACTTAAATTTCTAGAATGTAATGGCATGATCGGTAGTAAAAACCATACCCACGTGTATTCTTTAATCCTACATTCTTTTAGGCATTTTATTGAGGAGCAATATTCCAACAAATTAATAAAAAATGAAAAACGAAATTCGTATACCATTCAATCTAAAAGCAACACACACACACATATATATATGCATTTAAAGAGAGACGGAAATATATTGCATCTTAGTACAATACAAAGATGCACTATGTAGATTACCTTTTATCTGCAAATTTCTTCAAAGAAATCCAAATCCTTATTCATAAGTTGCTTTGGTTTTGAACCCCATTAATTGATATTTATGGATGATTACAAATACATAAAATATAGAAGAGGAAACAAATGAACATGTTAGGAGAGAAAAATGGAACATATAGCTTGCAAAAGAGAAGATGGAGCAATTATTACGGCATTTAAAATGAGAGAGGGTATTACTTCCTCCGTAATACTATTTGTTAGAATATACTATGTATTACGTTTCCTATTTCTATTATACTTTTCATATTGTATTAATTGTATTGATTGTGTTCCCATTATACTTTCCTAATTGTATCCTAGATTAGGGTTTTATTTCTAGTATATATATTCTTACTCTATTGTACATTCAATGATCAAGAAAGTAATACAATTCTTTCATTCTCCTTCTTCAATCTCTCTTTCGTTTCTATTTCGAAACATGGTATCAGAGGGATTCATCCTCCTCTAGAACCAATCTCTCATCTAATCATCAACCAAATCCAAATCAAAAACTCTAGCCTCATCAACCCAAGCAACCAACCAATCAAAAACCCTAGCTTTATCCAACTGTCGATCCACTGTTCGAAGCCCTACAGAACCTCGATTAACCCAAAACATATACCAAAAGCTTCGTCTTTTCAATACGAACCAAACCCCACTGAAAACACCCCATTCGGACATCACACGCGCTCTCACGCGCCTCTGCAAGATCCCCCAGTCGCGCAGCCCAGATCCCACGCGCACCCTCCTTTCTTGATCAATCGCCACCTCGATACATAACCCTAAACCACCCATATAATATACCAAAATCTTCGTCTCTTCAATACGAACCAAACGCCGTCAAAATAACCCCAATCTGAGTTGGCACGCGCTCCCACGCGCCTCTGGAACACAGCCACGCGCCACTGCCCTAAAAACCCTAAACCGGTTTTTTTTCTGAACCGGTTCTTACTCCCTTGACCGGTTCACCTATATCTAACCCGGTTTTTTTCACTCTAAGACCGGTTCCCCACTAAATCAACCACTCCGGATCCGTTTCTGGCTTCAGATATCTCAGAATCAGATTAGTTTTTACAGATATTGTGTTATTTTACACGTTTCTCAATGGAAAAGCACGAGTTTTCGCGTCCGATTTCTGTCGTTCTCAATGGCACCAACTATGTTCAATGGTCCCAAGCCATGACAAGTTTTCTGAAGTCTCGTAAGTCCTGGAGAATTGTTACTGGAGAAGTTGTTAAGCCAACCAAGAAAACCGATGAAACTGACGATAAGTTCAATGATCGCCTTGATGATTGGGAAAGCAAAAATGGTGATATTATCACATGGGTTCGGAATACATCTATCTCTCGTATAGGGCAGCAGATTGGTCGTTTTTCCACTGGGAAGGAAGTCTGGGATTTTTTATAATCTAGGTACACTCCAAAAGACCTCTCTCATCAATACCAGTTGCTTACTGCTTTACATTCTAAAACCCAACAACCCGAGCAATCAATTGATGATTATTTATCTGACCTTCAAGCTATTTGGGATCAGTTAGCCCAATCCGAACCTTCTTTTTGTGAGCATGATGCAGAAAAATTTGAAACATACCGAGATAACCAACGTGTTATCACTCTTCTAATGGGACTTCACGATAAATTCGAACCAGTTCGGGCTGCTCTACTCCATCGCAATCCATTACCGTCTCTTGATGGTGTCACGACAGAGCTTCTCTCTGAAGAAACTCGGTTCGCCACTCGGGCCCACAATTTTAATGATGTTTTAGCCGTTCCAAGCTCGAAACCTACCAAAAACTCGTTTTCTCGAGAATGTTCGTACTGTCATGCCACCACCCATATGTTACTAAAGTGTCCAATTAGGACGTGTTTCTTTTGCAAAAAGGTGGGACCAGGTCACTTTCAAGCCGATTGTTACAAGAACCCATCTAGGAGATCCTCCTCTAGATCATCCTCTAGCACCATCACCGCTGCCACCACTGATTCTTCTGAAGCAGACATTTCTACTGCACCAGTGACTCTAGCTGACATCACAGCTCTTCTGAAACAGGTTACATCCTCTTCTGATTCTGCTATGGCCACCACCACAGGTACATCTTGGTTCTTTGATTCTGGCTGCTGCAATCATATGACTTCTGATCATACTATTTTCACATCTAAAAGTCATAATTCTCATACACCCACCATTAAAACTGCTGATGGCTCTCAATTATCTGTTAATCATGTTGGAACGGTTACTACTCCTAGCCTCTCTTTACCTGCTACATTTTATATTCCCAAATTGACTATCAACCTTATTTCTGTTGGTCAACTATGTGATCTTGGACTGAATGTTATATTTTCCTCGTCTGGTTGTCATGTGCAGGATCCTCAGACGGGACAAATTATTGGGATAGGCCGTAAAGTTGGCCGCATGTTCGAGCTCATACACCTCCGTACCTCACCCACTCCTATTGTTGCATCCACACCACCTGTTGCATCCCCACCAACTGTTTCTTCATTTGAGTTGTGGCATTCCCGTTTAGGACATGTGTCTTTTGATCGTCTTCGTTCTATTGTGTCATCTAGTCAGTTAGGGTCAATAAAGTCTGAGAAATTGTCTTGTTTATCTTGTCAACTTGAAAAACAACCGGCATTATGTTTTAATAAAAATGATTCTATTTCTTCAGCACCATTTGATCTTATTCATTCTGATGTTTGGGGACCCTCTCCACATTCTACCATGGGGGGTTCAAAATATTTTGTTATCTTTTTGGATGATTATAGTCGTTTTACTTGGATCTATCTTATGAAAACTCGTTCAGAATTACCCCAAATCTATATTAATTTTGCTCGCATGATTCAAACTCAGTTTTCTCGTCCAATAAAAATTTTTCGAGCTGATAATGCCATGGAATATAAGGGAACCTCATTTCTTAAATTTCTCCGTGAACAAGGCACTGTTTCTCAATATTCTTGTCCCGGTACATCTCAGCAAAATGGTCGTGCTGAACGCAAGCACAGACATATTCTTGATACTGTTCGCACACTTCTTATCTCTAGTAGTTGTCCTGAAAGGTTTTGGGGGGAAGCAGCACTTACTGCTATTTACACTATCAATCGTATCCCTATTCCCTTCCTTCAGCATCAATCTCCATATGAGAGGCTTCATGGTACCTCTCCTGATTACAATTTCTTACGAGTCTTCGGTTGTGCTTGTTTTGTGTTACTCCAGCCTCATGAACATTCTAAATTGGAACCACGTGCTCGTCTTTGTTGCTTCTTGGGGTATGGGATAGAACATAAAGGTTATCGGTGTTGGGATCCTATTTCCAAACGCTTACGAATTTCTCGTCATGTTGTCTTTTGGGAACATAAAATGTTATCCTCTCTATCCAAATTTTATGTCCTTGAAGAATCACCACTTCCGTTCTTTACTCATTCATCTCTTGACCTTTTCACCCCTGAACTTGAGGGTCCAGTTGTCACATTCCCACCAGAACCTGAACCTGAACCAGAAGCCACACCATCACCACCTCAACCTCCCAGTCCAACACCTCCTGAACCATCCTCACCTGACGTCATTTCTTCCAATGAGCTTCAACATACGGCACCTCCCAATGATGATGTCTCGCCTGCTGATCTTGTCATACCTCCACCACAACGACAGTCCACTCGGGTAAGAGAGCTCCCTCATCACCTTCGTGATTACCATTGTTATTCTACTATGATATCTCACTATGAAACCACATCCTATAAGGAAGCTAGTACTAATCCACTTTGGCAGCAAGCTATGACAGAAGAATTACAAGCTTTAGATAAAGCGCATACCTGGGATCTTGTGACTCTTCCTCCTGGAAAATTTGCAGTTGGGTGTAAATGGGTGTATAAAATCAAGACACGATCTGACGGTTCGATTGACCGATACAAAGCTCGTCTCGTAGCCAAGGGGTTCAATCAGGAGTATGGTATAGACTATGAAGAAACTTTTGCTCCTGTGGCTCGAATGACGTCTGTTCGCAGTCTTATTGCTATTGCTGCCGTTCGCAAATGGGATCTTTTTCAGATGGATGTTAAAAATGCCTTTCTTAATGGGGACCTCACAGAAGAAGTATATATGAAACCACCTCCCGGTTATTCACACCAGTCTACTCAGGTCTGCAAACTTCGTCGTGCTCTATATGGACTCAAGCAAGCTCCCCGAGCTTGGTTCGCAAAATTTAGCTCTACCATCACAAAGCTTGGTTATTCATCCAGTTCGTCAGACTCAGGCCTCTTTATTCGAAAGACAGATTCTGGGACTATTCTTCTTCTCCTCTATGTGGATGATATGATAATTACTGGGGATGATATTTCTGGTATCTCAAATCTCAAACAATCTCTCAGTCAGTTTTTTGAAATAAAGGATCTTGGTCGTCTCAACTACTTCTTAGGGCTGGAAGTCCTTTCTGATTCAACAGGTTACTATTTATCTCAAGTGAAATACACGTCTGACGTTCTGGCTCGTGCTGGTCTCACTGACTGTAAAACTGCATCTACTCCATTGGACACCAATGTTAGACTTACTCTGTTTGATGGTACTCCTCTCTCTGATGGAACTTTATACAGACAGTTAGTTGGCAGTCTAGTTTATCTTACTGTTACTCGCCCGGATATTGCTTATGCTGTCCATGTTGTCAGTCAGTTTATGGTTGCTCCTCGCTCTACTCATTTTGATACTGTTATTCGGATTCTTCGTTATCTCAAAGGGACAGTTTTTCATGGGCTTCACTACTCCTCAAAGTCATCTCTTGTATTAAGGGCTTACTCTGATGCAGACTGGGCCGGTGATCCTACGGATCGTCGGTCTATTACTGGTTACCGTTTCTTCCTCGGGGACTCCCTTCTTACTTGGCGTAGTAAGAAACAGTCTGTTGTTTCTCGATCAAGCACTGAGGCTGAATACCGCGCTCTTGCTGATACTTCACAAGAACTGATATGGCTTCGACGCCTCCTCGATGACTTAGGTGCTCCTCAAGACTCTGCTACTATTCTTTATTGTGACAACTGTAGTGCCATTCAAATCAGTCACAATGACGTCTTTCATGAACGAACTAAACACATTGAGATTGATTGTCGCTTTATTCGCCAGCATATTCGCAATCTGTACATTCGTCTTATGCCCGTATCTTCAGATGACCAACCTGCAGATCTCTTCACTAAAGCTCACCAGCCTAGCCGTTTCCAAGCATTGATTTTCAAACTCCAGATGGTCTCTCACTTACCACCTTGAGTTTGAGGGGGGGTGTTAGAATATACTATATATTACGTTTCCTATTTCTATTATACTTTCCATATTGTATTAATTGTATTGATTGTGTTCCCATTATACTTTCCTAATTGTATCCTAGATTAGGGTTTTATTTCTAGTATATATATTCTTACTCTATTGTACATTCAATGATCAAGAAAGTAATACAATTCTTTCATTCTCCTTCTTCAATCTCTCTTTCGTTTCTATTTCGTAACACTATTGATGGTGTAAAATAGTTGTTTTTCCTCGTGGACCAAACGCAAGAGGACAACTCACATAATTTATGTTGGTAAGAATATTCAATAAGAATATTACCCAATCAAATGTCGCACTAGTTATTTAAAATTGAAATGAACATTAAGGTATGGATGGAAAGAGTAAATGATAGCAATTAAAGGGACTTGAGTCCTAAATCCTCAGCACACCTTTTTTTTTTTTTAAGAAAATCAAACAACTAGATAATAAAATCCAAACAAGAGAGGCAAATAAAGAAGCTATTATGGGAACAAAGAGTTCATTTGCAAGGCCAGAGCAAGCTAAATTATGAGGGGTAATTAGCAAAAATGATCCCTAAAGTTTGACCAAAATCTCTCGCTCATCCCTAAAGTTCAATTTTCGGTTGAAGCATTCTTAAAGTTTCTAATTTCGGTTGAAGCATCCTTAATGTTTCAAATTTCAGTTTAAGTATCCTTGAAGTTTCTAACTTTGGTTGAAACATCCTTAAAGTTTCTAATTTCGATTGAAGCGTGCCCTTTAAAAAAGTGGCTTGTGACAATCACATGCATTTTCCATTCATCTTTTTAACGGGGTAACCAGTTTTGGATGAGTGAGGGAAAATTAGAAATTTTAAGGATGTTTCAACCGAAAATTGAACTTTAAGAATGAGTGAGGGATTCGGGTTAAACTTTAAGGATCATTTTTTCTAATTATCTCATTATGAGCAAGGGAATTCCCTTGTCTACCACATGAAGAAAAACAATCGAAGAAGACAACTGAAGATGACGAATATTAGCAAGAATACTACCCAATTGATGGAACCCGTCTTCTTGGAACTGAGAAGATTAATCACAGTAAGAGCATCACTTTTGACTTTAATATTAGAGAAACCCAAAGAGACATGCAGCTGCTGAAGTCCCTAAAGAATGGCCAAAGCTTCAGCACAATCAATACCCAGGTTGTACTTCTTGAAAGTGGACTTAGCATATAGAATTGTCTTAATTATGTTTCTTCCATTATACATAAAGCCAAGCTTCAATTCGCTTGGATTTGTGAAGCTCTGTGTAAACAATGCCGCAAGCGATTCCATGCATCAGCAAAGATGCAATAGTTTCTTACCATTAAACCACGTCTTATCTTTATATATTTATTTTTTTATTCTAAATATACTGTATATATGAATCGCATAGGCATAGTGAGATTGATCCGTACATGTGGTATGGCGGGGTGCGATAGATGTTGAAGTGCTAGGTCCACAGTTTGAGCCCCTTCCCTTCCTGCTACCCTAACTTAAACACAGATGCATCCATCGCCTTGTTTAAAAAAGAATGTAAATATGATATTTATCTGTATCTTTGTGGGCAGTTTCTATATATGGGCCCTATCGGGGATCCGTTTTCTGACATTTTGTTGTGATTGGAATGCTCTTGTTCACTTATAAGAGGATTTTTTTTTTCTTGACAGAATAGAAATATTATATATATATATATATATTAAAGCATTCAAATATTAGTACATACTCCTCCAATCACGCGACCTAAAGTTTTGCCTTGCATATCATCTTCTACAGCATGCAATACTAAAAAAGGAGGATGGGCAAAAGTTTGAAACAAAAAAGGAATATCTTTTCCATGCATATATGACAAGCTAATACATCAGCAACCCTATTGGCCTCTCTATAACAAAAACTAAGCCAAACAACTTCAAATTCACAGTCCATCTCTGATGGCCCACAATTCCACCATTACATTTGTTGTGTTTCCTATATTGGCTGCCAACCTTTGTATAAAATTTACTGTTTTGTCTCGAATTACCGCCCCTACTCCTGCCATGTCAGTATTGCTAGAATATGCACCATCAGTATTTAATTTAAATTCTGTCTTACCCGAGGGATGCCATTTGATGAATTATTGGTGGTGGATGTGCGAGTTAACAGTGGCATAGTATTCATAGCAGCTAGATATTGAGAATATTGATTTTCTGTAGTTCTAAGGATATCACGACAATTGATAGTTGTGTTTCGGAAGATAGCATCATTTCTAGCTTTCCATAAATTCCAAATTAGGAAAAGATCAAGCTTTAAGAGAATTTTCCGGTTGGGCAAGAGTTCCTGTATGTTATTTTAGGAATTGCATGAAATTAAAACTACTCCAATGTATCCAACGGGTGTAATCACACAAAGCCTGAAAAGCCTTGCATGACAAGAAGCAGTGATAAATGTCATCCCATTCCCCCACAAAGAGAGCAAAGAGGGCTAGGTATTATGCATTTGCTAAATAAATGAGCTGCAGTAGGAAGAGATTGTTCTAAAATCTGCCAAAGAAATTTTTTTATTTTAGGAGGACAAGGAATTTTCCACAATCGCTTCCAAGGAGGTTTTTTTGGGATTTAACTTTTCTAGTCTTTTTCTTACTTTGGTGGTCATCGAGTCCCCCATCTAGCTCTTGTATTTTCTCCCTGCGTTATCTTAATAAAAAATTTCTCGTATCTTAATTAATAATAGCTGAGTAGAATAATCTCATAATCCTATTGGAATTTCTATGCAGAAATTCATGTCTCATAAACAAGGTAGTAAACATTAACATCGTAATATGGGAGAACAATGTTTCCATGAGTACCGATGGTAATGTTTAGTTCATCATGTCTTTTTAGGTTAATCACTTGCTCAGCTCTTTACTTCTTAATCGGAACTTAGAATCTTGTTTTCAGTGTAAAAGATGACAGTACGCAATTTTATATTTTTATATGTTAGTTATTCTGGACAGAGTCCATATGTATGCTAATCTCAAACAAAATGATAGTGGAGTTGACGAAAAAAAAAAAAAGAGAAGGAAGAGGTCGAAAAGAGAAAGATAAGTTGTGGCATGTAATTAAGATCCTTATCTTTTGAGTGAATAAAGAGGTAATGATCTGCTATTCTCCTTTCTGCAAAATTTAAGGGTGCGTGACAAAGGAATTGCTTATGCTTACTACTTTGGCATAGGACAAATATTACCTTGCTTAGAGCAACTACCTTGGCTAGGAATCTGAAGGAAGAAAATTAAGTGGCAAATTCGATCAATATAAAAGACGTGTGCGCAAAAGCTTGAGTTACGAGCTCATCATTTAAACTTTGGAGGAACATGCATGAAAATCTCTGATAGAATAGTACGTGCGGACTTATATTAGAGATGATTTAAAGGAAGCCCGCCCGGTCACGGAGATACTACAACTTGATCGATCAGTCAGTTGCACTGATCAAATTGTGCCTGCAGGTTTATAGTGAAGGCATCCTGTAGTTGAGTTACATATATAATTAATTTATACTGTAGGAGTAATTATTTGTTTTACTCGATCTATAACTTTGCTAAGCTTTTAACAGATTTGTATAGCATTTATGCGTCACTAGCTATGGCAAGATTAATTTGTAGATTTTGTTCATGACCTTTGGTTCTCGATCTTATGGCACGAGCTTTGCTTGACATGCGGGGTAACCTTGCTTAACTTAGTTCATGGTTCTAGATGTCTAAATTATTTACAACCTTTTTTGATTTTAATAGATCGAGGCTTTATATATGGTTTGTTTTAAAGGTATTCGATATATATATATATGCATGCTGGAATAGCTTCTGCAAAAGAGGTGATGCACCCTTAATTCTGCCGAGTCATCCTTAGCTAATCAATGCAAGTAAGCTCACACGTATAGGATTCTAGAAGGTTAATTTAGACAATCTAATTAAACTACTTCTTAATTGTTATATGTTATTTATGCTTAACACCGACCGCTAGCTGCACGCTCCTCCCGGGCACAGGCGATTGGTATCAAAAGGCCAAATGTACCATTTTAAGTGCCTTTTTGCTGTTTTCGTGGCATACACACACACACATATATATTATGAAAGATGTTTCCTCAATGAAGTTATCGTCCAAAGTTTCTAACGATGAAATGCTATTTCATACTACTGCTTCTGTGTCAAATTAATAGTCATATTTTGACTTCAGTACATTTTAAGAGAACGCTAATATATTTCAAACTAATTAGTCAATGGGGTCAAAAATATAATTTATTTTTATTTTGAGATTTAATACATTGATAAAATTTGAATCTCATTAAAAGCAACACAAATACAATGACACGGGGACAGAGCCCAATACAGTTTTCATTTAGAACCCAGATGATCATTCTTGAGAAGGGGCAAGCAAAGCATAAATGGTCAAGGTCTTGATGATATATTGAACAATTGAGAATGGTTTTTTCACACCATTAATCCCATATCGAAAATTATAAAATTCAACAAGAATTGATAAATAGGGTAGTGACATATATAATAATGAAACCTTTTAAGATAAAAACCTCACACACATGGTCTTAGGTGTTTAACCGGTATCAAAGTCGAAAGGGACCGGTCCGGATGCAATGAACACAATGTGAAATTCAAGAAATCAATTAATGGACAAAAAGATACACGTAACGTACTAGAGAAGAGAAAAATTACTTTCCTTTTTTTTCTTTATAATTTTTTTTTCTTACCCAACGAAAAAGTTATTTTATAAAAAATAAAAAAACATTTCACCAAGGAAAATGCTATTCTTACCTACAAATCTTGCCGCTTATTTTTACCAGGTGCATTAAACTGGTTGTACATTTGTTGTATGAATTTTGTGAAGATACAACCCATTTAATTCATCCGATAAGAATATGTGAAAAGATTTATAGGTAAGTGTAGCATTTCTCTTTCACCAAATTATTTCTTTTTAAACTTCTTTAAAAGTTTCTCTCTGCCTGCGTCGGGAAACTTGGAACTTAATTACTCTTGGACTTGAGTATTGTAAACAGTGGCGTCGCCAGGAATTGCCAATTTGAGGTGCTCAATTTTCAGTCGGAGGAAGAACTTGTTTCTATTTTACTATAATACTTTTTCATTCTAAAATCAGCCCTATAAATTCAACATTTATTAAATTAATAACAATTTGCATATCCTAACATACATATTATTACTATTCGTGTAATGACCGTTATATTAATAATCAATTAAGAACCAATTGCATATCATAACATCCAATTGTCTTATGGCCGTTATGTTTTTTTTTATATACATATACGAACAAATATAAAATTTGATTAAAGAGAAAAATTCAAACAAATTTGTTCCTATATTTTTTTTAATACATATACGAACACAGGAGAAGAGAACGGGAAAAAAAATGGGGGAGAGTCACGGGTTCTCTCTCATCACTTAAGTGTATTTCAATTTTCCAAATGCCCATCCACTTTCATTTCATACAATTATATACCATCAACTATAAATTTATACATATTAATCCATATATATATATATATTTATTATTATTATTTTTTAAAAGATGCCGAAATTGTCGGAAATTTGCGTGCAACTCTCGCCACAGTGTGGCCACGCCCATGGTATTGTTAGTCAATGTCTTTATTTATATTTGGCTTATCTTGTTTTCAGCTCATGCACGGTGAAGCTGTAAGACCACTTTATTTACGCTAGACACTTGGTCCTTCCCTATTCGTACGTAGTTGGGGGACCTAACTTGACTTAGTCCGTCAACTTTTTTTTTTTTTTTTTTCAAGACTCAGTTTATTCTTAAATTAAGACTGATTTTAAAAATATTGACTACTCTAATGTATTGATAATTCTATTTTGAACTAAATTGATGGTCACATTTTTTTAAAGTGCAGTTATTGACACCTCACTAACATCTTTTAATTACAACTCTAAATTGAAGTGAAATGACTTTAAAATCTCCTTTAGCTCTTTATATTCTCAAACATTCTAAAATTGAGTGGTTTGACTTGATGCTTGATTGAGAATTTTTAGTCATTCTACCCCAGTTCAGAGTGCCAATAGTTGCATCCTTCCTTTTTAGCATAAAACTAATGTACCAAATCTGACAACAAAAGATAGTTGTAATTTGGTCCATCAATTATGTTAAAACTTTCTTTCTTAAAAAATATAAAAGTCAAAGTGAGATTATCAATATAGAGAGTATATATTGTTTTACATATATATATATATATATATAAAGTGATGTGAGATATGGTAGTTCTTTAGAAGAGGGAGAGGGGAGGGGATTCAAACCGTGGGAGTATATATTGTTCTAATTATAAAAGCATAATACTATTGTTAAACCAAATGTGTATTCTGCGAATTGAATACAATGCAATATTACATTAAAGCACCATGTACACCAATTCAATGAATTATCTATCTGCTTTGGCAATAACTTCACAATAAAAAAAAATACTAATACTTACTTCCAGTTCTATGAGTTTATCAATTTTCATCTATTTTGAGCAAGAAAATATTCCATTGCTCTAAAGTCTGACATGGTGCACCATGTTGTTCTATATAATTCAATGAATCAGATTTAAGGATGCTAATGTATTTCCTCTGCAAGAAAATGCTTGATTACCGGTTGGAGTTGTGTCTTTTATTCTATTTTATGTAATCTTAGAGCAACATGTAAACGTTATCTAACTAAGATTTTGATTTCATCATATTTTTGTCCTTTTAACGACTGGATAGAAAAATAAATAATCTAATATATTACAACAGAGGAGAAGTCTAGGGCTTATAGCATTAAGACAAGTGGCCAGGTCACATGCTATTCTTCCCCTTCCCCTGCCCATTCACGTTAATAATCTAATGCTTCATTTTCACTTACCGCTTTTTAAGAAGAGTATATCACAAGTAAAAGAAAACAAAAAACAAATGCTAATGTGGAAGATGTGTATGTAACACTCCTTCTGAAATTAATAGTCTAATTTTAATTTTTTATATTTTTTAAGAAATACTAATTTTAATTTAATCGGGATTTAATGATTACATTAAATTTTTTACTTATTTTTTTCATTGTTGATCTAATTCTCTCCAGAGTACTCACTTGAAGGATGGTAATTTGAGGTTATTATTCTTTGTTGATATTTTTGGTTTCTGCTTGTTATTATGTAGGAATGTGCAATACACATGTATTCTTGTACCGTCGAGACAATGTATTGAAATTATTATTCCTTAACCTTGTACTCTTAACTGTTATTGTTGTACATGCATACGCTTTTTAGATATAAATAATTTAAATATGCAAAAAAAATAAAAAAAAAAAGTAATGTTGCAATCAGAAGTTATATTGCTCTGGCTATTAATGAGGACTCGAGTCATATGTTGTTTAAGTTCTACAAGGGTAGAATTAAAAAATCAAACACTTGGACAAAATATCACTAATTAATGGTTGAAATGCCTTCCGACTAAATTAGCGTAAAAGTAGACACACTATTTTATGCAGTAAAATAAATAGTAGTTCACGAACCTCTACCTCTCATTTCAGTAATTTTACCTTTCATAAGAAGCGTCACATTTTTTTCTCACTCCCAATGTTTATCCGTTTAATTTTTATACTAATTAAAAATAATAATATAAACTGCCGTTAAAGTTACTTTGAAGCTAATATAGTATTATTAGTTTATTCTATTTTCTTCACAATGGGCTTGCTTTGCTTGTGTTCACATAATTCAACCTTCCTTTGAGCAAGATGAATAACCATGGGTTGACTATTATTCTATTCTCGTTTTAATTCTTTTTTTTTTTTGGGTTCAGTTTATGTTTAGTATTTTCTTTTTATCTTAAATTGTTAAATTGAAATTTCATGTGAAAAGTCAGAATTATAAGATGCAAAATCTTAAATTATATATGTACAATTATTAATTATTGTGAAGCAAAGAAATAGAAGTAAACTATCAACTGCACAATTCAGCGCAAAGTTTTATATATAGTATTTACTTTCTTGTTTCCACAGTATTGTGCAAAACTTGATGCGGAATTTTTTTTTTTGTATTCCTACTTGTGTCATGCTAGTTTCATCGCTTGCATAAATAATATATTTTTGTTGATAATTAAGATTTTATGTTTAACTTTTATATATATATTTTTTTAAATGACTCATTTTTAGAATAATAGATGAAAGTTCAAAACAAATTTATTTTCTATTATGAAAGTTGATTATATGTTTGAAAACGATTTTTTATTTTAATTAGGACATCTAAAATAAATCAACATTTAATTTGAGATCGGAGAAAGTAGAAAAAATAGTCTTCTTTTCTAAAATAAAGTAAATAGGGTGGTCCAATTAACTTGCCATCCCTCTGAATAGACCTACGTACTTATTATATTTTATTTTATAGTCTTCTTCTTAAACAATTAAGTCGACTTATTAATTAATTAGAAGACTTTTAAGAAGGGGGAGTAGATTAAGGATATCAACGTGAAATACCCTTCGTCAACAAGGAAACAAACACGTGATACCCCACACACACAAAAAAAAAGGGGAAAATGAAAAGCAAATAATTACGCGTTAATTTCCTTAATTAGTGTCCCATAAGTTTCAACCTCAACTAATGCGCCACTTGAATTCCACACACAGATAAGAATGCTAATTGGACACACTTCTACGATATATGTATTTATAACTTTTAATTTTATAGTCACCAAAAAATGTTTAATTTTACTTATTCTAGAGTGAACTTTTTATTTTTGAGATGCGCTAAATTAAGAGTTTAATTTTATTTTTTTTGGAATAATCAGTTACAGTTGGAATTCGTAAATACGTTCACGTGCGCTCATTTACCAAATGTGGAGTTTTTACCCTCGGACTTCCAAATTTTTATATATACAAATAAAAATTCACCCCAAAAGCACTATTAATTTTGAAGAAGCATCTTGCAATTTTTAATCTCTTATAATTTCTAATTAAGATTCAAAACATTCGCCCCTTTTTATATAGATATATATTAATTATAAATGTTTATTTTTAATTACATCAATGAGAATTGAACCTTTAATCGATTTCCTCCCAAAATCTAATGCTAACCAGTTTTACCACGGTGCTACAAGGCTATTGGGATATAGATAATGGTTTTGAGGAATACAAAAAGAAAGCCATATTTAAGAATTTGTAGACTTCATTTCCAATTCTGATTTTGCTCTCTCTCTCTCTCTCTCTCTCTCTCTCTCTCTCACTTCGTGGCTTTCATACATACACAAACATAATATTAATGCCGTAAAAGGGAAGAGGCATATCTTCCTCTTTAACAGTGGCACTAATTACAATAAGTACTACAAACTTTTATTCATCCTCATCTCATTTCATTTTTGTAATGACAATAAACATATAAATATAGGTTGGTGCTAACCAATCTTAGAGAGCAAAAACAGCCATGACAAAGTACAACAACTACAGCGAGAGGTACAACAATATATTTTGGCTGAGGCCTGCCTTTCAAAAGAATTCAAATGGAATAAGATCTTGGAAGAAGAAAGCTACTACTACTACTACTGTCCTCCTTTCCTTCTTCTCCCTTTTTGCCGCCATCTTTCTTCTCTCCGGCTATCTCGACCTTGTAAGTCTCCCTCTAAAAAAAACTCTTTCTCAATCATGCATTAATTGTTAGGGTTTAAGACATGTATATATGCATGTAGCCTTCCCGGGTCCAAATAAAACAGACCAGTCGGTTTATGGACCTAAAAGAAAGAATGATACTTTTGACTTGTGACATCCTTAAAGGAAAAATGGAACTCTTAATTCCCTTTGTTCTCTGCAATTGCTAAACCAATTAAAATTAAAAATCCAATCCAAATAATTGGATTTCTTTGTTTTGAAAATTGCTTATAAGTATTAAGTCTTACATGAAAAATGGGGAAAGATTTATTAAAATTATGTTGGTATATATTAGCTAGAGATAAACATGAATAAAATCATCATATAAACTTGTACGTGGACAAATAATCTATACTATATATTAAACATCACAATAAGTTTTGGCATGCACACAAAATTACTTAGTTTCCCCTCCCGCTAATGATCAATGAATTAGCGTAAAATAATGTTAAAAAAAGGTATTGAACTTATGACCACTATCATATGATTACATTCATTAACCACTACTACACTAACCATAATCACATGTTTTTAATGTAAAAAAATTAGTAAGTTTATATTCCACACCCCACTACCCTAACAACATGAAAAAGGAAAATAAAAATAATTGATTTTTGTGAGAAGTTAGAAAAATAAGTTAAGATATGTGGTGAGATGTCTTCTTACTTTGGGTTCTTTTTATGGAGAATTTTTTTTTAGTGGTTGGGGAAAAAAATTCACAAAAAAATTATGAAGAATAAAAGACGTTTACTCATAAAATAAGCATGAAATTGAGAATATCTTATCATATGGCTCAACTTATTTTTCAACTTTTTACCAAATCAAAGTTTTTTTTTTGTTTTTTTTTTAATATTGTTATCAAACGAAACCCAAATATCTTAATAATAGTCCCTCCAAAACTTTAAATTTTGGAGATCGGATCCTGCCAACTACTAGAGTTTTTTTTTCTCTTCTTTTCGGAATTCAATGTACCAAAATTCTTATTTACAAGGATTTATTACTTATATATATATATGTGTGTGTGTGTGTATGGTAGTGTTTGGCAATCGGCAGTACTTAAATATCTGCCTAACAAAACTGCTTTGAACTTTGGGGAAGAATGTTTGACTTTTGGCTCAAATACTAATAACTCATAAGCCTAAATTCTTAAACCTTATCTGAAACATAGATATCCAAATACTACTTTTCCAACCATCTCCAGACACCGGGCTCTAATTCGGGAATTTAAAAGGGTATAGTTAAACTTTTGTTACAGAGAAATTAATAGAACAGCGAATGAATTAATTTTTTTAGAAAAAAATAACTTTTTTTTGTATGAATATTATGATCATGTTCCTTTCTCTCTTTAGCATATGGCGAATGACGATATATATGGCAAAACTTTAAACCGCATATATAGGAGGGTTGTGTAATATTGATACTTATTTGCTATAATATTTTCGTTTTTTGTTAAAAAAAAAAAGAGAAGAAATCTAGATACTACTTCTAAAAAGTTAATAAATAATAGGAACAAATTGCATTACCTTACATGCATTTAAAATTTTACAATTTCAATTTAACATTGAAAAAAATGTATTTTGGAAAAGAAGATAAATGTCAACATTTTAATTTATTTTTTTCTGATTTTTTTTAATGTTTTGAATTGAGAAATTAGAAAACGTAACACTCATTTCCCTCATTCATTAAATAATGATTTACTTATTTTATTTATGTTAAATTTTTTTTGCAGTCCATAAGTTCAAATCATTCCTCTCAAAAATCATTCCTAAATTCCAACAGACCAGCAGCAAAGAGTATTGTTGAGTTCCCTCTACAATGCAACGTATGGAACCAGACACAAACATGTCCAAAAAACTACCCAACCCTACACAAACCATCAGTAGATCCTGACCGTTCATCAAACCCAACATGCCCTGATTACTTTCGTTGGATCCACGAAGATCTACGGTACTGGAAAGAGACTGGAATCACGAGAGACATGGTGGAGAGTGCCGGTAGAACTGCCCATTTCAAATTAGTAATCATAGACGGGAAGGCGTACGTAGAGAAGTATAGGAAGTCTATTCAAACGAGAGATTTGTTTACCCTGTGGGGGATTGTACAACTTTTAAGGTGGTACCCTGGAAGATTGCCTGATTTGGAGCTGATGTTTGATTGCGATGATCGGCCAGTCATCCGATCAAAGGACTTCCGAGGACCTAATTCGGGCCCACCACCGTTGTTTCGGTACTGTTCTGATTGGCAGAGTTTGGATATTGTATTTCCGGATTGGTCATTCTGGGGATGGTAAGAATCTCGGTATTAATATTTAGAAAAATCTTTTTATGTAATTCCCTAAGTATTTATATACTTGTAAAAAGGTGTGTTTTTTTTTTCAAAAAAAATAGTTCAAACCTAAAAAATGAAATGGTGTATTTTACTAAAAAATTTAGGGTAAGAAACACTAAACCCCTTCAAACTATTACTTTTTTGCACTAAACTCCACCCACCCCCGCCCTCTATCTTCTAAAAGTGACACTAAACCCCCTAAACTATTAGATGTTATTACTTAACCTCCAAAATTACATAAATGCCCTTGTAAATAAATGACATTTTATAAATTAGGGGATAAAGTGTCAAGTTGTGATAATTTATGAGAGTTTAGTGTCAAAAAAGTGATAGTTTAAGGGAATTTAGTGTTTTTTACCCAACTTTATACAAGAACATTTATGTAACTTTGGGGTTAAAGTAATAACATCTAATAGTTTAAGAGAGTTTAGTGTCACTTTAGAAAATGGGAGATTTAATGTTTTTTACCCAAAAAATTTATATGATTATTAGCGTTTTGTTTGTTTGTTTGTTAATTTATGGGTAGGGCTGAGACAAATATAAGACCATGGAGGAAAGTGATAGAGGAAATAAAAGATGGGAACCAAAGAACGAAGTGGAAGGACAGGGTGCCATTTGCTTATTGGAAAGGGAACCCCCATGTGGCCCCCACAAGGGCTGACCTTATGAAGTGCAATGTTACGGACCAAATTGACTGGAATACTCGCTTATTTGTTCAGGTAATTTTTTAATAAATTCAATCTTACTTTATACCTACCATTAAATGTACAATTTCTTTTGTATAATACAGTGATGTTAGTTGTTATCTAAAAAGGGTGAAAAGTTGGTTTGAATCTAGATATCGTTGGGTTTAAAAAATCATTTGACTAAAAAAAATAAAAAAGTAAAAAGTTGTCAAAGTCTTTTCATTTACAATATTAATTAAATATATATTTTATTTATAAATAAATCAAAACATATATGTTCGCGGCCTTTGCTAGTGATTAGACGTATAATAGGTTAATTTTTTGTTCTACCCTTCTCAGGATTGGAATAAAGAATCCAAGGAGGGATTCAAGGAATCAAATCTTGGAAATCAATGCACGTACAGGTATAAGATATACGTGGAAGGATGGGCTTGGTCTGTGAGCGAGAAATACATATTAGCATGTGACTCTCCAACTTTACTCATAACCCCGCGTTACCACGATTTCTTCACAAGAGGGATGGTACCATTGCAGCACTATTGGCCCATTAGGGATAATAACAAGTGCAAATCCCTTAAATTTGCTGTTGAATGGGGCAACAATCACACTTCCAAGGTACATTAATTCAACTATAGTTATTTATTTATAATTTTATCTTTTTATATATACACTCTTATGAATCTATGTTGATAATAATATAATAGTACCAATTTATATTGTTTGTTTGTCTAGTAAATATAAAGTAAACATGGCATATAACATTTTAGAGTATTATATTTACATAGACATGTTATGTGATAATATAAAAATTCTATCACTCTTGATGACAAGAACAACGATAGGAGTAATGTATTACGTAAACATGTAATATGTTAAGTCTAAGATATTAATATTGTTGCTCTTAACGGTAAGAGTTTGAATTCGATAAATTTGATAGGCAGAGGCCATAGGGAAGGCATCAAGCCACTACATCCACGACGATATGAAGATGGATTATGTGTATGATTATATGTTTCACCTATTAAGCGAATATGCAAAGCTCCAAACATTTAAGCCTACCATACCGGAGAAAGCGATCGAGCTATGCCCGGAATCAATGGCATGCCTAGCGGATGGCAATTGGAACAATTTCATGGAGGAATCACTGGTGAAGTCTCCAAGTGATACAATTCCATGCACAATGCCTCCACCTTATGACCCTCAATCCCTCAAAGCTTTCATTGATAAGAAAGTGAAGTCCAATCAACAAGTGGAAATGTGGGAAAATGAATATTGGGACAATATAAACAAAAAGCAATAACGGGATTGACTCATTTGTATAATGTTGATGCATAATACTTAACTTCTAATGTATTTGGTGGTGTTTGAGCTTTTGAGTAGCAACTGTTTGTATAGTATGCTATTAATGATACTTAAACTTCTAATCTAATGGATTTGGTGTTGTTATGTTCTTGATTATAATATGTATGAAAAAAGGGAGCACTAAAGTACTACCCTAGATTTGTTTCGGATTTAATGAGCCAAGTTGGTTAGTGCCCAATTTTATTTCCCCTTGACCATTTGTCATAAATATATACATATAATCACCAGCAAGTGGCCTAGTGGGAGCGCACTACTGGAATCAATGCTAAGTTCAACTAGGAGCTCCCAGGTCGAATCACAGCAGCTACAAAAACATTTGGTAATTAGCGACTTGCCACTATTCCACGAACTTAGTCGAGGTGTGCGAAAGTTGGCCCTCACACTATGTGGTACTAGAAAGTATCTAGACGAAAAAAAATGTACATATTAAAAAATGATGTTAAATTATTTATAGCATTGTTTATTTCATCTAAGCAAGTCCTTAGTATGATGAAAAAGTAGTTTCTGTGCTTCTTTTGAAAATGCTAATTGACTAATTTCCTTTCTTTTGTGTGGTTTGATTAAGGAAAACTAGAATTCATATTAGGTATATAAAATCTCACATGATTAAGAAAAAGGGAGGGGAGGGGACGGTGGTGGGCAGTCAGAATGCGATAATCAATACCACTCCAATAACACGCCAATTGTCGCACTCTCGACCGGATGGCGCCTTGGATCAGAGGAAGGTGCCATAACAACATTATCATAAATGGCAAGCGTAAGAGCCTTGGTAGTTGATGAGTGTGATTCAAATATGGGGTGTGATGAAAACAACGATTATCGGCCTCCATATATGTGATAACAATATTGTTGATGCCTCGAAAGCTGTGTGGAAGGCCTTGGGTAGTTGGGTGTGCAGTGTGCTTGAGGATAATTAGGGCGTGCGAGTTAGATATTACTTGGACCGGCTAATACTTAAAAACGCTTTGTTTTATTTCATAGTGTTGCATCTCGTATGTTTATAGCATATGAAACTATGTATGTTTTGAACTAATATACTATACTTTCCATGAATATCTTTTAGTATAAATTTAATTATGATATTATGTGGCCATATTTTAGCAAAACATTCAAATTCTAGAATTGCATGCAAAAATTTTATAAATTAAAATATGCAAAATATATATATATGTGTGTGTGTGTGTGTTTGTGTGTTAAAAACCTTATTTCATTCATTTAAATAATAAAAAAAAATTTAAATTGCACCTTTCCCGTTACGTTTATTATTATCATCCATTTTTTGTGATGTATCATTATAAACTAGCCTATTTTTATTATTATTAGTTTTCTGTGCATGTGCATTGCACATGGTTTCAGTGCTTTACAAATATCATTAAATTTATTAATGAATACGTATATACTAAAAATTGAATAATTAGTATAAAATAAAAATAATAACATATAAACAAAATATAGCATTGTGAGTGGTGTAAATCTGACTGAACCCAAAGGAGGTTGAATCGGCCCAAATCGGTAGAGCCGGTAACCAAACTCAACAAAGGTGATAGCGATGAACAGTAAATTAGCAGTAAGGACAACGGATTTTTATTTGTGTAGGTAGGTTCCCCCGGTGGCTTTAATTCCCAAGCCAACAGTACATCCTCCCAGAGTGTGTGGTTGTATTCTTCACTAGGCTCTAATGGCCAAAGATACAACTTAAAATTTGTAAATAGATAATTCTATTAAATGTATGTGGATTATTATGCACAATAATATAACACTCATATAAATAATAGATTATATAGCCCGATGATATTTAACATGAACCTTTTACCACAATACCAAACAATAATATGGCACTCATATAAACAATTGATTATATAATAGAAAAAATATTAAAATGGTTAAAAAAATAAATTTAACATTCATGCATGAATGTTTTACTAAGCCATAACTACAATGTATTCATATTTTTTTATTTAAACATTAAACATAATTATAAATAAACAAATAAACAAATAAATTTTAGAATATATAAATTAATACAAATTTGATTTATTATAATGTTAAAAGCAATTAAGCAAAATAGAGTTTAATATACATACATTTATGGTGAGTTTTGGAATGAAATTCTAATTCACGTCATTATTTTGTAATTTTAATATGATCTATTAAATAGTTTTATTACTTGGAAGTTTGTTACGAAGTCATATAGAAGTTTTATACAAAACACATAATTCAACACAAACTCTAAATTATTTAATTATTTTAGAGCATCTCCAACAGTCTTCTATATCTTTGTTTTGTGTAAAATTTATACTTGTAAATTTTTTGTTTCCAGGAGTCTTTTAAAATATAAGAGCATCTCCAACCGTTGTGTAAATATTTTTGTGTAAATCCTATGTGTCAGGATACTTTTACACAAAACTTGAAGTGTAAAAAAAATATGTTCCAATGGTACATTTTAAAACTTTTGTGTAAATTTTGAATGAACCAATAAGATAATTATGCATATTATATATTATTTTATGGAATTTTTTATTATTTTTTCTTGAATTTTGGTATACATAATATTATAACAACAATGGATCTTGATTTGTTGGTCTTAATGAGTAGATTTTAGATATATATTTTTTATTAAATTATATAATTTCTATTAAAAGATATTACATTTTAAAGTATTATAAAATAATTGAGAAAAGAAAAAGCTGATGTGGCAGTGTAAACTTGTGGTGTATTTTACACATTCATTTTACACAAATGCTAAATTTAAAAGACTGCTGGAGCTCAAAATTTTTACAAGTTTTGTATATTTTACACAAAACCTAAATATACACTACTGTTGGAGATGCTCTAAGTTTGTGTAAAATACACTCTCATTTTACAATGACACGTCATTTTCTCTCTCTTCATTTTTTAAATAAAAATTAAAAATATAATAACTTTAAATATAAAATACAGATCTTAATAAAAATTATATATTTGAAATATGCTCATCAATACTTACAAATCAAGAACCATTGTGATTATAGAATTATTTATAAAAAATTCAAGAAAAAAATAATAATAAATTGCTTAAATTGATAGTTAACAAGTGTTGGAATCTTATTGGTTATTTTAAAATTTACACAAGACTTTACAAAAGTTCCAAAACATATTTCTTTTAGTATTCAATTTTTTTGTAAAAGTTGGTTGACATATATGATTTACAAGTTAATTTTTACACTACTATTAGAGATGCTCTTAACCGATCAAATATAGTTTGAATTTATTTAGAATAATAATACTAACATAAAAATATAAAAAGTTATTAATTTTCTAAACATTTTAAGTAGAAAATAAAAAGGAAAAATATATATATATACATACCAACAATAAAAAGGGAAAATTCACAATTGGTGACAGAAGTTTCATTGCTTCATTTTTTAATAATGCTAATTGACTAAACTCGTGTCCTTTCTAATTAAAGAAAACTAGAAACTAAGAATAAGATGAATTGTGACCAGAGGTTAATTCAAAGATACATTCCAACAAGATAAAATTATCCAACCAATTTTTTAACTGAATTGAGTAGTATCTTGACATTTTGTTGGGCTAATCTTATATATAAACCCAATCAATTCACCCAGCTTTGTATCCAAACATTCAACACGAGAGAGCGGAGAAAGAGAGAAAATATACAAAGAGAACATGAAGATCTTCAACTTAAGAGCATCTCTTATCTTATTGGTAATTTTCCTTGTTACTCATTCTCCAGAGATTGAAGCTCAGTCTTGCAAGCCGAGCGGGAAAATTAAAGGTATAAAGCCCCCTCCTGGACAGTGCAACAAGGAAAATGACTCTGATTGTTGCGTCCAGGGCAAGTTTTACCCCACTTTCAAATGCTCGCCTTCGGTGTCTAGCAACACCAAAGCAACTCTCACTCTGAATAGTTTCCAAAAGGGAGGGGATGGTGGTGGGCCGTCAGAGTGCGATAATCAGTACCACTCTGATGACACGCCAGTTGTGGCACTGTCAACTGGGTGGTACAGTGGAGGAGGAAGGTGCCATAACCATATCGTCATAAATGGTAATGGACGAAGTGTAAGGGCCATGGTGGTTGATGAGTGCGATTCTACTATGGGGTGCGACGAAGACCACGATTATCAGCCTCCGTGCGCTAACAATATCGTTGATGCCTCAAAAGCTGTGTGGAAGGCCTTGGGGGTGTCTGAGGATAACTGGGGCGACCTTGATATAACTTGGACTGATGCTTAAAAACAATTTCCATTTTTAGTTGCAATCTAGTGCTTTACTTATGTCTATTGTCTGTGTGATATATGAAACAACTTATCTTATGTAAAAATCTATGAGATACCTTCAATGAATATGATTTAGTATGAATTTGTGTTGACTTTCTCATAGTCTAAAATCAATTTACATATATATATATAAAGGTGCACAATAAAAAGCCAAGGAAGGAAAAATAACAAGGGTGAAGAAGAATAGGCTGGGCAACAAACTTTATAAGATTTTGTCAAGAATATCATCCTCTAATTCAGCCGGTAGAAAGAAGCATTTGCGACAAATAGTTACACTAATGTAATGCTTTTCTGTCAAGCCCGAGTCTGCCCAGTAAAGAAAAACGCAATAGTGAGAAAAACAGAATTCCATGATAATTGGTAACAGATCGAAACTGATTGAATCCTTACATATATTAAGAATTTATGGTTCGGTGTATGATGAAAATAATTGGTTTATTACATATGGTACCCGAGTCAACTCATCAGACCCACTGCCATGTTAAGATGTAGTAGCGTTGCATAGATAAGTTTCGATCCATGACAGAAAATATGAAACCTTATTGTCGTGGATGAACCGTTTTAACCCCACACAAAACCTACTAGTACGGGATTCAGATTATTTTTGAACATATTGGCGAGATTAATGCAGGGTCTTTCAAAAATTTGGATGATATGAATTCAGTTACACACAACATGATCGACCCATTTGCGAGGGACTTACAACCAAATGAGACATTCAGTTGCACAATAATGACAATAGTCATTCTCTGTTGGACCTACGGAGCGTGCTCCTTTTGTGGATTCAACATATGAGGATAGCCCACCGCATATTATGCATAAGACCTATTATTCTTGTGAGGTCTGTAAGGTGCCACCCCAGCCATACATATGATTTGTACCCAAAAAAAAGAAAAAATGAATAAAGTATCATTTGATAATGCCACAAGACTACAAAGTTATACATATTTAACATTACCGTGGCAGTCACTTTTTAATCAATGAAAGCTTCCTTGGACATATATCAGACCACTTTTTTCTTTTTTGCATCAATCAACAAATGATACCGACGAGACAACATTTTCAACAAAATTGTTGTTTCAATAAAAATGGTTGTCGTTCTGATACCAAAAAAAGGGTCAACTAAATAACTATTGGTATTTCTTCCTATATTGAGTAATATCTTGACATTATATTGGGCAAATATTTATATAAACCCTATCAATTTATCATTATTTGCATCCAACATTCAATACCAGTGAGAGAAAAATCTAGAAAGCGAATATGAAGATCTTCAACTCAGGGGCATCACTTCTCGTTTTGATGATTGTTCTTTATATATATTCTCTAGAGGTTGAAGCTCAGTCTTGCAGGCCGAGCGGCAAAATTAGGGGTACAAGGCCCCCTCCTGGAGAGTGCAACCAAGAGAATGACTCTGACTGTTGTGTCCAAGGCAAGCTTTACACTACTTACAAATGTTCACCATCAGTCTCTAGTAATACCAAGGCAACTCTCACTTTAAACAGTTTCCAAAAGGGTGGGGACGGTGGTGGGCCGTCAGAATGTGATAACCAGTACCACTCTGATGATACACCAGTTGTGGCACTATCAACTGGATGGTATAATGGAGGAGGAAGGTGCCATAACCACATCGTCATAAGCGCTAATGGGCGAAGTGTAAAGGCCATGGTTGTCGATGAGTGTGATTCCACTATGGGATGTGATGAAGACCATGACTATCAGCCTCCTTGTGCTAATAACATTGTTGATGCCTCGAAAGCTGTGTGGAAGGCCTTAGGCGTACCTGAGGATAACTGGGGCGACCTGGACATCACTTGGACCGATGCTTAAAGAGCAATTTTCATATTATAAAATGTTCCCATCTTGTTGTTATCATGTTTTGAACTTGTGACTGATAATTTACTACAAACTATATTTTCTAAATTAATATCAAGGTACATTTTTAGTATAAAATTGTGAATTTGAATTTTTGTTATAATTTCAATGATTGAGAAAGTGAGATTGATGCTCTTCCAAAAAAAAACTTAATATCACGATAGTTCTAAGATGCTTTTGCGTTCATAGGTACTATATCTATCATGCAATAACTATAATATAAACTTGATCAGTTTATATTTAGTGATTCAGGGGATTGGCTCCTATGTGACTGCTAAAACTTGGCATTGAACTACTCCTTATGTTATTTGGTTGATCTGTAAAAACTGGGGACTTGGTAAAATTATTTTGGTGGAAGTCCTAGGGTACCCCCTCGTATGGTGGTGTTTGTTTTCATAAAAAAGTTGGTATTACCAAAAACAAGGGGGAAAAAATTTATAATATAAACACGACCATTTACCTGGTTCTTTTTTCTGGTTTAACTGTTTAGTTCAATCCTCTAGCTCAGCTATTTGAAAAGGCATTTAGTGGTCTATCTTGCAGACAAGAGGCGAGATCATTGTTAGTTTTCCAATGTACATGGGAAGAGTGGGTATTAAAACTAGAAGTCCAAAACTCACTAGAGGTCAATGTAATCATAATAAATAAGAGTCTACTTTCCTTTTTGTGGCATAATCATTATTATATGAAATATCACGATAGTAAGCAAGTTTTTTTTCTTAGCCGCCGATTATGTAGAAATTAGTATGACATCAATGAAATGATAAAGTCAAAAATGGACTGTCTGTGAGAAATGAAGTTTGTGTTACGATCCACCATTGACTAAATATGGGATCAGTGATAGGTAATAGCTAATAAGCACCCGTCCATTGTCACTGGTTCGTTCAGTAGTATAGAGCAGGCACCCGTCCCTTGGGCACTAAGACACATTCAACCATGTCCATGGAATGGTTGCTTTCAACCATGTCCATGGGCACTAAAGACACATTCAGATTTAAGTGGTTTCAAAGTTGTTTGTTTGGTAAAAAAAATTAAGTGATTTACCACTTAAATCTAAAAATTTGCATCAATAAAATTAAGTGACAAGTTTGCCACTTGAATTTGAAAACTTAAAACACCCCATTACAAAATACTTATTTTACTCTCGTTAAAGTTCTAATCATGTGATCTAAATACACTAATAAGGGCAAAATTGTCATATTAAAAAAATTCAGTTTTCAATGTGTTATATTCAAACAAACAACATTTTTTCAAATGTGTTTATTGTGTTTGTATTATTGGTACAACCCTGTCCTTGGCGGTTTCATTAAAGCAAAATATGTTTTGAACAGTTACTCCAACTTGTTATTGTATTAACAGAAGGGGGTCTGACTGGAGTGGGGGTTCCAAATTCAGCCAAGATACCAGCCATGGGAATAACATTGAACAAGCATACCTATATGATTGATAATGTTTTGGAAAAACAGAGGAACACTACTCCATTGACCTTAGGATGAAGCAAAAGAGCAAATTAATTATGTAGCACAAATTTCATATGTTGAGCACAGTGTTGGCATTTTGTTTGGGCAAACCCTAATTTAACCTAATCAATTTCTCCTATTTTGCATCAAACATTCAATAGTAGTAACTGAGAGAGAGAGAGAGAGTATGAAGATCTTCAACCTAGGAGCATCTCTTGTCATAGTGACCATTGTCTTTGTTACAATTTCTTTAGAGGTTGAAGCTCAAGCGTGCAGGCCAAGTGGCAAAGTTATAGGTATAAAACCCCCTCATGGCCAGTGCAACCAAGAAAAGGACTCTGACTGTTGTGTCAAAGGCAAGTTTTACACCACTTACAAATGTTCGCCTTCCATCTCTACTAACACTAGGGCGACTCACTCTAAACAGTTTCCAAAAGGGAGGGGAGAATGCGATAACAAGTACCACCCTGATGACAAGCCGGCCAGTTGTCGCACTGTCAACTGGGTGGCACAACAAAGGGAGGCAGTGCCACAACCAGATCACCATAAATGCTAATGGTCGAAGCGTAAATGCTATGGTTGTCGATGAGTGTGATTCAAATGCGGGATGTGATAAAGAACATGATTATCAGCCTCCGCGTGCTAATAACATTGTTGATGCCACAAAAGCTGTATAGGAAGCCTTGGGTGTGCCTAAAGACAACCGGGGCGAGTTGGATATCACTTGGTCTGATGCTTAGTTGCAGATCTCTCTTCTTTTTGTCGCCTTTTTTACGTAATCTACCTAAATCCAGTAAATCATATTGCATTATGTCTTTCTTTTACACTATGAAGTGTTGATTATATTTCTTTTGGCAAGGATTTCCTATTAAAAGGCAAACCTGAAAGTGGTCCATTTTAACAACAATATAGTACTGGCTTAACTGTTATGACTAGAAACAGTACTGTCAACATAATAAATCCTTAAAAAAATTTAAGACCGGAACAGAGTTCTTGGTTCAAGTTTTGAAGCAAATATAAGCCATTGAAACTATTGCAACTACGGTACTTTCTCTGTACCAAATTAACAGTCTACTATTACTTTTAAGAGTCTACTTTCTTTTCTGAACATAATCTAAATACCAAATACGACGATAGTTTACAAGTTATGTTCTAACCATTGATTATATTGAAATTGGTGGATTCATAAAAATGTGCGAAAGTCAAACATTAATCCTTAATTTGGGATGGAATGAGTAATAGTTAGCGATTGTAAAATTAATTTGAACAAAGCTCTCTGTGTCATTTGATAATGGTAACATAAGATAATTTTGTCCCCAGCGTTGTCTTTGTATGAAAGAAAAGTGGATAATTAGATGATAATGTTTATATGAGTATCAAATTTCAGAATCAGCCACATTTTTGGGATCTAATATACACTGTTATAATTAACAAAAAAAAAAAAAGTAGATAAGTAAAACTAGCTTTGAAAATATTGATATGTACAGTCCTCATCCTGATTTATTAAGCAGTAAAAGGATCACAACTCTATAGCCTCGGTAGTAGTATGTAACCTCTGAAAATATACTAGGTTTACACAATTTTACCAAGAAAATTCTAAACATGCATGCAGGAGTAAACACCGAACAAAACATGGGTAAAAGAAGAAAAGAAAAAAGCAAGTTATAATAATTTAGCACAGGTAATGCCAAACACTCCCTAAGTTCCACCGAGCAGTCAAATTTGAAAGAATGATACAGTGCTTTTACCATGCCATGGTGTTCGTAATTCCCAATCAAAATAAGATACCTACAAGACCAAAAATATCAAACATAAAAGTTTCTTAAAGACATTATACTTCAAGGACTATCACATGTTAACAGTCCAGATACTCAAAACTAACCAATTTTTAAATAACAAAGTGTGGAAATGGGCATCGGTTTCAAATGCAGCCAAGTTAGAAGCCAAGGCAACAAGTTAAAAGAAACTCATGAACAATCCTCATACAATGAACACTAATATAACTAATTCCTAAGGAGGAATTTCAAATGTGGAGTACAATGTTGTCATTTTGTTCTGGCCAAATCTTATATTAACGCAATTAACTTATCTTGTTTAGTCCCAAAAATATATATATATATATATATATATATTATCTTGCTTTGCATCCAACATAAAACACACTAGTGAGAGAGGGAGAGTTAGAGAGAGAATATGAAGATCTTCACCATTCTCCTTGTTACACATTCTTCAGAGGTTGAAGCACAATCTTGCAGGCCAAGCGGCAAAATTAGGGGGACAAGGCCCTTCCTGGACAGTGCAACCAAGAAAATGACTCTGACTGCTGTGTCCAAAGAAAGCTTTACACTAGCTACATATGTTCACCCTCAGTATCTAGTAATACTAAGGCAACTCTCACCTTAAATAGTTTCCAAAAGGAAGGAGATGGTGGAGGACCATCAGAGTGCGATAACCAGTACCGCTCTGATGACACACTAGTCATGGCACTGTCAACTGGATAGTACAAAGGAGAAGGGTGCCATAACCACATCATCATAAGTGATACGGGCGAAGTGTAAAGACCATGGTTGTCGATGAATGTGATTCCATTATGGGGTGTGATGAAGACCACGATTATCAGCTCCCATGTGCTAATAACATTGCTGATGCCTCAAAAGCTGTGTGGAAGGCCTTGGCGTGCCTGAAGATAACTGGGGAGAGTTGGCTATTACTTACACAAACGCTTAAGAACAATTTGCTTGCAGTTTAAAATGTAGCCTATCTTGTTTGTATCACTTTGCGTAGCTTTTGCCGTGTGATTTACGTATACTATGTACCATTGCTACTCTCTAAAATTCTTCTAATGAATATCTTACAATACGAATTGCGAACTTGCATTTGTGTGATGTTGTGAAAGGTTCAAACAACTTAACATACAAGATGCTTTTTGATTCATATGTACCTCATTTTGAATCATTAGACGGGTTCCTAGGAACATGAAGGAATCCATGAAAATTTAAAACAAACAGGAAGTATTCAAACTTAACAAAAATCTCTTCTAAACAAAACTTAAAAAAATATATAATTATGATCCAACCACAGTGCTCAATTCAAAGCATCTGAGGGACTTTGCTGCCCTCTGTCCCTAATTACTCTCTGACCCTGAATAAAATTCTAGGGTTTTATCTTTTGCCTCTGCTCAATGGCAAAATAAGAAACTATACTAAATTCTGCTCCATCAAAATGGCCAGTGATACCTATTGGGCTATTAAAGATCCAGATTATTTTCAAGTGAAGTTTTGCCATGATACCCATATTTTGATATATTCACCCAAGTCAAAGGGGAGGTCACTGTTTCTATATTTGGTACAGTATTAATTAAGTCTCAAAAAGAAAACTAGATTCTTAATTTATTTAGGGAGAGGTAATTTAATAGATTTTTCTTTTTGTTTTGTAACAATAGTTATTCAAACTTTTATCGTTCGAGGTATTTTTCTTTTTTCTCCGCGGGGTGGGGGATTATACTAAATATCGGAAGTTTCCCCACATATTCATAGTATAGATTGGTTTATGACTTCTAAAATTTTGCAGGACATGTCCTTCTTAACTGCCTATATACCCTCTACATAGACATTGTCGCGTGGAACGATAGAGTATTGAAGATTTTCTCCGCACCCTCTTAATAGGGAAAAAATTTATAGTTCCCTGTTCCACCCACAGAAAGGGATAGGAATCTACTATTGTAACAAATTGTCCTCTTCCCTAAATGAATTTTAGTTAAACTATTATCAATAAAAGAGGTTGGCTAATGACTACAACCTTATCCTTTGGTGGTTTCATTGAATAAAGCTAGATTAGTATATGATGGTGGGTTCAGAAAACAAAAAAGATATAATTTTATCTAAAAGTGCATTACCAAAAACAGAACAACAACAACAAAATTTCAAACAATGTGCAATAGCAGTCACTCTCAACTTATTATTTTATTGAAACTCAGTCAAGATACCAACAAGACAGGATTCTCCAAAAAGCAATTTTATTTTATTTTTTGTTAAAACATCATACCAACCGGCCAACACTCAAACTAAGCACTTTTTTTATTAAGAAAGTGCATAACTGGATTTGGGTTTTCAATTTAGCCAAGATAGAGGCCAAAGCATGATTAATTAATGTTGATAAGGTATAATTTATCATTATCCTTTTAAACCTTATTCTTGAGTAGTTGTGAAGCTCCATACAACTGTTCGCTGATAAAAAAAAAAAAAAAAAAAAAAAAAAAAAAAAAAAAAAAGACATGAACACTCCATTGGACTATAAGACAAACATAATTAAATGGACTTAATTGTGAAGCAGGATTTTTATACGTTGAGCACAATCTTGGCATTTTATTTTGGCAAACTTTATAAATAGCCCAATCACTTCATCTTTTCTTTGCATCCAACTCAACACTAGAGAGAGAGATTTAGACAGAGAATATGAAGATCTTCAACTTAGGTGCATTGGTAGTTCTCGTATTGGTCACTCTCCTTGTTATACATTCTTTAGAAGTTGAAGCTCAATCTTGCAGGCCGAGCGGCAAAATTAGGGGTATAAGGCCGCCTCCTGGACAGTGCAATCAAGAGAATGATTCTGATTGTTGTGTCCAAGGCAAGCTTTACACAACATACAAATGTTCACCCTCGGTGTCTAGTAATACTAAGGCAACTCTCACCTTAAATAGTTTCCAAAAGGGAGGAGATGGTGGAGGACCGTCAGAGTGCGATAACCAGTACCACTCTGATGACACACCAGTTGTGGCACTGTCGACTGGATGGTACAAGGGAGGAGGAAGGTGCCATAACCATATCATCATAAGTGCTAACGGGCGAAGTGTAAAGGCTATGGTTGTTGATGAATGTGATTCTACCATGGGATGTGATGAAGACCATGATTATCAGCCTCCATGTCCTAATAACATCGTTGATGCCTCGAAAGCAGTGTGGAAGGCTTTGGGCGTGCCTGAGGATAATTGGGGCAATTTGGACATTACCTGGACAGATGCTTAAGAACAAATTGCTTCACTTAAAAGTTTCCCATCTTATTTCTATGATGTTTTTAACTTGTGATATATGAAACTATGTATGCTACATACTTTGATTTGCTAAAGTACCACCAATGAATATCCTTTAATTAGTATGAACTTGTGAATCTGAATTTTTCCTCATGCTGCTTATAACAACTAAATGTGAAATAAGGTCTAACATCCTTTGGGATTCATATCTCAAGTAAGCATTTTTAGGTATAGTTTGGAGCCCCCTATCATTTAAAGGAAACATCAAAATGCCTAAATTTACTGAACTATCAAAACCATAACCATGTTATTTTAATCAAGTATCAAGAACAAAGAGAACCCTACAGTTCATGGCAAATTCTATAATATATTGACGTAATTGACTTTTTTGGGGGGACGTTTAACAAAGAAAAGGCCGGATTCTTACAGATTGGAATGGGAAGTATCATTCTGTCTCTGGGAGAGACAGATCTGTTACATCACTTACATGAACTGAAAACTGTATTTAGAAGCAAAATTCATGGCTAAAAGTTAGTCCTACAAGCAATTGGTCCATTTTAGAACCAGACTGTATATATCAAATCTTAATTAATTCTTCCTACCAAAGAAAAAAAAAAGGTGGTTTCATTTTATATTGGTAGCAGAATTAAGAGAGCCCTGTCCTTTGGTTTCATTATATAGAACAATAGCCCAGCTTTTGTGCATTCAAGAAATCCTAAATTGTTAATTCATATGTAATTCATATAGAGAGGTTGAATCTCATGATCCATTCCTTTGCCGAAGCTCAAACATTTTATATTAAATTTATCAATTCCTCTGTGGGGAAGAACAAAAAGTTGAGCCAAACATACACTGAAAACAGGTGACGAAGGTGATATTATTAGCATAAAAAAACACATAACTATAATCAACATACTTAGTTTCAAGCCAATAGCTTCATGTCAAAGTAATAGTGCTGGCTGGTATCTGGGATTATGAGGGGAGTGAATGGGTCTGGTTTTCATTGTTTATAATTCAAAAGGGTAAAAAAAATACTGAGTTTAAAACAGTAACTTTTATTGTTTACAGCATTTAGTTTTTCATGAAAATTATGGCAGAGGGGTCAAACTAAGCACTTTTGTGCATTAAAATTACAGGGGCTTAATTAGACTCCTGTTTTGCATATAGCCAAAATACCAGCCTTCACACATGCTTGAGAATTTGATGAGGAAAACAAATGAGCAATTAATTAGACCATATAATGAAAAATATTGAATCATTATCTACCAAAGCTTCATACTTTGAGCCCAATGTTGGTATTTTGTTTGAACAAATCTTTATATTAACCCAATCACTTTATCCTTTCTTTGCATCCAACTTTCAACACTGCAGAGGGAGATAGAGAGAATATGAAGATCCTCAACTTAAGTGCATCACTACTTGTATTGGTCATTCTCCTTGTTACACATTCTTTAGAAGTTCAAGCTCAATCTTGCAGGCCAAGCGGGAAAATTAGGGGTGTAAGGCCTCCACCAGGACAGTGCAACCAAGAGAATGACTCTAGTTGTTGCATCCAAGGCAAGCTTTACACCACATACAAATGTTCCCCTTCGGTGTCTAGTAACACCAAGGCAAATCTCACTCTAAACAGCTTCCAAAAGGGAGGGGACGGAGGGGGCCATCAGAGTGTGATAACCAGTACCACTCTGATGACACACCGGTTGTGGCACTGTCAACCGGATGGTACAAGGGAGGAGGAAGGTGCCATAACCACATCATCATAAGTGCTAATGGTCAAAGTGTAAAAGCCACGGTGGTTGATGAATGTGATTCCACTATGGAGTGTAATGAAGACCACGATTATTAACCGCCATGTGCTAATAACATAGTTGATGCCTCGAAAGCTGTGTGGAAGGCCTTGGGAGTACCAGAAGATAACTGGGGGCAGTTGGATATTACTTGGACTGACGCTTAAGAAGAATTTGCTTGCAGTTCAAAATGTAGCCCATCCTGATTATATGATGTATTTAAATTGCGTTGTCCATAGTTATGTATACGACATAATTAGATTTGCCAAAGTACCATCATGAATATCCTTTAGTAGGAATTGTGAATTTGAAGGATGCTGATTATTGAGATATTGGGACTGAAGCTATTTAGAACTACTTAATGTACCCTTGAAAGTTCAAAAAATAACTCCCCAATAGTGCTCCACTATTGGGGAGGTATTTTTTAAAGGAAACATCAAACAGTCCAACTTAATTACTGAAAAAACAAAGTTGGAATAACTATTTTAATTAGATCAGGCATCAAGAACAAACAGAACTTTGTGAGTCATGGTAAATCTAGTTAGTTTAATTAATATTTCAATTTATAATTGATTTTTTGGCGTGACATTTGAAAAAGAAAAGGCCGGGAAGTACCAGGCCATCTTTGGTCGAGACTGGTCCGTTCACAGATTAACATTTAGCCACAAAATTCCATTAGTTACATGATTTTATTTTTGGTCTGACATTAGTTAGATGAATTAAGAACCGGACAGTCTATCCAATAATATACATTTGTGGGGCAAAGGAAAAAGAAGGTTGTTTCATTTGATATTGGTAGCGGAATTAATTGTCCTTGTAATTTAGAGATCATTTATGTATTTTACTCTAATTCAACTACAAGGGGGAATCACATGATCCCACTCCTTTGCCCAAATTTCAAATTTTATACATCAAATTGTAGATTCTGCTGCCTAGGAAAGAACAAAAAGTCTAAACAAATGAACACCAAAGGTATGTTCAATAATTAAAAAAAAAAAAGTTGAAAAAATAATTGGAAAACAAAGTAATTTAAGTTGAAATCAACATTTACGGAAGAGACTAGTGATTTAGTTATGTGTTCTCCATAATTTTCTTTTTCTTAACGGATATATTCTCTTACCCATTCCCCGCAAAATTGGAATTTTTTTTGAACTACAATAACATTCTAGGGGAGGGTTTTTAATGATCTTTGGGAAGTTCTATGAAATTACCTAAAAGGAAATACTTTTTCTCACCAAATCACTTCTCTCTTTTCTCAACATATAAGAAAAATTATAATGTTGGTTTATGTCATTTGTTGCGAAATAAAGGCAAATTAGAACAAATTTTTAACTTTTATAGGAAATTATTTAGGGACCGAAATATATATATATATGTGTATTAACAAGAAAAATTAAAACATGTAATGGAAAGAATTGGTTAGCCTTTAAAATAGCGTCTAAACACTGTCCTAAAGCCTTTGTGGCCTCCTCTCTAGTAGAAGGCCTGTTGGAATCACAAGCATTACTATGAATTAATTCCAAAAGTTTTGCATTTCTATTAACGGCCTTAAAAGCTTCTCTAGAAAACTTTGCTTGTACACACTCTTCACATTTATGTTTTAAGTTTACACTTGACTTTGGAATTAAATTAAAATCCACCATTTTTTTTAAGTTTTCAATAATTTACATGCCCTAACCTCTCATGCCAAATATTGTAAGATTCATCAGTGAAAATATGAGAAGAATTTTTATTAACTTCTGATGGTGCAAATTAGTAATTTAATCTACCGCGCCAACCACGAGCTAACACGTGGCCGTCCACGTGTCAGCCGCCAGGTCTGCGCCAGCAGGAGGAGCTCGAAGGAGCCATGTTAGGTCACTACAAGAAGGATAGAGCCCCTCAGAAATTTGACACCCGCTCGAGAGTTAATTATGTACAGCGAATTACAGAACTCGGGCTCCAGAGCTCTTTTGGCGAGCTCCAGAGCTCCCTCTCACCTAACTACTCCGTTGGAGTGGTTGGTAAAAGTACGGGCGATTGCCACCTGCTTTAAAGAATGCACAGAACTCTTTTTACCTTCATTAAATGCATACCAACTGCATTTAATGCACAGGAATTCATGGAGAAGCAAAATCAGAGTTGGTGATAATAGAAGCATGGCCCCAAACCTGCTCTAGGAGCTCTGGTCGCACGTTTTCTCTCAGATATATATATGCAAAAAACATTTACTTCTCTCGACAATTAGACGAAACCTAAAAACTAGAGAATTAACCCAACAAGAGAAAATCCAGCATTTAATATCAAAAAGACAAGAGATAAATAGAAGCTCGGAGTACTCAGTAGAGCTCCTAAAATAGAGAAGCCAAAACTCGTGCAACTTGAGCATACTCTTATTGTAATATTATGAGGATAAAATAGTTAGAGAGACTTCTGTGAGTTTGCAATAGTTGTTTGTTTATCATTAATATAAAGCAAATCGAGCTCCTAGATTTATTCTACGGAGGAGGATTACCACGTATCTTCATACGATGTCAACATCTTCTATACATCCTTGACTCTATTGGTTTGCTACATTTATTGTATCAATCATTTGATCTGATCATTTGACTGTGTGGTCTGAAATACCCTTCCGGTTTTTAACACTAACAACTTCTAAGATTACATTTATTTTGAATAAACTTTCACTAACATACCATTTTCCAACAATTACATTATTCTTAGTAATAACTACTCTATTATACTCCATTACTAATTTATAACCTTGTTGAACTAAAGACGACCCACTAATAAAATTTCTCCTTACATCAGGAACATGTCACACGTCTTTAAGAATTAGAATTTTTCTAAAAGTCATCTTTACATCATTATCTCCAATTATTAAAACTTGTGCGATAGAATCATTGTCAAGAGCTACATTTCGTCCACTTGAGTTCTGATAAGTTTAAAACAATCATAATCAAAACACACATGTCCATTAGCACCAGAATCTAGTCACCGGTCTTAATTATGATAAACAAAATTTAGTGAATTAGACTTATACTTTAAGGTAGGTTCACTCGATTCTTCTTGATTTATTAGCATATTGAATTTGGCTCTTTGATCTCTTTGACGTTGATCTTTGTTAGGCGTACTACTAGACTATACTCATCAATCTTCCTAAAGTGCCAACCTCTAGCATAATGATTTGTTCTCCCACACATAGCACTAGTAGGAATGACAACGGGGCAAGTTTAGCAAAACCCGAACACGCCTCGCCTCGCCTCGAATAAGTTGGCCTCGAGTCAAGATGGACCGGGTCAGGATGGGTCAATAGATCTTTAATTCAATAATTCTAAAAATGTGGGGAACTCCAATAAGCACATGGTACCATAGATAAATTTAATCCCACAGAATCATTAAATGTTCATGTTATTTGCAATACACCCAACACATACCATTTGAATTATTCCAAATAGAGATTTACCACATATAATAACTTTATTTGAGCAGTGAAAGCCTGCCTTAATGTGCTTTATAGTTTTAACTTTAATTTTCTTTATTATATGCTAAAAGAATTATATAGAACATATATTTTACTCTCATGCAGAGGAGAAAATTATTTAGCAAGCCAAAATTTGAGTTTCTAAAGGAAAAATAGTATGCTACATTATTCAATGGCTATAGCCCGTATGTGGATGTTAAGAGCATTGAGTGAAAATAGACAAACCTAGGTTTTATTATTTTAACTTAAAAACATATATATATATATATATATTGTAAATAAAAAATATATTTATATATACATATACGAGGCGGGGCGGGCGGGCGGGGCGGGGCGGGTTTTTTATGGAAAAACCCTAACCCGCCCCACTTGGATCGGGTCGGGAACTTGGCGGGTTAGGGTTTTTTGCCACCCCTAAGCACGACTTGTCTCCTCAGCCCTTAGAATTTTTGGAGTTTTTATTTTTATTTTTGTTTTGGTGAACATTTTGTTATTCTTTTTTCTTAAAGTTTCTTCTTCTTGGTTTATGACAGTTATGGTTCTTGGAACTCTCTACTATATGTTTACCTTAGAGCTTTCAACATTTTTCTTGTTATCCGACTTATGTTTCTCTTCAATTCCAAGAGAATTAATGGCTTGAGTTAAGGTCAAATTTCCTTTTTTATTTTTTATTTTTGATTAAAAATCTCCTTATTTATATCTAAGTGACTTAGCAAAGTCCGACCAACTAGGAGGTAACTTGTTAGTAAGACACGATACTTTGAACTATCACTTAAGGTTATGCCTTTTAGTTCAACTTTCCTAAGGAGGTCTTGAAATTCATGAATTTGATCACTCACAAATTTATTTTCAACCATCAAAAATTGTGGTCGTGAATCTCTCAATAGCAGTATCTACTATCCCATAACTCTTTTGCACTCTTTATGTTTTGGGAAACATCATATAAGCTATCCAACAAAGCATTAAGCATTTTATTGTGACAGTGAAATTCAATTTCATTATGCGTCATCGAAGTTGTCGACGACACTTGATTGGATTGTGGTTCCTCTATCGTAGATAAAAGGTGTGTAAGACACTTAACTAATATTTTAATTGTCTTTGTTATTTTCGGAAATTTTGTCCATCAAATTTTTCAGGTTTAACAATTTTAGCTTCTAGCTTCTTCAATATTTGCTATCCTTTTTTTTGTAATAATATGATTTAGGGGCGAAGAAATAACTCATCAAAAACAAATCACAACAAAGTATAGCGTCACTTTTTACTACCTTTTAAACCACAAGGTAATTGGATACAAGACGAAAACACAATGTTTTAAAAGACTGTTTTCCTTTTTTTCTTTTAAATAGACTATCAGTGGATATTTTTTTAATTTTTTTTTATAAACTACAAAAGTGTTTTTTTCCCACTTTATAACCACCGTAACACTTGCACAAAATTTGAAACTGTTTTTCTTTTCTTTTTTTTATTTATTTATTAAAAATAAAACAGAAACTGCTTATATTCTTTTAATATAAAATACAGAAACCTTTTTTTTTTAATAAAAAAATCACGCGAACAAAATCCTCCTTCAATAATTTCTTCCAAAAACTAATTTGCCAAACTGAATTTAATTTGGAAGAGAATATGTACGTCACAAAGGCTTTAAATTGTTGCAAAATAAAGACAAATTCCAGCAAACTTTTAACTTTTATAAGAAATTATTTAGGCACCGAAATATATATATATATGTGTGTGTGTAATTATATTTGTATTAAAACACGTAATGGAAAGAATTAGCTGGCCTATGAAGAAGATGCGCATCAAAACACTGTTTAAAAATCTTTGTTGCCACCCTACGTGCAATTATTGTGCAAGTACTTGCGGTTTGCAAAGATGCTAAGATACAACCCCAAAAAGCTCGCAACAAGTGCCTCTTGTCAGCACATTAACAAGAAGACTAAAACCAAGTCTTATAGTCTAGTTGCTCAAAAATATAATATAGAACTATATAGAATGTACAGCATATATAGAAGATGTAGAAATTCTTAAGAGGTGTGTGTGTGTCCAAATGTGTAAAGAAGCATTTTATTTATAAGCTTACGTAAATAATGCAACTCAAGAAAATTATTAGCCCCGTGTTGATGCACTTCATGAATGAGAATTTGATGACAAATTAAATTACAAAACAAATATCAATAAAGTTATCGGGTTTACAAAATTTAAATTTGAATTTATTTGAAAGGTATTAAAACTTTTATTAATATTATTTCAACATCATTTTCGGAATTTTTATTTGAACATATAAAAGTAGATGATGATGTTAACGTAAAACATATACATGACTACAATCTAACATATAAAGTTTGAAACAATCCACCGTCCGAGTCACTTTATAACAAAATGTAAAACCAGTTTTGTAATTTTCAATAAATTAAAATACCAGCAAGACAAAAGTCTAAAACATATTATTGTTTTAAAGTAAAGCGTTTAGGTAATAAAATTATGGCAGAGGGGTCGAACTAAGCATTTCTGTAGTTCTGTATTCAAAAAAATTGCATACATATATATATATATATATATATAGTTTGACTAGGGTTCCGCGCTTGACCAAAATACCAGCCAACTGGTAACTTAAAAATGAGAAAAGACACTTCTCATTGCATTTTCGCACATGTTTTGACACTGTTGTGAAAAAATGCATGAACGCTACTCCATCACACCATATAATATAATGAAACATATTAAACCATTATGCAGTAAAATTGTATATATTGACTATTGAGCACAATTTTTGCAACTTGTTTGAACAAATCTTATATTAACCCTATCACTTTTATTCAAGTTTGCATCCAAACATTCAGAGAGAGTATGAAGATCAAGAAGTTAGGAGCATTTCTTCTTATATTGGTTACTCTCCTCGTTTTCACATTCTTTGGAGGCTGCCACTCAGCTTGCAGGCCAGGCGGGAAAATCAGAGGTCTAAGGCCCCTCACCTGGACATGCACCAAGAGAATGATTCTGACTGCTTCGCCCAAGGGAAGCTTTACACTACTTACAAATGATCACCTTCAGTGTCTAGTAATACTAAGGCGACTCTCACTCTAAATAGTTTCCAAAAGGGAGGGGACAGTGGGGGCCCATCAGACTGCGATAACCAATACCACTCTGATGGCACACCGTTGTGGCACTATCAACTGGATGGTACAAGGGAGGAGGAAGGTGCCATAACCAACATCATCATAAGTGCCAACGGGCGAGGTGTAAAGGCCATGGTTGTCTATGAATGTGATTCTACCATTGGATGTGATGAAGACCATGGCTACTAACCTCCAAGTGCTAATAACATTGTTGACGTCTCAAAAGCTGTGGAAAGCCTCAAGTGTCCCCAAAGATAACTGAGGCGAGTCGGATATTACTTGGACTGATGCCTAGCTAGGCTCATGTTTGAACGTTGAATATCTTGTTTCTAGTGTGTGTGTTACCGAAGAAGATAGTATGATACATTAAACAATGTACAAATTAAATATACTACATCTACTAAACTACTGTATAAGGTATTTCTTGTGGTACGAAGTGTGTTTATTCCCTTAAGCCTACCACTATAGTTTCCCCAGTAAGGTAGTAACACTAACAGAGGCAATTTATGTATCACCTGGTTTCTTATAAAGATTACTATAGAGTGTAAATTAACTGAAAGCGCAACATAAAATCGAACAAGATTTTTACATTTCACAACAAAAATATTAGTACAACCCACTTGTCTACGGGTTTGTTCATACATTTTCTAGGTGGGGATGAAGAAATTACATCCAAGTAGCTTTGAAGCGGATAAAATATACATTGGTTATCCATGGTCTATCTACTAATAAAATTATAATCGACGCATTAAATCAATATCAACATGCGCATTCTGCATATCAACTGACCGTGAACCAGGCCAAACGTTCATGGAAGAGGTAGGCGTGAGATTGTTGTGAGTAGGCTGAATAGCAGATTGAGTCGCTGCATTGTCAACTGTTTGATGGTCTAGACCGCTCGCACTTTCTTGGCTTTCCCCAGCCCTGTTCTTTGCCTTCGAATTGCCACACAAAAAGCTCCCCACAATCACCTGTTGTTTCAACATTCAGTTTGAGACATTGAGCAGCATAAATGATAATTGAATCGTGATTTAGTATATATATAATCGAATCATGATGTAGTGTGCATATATAATTAATGTCCGCATTATATAGCCTCCATGAAAGCATAATGGCTGTGAAATAGAATATTCATGACAGCAAGCATATGTGGACCTATATGGAAGAAAAAAAAGAAAAACCAATTTCAAAGCGAAAGTGATTAAAAAATTACCTGAACAGGGGTGGCTGCAATAAGCATCCCCCCAACTCCACCACCTATTACACGACCATCGGGACTTGCGAGAGAAACACTTAGGCCACCACTTCGGCCACAAGCTCCACCATTATCAGTGAGCACGTAGGAGCCTGAAAGACACAATATCTCGAAACGCCCCTAGAGACATACAAGATGTCACACAATAACATTTTAGGAACTGAAAAAGAAAATCATCATATGTAAACTTAAAAATCATCCATACTTGATACTAATCATATGAAACATCGCTAAATAATTCAGTGAACACATTAGAAAATGGTGAGGAAGATAGAAATCAACAAGATAATTAAAAGCATATTTGATAACAAACTCATATATATATCCACAAGATATCTAACATATCTATACACATGCATTTACATGCTCACTACACTGAAGGACGTCATATGTTGACAATTAACAAAAGAAACAATATAATAGGAACTCAAATGCTTAAACCTCATATGTGACAGTGCCACCAGAAGTTGATGGTTGACGAAGAGTCACAGTGGAAACGGCACCATTTGCTGACAAGATGCATATAGCTCTTGGTCCTTGCTGTGAGAATGACATTATTTTTGTGGTAACATCCTGCAGTAGAAAAACAAAACCACACAATTTACTAAGTACATAAAGAGAACAACAAAAGGCAAAATTTCTCAAATTTCATTTCCCAGAAATTGGTTCAACAAGTCATGTCTGCTGTTAGTACAACTAACTGAAACAGATACTATAAACAAGAGGGTAATTTATTATTTCTCATTACTTTATCCGAAGTAAATAATAATGACTCAAATTGATGAGGGATATCACATACTTCTCCGACACCAATGGTGATGACATGTGGAGTAAAACCCGTCCCAGCTGTACCAGAAAGCCATCCCCCTTGCAAAACATAATTAAAAAAAAAGGAATCAATTAAGGAAAGGAAATATCAGAGTAAACACAAATAATATACATTATACAAAAGAACTTTATGGATTAACGAAGAACCACAGCAAAGCAGCAAGCATGTAAAATTAAGACGCAAAAGGTGTCCTGTTTACAAGCATAAATGTTCAATTTGGAGACATGAAGAAACAATGATTACGGATATTTCTTTGCAAACCCAAATGCAATTGATGGTTGTCATATTTGCAAGCACAGTCAAGGGCAATTTTTCTTCTACATGGAAATGCTCTCATTAGCTAACATATTTAGACCATATGCAGGATAATTTGTTACATCAGCAATAATACTCACCAAAAGAAGCTAATTGTTGCTTTTGCCCAGTCCCGGGTGGCCTTCCTCTACCCCGCTTCTGAGTCGTCGCTAATTTCACCGGAGGAGTAGATGAAGAAGGAGATAAAGCCAACGAAACAGACCCGTCAGATCCATATTTCCGAGGCCTTCCCCTTTTTCTTCGAACTGGCTCAATCGACCCAACACCAGCCAGTGCACCCACATTTACTCCATGAGATGGGATTGTAGAAGTAGGCTCTACCAATAATGTTGATCCAATATTTGACTGGAATTGTAACCCTGATTCAGACCCGGCCACTCCTCTATGCATATAATAGGAAGTTGGCCCGGATAACCCCATAGCTTCCGGCCGATCCATACATTTACTTTGAATCACTTGTAATGCAAATCACTTTAAAACAACACTGATCCAAATCTCTAATTCAACAATTGATTCAAATTTTCAAATGATAAGTAAAAATATTTTCACTGTGCGCTTTTCTAGTATAATGTTCTTTGTACAAACGACAAGTTAGATAAAAGTTGATTACAAACAGTGAAAGTGATTTTCACAAATGGACTACTTGATCAAGACTATTATAGAATCACACTGAACAGAACAAAATGAGCATTAAACAAGAAGACGAAGAGAACTTGATTCTGCTTTATGAAAATTCACGTCTCAAGAAACACCTGATCAACAAAACCATAAACCACACACATATACGGAGTAAGTCTTCATTCAATCTTGAAATAGACTAAAATTTACTCAACACATCTACTAAAACAAGTTGAAATCAAGGCTTTACAAACCTCAAAAAATCCAGAAATAACCAAAAAAAAAAGAGGTAGCTTTTTAGTGGTAAAGATGAAATAAATTATTAGTAATAATTCACAGAAAATGTACCAATAATCTTAATTTAAAATTATTAGTAATAATTCACAGCAAATGTACCAATAATCTTAATTTAAAAATGATTTAACAATTTGAAATAATAAAATAATGGTAGAAGAATCAGAGCCGAACTGTAAAAAAAATATAGTAAATAACAAAAAGAGTATATTTTTTGTTGTCAAGATGAAATAAAGTATTAGGAATAAATCACAAAAAATGTCCAAAACAGAGAAATGGCAAAGATAATTATAAATTAAAAGATGCAATAACAATAAAAAAAATTAACCGGTAGACTCAGAGCAAAACTGTGCGAAACAGAACAATTAAAAGAGAAGGGAAAAAAAAAAAAAAAAAGGACATGGAACTTAAAACAGAGTATTACAGCTTACCAAACCCTAGTTAGAAAAAAAGGCTTCATTTTGAAGAGAGAAAGGAGATAGAGACACATAAACTGGTTACTGTTCTGGTCCACAAACCTTCAACACCAAGTATCTTCAAATCCATTAACACAAAGAACCACAAAAATGCCATTGCATGATTCAATACTGAAGAGATAGAGAGAAAAAATTGTGTGAATTTTATTGATTTGATTAGAAATTAGGGATTAAAATGAAGAAGGACAGAGAAAAGAGGATTGAATTGAATGATCACTCTGTGAAGCGAACAGAAGAGGGCATTGATGGATTTACAACTGTTATGAAAGTACCATTTATCTGGTGGACTCTGTATTTCTCTTTTCCTGGGGCACAGTGCTCTCTCTTTCTCACTCTCTCTCTCTCTATATATATATATATCTATCTATCTATCTATATAGGTCTGTGTTTGTGTGTGTCTGTGTATTGTGTATGTGTATGTGGCGTGTGACAGAGTGAGTAATGAGTGATGATAGTTCGCTTTTTCACTAGCGATTCAGAGAAAGTTGAAATGGGAAACAAACAAAAACATTTGGATAAATTACCCGATAACCCCCTAAACTATTGACATTGTGCTAATTTAGAGCTTTTAAATTATCAAATGCGTAAATTGAGCCCTTAAACTTTTTTAAACTCAACCAAAAAAAACTTTGTCAATTGCCATCCAATTTGGATGGGAACAAAGGATATTTTTGGTATTTTGCCTCAAACTCCATTAGTCTAATCTATTAAGGGATGATTGTGAAATTAGTCTTGCACACATAATCAACGTTGTTCTAATTTATCATTTATTTTTTCACGAAGCCATAGTCACAAATTTGATGATGAATTTTGAAATTTTGAAGATGCATTCATTAAATTTGTAATGTAAGCTAAGGTATCTCGAATTCATGAATTTTGCAATTAAGGTTTGCTTTCAAATTTTTAAAGTTCAACATCAATTTTGCAATTAAGGTTTGCTAAGGTATATGATTTTTGAATTTTATTATAAGTGCAAATAGAATCACAATTCTAATATTGTAATACCGTTATTTGTATTGGAAGTAGTTTTTATTTAGAGTTTTATTATAATTCCAATTTTTTTGTCTAAATTGTAAAATTTATTTGAAATTCCAAAAAAAAACAATGAGTTTTAAAAATACCTCTACTACCCCCCCCCCCCCCCCCCCCCAAAAAAAAAAAAATTGTGTGTGTTTGAGCAAGGAATTAATTAGGGTTTAGGAGGGGGTTACACGGTAAGGGTGGTGAAAGGGTTGCATGGTGTGGGGGTTGGCTGGTAAAAGGGCTAGTGTGATGTTGATTAACGACAAGGCATTTTTTTATAAATTTATGAGAATTGTAATTATAAATCATATATATATTACATAATTCAATATTTTATAATATAGTTTTGGAATCTTACTATAATTCTAAAATCATGACAATTTAATTTATCCAACCAATTAAATTCTAAAACCATGGCCCAATTTTAATTACACAGTATAAAATTGTGGTTGCCAAGAGCTTTATGAAAATAAATAAAAACTGAAAGAATAAAACTAATTGATTTTTTCTTAGGTTCTGGCCTATATAGAATCTAATTCCCAATTAGAATTAAGGAGATTAGGGTTTATAAAAAAGAATTTAGAGAGGGATTATAAAGAGATAGAGCATGGAGAGAATAAGAAAAAAAGAAATTGCATTTATTTACAATCCCAAATTATAATATAAAGAAAAAAGAGATAACAACCCTAACTAACTAGCCAATCACATACAACAATTAATATAAATAAATTAAAATGACCAAAATATCCAAGTGATATAAGTGAAACTAGGGGTGAATTTTTATACCATTATTACCATACTAACCCGTACCATACCGTACCATTACCAAAGTGTACTGAATTTTAGTAATGGTACGGTACCAATCATTGTACCGAAATAATATGGTACCAATCATTGTACCGAAATAAATTAGTATTAAAAATCAATACTGATAGTATATCATACCATATCAAAATTTTGGTACGTATTATGGTATATCGCACCGTACCAATTATACCATTAATATTAAATAGTATTTTGTTTAAATTTCAATAACAAAATAATACTAATATACCATAATATTTATCAATAACATTTAAATCAATAGTCCAGATTTAAGATAACTAAGGTTTTACTTTCACACTATCTTAAAGTTTCACCGTTTCACTCACAAATACGTCGCCCTATTTCTCTTTTTTACACATTTTCCTCTATTTTTCTCTTTAGATTTGAAACTGCCAAATACCTATACAGCACTACCACCTCACCACCGTCATACACAATATCTAATTTCAATCACTTCATCTACCCCCGCCCTTTCCAATTTTATCGGACCTATATCAATCTGTTTGAAGTTAATTTCTTATATCTCTCTATTTTATATCCACCTATCATACAGCTTCCCTTAATTAATCAAAGGTTAATCCTATTAAACTTTAAATATCAAATATTTATCTTTATTTTTTTAATCGTGTTAAACTTCAATAATTCGACTTTCAAGTATTTGATAGATGTATATGTGTTGATTATAATTTATGATGTGATAATATTTATACATGGTTTAGTGTTTTTAGAATAATTGATTGCAAAAACTTAATTAAAAGTAAGGAAAAATAACTTAATCTTTTTGTTTTAGTAAAAAATGCTTACTTTTGATCGTTCACTTTCAGTTTTATTTTCAGAATTAATTTTTTGGTGATGTATCGTACTACATCCTACCATACCAATATTTCAGTATACCAGAAAATTTGGTATGGCAATCGATGGTGCAAATTAATAACTTAACTTATTCAGTCAACCACGGCCCAACACGCGGTTACACACGTCAGCATTATATCTTACCACAGCAAGAGGAGCTCTAAGGAGCTCTATTCAGGTGCCACAAGAGGAACGGAGCTCTTTGACAGTTGGGCATGTGCTCGAGAATTGTTTTTATATAACAGATCACAGAGCTCGAGGGATAGAGCTATTTCGATGAGCTCTACAACTCCCGCCTAGTCGCTATGACAGAGTAACTGATAAACAACATGGACGACTGCCACCTGCTATGCGGACGGCGCATAACACTCTTTACCTTCATTAAATTCATATCAACTATATTTAATGCACTGAAATTCATAGAGAAGTAAGACCAAAGTCAGTGGTGATCAAGGCATGGTCTCAAACCTACCACTAGAGCTCTGCCACACGTTTCCTCCAGTCATATATATACACTGATCATTTACTCCTTTAACCAACTAAATTCTACCAACAGAAGAATAGACAATTACTTAAAAGAATAAGAGTAAATCCAGTATTCAATAGCAAAAAGATAAAAAAAAATAGGAGCTTAGAGCGCTCAATAGAGCTCTTAGAATAGAGAAGCCAAAACTCATATAACTCGAGCATACTCTTATTGTAACATTGTGATGATAGAATAGTTAGAAAGACTTTTGTAAATTTGTAATAGTTGTTCGTCTATTATCAATATAAAGCAAACTGAGCTCCTAGCTCTATTCTATATAGGATGACTAGTCCGTATCTTCATACTAGACTACTATCCTCTATACATCTTTGACTATGTTGGTTTGTTGCATTTATTACACTAATTATTTGATTATTATTTGTGGTCTAAAATACCCTCATAGATTTTGGCACCAATAACAATGATAATGAATTTTGGTGTACCAAATTTTTGGTACAGTACACAGTACACTCGGTATAGTACGGTATTATACCAAAGCCACCCCTAAGTGAAACTACACGGCTTGGGCCATCATTCAATCAATTGTAGTCATAATAATTTTGCAAAGTGCAATCCCTTTAATATAACGAGTTTTAAGATTGGATACTGACAATACTATTGTTTTGGATGTCAAATTGAGGAAATGTTTATTTAGTTATGTTTAGGCTTGCTAATAGATCAAATTTGTACCTGAATTCAATTTATTTAGTTGGATATATATTAAGATTTATAATCTATATATCCAAATTCGATCAAAACATGGTAAGCCTTTGATTAAAAAATCATATGGATATAAGTCGATTCGATTCATTTGCAATCTGATCTGATCAAAGACACACATTTATGCTTAAATTTATCATCATTTATATTTACCACCTTGTTATTAATACATTTATAAAAATAACTATAATTTAAAATGCATTAAATAAATTATTATTTATAAGAAAAAAGAAATTTGATTATTATTATACTTAATTTTTATATTAGTTTCATTTTTTTTAATATATTTACAAACTAATTATTGTATAATTAAAATTTTCAATGGATCGAATATTCAATTTGAATTTGATCAGAACAAATTTAAATATGGATCAAATGATCAATATTTTAGTAATCTGTTAAATGATCTGACCCGAATTCAATTTTATTTTTTTAAAAAACATGAATTTAGATTTATCTTGATTAGATCCGTCAACAGGTCTAGTATTGTTTAAATAATTAACGGGCTCACTTGATACCTTTGTTAGTTTAAGGACAAAATTGACATGTCAAATAATTTGGGGGCTTTTATAGTAATTTCCTCGAAGACGTGATCAGGGAAAAGAGCGGTTCCTGGATAATGCTGATATTATCTAAATATTTATTTAAATTTTGCATGGAAGACAATCTCACGCGCATTTAGGGGCGCGTAAGTGGTCACTATTACTGGTTATTTCTTTTTTCTCTCACAACATTTACAATGCGGACCGTTTTAAATAGTCAATTCAGTATTATGTAAAATTTATACACTTTGTAAATTATTTTTGCTATAATAATTATGTAAAATCAATACTAATTAAGTTTTTGTATATAATAATTATATATTTTGCACATTTAATTTACACCGTCTAATAAGATTCCTTTTCCACTTACTCATTTTATTTTCTCATTAACTTAATCATACCACTCACGTTCTTTCTCCATCTACTCATTTTCTTTCTTGATTTGTGTAGTTTCTTGTTTTTACGTGCCTATTTTTTATTGGACCACTTTTTTTATACATGAGTATTAATATTGACAATTAAAGAGTAAATGGGTTTATGTAAATTTCTTATATAAAACTCACTTGCTATGTAAGATTTACACAATAATTTCACACAGCCCAATTGGAGATACTCTTAAGTCTCGTTTGGTTTATGGATTTGATCACTCAAGAAAGAAAAGTCTTTTATTTCATTTGTTTGGTAAGTTCAAATTTCGTAAACACTTTCATGACAGACGAGAAAGTAAGGGGTAAAGTCATTCCTCTCAAAACCCATGAAATTAATTTTAACTTGTGATTTCCTAACATTTACTACAAAATTTTTGGATAACAATATCCCTACTTAAATACTTTTCATACTTTACCAAGCATAAGAAATGAAACTTGATAGGAACTTTAGTTTTTCACCTCCATAAAAAAGATAAGAGAATTAATTTTCTTTCCGTAAATCAAATGAGGCATTAAAGTAGGATGATACCGGTGTGTACATATGTAAGAAACTTCCCTAGTTAAGCCAAGATTTTTTTTATTTTTTTGGCTAATATTATCATCCATTATTTTTTCTTAACATATAATTATTTTTTATACAAATCATATTCACAATTACCAAAATAAATTATATAATCACCGCAATTCAACTTATTTTGGCCTTTGGGAGTTGCCTTTTCCTATTTTAAATATAAAATTATTTTATTCACCTGTTTTCATTTATTGGTCCACCCTTTTTTATCTTTGATATTATTTGAAATGTTTATTTTCTTTTTGGGATAGAAATTGTTTGATTTTGACCCTGGTAAAAAAAAACATTTTATGTACTTTAAATTATTATAAGAAAGGCTAATAATTAAGGAAAAAGGGAGTTTTGATCTGCATATAAAATAAACAATAAAGTATTTGCCCATTTATTTTTTTGGAAAGATGACGATTGGACAAAATTGATTACCTCAAAAAAATTAAATATTACAAACTATTTAGTGCATAAGATAAAAAACACTTATATTTTTTAGTAATTATTAGGGGTAAAATCCGGTCGGTTTGATTGGGCAAGTAACCGATACCAAAACTAAAACTATGATGTTTCGTATTTTTTATTTTCAGTTTTCAATTTTTGAAAATACAAAACAAAAACCAAACTATGCAATTTCTCCATTTTTTTGGGTATTTATTTTTTCGGTATTATTCAAAATATTTTTAGTATATGAAATATTTTATTTCTTCGATATATTTACTTAATATTTTATTTTTTTTGTAGCATTTTTTTCTTTAGACAAGGAGTATGACTATATCATTCAATTTCTACATATGATCCATGTGGATTATGACGACTTTATTAACATTAAAGTGTTAAAATATACAAAACCTTAAAAATGAGATACAAATTTTAAGAATTGGGCTATAAGTATATATCAATAATATTATAACATTTCATGTGATTATTATATATATATACCATATAATACTATCATTAAATGAATAAAATTTTAAATTATAGCAAATAATAAGAGAAAACTAAAATATTGCGCATATAATATATAAAGTTAATTTATATTTTACCGTTATTTTTTGATATTTTTTTTTATTATTTTTTGTTTTCTAACTTTTGGTATTTTCAGTTCGATATAATTGGTATTTTAGTTTTTGTAACATTGTAATAATAAAAAAATAATATTTTTTATTTCTGTATTTTCAGTTTTTCGTATTTGAATTTACGAAATCAAAATGGATTATGATGAGGATTCCCGCTTCTAGTAATTACTAAATTGTTTGTATGCATGAAATCATAAAAAGTAATCAAGGTTTTCATCTGATGGCTTAATTTCATCAACTTCTTCTTCTTTTTAAATAAATAAAAAAAGAAAAAGAAAAGGAGTGATTCACTTTTATATTTTTCATGTACTTACAATAAGACCATTTCAATCACACCACGTGACCGCGATAGACGCTTTTAACCAGAAATATTTTCCATTGAACAATCGATTGTACACCCTCCTGCCATTCTAATTAATCTTATGTATTTTGTACCACTTGCGTCCAAAAAAACCAAGAAGAAAAAATATTTTGTACAAGACTCGGTTCGATTCTTATTTTCCACAAAAGTTATAATAATGCACTTTTAATTAAGATGTGATGTTGATCACTGATTTATATATATATACATATATATTTTGTTGGAAGATTCATTTTTATTAAATATTCGATCAATTTTCACGTATCTCAAATAATTATCACTCAAAAAATATGCCAATTGTTTGCTATGAAATTTTTTATACTAGATGAAACTTTCGTATTTCCCTTTTCTTTTGATAGTGGTGGTGGGGAAGGGAGCACAAGCTGCACAATAAAACCCAATGCAATGCCAGATCGGATAAGGCAAGAAAACAATGAAGAGATTACGAAACACTTGGAACAAGACATCAATTTGATCCTCATATATATTTCCATGTGGAGATGTTCGCTCCACATTAATTGAATTTGAAGTACATATCATAATAATGCTATTCTATTTTTTCACATATCATTATTTGATGATAAGTAGTAATGTGTCTCATTCACCAAAAAAAAAAAAAAAATTTTAAAAAACGTGCAAATGTTACTTTATTATTAAAAAGAAGAATAGATACTTCAAGTGTATAACTTTTTGTTCACATTTTAATGGACGTAGAATTATTATATTATAATAGAATCCATGATAACAAGTAAAAATCTGAGTAGGTCATATAAATGTGTTTATAATTTATATATGCATATACGGAACAATTTCCATACAAACAAGGCACATATGCATGTTGGATCTTTGGAGGGGTAAATTGATGAATTTTTTGATGAAATTGGGTGAAGATGATTTTCATGTTTAACAAATCATCTCTACCAAATTTCGTCAAAAAATATAATTGAGAAGTGAGTTAACTAAAAAATTGATATATATAAATGTTTGGTTAGCTTTCTTCCTGATTGAATTTTTTAATAAAATTTGATAGAAATGATTTACTAATCAAGAAGATCATATTCACCAAATTTTATCAAAATATTCAATCAATTTATTTTCCTCACATATATATATATATATATACACTCTTGGCTTAAAAAATTTAGCCACTGCAATATTAATAACTCGTACATTCTACATTTCTAATGATGTAATGCCATGGCAAAAGCCAATTTTATTTTGACGAGGGAGAGATGGTCTATATACATAGATGCAATAGTAACATTTCCCACATCGTCACACGTGGAAATTGCAAAAACAGACTCTTAAACATTTTCCTTTTTTGTTAGTTGAAATGCAAATCTTAGTCAATCACTCAACTAGAAAGTAGATAGAAGAGCTTATTATACATTAATTTTTACCAAAAATCTAATGAATAATATTTTTTTGAATGAAGGGCCTATTTTTAATTGATAATTAGTGTAAGAGGCCTATTTTGTTTTATATTTTAAATGAATGTATTTGAATGCATTTAAATATCATTTAATTAATAAAAATATGTTATGTATTACCTAAATTACCCCTTTTTATGAAATTTGCACAAAAATATGGACCGCAAAGTTCATATTGCAGTAAAATATGAACTGCAAAGTTCATATTGCAATGAAATATGGACTACAATATGAACTTTGCACTAAAAATATGGACTACAAAGTTCACATTGCAGTAAAAAATGGATTGCAGTATGAACTTTGCACTAAAAATATCGACTGCAAAGTTCACATTGCAGTGAAATATGGACTGCAAAGTTCACATTGCAGTGAAATATGGACTGCAAAATTCACATTGCAGTAAAATATAGACTGCAAAGTTCATATTGCAATCCATATTTCAGTCCATATTTTAATGCATATTGGTATTTTTTAATTTATTTTAAGGGTTGGGATGTCATTTTATAATGAAAAAAAAAGGCACATGTCATATTATCAATAAAATAAAAAATAGGTCATTTATTTAAAAAAAATATTATTCCTTGACTTTAGTGTGAAAATCTTTCTCTAATAAGCCCTTTTTTTTAATTGCCCCATCACTCAAAACAATACAAGGAAACAGGGGCATGCCCCCAAAATAGAGAACCCTTGCAGTAGCACACACTCCGTAATCCCTCAACTCTTACAAATACACCAATTACCCTTGGTGCTCGTTTGATGCGAGCTTTTGTTCATTCCTGGTATTCAAAATGATAATTTCACATAAAAAATTTGAGCCTCATCAAAATATTGTTCACTCTCTTGACATAAACTATAAGAAAATTCTATTGCAAATTTACTATTTTAAGATTCCAAAATCAAACAAAAATTTGAACCAAACAGGCCAGTTACATAACAAGCTCTAAACATGTATTGCATAAAAAGTATCCTAGTGTTATCACAAATTTGTCACGAAATTGGTGGTGAGATACATGTATTTGGTTAATCTAATGAAAAAAGGTTGAACCAAAAAATATTCATGTATTAGTCCAGTTGAAAGATGGATATAAAGTTTCTCATCGATCGTAATCATGTGTTCCAGTTCTCACAAATGCATACATCTAAGTGTGATCAAGTTTTCATAGTTTATCTCGACGGGTGTTGACAAAATAGTTGATACATATCCTTGAAGACTATTCAGGTTCTTAAGAGATACGCTACTACCTGAGAATAAACAATCAATAATAATAATAAATAAATAAATAGATAGATAGATAGATGGGGAAAAATATTCTTCAAAGAAAGCAAGGTTTTGATGATAAGGAATGAAGCCAATTTTGAAAGTGCAAAAGGAATATTGGACAAAAAAGGAAACATTGATGGGAAGTAATATTGGTTGGTGGAAAGGAACAACAACTCTCAACCTAACATTTATATTCAAAGAACTATTTGCAAGTCTTCAATTATAATGAGTTTTAGAATGCAACTAAATTGTTGCTTTGATTTGACTAAGAAACCCCAATTGTACTTCATTGAAATCTATTATCATTCTTTCATTATGTCTTCTGAAATTAGCAAAAGCATCTTTCTTTTCTACCTACACCTCAACTCTCACTAAAAGAGACCTTATAATTAGAATTGGTAACTCTATTGCCAAAGAAAAAATAACTTCTACCAGATCAATGTGCTATTTGAAAGCATATAAGGGACAAGTATTTTATGCAATGGTTGCTTTGAGATCAGCCAAAATTACTTTGGCAATAACTTTTCCCTTTGAATTTCCTTTTACTCACAAAGAAAGTATACAGCACAGTTGTAGACATAAGGAAAAGGGATTGTAATCAGGGAAAAGGAAAAAGGATTATAATTTGGGGAAGGAAAAGAACAAATGCGAAGTATGCGCAAAGGAACGAGATACAAATTTTAAGAATTGGGGAACCATAAGAACTAATTTCTGCTGTAATTCCAAGTCCAAAGCTCGACTATATTTCCCAAAAACACCCTAAAGAGCGTTTTATTGGTTTCTATGGAAATAAGTGAATTCTTTACAATTGTTTTACACGGAAACAAGAACTTCCGAGGAGATGGTTTTTGAATTACATGGAAAATTACAAAGTAAGGCTCCAATAAAGATGACAAATATGAAATTTTGAACATTTACACCGAAAAAGACAATACAATCATGTAAAGCGTGATTCCCACATCAGACAGGGACCAAGTGAAGAGCTGTTTATACAAGGCACCCTCACTAAAATATTGTGGTTTTATGGTGGAGTTTCTGCCTTGGAGTCGAAGAGTTGTTTATAAGAGCCAAGGCAGCCTCACTGGTACCCAAGGTGGATCGGACACAGATCAATCGGGATCAAAGTGAAGAGTGGTTTATAAGAGCCAAGGCACCTCCACCCGCACCCTCACTATAACACCATGGTTTTATGGTGAAGTTCTACGTTGGGGTTCTGTAATAAATCAAACACATCCTAAAAGAATTGATACACATTCCCTACTTAGTGAAGCAGCCTACCAACATTTAATGTATATTGTTCACCCCTTATTCCCTTAGATGTGTGAAGAGAAAAATGGGATTAATCTGACAGTGAATAACACCAAGCTCCCTTGTAATATTGATTAATCTTGCAATCGTAATCTTGATCCACCCTTCACCATCACACCAGGTAGTAATCTGTGTAATAAAGGAGAATGGTTGTTGAATCCTAAATGTGTATAAGGGAGAAAAGATTGGAGGGTTGAGATGAAAGATGCCTTTTAAGAGTTGAGATGAAGGTATAATAATTAATAAATGATAGAACTTGTGTCTTCAATACAATAATTTCATTCCAAATTTGGAAATTCCTAAGATTAAGAGCTTTCCTATTTTAATCAATTATCCAAAATAGAGTTAACATCACGCATTATTAGAGTCCCCTTTCCCACCTACAGCCTAAACAGGTTAGTAGAAACAAAAATTTGTAATTTGTAATCAGTTTCAATTGGGGAAGTAAAGCTTCTATTTGGATGGAGCCATGGAGGCCAGGGAAGAATCCTAGGGTTGTCTTTCGTGTTTACTTTTCTTATAGGAACTGTTTTAGCGTAATTTTTTTATTTCAAGACATGAGTATCATAGACTCAGGGTTCAAACCTAACCCACCCCCCAACCCCCCAAAACAAATGAACCGCCCATATATATGCTTGTATAACATTAAATATAGTTGCATTGCTAGGTTGTGAGAACCGGGGCCTCTAACTCAACCGCACCCTATTTATGCCTCTTGTTTACTATTAAATAATAACTCACTCCGTCCCAAATTAAGAGTCAAGTATTCCTTTTTGAGATGTCCCAAGAGTCCACTTTCCTTTCCAAATTTAATCAACATACCAAAATTCAAAAGAAAACAAGTCATTGATTGTGATTAAACAAGTGCATTCTTAAAAATGGTAAAAGCCATACATTGACTCTAATTATGGAAGGATGGAACAGTAATTTACTAGCGGATCAAAGAATGGTCACAGATACAAATAATGTTATGAGAGGATATAGTCACCAAGTCTACCCAAACAAAAAGTGTTATTCATATCCACTGGAAAATGAATAGAACTAGCTAAATTTTCAATGTAAAACTATGTGATTTCAGTAAAACTGGAACCTCATTTGTCAACCTCCATTGCATGGGCAGCTTTGGCTTTTGCCATTGGCGTCAACTTAGTCTTTACCTTCTTCTTCCCCAGGGCAAAACCACTTGCAACCCTTTTCTTGTTCTTCTTCTTCTCACTACCATCCACCTAATTGCAAAAAGGCCCACTCAATATTTTTCGAAACATTTCAAAGTCATCTCAAGTTTTCAAGTGTATTAGGGGTGTGTTTGGGAGTCCAGTTTCATGCTTTAGAATTAAAGTGGAACATGAGTATAAACTGACTTTAATGCAACTCCAATACCAAGTTCTAGAATTGGGGCAAACACATTCTAAGGGGAAAACATTCCAAAAGATTACTATTCCTTTTTGATGTCTCAAATTAAGAGTCCCACCTTCCTTTCTTGAACATAATAAACGTATCAAAACTTATGACAGGAAACAAGTTCGGATGTAAACCATTGATTATGATGAAATTAGTCATTCTTAAAAAAATGTAAAAGTCAAATATGGACTCTCAATCAGGGACATATGAAACTTTGCAGCTAGCAAAGAAAATTAATCATTACTTTCAACCATTAATACTATCGTATAACACAAAGCAAACACAATAATATAACACATAATGTAATTCTAACTAAACTGAGACTGTTTGGAAACCCAACTTCAAACTTTGGGCAAGGTTTGAATTTGAATTTAAGGGGAAAAAACAGTTCAAACTTTGAACTAATTTGGCCTAATTCTACTTCCAAACACTAGAATAGAGTTAAGTATTTGGGTAATTTACAAAATTAAGCAAATTTTCACAATAAAACAAACAATGCATAACAAAGAAACTGAATAATAGTAAAGTTGTACAGGAACAATATAATAGATTCAGGGATGAGGGAGAATTACTTTCATCTTGTTCTTTTTAGCATTTTAGCTTACTTTGCCGGTTTCTCTTTCTTTTCTTTTCCACCTAATTTGGCAATAAGGTTAAAACTGGATCAGACAGATGAAATACATACATAAATATATATATATATATATATATGTATATCCACGGGGCCAATCTACCAACAAACGAGGCATAAACATACATATATATATATAGATGGAAGTATGAATGTTGAGAAGGGTTTTACGTCGGAGCTCGAATTCTTGCTGTCTTTTTCTGCGACCTAAATCGTTCTTCTTCGACATTTTCTTGCACACGTAACTCCTCTGGTTTTACGGACTTGCTTCTCTCCGTTACCGTATTCATCTCAAATTTTACGGTCCGTTTAGATCGATAGTTTGAGAAGAAAAGGGAAGGATTGTTTAGATAGATTTATGATACGGAATGAAGGGGGAACGGAGGGGAGGGGAGCTCAATTCTCTCTTTTTCCTTTTAATTTTGAAAGGATTGAAAATGAAAAATAAAGTTTTTAATGAATTATTTGTTATAATTTTAATTTGTTAATAATATAGTAATTAATTTTTTTTATTAGTTTTAATTTTTTTTATTAATTTTAATTTTTGATTATTTAAATAATAATAAAATTAAACTTATTTTTATTTTATTTTATTGTATTACATACCCTTTTAATTAACTATTTTTTTTCCCTTCTTCCCATCTAATCGAAACAGATTGTTAATTGACAAAAATATAATATATATTTGATAGTTTTAAACTTTTTTGTAGTATCAAATTTTATTAAAATTGATTTATTTAATACTTAAAGTAAGGGTGGTTCTATTTTCACCCTTATAAGTATTTGGTATTATTCCCACTCTTATTATTACTTCCATTAATTATCTTTTTACTCATCCACATTTTCAGTACCTCCTTTACCAGACGCACTTTAATACACATAGGGTGTGTTTAACGTATTAGATTAGAGAGCCGGATAAGATTATTTAATCCTATCCGACCTATCTCGGTGGAATAAGAAGCTTTAGTGAGATACATAATCCATCCGGATATTCAATCATGACAAATACCAAATATGGGATATGATAAAGTTATTATATCTCACCCTTTTATCCTGCACGTCAAAGGCAGCCATAGATTAACATTAATCATCATTTTCCTTCTTCTTATTTTTCCTAACAATGCAATCTAAATTTATATTCATTTCCCCTTGATGCAATTATAATTAATCATCATTCTTCTTCTTCCTCTTATTCTTCTCAATAATGGAATCTAAATTTTTACATTAATCTACCTTGATGTAACACAAACTAATTATAATTAATCATTAATTCTTCCTCTTATTCTTCTCAACAATAGTTTTTAAATTCTTACATTCATCTATTCTTAATGCAACACAAAAAAACCCCTAAGTTGTAGTATTGTAAATAATGGTAGAGAAAAGATAATTGAAGGTTCATATTTTTCTTTTTTTTTGACATACACAATAATAAGTAAAAATGAATCTAGGCACACAAAAAAGGTTCCCTCGGTTACAGGAAACCGAATTTGCCTCTATTTAGTTTATGGGGATCGAGCGTGAACATTTGTGTAAACCTATAGAAGTAGAATCATTCAGTCCTTAAGAATCGAGTAAGGTGCATATTATTCGGTTCTTGAAAACTGAGTATAAGCATATTACTCAATGCTTAGGAGCTGAGTAAGGCATTGTCATTAAACATTATTTTTTATATCACCTAAATATTATACTCGATCTCCAAAAACCGAATATATGCTACAAATTCAATTCCCCGTAGCCAAGAGAACCTTCTTCATATACCCAATTTCATTTTCTTCCTATTGTATAAATCTGAAAGAAAGAAGAAGAAGAACTCATATTTAAAAGAAATTTTGCTATCCCAATCCTCAATAATGGTCTTAAGTATTGGAGTAAATTTTATTTATAAAGTAGTTAATTTTTATTTATAAAAACCCAAGATTTGTTTATGACAACTTTTGTGTTATCACTTTTAATTTAAATTCCAAATCTAAATATTAGTGTGTGTTTTGCCATGGTAGAAGATATAAGATGTATAAATGTGGAAGAAGAAGAAGAAAATCTAAGGAAGAACAAGAAGAATATCTAAGGAAGAAGAACAAGAAGAAGACAAGTGATTAGTTGGGTGGATATGATTAATTGAGTGGGGGTGGAAATAGGAGTTTACACTTCTTTTTTGAATGGAATTATAATCTAGTATTTTTTTGTGGTGGAAATAGCACCGCCCTAAAATAATTATATTAGAAGAAAATGAAGAAATAATGCAATGGAGAGACCCAAATCTTAGTTTTAAGGCTGAGCTGATTTGTTTTACACCTCCAAAAGCCTAAATGCAGTTGAAGATCGGAGTTTTTTATGTTGTTATACTGCGTTGCAAGTTGCATCTCAAGAAGTTTATGAAACCATTCAAACTTAAGAGATAATAAAATGTACATGTTTGTTCGGTTAAACATTTAGAGCTTATTCTTAAATTTTGGATCTAAATTCTACCTCTGAATCTGAACAATAAATACTTAATTTTTTTTTTCCATTTTACTCTAATTTAACTATATTGATTGATGCTTTCAAGAAATAAAAGAATCGAAAAATATTCAAAACAGTATGTTTAACACCTATCAGATATTGCATTCATATATAACACAAATCAAAAAATTTAAATATAAATAAAAAAACAGATGTCACCTTAAACTATATTTCGTTATGTTTTTACAATTTGATGCGGCGGCAACAATATAAAAAGAATAAATAGATATAATACACTAAATTTGCGGGTCCATTAGTTTATTTTATTTGAAAATCAATATAATCTAAAACTATATTTTTCTAAATGGAAATATAAATTGCTCCTTGAAACTCTGTATTTTTCATTTTTTCTTGTTTTTTGGTTGCTAAAGTCTCTAAAAACTAGTCTCACACTTCTGACATGTATTTTTTAAATGATTATACATTATATGAAAAAAAAGGTAGTTCTTGCACAGCCGAGGGAAGTTGCTAAAGAGGCCGGGCCAAAGGCCCAACACATAATAAACAAACATCACAAAAGCAAGTCCTCACGGGGAGGAAAATAAAAGATAGAAGAACAGGAGGAGGTAACATCAGGCTAAGCATTGCTTCCCTCAAATAAAGTTACAGTAAAAAAAAAAAAAACCTCAGAAGAAACATAAGATTTGATTAATGGTTCTACATAGAAATATATGCGAGTTTATATTGTTCCCATGTTTTTATTAAGATAGGATGTGATGCGATGCGATTATGATTATGATTGTTTTTACATGATCATTAAAAGTTATTTACGAATGCTTAAAAAGTAGGTGTTGCAATTGTTATATTTATTTTTTAGTATACTGGTATAAATGTGTGAGACGAATGAGCTTTAACACGACAAGATTATTGGATAAACGAAATGATTAAGACAACAAGAGTGGTGGGGAGGTTTTTGAAATGATGAAGCTCCACGCACCCTCATCAATATGGCAGTTGGATTCCCCCCTTTCTTTTGACTTGTTATTGGTATTCAATATTTGCACTCTTCCATATTTTTTACCGAATCAAGACCAACCCCCGACCCCAAATATCAACCAATCCAAAGTCAATGCACTATTACAAAATAATTTTATTTATCAATACAAACCAAAACCTCTCCAATTCGGTTCTAGCAGTAAATTTAAATAATATCTTATTTTATTTTTTATATTAAAAAATGTTTAGTGAAATTTAAACTTTGGGTTATAAAACTAAATATGTTACAGTAAGTTTAGATTTCTCAAATATTTTTTATTTTTTTCTCTTAACTAAATTTTTATACATATACAATATGTGCATGGCTCAACGATTAAGCGTGTGTATTATTACTTTTAACCTTCATTTGATGCACCAGATAAAAAAATAAGATAACTTTAATATCGTCGGGATTTGATATCAAGAAGAATTATTTATCCTACTAAAACTTGTTATTCCACAAAAAAATTATAAATTTCACTTGAGAGATAAAATTATTTTATCCTATTCAAATAATATTAAATAATTTAATTAAACTCTCTAATCCAATATATTAAACACACTTGTAAGTTAATATGAGTAAGTAAAAACCCATTAATTGAAAGAAAGAAAAAAAAAAAGAAGAACCAATTAAATAATCGAACTTGTGTGCATTTATTCCCCAAAAAAACAATTCACGACATGTCGGTCATAATTCACAAAACTTGCATGTTCCCCACAATTATTATGTATCTGTTTCTATGATCTAATTCAATACAAGATATCTTGTGGGTTTTTAATTTTTATCATCATTACCAATCTCCTCAAATCCCATCGCTTTCTCTTTATTTATGACCTGGTGTTTCATTCGTTTTTTCTTTTGTTAACCAACCCATCTTAATTCTTTTGGGTCTTGTTGTTTTTGAAAACCAACGAAATCTTGAATCTAAAAGCGCTTTTGTTCTTTTTTTTTCTTTGATTTGATGCGAATGAGTGATTGTATTTGTTGATTTCGAGGACACTTGATTTGTGGCATTCTTGATATTTGAGGCTGAAATGTGGATTGTGTGGGGATTAATAAGATGAGTTTTGATTTGATCGAAATGGGTCTTTTGGACTTCCTTAGATACCTCGATTAGGGTTTTGTAAATTTGGTGCAAAACAAAAAAAAAAAAGAGAGAGGGGGTGGACTTTAGTTATTGTTTTGTGCGTAATTTTCATTGACTTCAAAAGGGGGAATCTTTAAAAGGTACTTCTCTACTGTTCTTTAATTTGGTTAAGATTCTTAACTTTGATTTGGTGTGCTATAGTTGTGATTTATAAATCAATTTTTTTTTCCTTTCTTTCTTTCTGGGTTTTGCGAGTAATTTATGTAAGAATATACTTGAAATTGAAGCTGCTTAAACCCAGAAAGATTAATCTGCAAAACCCATTGTTATGAGAAGATCTACCAAGAAGTTTATTAGGAATTTTTTTTGATTTCATATAAGAAATTGTGGGTTTTTGAGTTATATATAATACTGTTCATATTTGCTTTAATTTAGCAGAACTGCCAACATAGCTCAAGCTGCAGTTCCAGGGTCTGCTGATGGTTTTAGTTTAAGGATGGCAAATTGAGATTGATTGAAGCTTGCAATAGTTTGAATGAATTGTAATTGTTTTGAGAGGCAAAGTATTTGAAGGTTTTTGTCATCAGGTTTTTCCTTTCCTGATATTTTCATGGGTTCTCACTGCTCCAAAATCATTCCATGTTGCTTGGTTTCACCATACAAGGCATCTGTTCTTGAGGAACCAGGTACTTTAATATCAACTACCGTCTGTTCTGTTTCTTTTTTTGATGATAATTAGTATTAGTCTTCGTCCTGAATTAAGAGTCTGGTGTTCCTTTTTGGGATGTCTCTTATTAAGAGTCCACTTTCCTCTTTAGAAAATAATAAATGTACCATAACCGCAAAACTGATGATTGGAAATAAGTATTGTTAGAACGGTCAAGTGTGATGAAATGCAGATTCCTAGGAAATGAGCGAGTCAATAGGGACTCTTAATTAGGGATGGAGGTAGTTTTATTATTTAGACGATGATATTTTATTGTTTATCTTGTGCAGGGAATGAAGAGGATGGTGGGCTAAATATTGCACCAGCATTCCGTGAATTCACCTTGGAGCAACTTAGAAATGCCACATCTGGTTTTGCGGTGGAAAACATTGTTTCTGAGCATGGTGAAAAGGCTCCAAATGTTGTTTATAAAGGGAAGCTTGATAATCAGACGCGGATAGCTGTTAAGCGCTTTAACAGATCAGCCTGGCCCGATTCCCGGCAATTCTTGGTAACTGCATTTTGTCTCTCTTTTCAAAAGCTTTAGAACTTTCTTCCCTTTCCCCCGTATTTATATATATACAAAGCACATCACGCACCCATATATATATGTAGTAAGAGTTGATGGATTTTTCAATCTGTTGTGATGTTTCTTTGAAATGCTGTACACCCTTAGTCCTTGATAAGAGTCCATGTTTCGCATTTTGTATTTTTCAAGAATGCAGTAATTTCATCTGTAACTCTTACAAAATTTTCTTTGACAAGTTCAGGATGAAGCAAGATCAGTTGGCCTACTCCGCAACAATAGGTTGGCAAATTTGCTGGGTTGTTGTTGTGAAGACGATGAGAGGCTGCTAGTGGCTGAATATATGCCCAACAATACGCTTGCAAAACACCTTTTTCACTGTAAGTTTGTTAATTTAGAGTGCTATTTTATGTTCTCCTTTTTCACTTTTCAGCATGTACCGTTCTTTCTAAATTGCTCATCTATGAAGCAAACATGCAAGTGCGGGATTTGGGTGCTACACAATACCAGGTGCAGTGATTTGAAAAATCTCAAAAGAATTGGATATGGATGTTGTGGGCAATAAATCAATTATGTAAAATATATTGACTAAAGTTACATTAATCTATCTCCAAAATTTTCCTACATTTGGGCCAGGATAAATTAGGTGAGCAATGGATGTGAACCAGGGAAGAATTGGAGTCTGACTGCGCAATTCGGGTGCACGACTCTTTCAAAGAATCCATGCTTCATAGTTGCTCATGATATCACTAATAAACAAGATTCACCACTTCTAGAAATCATCAGCTTGTCTGCTTAGTGTGGCATGCTTGTGTTTTTAAATCATATGTTAATTATCAGATTTCAATTTGTCATCTAATATTGTCCAAAAAATATAAATTAGTTTTCTAATAGAATGTGTTTCTGTTTCAACCAATAGTGTGTTCAGGCCCAGCCTGAAATTTGTGAAAGAACGTGTGTGGACTGCATTTCTGGATCTCCTTTTCATGTTTCACTTTTTGAAAAAAAAATTGAAGTCAGCCTTTTCACCTTCATACTAAGTTTTATTTTTTGAGGTTTCTATGTATTAGGTGGGTTTGAATTCCGCAGTTACTTCTACTGCTGTTGATTTGTTCACTGCTATTTTTTTCCTCGTCTTTGGCTTGGCTTGTGTACCTATATTATATATCTATAGGAAGTTCCAATCCAACTTTTTATAAGTAAGTGACATGATTTTTTTATTGCTCTCTCAATGCACAGGGGAAACACAACCAATGAAGTGGGCAATGAGATTGAGGGTGGTCCTACATCTTGCAGAAGCTCTTGAATACTGTACAAGTAAAGGCCGTGCCCTTTATCACGACCTAAATGCTTATAGAATTTTGTTTGATGAGGTTGACATTGTTAATATCATTTTTTTAATTTGATTCCTGTTTTCCCATATATGCGTTCATTTACATATATATATACACGTATTTCAATTTTCTCAGGATGGTAATCCTAGACTCTCATGCTTTGGTCTGATGAAGAATAGTAGGGATGGAAAAAGCTACAGTACGAACTTGGCATTTACTCCTCCAGAGTATTTGAGAACTGGTATGTATTATTTGTTATTTTGTTTGAATCAAAGAATTATATTCCTAGAGAATGCTAGTTTTATGTCATTAATCATATAGATTCGTGTGAGTATTTACCATTCTTTTCCCATCAATGAGTTGATTTGCTGTTTGAGTTCTGTAATTCTATAGATCTCAACGAATACTTTAAAATCCATTATACTTTTATCCATGGTGACCAAAAAAAAGCTGTAAAATGATTGAACGCAACACTAATTTTTAGAATTTTTTTCAAAGGATATCTCTAGGCCTCATCAAGTGGCCCTAGAGATTAATATCATAAAAGTAGAGGTGGATTTGAAAATCCCAAATTCATGGTGTACATGAAAGCATAAAGGGGATAAAAACCTAACAATCCAAAATGAAAGAAATAAACAGAAACTGGAAACTGGAAACTGGGCTTTATGGAACAGCCCAACCCAATCCAAAACGAAGGAAATCTCTAGGCCTTAATTTTTAGGAGAAGTTGGAAAAAGAGATCTATGATTTGGTGAGATGTTCTCCATTTTCCCCTCTTTTTCAATGGAATTTTTTTTCTTACCCATTCCCCTAAGAATTGGATTCCATGGGAAATCTGAAAAAAGTAGTACGTCTCCAAATCACTCTCTTTTTCCAACTTTTCATAAAAAATATTCATATATTTATTTTATTCTACGTTTATCATTCTCTTAACTTTTTATCAAAAATGAACTTAGATGTTTTAGATAAACCAACTAATTATTTGATTGCTCATTTTGCCTTTTTCTTTTTTTGTCTTATAGGAAGAGTGACACCAGAGAGTGTGATGTATAGCTTTGGCACACTTTTGCTTGACCTTCTTAGTGGGAAACATATCCCTCCCAGCCACGTAAGTGTTTCTAGTTATTTCTAAATTCCACAATAAACCAATGGGGTTGTTCCAACTCAAAATTCAGAGTCCCTGTTTGACTTTAACAAGTTTTAAAAAATCACGAACTTGAACATAATTGATGGTTATGAACAAACTTGAAACTATCGTGAGATTTGATACGTTGATTATGTTCTGAAAATAAAAGTGGACTCTTAATTTGGGACATCTGAAAAAGGAAGGCTTTCTTAATTTGGGATGTGGAGGGAGTATCTGTCTGATGTTTGGGTACTATATGTTGGGCAGGCCCTTGACTTGATACGAGACAGGAACCTTCAGATGCTGACAGATTCGTGCTTGGAAGGACAGTTTACTAATGATGATGGGACTGATTTAGTACGCTTGGCTTCTCGCTGTTTGCAATACGAACCCCGAGAACGTCCAAATTCAAAATCTTTAGTCGCTGCTTTGGCTCCTCTCCAGAAGGAAACTGAGGTAGTCATAGCTTCCTTTTGTTTCTTAGGAATTAGATGTGGCACAAGTGTGATGCAAATACACGCGATGAAATAGAATGGAAAGTATGTAGTAGTGGAAAAAGTACCTTGTAGAAGTTTTAAGATTGTTGTAATGTGGCAAATACTACTTCTTGATGTATTAATATTAAAGTACTAGTAAACGCTTAGGGTGTGTTTTATTATACTTATTTTTCATGGAAAATGTGATATTCATATTAGCATTTATGGAATCAATTTCCATGGTACAGCATCTTCTGGTTTAATTTTCTCCTTTAACATGTAACTGAAAATCCATCTCCCCATTGTCCCCAAAAAAAAAAAATCCATCACCCCCAGAGTTGTGTTTTCCATTTTAATGTAAAACAATCCCCAAAAATTCAATTCTTTCTCAATCAAGCACGCCCTTCTTGCAATTTTCTAATAGTGAATTGCATAAGTTTATATCATTGGTGACAAATGTAGCACAACTGGACCATTTGTCAATGTTGATTAATTTCTTTTTGATTTCTTCATATATCTTTGGGTTAAATCGACGATTAATTATCATATTTCCAAAAGATTGATTTAGGTTATTCACTTATTCGCGTGCAGGTTCCTTCTCATATCTTGATGGGGATCACAAGCAGTGCTGCATTCACCCCTCAATCTCCACTTGGTGTAGCTTGCTCAAGAATGGACTTGACAGCCATACATGAGATCTTAGAAAAGACTGGTTATAAGGATGATGAGGGAGTCACAAACGAGGTTCAATACATGTTTCAAACCATTTTATTTATTAACATGTATTCTTTTTCGGATTTATAAACGGGCTTTTAATAGTAATTCAAATGCAATTGTTGTATTTGGAGCCAAGACCCAAGGTTCATTTTCAATGATTTATTTGTTTACTACTTTACTGTGAATGTTTGTATAAGAATGCCATCAAAGTTCTTACATTTTTTTCACAGAGGTAAAAGTGAAATAAGCCTGGGCATAACTTGGTTTTACTAAAATCAAACTGGTTGTCTTTGTAATCCCTGACAGTCTTTACATTTCACCATTGGTATTGCTCATAGTTGTGTTTCGATTTTGGCAGCTGTCGTTCCAAATGTGGACTGATCAAATGCAGGAGGCACTAAATTCCAAGAAAAAGGGTGATAGCGCTTTCAGGCATAAAGAATCTAAAACTGCAATTGAGTGCTACACCCAGGTTTTTTTTATGTCACATTTTTTGTTGAGTTTCATATGAGTACAACCAGTTAAGTCTTGTTACTACAAGGATATGTTAATGATTGCTTCTTTCATCTGAAAGATCTCAAAGAGTTCTTTCTAAGCATATAAATTGGCTAATGGTAAAGGCACATCTTCTTTTTAGTAAGGGCACATCCAATTATGTTAAATTCTGATTTTTACCATGTTTAGTAAGGGCACACTCACTTATTAAAAAAAAACATTAAATTTGTATTGCGTGTCTCCATTTTTTCCATATCAGTTCTTCCCCTTCTCCTTCACTTAGTTTTCTTGCTCTCATCTATTACATTTAAATCTATGAAAAATATGATTTCTTCACCGTGTGAAATTTTAAATACTTGTAATAATATCAATCATTTTACTTTATACTTTCTATATTTCATGTTTACTTTAATTATTTTTACACTCATATTATGAATTTTGATTTTTTTTAAATATATTTCGTCAAAAGAACAACAAAAACGAAATTTATTTGTCGACAAACTTGTTAATTGTTAATTAAGTAGGAAAATATCGTCCCCCAAAAATTTAGAATACTAGAATTTTTGTGAGAGAAAAAAAAAGTACTTAAATTCTCTTGTTATCTCCTTCAATAAATATCTTACAAGTTATTAGTGGTGTGCCATTGTTTAATAAATGAAGATGGTAAAAATTAAATTTTCACTTATTGAGAAGTGCCCTAATTGAAAAGGGGATGTGCCCATACTGTTAACCTTAATATGTGTGTAAATATAATTAAACTAAACATAAAATATATAAAATATAAAGTAAAATGATTGATATTATTTAAAATTGCACCCGGTGAAAAAATCATAATTAAGATATGAAGCCGCCCCCTCTCCTGAGATTGGAAGTGAAGTTCAGTTTTTCCATAAATTTAAATGTAATAAATGAGAGCAAGGAAACTAAGTGCAGGAGAATGGAAGAAATGATATGGAAAAAGAAATGATTTTATTTTTATTTTTTTAACTTACATGGAAAAGAATTCAATTCTGTTGTAACTACTGTACATGTTAAGGTTTTCCATGGTAAACAAGAACTTAGGATGGAGATGGTTTTGGAATTACATGGAAAACAGTTAAAGTGGGCTAAATCATAGTTGTGCTGTGGAAATTGATTCCACGGAAAACTATGCAATCAAGCAACACTAAAGCCAGAAAACTGTAATGTTGAGCATTTTATTTGGGAAATAAGTGTTATGAACGCACACACCCAGAATGCAGTGAAACTTCAGAAGGAAATGAAATAAACGGGAGATGTGATGGACTATTGGCTTAAAATTTGCATTAATTGTAACAAGCACTTGCTCTTTTTATCATTCATAACATTTTCCTTTTACTTTGGATTTGCAGTTTATAGATTATGGACCGGTGGTTTCTCCAACGGTATTTGCACGGCGAAGTTTGTGTTATCTGATGAGCGACATGCCACAGGAAGCGCTAAACGATGCAATGCAAGCACAAGTGATTTCCCCTGTTTGGCACATTGCATCATTTCTACAAGCTACCTCCCTCTTGGCCCTTAAAATGGAAAATGAAGCACAAGTTGCCCTTAAGGAAGGTACAACTCTTGAAGCCAAAAGGAACAACACGTCTGCAGCAGTTGGACAATAACAAAAGTGAACTAAATGCTTTTGTATATTGCCTCATTGGAATCGGTGAAAATGAGCATATACATTCATGGAATATTGATGGAAGGAACAATCAAAACAGTTGGAAAAAAAGGGGATTATTTTTCTTTAAATTGGAGGAAATATATGGGATTTATTTATTCTTCCTTTTTGGGTTTGAGGAATTGTGTATGGAATCATAGAATTGATTTGAATTTCATTTTTTTTTTTGGGGAATGTGATGAAGGCAAAGTACTTACTATTGTTGTATGTGTACAGAAAAATGTGCCTGGTACTGGCTATGTTACCCTCATTTGTAGTTGAATATAATGCTATATTTTGTTTTCTATGCACTTCTTTTTATTATTTACATTTTTTATGATTCTTGAAACTTTTTCACCTTTTTTTTCAGAGTGAACTTTGCACTTTCGTCGAAGTTAATCTTAATGCAGTTTTTCTTGTTATTGTTCTAAACATATTAGTATTCCTCAAAGATTTGTATACTTTGAATGAACTTATTCATGGACGAATTAATTGTCAAGCATGACTAACTCACAATTGAAGTCACATATTCAAGACTTGATACCAGAAACTAGTGAAATGAATAAATTTGTTTGTTAAATTTAGCCTACTAATACTCACTTTTGACATTAAATGCATGTCGATTTGACCATTTTAGAACCTGTATCAAAAAAAGACTTGATACCAGAAATTAGTGAAATGAACAAATTTGTTTATTAAATTTAGCCTACTAATCCTCACTTTTGATAGTAAATGCATGTCGATTTGACCTTTTTAGAACCTGTATAAAAAAGAAGTCACATATTCAAGACTTAATACCAAGAACTAGTAAAGTGAACAAATTTGTTTGTTAAATTTAGCCTACTAATACTCACTTTTGACATTGAATGTATGTCGATTTGACCTTTTTAGAACCTGTATCAAAAAAAGACTTGGTATCAGGGACTAGTGAAATGAACAAATTTATCTGTGTATAAGGAACTAGTGAAATGAACAAATTTATTTGTTAAATTTAGCCTACTAACTTTTAGAACCTGTCTCAAAGAAAGGAAGTAAAAAGGGAAGGAAACTACTAAAGGGCGACCTATTGATCTGCAGTCAATTGCTCTACCACTGAGCTATGGACCCCTGATACAATATTTCTCCTCGGTCTATATATTACCTTTTTTATTACATTTTCGTTTTACAATGTCAAATATTAATATTATTATATTGCTATTGAAAAATATTAATATTATCATACTGCTAAATAATAAGAAGAGTAGCGGGCTTATGGTTATATGTATACTCGTATTTGAAAAGGGTTGGTTTTTCTTTTCACTTTTCATTTTGTAACCTAACTGGTTTTCATATAAAACCTATCTACATATATATATATATAGGCACTACTAGTTACTATTCTCAGTAAATGCAATCATGAGCGCTGCTGTGTTTCCTACACAAGAATTAAGGTTAATTGATCATTGTAATAATGTAATGGCTCCTCCAAAGCCATAAAAACAAGTTTAAACTTTCCCAATATGTTTTAATTGGATTAAAAATACATACAAATATTATCTTGATAATTACTTGTTCCCGATGTTTAAACTTCTTAAGTAATGCAACTATCTTATGTGAGAGGGGGTTCAGTTGAATTGAACATAAACGCTTTCTAAAGTCTAAACATAAATCTAACTTGCATGAGGGATTGGCAAGACTACGGTCTTTAATGGTGTGCAGCCCTCGATTTCAATAACTAACTCTTGTCATCTAGACTTAAATGCTTGCTTCATAAATGGTCTATTTTAGACATTAACATAAATATTATACTCAAACGTTACTTCTCTCACAAAAACAAAATTCAACTATGTTATATAGTTCAAAATTTCTTCACACCATAGTTTGTTTACACATACTAACCCAACAATCTCTTTAACTATACTACCAACCCCGCAACAGATTGCATATTGCCATTTGAGCTCCAACAAAACAACACTACAGGGAGAGAGAGGGGGGGACGGGTTGGTTGGTTTGTTACAAAAGGGGTTTTATTTAGCTTCAGACACAACATTTGCAGACCTGAATGCCTCCTTTGTTCTCCCATAATAGATCGCTGCTGTGGTACCGGGAAAAGTGATGAAATTCCAACCAAAAGCGGACCCTCCAACGATATACGTCCCCTGCATATCCAACCGTTGATTCTCGGGCGGCTGGGCCACGAAAATGGGCAAGTCTTGAGGAGTTTTGTTGAGTAGCTTATCGGGTTGAGGCTGCTGCTCTCTGGGTTTTGGTCCATCTGCTGCAGGCTCGTTCTTACACTTCTCAAGGGTGAAAGTCTCCGCTGTCATCTCTTTGTATAGATCCATGAATAGCTTCAGTTCTACAAATTAAATAAAGATCATATTCACATTAGTAAAAAGAATACCTAATGAGATGAAACAACACAATTCGTCTGGTCCACTGCATATATAATTATGAAGCAAGCGTAATGAAAATTTTATATATATATATATATAAATATATATACTAGGTTACAACCTGTGCCAAAGGCAGTACCATTCATTCAAAAAGCATCTTAGATCTCACCCACTCAATTCTTTATCCCCATATACATTTTGGAGATTCAAAAACCATTGCCCCTTATTATATAGATATATTTGCACTTTTTGCCATTGAAATCTTTAATGATTGTCCCATCCACTTCTAGATCGAACTTTTTGATGAATTTTAGTGGAGATGATCTATTCATCACATAAATCAACTCCACCAAATTTTTTTTGAAAAAAATTCATTTACCCATCCAAATGGATTGTCCTTTTTCTTAAACAGAGAACGATCCTCTTTATAGCGGGCCTGATATACATGTTTTAACTGTAATGCCATGGATTAGTCTGTCACAAGGAACTGTAAATACCAGGACACAAGACTTGTCCAAAAATTGGCAAAGATGTGGAACCCGAGAAACTCAGAGTTCATTACGCTTTTAAGGGATGAGTACACGTATAAATTTCTAGGCGCTGGAAAATAGCAAAATGTAAGTATGAGAGTTGCTCTCTTTGTTTAAGTTCAGTGGGTGTGACACTGCTAGTCACTTGATCATCATTTTCATGAAGAGTTGAAATTTGAGCCAGCAAGAGAGAACATAGACATTGATGATCAAAACTACTTATTCAACAACAGAAAAAGACTAAAAATAAATGAATTTGAAAAGGCTTACTTTCTCGAATTTCAGTAGCTGCCTCGCAGTCCCGATATTCTGGGGTACGGATAACCTTCAAGAAACAAATGAGATTAAGCCACTTCATAAATTTACTCATTTCAACATAAAAAAATTTATAGCAACCATTTCATTCTTAGCTTTCCATGTTTACCCTTCCGTGTGATAGAAGAACAAGCGTTCAAGAAAACTTTACAAATGGGCAAGAAAAGATGCGTCCTAATTAAAAGTCCATGTTTGACTTTCACATTTTTAAAAGGGCATTAATTTCATCACAATCAATGGTTTACAACAAATCTTGTTCCTATCGTGAGTTCTGGTACGTTGATTATGTTATGAAAAAGAAGGCGGACCCTTAATTTGAGAAATCCCCAAAAGAATAGTGGACACTTAATTTGGAACAAAGGGAGTACAACATAGGAAGCAGAGTCCTAAAGTCAAACAAATCATAGAAAACAAGAGAACCATCCTCTTAGTGATAGAGGAAGTTGATTAGCTGTGTATACAAATCTCCTGGATATCGACATTTACTCATCTTTCTAGCACTCCTAACCAGAGAAATTGGACTTTCAATTCCTTGGGGTTCCTGTACGTGCAAATTTATTTCTCTCACCTGGTTCACTCCAATAATCGGCACGCTTTAGCTAATTTTATTGGAAACCAAAACTGCTATTTGAGGTAAAGATATTTGCTTTGTCAGTGGTTCTCAAAATAGCATCTTATACTATGCGAAAGCCTTACAAGTTACAAGGCTCTCTTTAGATATTTGTGCTATGAGTACATAGTCCTAGCACAAGCTCATTAATTTTTCTTGCCCTGGTAAAACAAATTACATTTATATCATGTATTCTGGAAGTATTGAATATCTCCCAATCTCATAGAGAAGTTCATCTATACTCCCCCCGGCCCCAATTAAGAAGAGTATCTTTCACTTTCACATTTTCTAAGAATGCACTAATTTCACCAGAATCAACAGTTTGTTTCCTAGCATGAGTTTTGGTACGTTGATTATGTATTGCAAAGGAAAGTCGACTTTTAATTTGGGACATCCCAAAAAGAAACATTGGACTCTAAATTTGGGACAAATAGGATGAGAAGATTCTTGGGAGTGTGATCGTACTTGCTGTTATTTGGGGTCTTTAAACATAGCGGTGGCATAAATTGTTCTTCGAAAGATGTCCAATTACTAGTAGCAGTTGTTATGATAATGTCTGGTCTGCTTGTTTGGTAACAAAGGTGTGAAAAGGGAAATTGTTTTGTTCTACCGAAACTTTTACAAGGAAGGTTCTTTTAAGAGGTGTTTTAATGCATCATCCAAAATAATTCCGAGGGATTAAACCCTAGAAAACCCACAAAAGGGACTCAACTCATACCGAAAACTCCAACCGCATATAATGGTGGCCAGTCGGCCAAGGCCCTATTTATAGAAGGGGGAATTCTTGGAAGCCAAGAAAACCCAAATGAATCGTACTAATGAATATAAAGAAAACCAAAATGAACCAAAATGCATATGCATCACAAAAATAAATAAATAAATAAAAGAAATGAAATCCCCATTCATCACGGGCAGTAAATGGTATACATAAACAACCAAGAAAGAAGATCACAGGAAGCATCAAAAAAGAAAACCTAGAAATGCACTTACAAACAAGAACGAACAATTTAAGTTCACCAAAGAAAACAGTAAACACACTGAAACTCCATGAATGATGATGGGTCAGTTAAACTTCCAAGAAATCAAATTGAACAGTAAATAATCACATATATTTCAAAGAAAACCCACAATCAAAATGACAAAGAAATCTAAGTAAAGAGCGGGTGTGTTTTGTTTGGTTTACCTCGAGGAAATGAGGACGGAGATCTTTAAGAAGGGCACGCATCTGGAAATACTTGGAATTCTCGAAGTGGGAAATGCTATCTGCTGGTTTCTTCTGAGGAAGAGAAGGGTCGTTTTGGGGGGTTGTTGTTTGGGTAGGTTTAGTGTCTTCCATTGGATCTTCTTTCTTGATCTTGATTTTGATTTGATTTTGATTTTGATTTTGATTTTGGCAGATGTAATGTAACGTAAATAAATTGAAAGATTTTGGAACAGGGGAAATGATTGGGGGTTTTTGTTCTTGGGACTTGGTAGATTTATGTCTGATTTTGGACTAGACTAGTGGCCGAAGTGTGTCTACTTTCCGGTCTAAATCCAAGGTTTTTTCTTTCGGAGGTCTGGATTTTTCAAAGGCAGAAAGTAGTATAACAAACTACGGAAGATGTACCACGTATCCTTTTGCTTTGTTTAATTGATAGTTCATACCGCTTGCTTTCAAAAAAATAAAATAAAAAGAATATTATTGTGTTTGCATCAGATTTTGAAGTGAGTAAATATGGGGCTTCTGCATCACAAACTTTTTTAATCTCGCCATCACGTGTTTGTTATGCTAATTGTCACACTATTATCTTATTTTCAAAAACTAACATTCTTTTTTCTTCAAAAAAATCAATTTGCAATATTAAACGATGATTGTTATTAACATACCATTTAACTCTCTAATACTTGTATCATTCTCTAACACTTCACAAATCATGTCCTTTCTCCTTAACACCCTATATTTCATTTTTAGATTAATTAATATTAATCTAAAAAATGTTTCACTCTCATTGCTCATTTTTTTCTCTCCGCAATTCAAAAAAACAAAACAATAATCTTTTAGTCCATCTAAATAATAGAATTTTAAAATTATGCCCCAATTTTAATTTTATAGCATAAAATTAAAATTGCCTAACCCATCCTAAGTTTAATTTTGGATATCAATTATGTAAAACTAGCATGATTACTCACACTATATACATGCAATATGATATTTATTAGTCATTAACATTGCATAAGATCACGTTTGGTTAAGTAGTAAGTATGTGGACCTTTCAAGCACGAGGCCACAACTTCACCAAAACCAAGGACACGAATACGTGAACAAGAATATATGTATATATGGTTCTTTTTCATCAATTTTTTGAGTAAAAAGCTTAGTGATAAAGGTATATGTTCGGATCATGAAATTTTGAGTTTGACTCTTACTCGAGGTAAGAAGAGTTTCTTAATTATTTTTAGTAAAGAAAAGAGATTTAATATTTTTCCCTTTAAAAAAAATAATAAATTTTGTTTGGTAAATTATGTTAAATATTTTTTAATAATATAAATTTGAAATGGTACTATTTTCAAAGTAATTTTGCTTATTATCATAGTTATGTACAACTTTAAAATTATAGAGTATAATTTCTTAAAGTAACACTATATTTTAACAAAGAGATGATTGCTTTAGTAATTAATATAATTTAAAATTATAAAATATAGTTTAAAAATATTTGAAAAATAAATTATGGAACAATGTGATGGTTAAACATTGTCTAAAACACTATATAAATGCACATCTACTTTTTATCTCTTCACCTTGTTATTATTTATATTTGCATTGGATATTCATGTTTTCACATGTATTATAATTGGAGATGATTTATGTTTTTTTTTTTTTTTGACCTGAGAGATAGTTTAAGTTCAAGTGGTTGAAAATGTAATGTGACATGTCTCTGACTTTACTTGAGTGGAGACATCTGCACTAAAAAATAATCGGTAACATTTTTACTTTTATTCGGTCATTTACATCTAAGTCAGGTTTTTGTTACTCGGTTCTTGAGAGTCTCTACTCGATTTTTGGCAATTGAATAAGGCATTATTAAATATATATTCAGTTTTTCATAATCGAATAACATAAACTTTACTTAATTATAAAAATTCGAAAAAAAATAAAAATATTGCCAAATATTTTTTGGGATACCAATATCACGGCCTTTTTACTTTCATTTAAACCATCTACATCTATCTTAATAATAACTAGGGTATACCCGTGCCATCCGGCATGGTGAAATAAAAAAAATGATAATAAGATAAAAAATTAATGTGTGACGAATTTAAATCAAAAAAATCAATCAGTCTATTTTAAACTCACTGACTAATCTAGTCTAACATTATGAACAATTGAAACGTAAGTTCAATATAATTTCATACTGAAAAAACTAAAAATATACCATATTAATCGAACCGACTTGTTTTAAATTTTTTAAAGACTCTTTTAATCATAATCTAACTACGTAACCACAAAATCAATCGTTCTATTTTGAACTCATTGTCTAGTCCAATCTAACGATGTGAACAACTAAAACGTAAATTTAATATATCTTTATGTTGAAAAAATTAAAAGTATACCGAATTGGACCGACTTGTTTTTAATTTTTAAAAGAGTCTTTTAATCATAATCCAATCACGTAATATACACCCTAAATATGACAGATTGAGATGACCAATAATGTATGAACACATAACGTAACTCCTTAAATGAACACATATGTATTTTTAACCATTAGATTCTTATAATTTTTAGAAAAAAAATTTGATCAAAAATGGTGTTTTATAATATAGACGGGCAATAATTTTTAAATAATAAAAATGTTTTTTATTAGAGAATAATAACAAAGAATGAAAGAAATAAATAATACCTTTCAAAGCCAACGATAGTTTCTTCCGGTTTTTCCCGTGTTGATCAAAAACCCAAACCCTTATCAATTCGAAGAGCAAACATTACAACCAAATCAAAACTGGAAGGAAAAGATGATGAATCCAAAGACAGATAAGCTAGTGAGAAGGACAACAATGGTGGCAACTGTTACTGCATCTTATTTCCTCCTCACTGCTGACTATGGCCCTGAACCCAATGTTCTCGATCCCGTAAGTTTTATTTCTTTTTGTCTCCCTATATTTGATTTTGTGGGTTTTCTATAATTTCTCGTGTTTGGTTTAAACTCTCTCTAATATGAAGTAATCATACAATGATATATCATTTGGTTTGTTCATTTCTAAGTGTGGATTTTGTATTGATGCTCTTTTCATCTGTTTGTGATTGTTAATTGTTCGGTGCGTAGAGTTTATTTTCGGAATTGCATTTCCTAGCTTTATATTTCGAATTGGTAATGCTTAGTTCAAAATTGGAAATGATTTTTCTCCAATTCTAATTTAAAATCCAAAGCATGAAATTGAGTGTCCGCGTGGAAACCTAGTTCATACTTTTGAAATTAGAATAAGTGAGTTTTTTTTTTTTCCCTTTTTCTTGGGTTGTCAATCATCATTTTCTTGGATGAGGAGGAAAGTTTGGCTTTAAAGGCCGTGTTTGGTTCATTGAAAACTCCCCAAGTATCAGATACAAAATAGCATGAATGTTGAGCCCTAAGTATCAGATTCAAGGTTTCAAATGACTGGGTGTTTTCCATACAGTAGAACTGTATACTTTAGTTATGGTATCTTTTGCTATATTTACAGCATAAACATTCGTACCACACTACCACCGCACTATTGGATCTGCAGAATAGTAGTTTCGGGTAGGGTGTAATAATTGTTGTAGATTTAGATTTGGTGGACGTATTTCAATAGTTGGATAATTGGATTTGTAGCGTCTCATCAAAGGGACCAATGGAGGTGGTTTGATGGAGAGGGAGAGAAGATGAGGAAAGCAGCCCTGTGGCAGGGGTGATGAAGTTTGCTCTCTTTTTAGCGAGGTTTGAGAGGAGGCTAGAGCGAGATAGACTCCTAGGATGTTTTCTCTTTTTGTTTGTTCATGTGTATTTTCATGTCCCTTTTTTCTTGTTCTCATTTGAATGAGTTGGGTTGTATTTATAAAATTACAAACCCAAGAGATGGTTGCACGTTACACATATCCCAATATTACTGCTCTGCTTCCTCAGTAAGTAATGACAACTAGCCAGTAGTATAGTTGGCTAGTGTCTATCTTGTGGCCCACCAAACCAATACCTCCTAAAGTCCCCTAGAGATGGCAAAAATATATGCCAAGATAATCTTAACAAAAGAAAGTTGAAAAAATCTTCGTTTCATTATCATGGAGTTTACCCAATAAGTTCCTCTTATCTTAGTTCTCGAGGAAGTATCGTGTCAGTTGTGAGCATCTCATTATGTAGGTACAAGTGAGAGTCACACAAGAATACCCCCACTTTGTTTATACCTGCCACAGTATCTAATTACCCTCTTATACATACATGTTTTAAGAAATGTGGATCCCAGTTATTGGGGTTCTTAGTCAATGCCTAAATTGGTGTCAGGCCACCCATTTGTTATCACTAGAGGGAGGGGGAATAGGGGATAAATCAAACATTATCGAGTGATTTTTGATGCATATTGCTCTGCGTTCTTATCTATGATCGGTTTCTTTGAAAAATTAATCATCTCATTAGGTGTTACTTGAGCAGATATTTTCTATTTATTCATCATTAAAATTCGCTAAATGTTGGTGTTGCGGTGTTGTGGTTTGTGAATGTGTACTTGATTTGGTGTGCAAGAGAATCAAATGTGTGTATATATATGGCTTCCCTTTAGGGATGCTTCTACTAACTACTGAGCATTTCAAGAACGTGATTGTTTGTCTATTGCTTGTAATTGGAGGAGAGCTTGGGATGCTTTTGAGCCTTTTATTTTCTTTATGTAATCTTCAAATCATTTCGATTATGTTAAGAATAGAAACACATAGACAAGCATTCAAGCACATACAGATATAGGTATATATACGCAATCTAACCCGTGGCAGACTCGTGCAATATTATATCATGTTCTAGATCAACATGTAAATATGTAATAATGGTTCGTTTGATGGTTAAGATTCATTACGTTTACCTTGAATGTCATTTCTTTTTCTAGATCAATGAAGGATAGTTTTGTATTTCAGATGCACACAAAAAGTAACAGCCAACTCGCTTGCACTCAATATGATATATACATACATATATATATATATATCACACAAACTGATTCTTGTTAATATTATTATTTCATTGCTATGGCAGATCAAGAACGCAATAAAATCTGCAGAACAGTCGGTGAAAGAGTTCATATTTCGACCTGAGAAAGGAATTCCAGAAAGTAAGATAACGAAGCTGCCCCCTAATGGTGAGAAACATCCATAGTCTGGTCTGTTAGATAAGTGTTTTGCTGAATTAGGGAAAACTTGTAATGCTGATACAAACTTTTCTTTTTTTGGCTTAATATCTTGAAGCTCTTCTGTGAGAAATTTGTAGGACTTGCTGAATCGCCTTTCCCCTCCCCACTTTTTCCTTCTGGGGTTAATGTGAATATTTGGGATCATATAAATGTAACCGTGGTTGCTTGCATATTGTTTGTTAGTTACAGGCAAAAGACAAGATAAAAGAGAATAACCTTGTAGTTGTTAATCAAGATATAAATAGTCTTTTTATTTATTTGGTTTAACCTTTTTTGTTTGTTTGTAAGTTTTGAGCAGGAGACCTGGGTGAAGCGAAGTTGGCGCTTTGGTTAGTAGCCTTGTGCCACCCAACCATGGTTCGATCTTCCCTTTCCCTCATGGTTGACTTCTCTGGGTAAAATCATGTATGCTCGCATAAAAATAAATATTGAGTACCTGCACACATGCTTGTTACACAATATTAAAAAGTAGTGAACTAGTGTCGAGTTTATTACTTTTACTTGAATAGAAATTATTTCATCCAACGAAATGCCTCTAAATTTTCTCAAGGGTGTTGACCCTTTTTTTTTCTCTCCCAATCAAAGCCAGATTTTAAAATTAATTAATGGATATTATTATATAAAGTATTTTGATTAGGGATGGGACTTGTGAGACTTGTGGGCGTTTTTCGTTATCAAGACTTAAGGTCCCTCTGATTTTTGACTCTCTTGTTGGTGAGCATTAAATGGTGGATTCTGAATGCTTAATAAAGCTGTAAAAAGTTTGATATTATTTAGCTTTGTATATTGATTATATGTAACCACAAGCTATGGCCTGGTGGCTAAGACACCCCGTGGAGCAATACCTCCGAACCAAAAAAAAATATTGATTATATGACGTTTCATAATCGTACCATTTGTTGTTATAATATATATCAATAACTATTTAATTAAAGGAATAGAATCACTATTAGAATAGATTTTATTAAAATTAAATTAAGTATTTAGTGTTAGATTTGTCTCTTTATGTTGAATGCAAGATTTTATTCTAAATTCACCATTAATGTTTAATAGACTTTTATCAAGCATAAGCTGATAAAAACAAACACCACTTTAAAAATATCTATATTATTATATTAAGAATTCTGGTGGGTGAGACTCAAATCTTCATTTTTATGTTTGAAAGAGTACATACTGTTGGTCGGAAAATAACCTTAAAAGGGGTAAATAGAGTTTTTAAAATAAAATACACAATTAAAAAGTTTCTTAAGATATAGTAAGAAAATCAAATACAAAACTACATATCAAGGAAGCTATCAATGCAATCAAACACAACAATAAGATCAAGTAAGAGCAATGGTAATTAAATAGTTTAAGTTTAGAAAGATAGAACCAAATGAGTCAATGGCGTTTTGTTCTCGTGTTTCGGTTATTTAGACCATATGTCTGTGCCTGAGAAATTCTATTAACCGATTTTCTTACGGGTGAAAATTAAACATTTTTACAAGTGTAATCCTTCTCCCTACACTCAACAAGTGTGGTTCTTCTCACTACACTATCAACAAGAAAATCCTTCTTGTTAAATATGAGAATTCGTCTCACAAATGAATAATATAAATTATTTGGTGATACACATCAATTAATAATAATTCTCAAGTGTTTGCAAGATACAAATGAAACTTACACTAGAGTTATCAAGATGGATAAATAATTTTTGGCTAAAAATGAATGATATAATCAATGCAAATGCTTGAATTCTTGAATATTGTAAATAGATGAATAAAGAGTTTGTATGATGATTTAAGCTTATTTAGATGTGTCTTAAACTTCTAATATATGCTTCCAAAAAATATATAGCCGTTTAAGATGTTAGGTAGAGAGTTTGTTTCAAAAATAAGCAAATTTTGAAATTCAATGGCTATATTCTGAGGCATTAGTCGACTGAGCAATGTTTATTAGTCAACTGATAGGCACTATCCATTTAGCCAAAATTCCAAAACTTGGACTTTCATAATCTTGCTCCAAAATTAATTTTAATAATCGGGAAGTGTTGAAAACATGTTTCTAAGACCCCTATTTTTGTATGAACTAAAAAATCCTTTATATGAATTTATTTTGAAAACCGGTTTATAAAAAAGTTATTTTTCAAGGAAGATCATTTTCAAACTTTTTGTTAAATTCAATTTATGAATAATGCATGAACATGTTTGAATTATATGTATTGATTAATAAAGAAACTTTACATAAATCTTAAGCACTCACTCAATTTTTAAATTAGCGAATTTTCGAATGTTTTGATTTGTTTCTTTATTTTAATCTTCACTTGAGTTGAATTATTGGCACATGTGATGCTCTTGAGATGTATGAATTTAATAGAGCAATTGAGTGATCAATTTTCTTTATCTTATATAATATTTTGTTGACTTTATAAGATAGAGTTTTAATGATGCATCCAATGTGGCATACTTCCTTTGTAAAATATATGCTTTACTTGAATTTATAAGATAATGAAGTACAAACTTATTTTAAAATACATGTTAAACTATACATTATTAAATTATTAAAATAAGATTAAAACCTTTTAGGTTGTAAGTTTAAGATTGATTAGATGAATTTCATACCTAAATGGACCAATAAAAGGTTTCTTAAGAACTAGAAAATTCCTTTAAAATTTAAAGTTCCCTTCAACTGTTATTAATTAAATTTTACTTTAATCTTGCACTTAGACCATTTTCATTGCAATGAGTTAATATGATAAATTTAGCATAATCATCATCCCATCTTGCACATTTTAACATATTAATTTAGTAGGCTAAATATTAAAAATATGCTAAATTTAGCAGCTAACAAACATTTATCATACACAACATACTGTATATCAATATTGTGCATGCCATCATCCCCTCTTCCATAGTGGTTTGTCCATTGGGAGAATTGTTTTTGGTGCTATATATATATATCATGTGAAGGGGCAATGTATATATATGTATGTATAGGGATAGTTTCAAGTAAGAACTAAGTTTAAGGACTAATTTCTACAGATTAATCCTTTGGAAGGGTAAAAATATGAGTTTTGAATGAGACTTGGTGAAAATGATTAGAAGATCATTTTTACCAAAATTTTATTAAAAAATTCAATCAGAAAGTAAGTTAACTAAAAATTTGATATATATATATATGTGTCTAGATTGAACCAAAAAAATAAATAAAAATATATATACGGGAATTTTCCTTTGTGGACCGGGACCTTTAGCGACGATTTTCCGTTGCTAAAAACATATCCCCCATGTATTCGCGATGAAAAACCGTCGCTAAAGGTTCGGTCCATATAAGAAATGTACTATATATATATATATGTGTGTGTCTAGAAATGTGCATAAATATATATATCAAATTTTCAATTAACCTATTTCGTGATTGAATTTTTTGATAGAAATGATGTACTAATTATGGAGATTATATTAACTAAGTTTAATAAAAAAAAACTAATAATTTTTGTCCCCTTAAAGGAACCAATTCATAAATATTAGTCTTTAAATTTAGTTCTCACTTGAAATAGACTCTATATGTACTTCCCCTGTCCCAATTATTTTGAGATATCCGCAAATAAAATAGTGGATAATTAAATTAGGATAGAGAGAGTATTATATATATTTATTACTATATAAAAACAGTAAAGGCTAAAATATACCTTTTTGTAATGTGAGTTTTTTGAAGCTGATAGATTAAATATAAAAATGATCTTAGACCTCCCAAAATAAATTATTTTCGTATTCAAATATTTTTTGAAAAATTATCGTGCGCGGCACGAGTGTACATCTTTATCACAACAAAGGTGACTCACGGGCAATGACAATTTTTTTTGTATTTACATTTATATTATTATTTATTTATTCAAAATATGTGTAAAAACCTCGTTCACATAACTGTTTCTAACTACCATCCACACTCTCTCTCTCTTCCTGACTAAAACCCTCTCCACATTCACAACCCCCTCAATATGTTCCCTCCCTCTCCCTCCCTCTCCCCAAACCCTAACCCTAATTTACCCAAATGACAACAAAACCCACAAGAACCCCACTCCAATCCTCCCCAAATTTATCCTCCCCTTCCCATTTTACCCTCACACCCCTTCCCAAATTACAACTACCCCAACCCCCCTTTCCCTCCAAACCCAACACCCTCAAACTCCTCTGCTGCCAACCCCCACAAACCCCAACCCCTTCTTCTTCCCCAAATCAATCCCTAACCCTAATTTCAATCCTCAATGCAATTCCCAATTGGGCTGATAGAATCAAAGAGAGGGGTATGCAACAGAATAGATCTCTGTACAACCATGAGGATTGGGTGACACATAGAAGTTCTTTGCGCCACCTTCGCCATTTCCTATCAAGCCTTCAATTCCCGGGTGATCCTATCGTTGTTTCCGCCTGTGATTGTTTTTACGTCGGTGGCTATAGTTATAGCTAGTTACAATACTGCTGTTGAGATGAATTGGTTACCGGGTTTCTTCCCGGTTTTGAGGGCTTCTTCATTGCCTTATCAATTGACAGCCCCGGCTTTGGCCCTCTTGTTGGTGTTTAGAACAGAGGCTTCATATTCTAGGTTTGAAGAAGGGAGGAAGGCTTGGACTAAGGTCATTTCGGGGACTAATGATTTTGCTAGGCAAGTGATTGCCAGTGTGGAGAGTCCAAGTGATGGGTTGCTTAAGAAGGCGATTTTGCAGTATATTGTTGCGTTTCCAGTTGCTCTTAAGGTTTGTGAATAGTTAAATACCATCTTCTTGGTGTATTTTTGGTGGGTCATGTGTTTTCTTATGGCTTTTGAGAGATATTGTTATGGTGAATATAAAATGGCCAAGATTGTGTTTTAATTGGTGTGTTGTTTGCGTTAGACTAAATAGTAAAGAACAAGACATCAAGTGGTGGTGGTGGTTTTTTTTTCCTTTTTTTTTATCTTCCCAAGTTTCTTGCTTTTCGGAATAAGAAATGGGTAATTTCACGTATGCTAAAGAAAATAGCAATAGTGTAATGCGGCTTTATATGTGAATTGTTTATATAAGATACTATTCGAGTTTATAGAAAGTTACTTGTGCATAAACACTATTCATGTGGGATGAATACCTGCGGTGTGTAGCATGCAAGCAATTATTGCCACCATACTAGGGCACATACAACTGCCTGCCTGCAACACTAAATTAACCAAATGAGTTTGATTCAAGTTTTTGTCTTCCCCTTGATGCAAATCATAATATGAACCTTTTGAATGCAGTGCCATTTGGTTTACGGCTCAGACATTGAGAAAGACCTTCAAAAGTTGCTTGAGGTTGATGATCTAGATGTAATTCTCAGCTCCAAGCACCGACCACGCTGCATTATTGAGTTCATCTCTCAAAGCCTCCAGTTGCTAAATATGGAGGAGTCGAAGCGGTCTGTTTTGGTAATTTTCTTACTTAAATGGATTAAATATTCTCACTCTGCCTTTGGGAAAACTTCATTTATGTTCTAATATACGGGTCATAATCCATTCAATCTCGAACTTTTTGAATATATATTGCTCTTTATTATTGAGAATGGGATTATAAACTAGGGTATTTTGGCTTGTATACATAATCTAATTTAAATCAGAATTAATTTATGTTTTTACCGACAATATAGGAATCAAAGATCTCTTGCTTCCATGATGGTATTGGAGTATGTGAACAGCTCATAAGCATACCGATTCCTCTGTCGTACACGCGCTTGACCTCAAGGTTTTTAGTACTGTGGCATTTCACCCTCCCTATTATACTTTGGGATGATTGCAACTGGATTGTGGTTCCTGCTACTTTTGTCAGTGCTGCTTCTTTGTTCTGCATTGAAGAGGTCTCTCTCTCTCTCTCTCTCTGTGCACGTGCGTATGTCTATATATGTATGTGTGCGTGGTTGTCAAAAACAATATCAAAGCAAGAAGAGAAAACATGTGACTACACATGAGGGGCAAACGAGCCCCAACCCAACCCAACCTACCCCAGCGCCCGCTCACCCATCTAGAGGTTTTGGAGGCCCAAGGAAAGAAATGGGGTCTCCTATGTGAAAGGGTGGCGCTATTTGCCGCACCCCAAATTTCTCTGTAACAGTCCCCTCCTTACTCGATGCAATGGGGCCAAGTAAGTGCACATTATCTCGGTGTAGTAGGGCCGAGCCAGTATACTTTTTTTGTTACCAACAATAACTCGGCCTTATAGCACCGAGATAATGTGCACATACTTGGCCCTATTGCATCGAGTAAAGAGAGAGTGTGTTACAGAAAAGCTTGAGGTGGAGCTATTTGAAATGGTTAGGGGGAAACAAACATTTAGGTCAGTTTAATGGAAAAGCAACATTGTAATTTCTTTTTGAGCAACCTATACTATTTATGTCAACAGAAGAGGGGGCGAGAGTGTTTCATTACATCCGGAGAGGCCCAGATTCTGGTGGAGGTGCTTTACAAGTTGCACAAACCCAGTCGATAAAGATTGTATTTTTTTACTCTAGTATTTGTGCATGTATGTCTTAGAACATTCCCCCTCCCTCGCACACTACCCCATCCACCCAATGATCATTGTCTTAACGCGTTCAGTAAGCTTCGTCCAAATGGATCCACCAGGTTGTGCAATACTATGAATTTAGGCACTTTGATCCGAAGATTTGATCTGTTTTTTCATCTGGCAATGGAATTTTTGCAGGTGGGTGTTCTTATTGAGGAACCCTTTCCAATGCTGGCACTAGACAAGCTTTGCAAACTGGCTCATAGCAATATCAAGGAAGCAATGACAAATGAGGAAATGATCAGAGAACAACTTATTTCGAAAAGAAAACGCTATTCTGTGGAGAACTTGCCAAATGGTCACCCTCTTAAGCACACAGAGAACTTATCATAAAACATCTTCACTAGCGCAAGATTGATTGTCACATATAATGCCATGTTTGCTTGAATGTGCTCATCTTTATGGATGAGTAGAGCACATACTAGGTTGTAAAGAGGAACTGAAACTTGGTGTTTTTATCTGTATATATTGTAGAATCTCTCTTGAGAAAACTGCATCCATGACATACAATTATACATTTTTGGAGGTTGGAGGTTGTAGGTTTGTTGGGCTTGCAGCTTCAATAAGATTATGGATCCCGCTAGTAGGTACGCATACTTGATCCATGTGAGATCGTAAGTGTAATTTTTCTGTTAGTAGTTAATCCGCAAATGTTTTTGTTTTAGTTATTTGGAAATTACAATACTGTAAATTGTTTACTTGTAAATATATATCCATACAATCCGGTCCTAGAGAGGACGGTCATTTTAAGAGGTGAATGAATGAATTTTTTCAGAAGAAATTTGGTGAAGACCTCTGTGACAAGTTGATTGTGTATATAAAACTTTATTGAAAAAATCAATTTAAAAGTAGTTGTAATGAAAAATTGATGTATCTGTGCATTTTTCGCCATTTAAAATTTTGATAATCATCTAACCTCTTATATAGTGAATTTTTCATCCAACTTTTGTGATGTACTTCATTATGAAGATCATCTCTACTAAATTTTGTCAAAAATACGTTCATATATACCCCTTCAAGGGATGATCCTTTTAACTAAAAAGATGACTGTTCTCCTTAGAGCTAGCTAGTGTATACACACCTTTATCAGCGGATATGAAATATATTTCGCTTTTCGTTTCACAGTCAAAAGCATAAATATCGGTGCAGAACCATCAAAAAAAAAAATAGAACATGAGCAAAGCAATGAAGATTCCAAATATAAGCTACAGTATAGTCTGTTCTGTCACAAATTAGAACTGCTGGGCCTTGGCTGCATGGATTAGGCACTTAAGAGATGCTACATCTACAATATGATCACCTTGTCCAAATCTGAAAGAAATTAACAAGTCGCTATTGAATCTATCACCACGACGTTGCAAAGGCTAATAGATCAAAAATATTAAAAGTGATAGTGGAGTTTCAAAGAACAAGAGCAATAGACGTATAGTGAAGTTCTGTAACAAGATAACATCAATTAAGGAAGTATAGAACTGAAAATAAACAAAAGATGTGGTTGGACACAAGATGCTTACCAATAGTAGGGTCCAAGCAATTGCAGAAGGTACTGGATTTGTAAAGAAGTGTCTTCCAATCAAATATTTGGGCAGCAACTTATTTGTGGGAAGGATGAAAATCGGGTACTTTGATTTGTGAACGTTGACAACAAGCTAGCTGGTTGGAAAAGGAGAATTCTGTCATATGGTGGCAGGCTTATATTGATTAGGCATGTGCTCCGGAGCAATCCTATTCATGCATTTGCGGTCTTTAACTCAACCCCACCCACCCACACCAAAAAAAAAAAAAAAAACTGTGATTGTTGCTAGAATTGAGGCCATGTGTGCCAATTTCTTTTGGGGGGAGAGTTCTGAGGGTCCAAAACATCATTGGATCAATTTGAAAAAATGTTGTTTGCTGATAAAAGAATGGGGATTGGGGATTAGAAGGTTAGAGGATACTTGTCAACCTTTTGCTTTTAAAAATTGGTGGAATTTCAGATCCACAAACTCTTTGTGGGCAGTTTTTATGAGGCAAAAATATCTACACAACAAGATCCACCTGATAAGTTGAGAAATGTAGGCTCAGTTACATGGAGCTATTAAAGATGAAGCACAAAAGTATGTTCAATGGGTTGTGGGAAAAGGTCAAATTGACTTCTGGAAGGAAAAATGGGTAGGGGGTTGTAGATGGGGGGATGTGTGTTGAAGACATTTGTCTTCAGCTCTTGCGCAACAAATAATGGAAGTTAGTAATCAGCTTAATGACAGGGAGGATCAATGTGCGTGGTGTGCTGCTATGCATGGGAACTTCTCATTGGCTTTGGCATGGAATATACATAGGCAAAAAGATGTTGGGCAGAGTCTGAGAATCTGATGTTGGGTTACCATATTCCTTTGAAATGGTCTATTCTTACTTGGAGAGCTGTGAGAGGAAAGTTGCCCCTGGATGTAGAGCTTCAAAAAATTGGAATTGTCTTTGGGCTCTAAATGCAATTGTTGTGAGAAGGGCAATATTGAAAGAATTAATCATGTCTTTCTCAAGAGTGCTAAAGCTCAAGTTGTTTGGAATTACTTTGAGGTGAAGATGGGAAGTGCTTGTAGATCTAATGTCCTAAAGCTCAGATTAAATGAATGGTGATTTCATAGATTAAGATCTCTTTGTTTCAAGGCTCCAATGACATTATTCCCAACATGCATTAGCTGGGATTGTGGAGAAAGAGAAATCTGGGGAGGTCTGAAAATTCTCAGTTAATCTCCAATTATATTCTTCGAAATGTGGAGGCTGATATAAGTAGTATTATGAGCAATTGTTCTGCTGCAGCTAAGTCCTGCTCTGTTGATGTAGATTACTAAAGGAGTTAAGGGTTTAGAGGAAGCAGAACAACTGTCAAGCAATTGTTACTAAATGACGTTATCCAGCTAGAGGAAGATATAAATTGAATGCAGACGGGTGTTCTTATGGGAACCCAGGTCACAGTGGTTGAGGTAGCATATTAAGAGATGAGAAAGTTATGCCTATATGGGCTCAGGCAGATTACTACAGTATTAATTCTAACACTGGCAGAAGCAAAAGCTCTTTTGCAAGGACTAACTAGTTGCTGGAGGGAAGGAATTCTGTGGGTGGATGCCGAAGTTGATTCTCAAATATTGGTTCATGGCGTTGGAGCATTGCTTACGAGGTTAGGATGATCAGAGGAGTGAGGGCTCAGATGGATTGTAGACTAACACATACGTATAAAGAAAATACCAAATGTGCTGACTTTCTTGCAATTTAGGGTGTGCTCAGCGCAAGCGAGTTTTACTGATGTTGTATTGTTTCCCCAACTGTTGAGAGGGTTTTGTAGAGTGGATAGGGCCGATAGGCTGGGTATACCAAACTTGAGGTGTAAAAAATGGTAGACAGTATTGTATTAATAAAAAATTCTAGGGTTGGGCTGTTGCCTCCCTTTCCTCAGAAAAAATAAAATAAAATACACAAAAGTACAAAAAATGTCCCCAAAAATGATGAAGGGAAGTACCTGAAAATCAAAATGCACTCAAATCTGAAAACCATCAACTTCTTCACTATTAAGCTCTCATTAAGACTGTCCTTGTGTCCCTCAGTTAACACATTTAATGAATGCAAATATTCGAAAATCACCATTTGTGAGCTACCTTCATCAAAAGTATCCCTCTAGCAAAACACTTTTGCCTGAGATAATTGGTCTTAAATTCTTCAGCTCCACTCTTTGCCCTAGATTCTTTAGTTCCTCATTAAAGGCCTCTTCCTCACTTACACCCCAAGTGGGCAACACTTCCACCACAAACTTTTGCAACAAATGTTCCTTAAAACCCTCTCTTATAATTTCTTCAAAATCACCAGTACTCCCCCTTAAATCCAACATTATGCTGCACAATCCTTGATCCTTACAATATTTCAATATCGCAACTAAATTTATCCTATCCAATACCACTGTTTCGATTCCTTGCTGAGCTGTTCTGGTTCGCATGTCCGTCTCTTTGTCTGTGAAGACTATCACTTTAGAAGTTGCTTGAGTGGTTAGAGAGGGGACTTCAATGTGGGAATTTGGAGATTTTGCTATTATGATTTGAAGAGGTTGATTTGCTCCGGGTTCTTTAGATTCAATAATCGAATACTTATCTTTTAAGGATGAAGAAGAAAGTATAATTGCGTCATATTCTTGTAATAATTGCGAGTAGTATCCACCAGAATTTATGGCTTCTTCGCCCAGATGATCTGTAAGATGTCCATTGACTGAGAGGGTGTATCTGCAGGTTTTTAAAACATCAAAGATATAATTTTCATATAGAAAAAGACAGGGCTCACAATTCAGCCCCTAGTTAAGATCAAAGTTGGCATTTCGACCGCCACATTTTCACAACAAATGTTTAGTCTTGGTCAGAAATTAAAATCTATTCAGCGTTCAAAGTTCAAACATTGTTAAAACATCAGAAATACCCCTTTTTTATAATAAAAAGGTCTGAAATACCCGCAGGGACAGCCCCATAGCAGATATACACAAATACTATGAACGGGACGTAAATTGTTGGAGTGTCCCTTTTTGGTTGGAGTTTCATCACGTTTCCAGGTAACATAGCAGTCTATTATGGCAACACAAAGGAGGTGTTTCAGTCTGCAAATGTTGCATCTCAAGCTTTCAAATGTTGTTTTTTGGTGGAGTTCAAACGGTGATGAACTGTAATCTAGGTAATATTTTGTTGGGTTGGTATGTTACTTTAAACTAGGGTGAATATATTGAACTCTCACAAGGTTAGATTTTGTTATAGTGGTTTATGACAGAATACTTCGAGCCAAAGATGTTGATAATTCTCCTTAGGCGCGACGGTTCGAACCCCCTCCCTGTACCCAACAATTTGACCACATCTATATTAAAAAAAAAAATCTATCATTAATAAAAAGTTTCAAGTCTAAATGATCCTATTGGACAATGAGCTATCAGCATGTGACTTAACTCTATGGAAGAAAACGTGTGTTGAACTGAACCTTGAGCACCCATGCAGGATATTGAACTGGTTAAAAAGCTTAAACATGAAACAACAATATTTATTAAAATAAAACTAGCCAGTCGTAACTCTTCTTATTACTTTCGAAAGCATTTGATAAGAACATTAAAAATAATGTTAAACAAAACATAATAAATAAAATATTAAGTAGGCCTTTGAAATATGTCATAAAATGTATACGACGAGAAGGAACAAGGGGGTCTGTAGCTCAGTGGTAGAGCAATTGAATGCATATCAATAGGTCACCGGGTCGAACCCGGTTGGGCCCTTCCATTTTTTTGCCCTTCGCGCCTTCTCCCTCCTCTACTTCAGTATGTATGGTTAGTTTCTCAGAGTTCTATGTGTCGCCTTCGAATAAGGAAGTCCAGGTTTTTAATTTTAAATCTATGGATTAACAAGACCAAAATGGTCAAATCCATAAGCACTCAGAAAGCTTTTGGTTGGAATTTCATCACTTTTCCAGGTATAGCGGTCCATTATGGCAGCACGAAGGAGGCATTCCGGTCCACAAATGTTGTGTCTCAAGCTCACTAAGGCGCCCTTGTGTAACAAAACCTCCCTTCTCTCTCTCTCTCTCAAGTTGTTTCTTCTTTTTGTAGATCGCAAATGGTGATATCAACAGTTAAAGGGGTAACATTTTGTTGGGCTGAAAACGTAGTTAAAAAAGATTGTTGGGTTGGTATGTTTGAACCAGGGTGAAGGTGTTGAACTCTAACATAGTTAGATTTTGTTTAATGGTTTGTGACTGAATACTTTGAATTTAAGAGGCTGATACTTCTCCTCAGGCCATTTAAACCCCCTCCCTGTTCCCAACAATTCGACCACATATCAATATATGAAAAAAAAAATAATAATAAAAAGAAAATATATCATTCATAAAATATCCAACCATCCAAGTCTAAATGACCCTATTGGCAAAGCCTAAGAGGGAGGCATGTCGCAACTGTGTGCACCCTCTCAATACTTGGGTAATGAGTTATCAGCATGTGAGTCAACTTTACGGTAGAAAACCTGTGTTGAACAGAGCCTTGAGCAGCGAAGCAGGACAGTAGAACTGTTTAAAAAGCTTAAACATGAAAAAGAATATTAAAATAACACTTTTTTCTTTTTTGAAGAGAAAAAAATAAAACTAGTCATAACTCTTCTTATCACAATAGTATTTGATAAGAACATTTAAAGTAATGTTAAACAAAACCAAATAACTAAAATATTATGTAGACCTTTGAAATAATATAGACGAGGAAAAGAGCATCAAGGGTCCATAGCTCAGTGGTAGAGCAATTGACTGCAGATCAATAGGTCACTGGTTCGAACCCGGTTGGGCCCTTACATTTTTTCCTCCTTTTGCCTTCTCCCACTCTAGTTCAATATGTATGTTATTTCTCAGACTTCTATGTGTTGCACTGTTGCCTTCAAATAAGAAAGTCCAGGTTTTAGTTTTAAATTTATGGATTAATCAGGCTAAAAAGGTCAAATCGATACGCACTCAACCATTCATATTAAGTAGGCTTAACGAACGGTATCCGTTCATTTCATTCCTCTCAGTATTATTGCCCCAATGGGGTGAACAAACCCTAAATGTATATTATCAGTGTACGCGCCAATAGCCATATAGCACAGTGCTAGTGCTGCTTGTCATACGGATGGGATGGGAGGGGTCAAGGGTTTGGTTCACATTAATGTAACTCAAAAGAGTGTACCCCTTCTCAGTGAAATTCACCATATCAAGTCTTTAACGTGTCTTTTCAATTGGGAAATGGGAGCACTTAACCATTGTCTATAACCACACAGATAACATCTCATACAAATGAATACATATGGAATTACGTTCAATTCAATTATGACATATACACTGAACAATGGACAAGTTTACCTCAGTGTAACAAATGGCTTCCCTGTGAGCATCTGATGAATATAGGCTTCATTGAGCTTCTTGCATAATTCTTCCTCAACACCCACAGTCACTTCGATCCCTGCATCCCGTAGTTTATTGACTCCCTTTGAGGCCACAATTGGATTCGGATCAACCATCCCAACTACTACTTTTTTCACTTTGCCTTTAATTAAGGCCTCTGTGCATGGTGGAGTTCTCCCATAATGATTACATGGTTCCAAGCTTACATATGCAATTCCGTTCTCTGCCAAGTTCCCCGCATCTCTCAGAGCAAAAACCTGTAGTTTTTGGTCCCTAATTTAGACCGATTCTGCAGAACTTTTGCATAATATATGATCATACATTAAGTGAGAGGAGGGATTTTGGTATGCACTTGAAATGACGAAATTAAACTTCATGCTTTAGAAACAAAAATAAGACTTCAACTAGGATTTGACCCCATGACCTTAAATATATGAAGAATGCATGCTATCACCGCTTAACCGAATATCATCACATGTTCTTAATGTGTTTTATAAATCTATATAATGTCAGGAGTTCTACATATATTATTGTACACGCATCGAGTGAGCCTCAAGTTCTAGTCTTTATGAGGAACAGCACAAATCCAAACCTTGAGTAGAAAGTGCTCTATTGTCCAAACCATAATCTTGGATTCAAAACACCAACTTGAAGTTCATACTATATTTTATTATTCAAACTAAGGACTCATTCAAAATCATTGTACATCAAAGTTACACATAATGTACCCTCATTTATTTTTCTTTTGGACAGAATGCCGCTTCATCTTTGATGGATATCTTTTTATAGTAAATTCATCACTACCATATCCAAAATAATAAACATCGAGAAGAATATTTGTACCAGAATTGGCATTCCAAAATAAAGTAAAGCTAAGACATTCTCTGTTGAGCTCCTAATGGCACCTAACTACCAGAAATTCCCAAATAAACAATGCTGTCAATGCTCAATTCTTTTTAAAAGGAATATGGTTAAAAGTAAACGAAGTAGATACCCCTCCATCCCAAACTAAGTGCGGCTAAATGACCTTCTTACTTTTGAGGAAACGCTCATTTCAACAGTGGTCAAGAGTAAAACTTAGATAATCATTGTGAGATATAATACATTGATTCTAGAAATAAAACTCCTACTTAGGAACACCGTAGACATACTAGAATATATCATACCTAATAATTCCTCATATCATGTACAATTTTTTAAAACAAAGTATGCACATCGATGGCATTTGGTCAACTGGTAATAACATTTGTTCTTGGTGTTTAAGGTCATTGGTTGAAGTCCTAAACACTATGTTAATTGTAATTTTCGAAGCGTAAAGGCAATTTTGCACACATACCTACCAAAAACCTGCTCTCACTTCATATATATATAGTGTGTGTGTGTGTATATGAGAAAACAGACAGACAAAAGAGAATCACCTCAGCATGAGGCTGGCCAGCTTTAGGGTGAAACCCTTCACCAACAACGTTGCCATCTTTAACAATAACACAGCCAACCATGGGATTAGGACTAGTACACCCAACTGCCTTCCTAGCAATCTCCACACACCTCCTCATATAAAACCCATCATCTTTCCCCTTTGACCCCTCTTCACATCTAACACTAACCAAACCATAACCACCATGGTTTCTCTTACCATTTGGTGATTTAGATACCCTTTTGCCTAAACTGAAAAAACCAGATTTTTTTAGATACACAATTTTGGTGCAATGGGCTGCTGTTGTTGGCGGACAAGGAATCAAGAAATGAGCAGAAGAAGACGAAGACAAGGACGAAGGTGAGGAATTAATTGCGTTGAAGCTGCTGTTTAAAATTGGAAGTGTTTGAATATGCATTGTACTCAGATTTGGATGAAACCCAGTTGATGACAGTGACAAATAATTGTATATCACTGATTAATTAATTTTGGAAGCCTAAAAGAAAGATTAAAATGGAAAAATTGGGTTTGTTTGTGGATAGAAGCATGCAGTAAAACCCTAACAAGATGGTAGGTAGAAGAAAAAGGGCGGACGATAAAACATAGCAAGTCCGCAACTAAAGGTGAATTATAAAAGATAAAATGTCTGAGCCCGGGTTCGAACCGGGGACCTTTAGTGTGTGAGACTAACGTGATAACCAACTACACCACCCAGACAACTTATTCTAATTTTGTTAATTAAACAACCTAATCAGAAATCCAGAGATGGGGTGATTTATTAACTAATTTCACTCAGCATTATATGATTAACGATAATATTATTAACTAACAAATCATACATATAAAAATGCCTCTTGATACTTCAATGATCATTCAACTTTATTTTTCCACATTAATCATTTTAATATGCGCTCTTAATTGTTACCATTGTTTGAGTTTTTAGTAATCATAGGTTAGTTTTTCTTTCACTCGTAATATTAAGAACTTGTTTAATAACCATCGCCTGAAAATTTGGAATTTAAAGTTGCTAAAAGAAGGAGTGTATGGTTATCCCAGTGATAACAAATCCCCTTGTGGTTTTAGATTCACGTCTCACTAGTTACAATTTGCAATTGCATCATTAATCACCTCTCATGTTGTAATATTGCAAGTTTGGACTTAGAAAAGTCAAATCAAATGCTTTGGAGAAAAAAAAATTGTCATTTGACCATCAACAAAGAATGGTCAATCCAATTCTCATTATTAGTATATATAAACCGGTTAAATGTATGCATCTCCTGCACATAAAGAAATTTTGATACATTCGAAAATAAATAGTGAACTTTTAAATAGAATGTAAGAACAGTAAATTTGAACAGTTTTAGAGGCTTTATCCATCTTATTACTTTTAAGATCAAAATCAATAGCAACGCCCTCTGTCCCAATGCATAAGGTAAGCAGACTATTTAGACACATTGGGTCCTGTTTGGTTCGTTAAGTGAAAAACTTTATGTATTGAAAATTATTTCGGATGTAAAGAGTTTTCTGTATAAATAAATTGTCTGCAAATTAAATCAATGGTAATAACTTTTCATGTGCTGTTAATTTGCATCAAAAAAAGCAAAACAATATAAAAGTAAATCACATTCTTTTCATCATTACAATGCCAAGAACGCCGTTTAATAGTTTTGTTGTCAACAAATACCAATAGCACCATTTACACATAATCAAATATAGCCAATAATAAAAAATAAAATTGCATTCATCAATAGTTAACCAAGTATATATTTTGGTAAATAATACCGGTACTCGGAGAAAACTAGTCCTAAGAGAGGAGAAAGAAGTAGATGCATTTTCCATACATAGTATATATATAGATATCAAAGTACATGCACATTGCGGTAAACTCATCTCACAAAATGCCACAACTGTTGCAAGTTCCGTTTCCCTTCTTACATAGCTCTTGTATCCTTTCCAACCGTATAATTATTTCTTCAAACGTTGGCCGTATATCTGGATTCTTATGCCAGCAATCTTGAAGAAGCCTGCAAATTATTTATTCATTAATTACAGTTAGACCCATCAATGAATTAATCAATATTTCTACAAAAATAATCTTGTTATGACATTTTCCCACCATGCACTTTGTGTTGTACTTCTAGGCGAGTTGTAGGAAAATTATGTTTTTTGTTACCACATTTTTCCGACCCCCTCATGCCTTCATCTGTTTTACTTTTGGGAAGCTAAGCTTGCCAAACGGTAACCAGCAGAAGCATGGGCAGTTGGAATATGTGGAACCTCTAGCATTTAGTTGCTTACTCTTTGATTGGTTCAGGGAATAGAAATGAAGAAAGATGTGGCCGACTATCTTCATAGGCTCGTTTGTCTGCCACTTCATTGGCAGGTCTTTCCTTGTTGGATGGTCCGCCATGGAACATCTGTAAAACAAAAATTTATTAGAGATAAGGGAAAAAAAAAAGAATTGATAGACATCTCAAAACATTAAAAACATTGAACCAATCTGATGAAGATTTAAAATGAAAAAGGAAGTGATAATTTTTTTTTCCATATAAACGTAGAAGTTACCTCATATAGTATTAGAGCAAAGGAGAAAACATCAACACTCTTCCCATAGGATTCTCGACGATAAACCTCAGGAGCCAAGTAATGATCTGATAAATGTCATAACAGAATCAGAGCAAATATTTAATATATATATATATATATAATTCTTCAGTAAGGTAACAAATCATACATGAACCTGCTCCTCCGGTCATTTTATAAGCATCTGAATCTTTGTCCTCTACAAATTTGCACAAGGCAAAGTTTGCGACTTTAAGGTTCCCTGATTGAGCCTGCAACACATTTCTGGGATATTGCACAAGCATATATTATAATGTCAAGAGCTCACACCTTTTTTAGTCTTTGATGCATAAGTTATATACAAAATAATTGTTTAATTCTATCGGATAATATATACCTTGGGGTCAAATTCCGGTGAATTATAGCATACGGTTTGTGCTGATGAAGATAATTTATACCTCTGCAACCGCAAAAAGATGGTTTAAAACAACCAAGGACAAGTATTTCAAATTGTATAAACTAATGTGACTTTCTTAGTGTATGCACAAAAGAAACTACTCTCTCTGTCTCAAATTAACAGTTCAGTTTACTTTTTGCGGTATGATCAATATACCAAACCTCATAATAGAAAATAAGTTGTGTATTCTTGACCGTAGATTACGTTGAAATTATGTTTTCTTAAAAGGTACCAAAGTCAAAGTGGGACTATCAATTTGAAACAGATGGAGTATAAACTAAAATGAAAAGAAGGTGTCATGTAACAAAAATACCACAGAAAGAAGATTTAGGAAGAGAGTAACCATGAAAGGGGTGAGTATAATCATCATAATCACATGTATAGAATATGCATACACATATTGAACTGAAGTAACTTTCTAGTTATGTACTCCATCTGTCCCTAATTAAAAGTCCAAGTTTGATTTTCACATTTCTAAGAATGCACTAATTTCATGTTTAGAACAAAACTTGATTCATGTCGCGAGTTTTGGTACGTTGATTATGTTCATATGTTGTGAAAGGGAAACAGGACTCTTAATTTGGAACGAATGGACTAAGATAGATCTTCTTAAGAAATTTTCAGTACATCTATGGAAGATATACCTTGCAATATCTAAAGCGTAAGAAACAGCTGTAGGCACATCTAGTCTTCCTTTCTTTCTTAAAATATGATATAAGCTTCCCTATGATTCCAGTTTAATTAAGGGAATTACATCAGTGTACTAAAAGTTTAGAGAAAGGAGGCAAAATGTGGAGAGAAGAGAACTAACAGTACTCACTCACATTGTTCAGATATTCAACAAGGAAGGTCAAGCGATCAGAACCTGTCAAAACACCCAGGAATTGCACTATATTGGGGTGGCGCAACTTCTGCCACATGGCTAGCTGCTTTAAGAAGATGCTCCTGTAAAGCCGTCAAATATGGGCATATAATAATGTTCTTGATATTAAGAACACACTAACATGAAAGGAAGCTTTTTATAGTTCTAATTAACAATGTCCTTTTAGGAGCCTATGTTTATATATATACACATGTGTATAGGTCAAAGCTTGGATATAGATATATAAAGTTGATCTAAAGTTTCACAAGTTGTTCTCTTTAGTATGGTTCATGCTACACTTTCAGGCCACAAAAACAAAGTTCCACGGTACTCATGGGCCAAAGGGGGCCCTCGTGAACCAATAACGAAGCAGAAATATAGGGTCCAACAGTTTGACTTGACCAAGAAGGTATCAAAGTATAATCGGGCAAATCCAAATCAAACATGTATTAATTAAAGAATAAAAATCCAAAAGATGAAACTCACTTCGCCCTTAGGTTTGTCGCTATTTTAGAATGAACTGCTTTTGCAACAACTTCTGTGCCACGCCACTTCACTAAATAAACTTCAGCAAATACACCCTGTCCCCAAACTTAGTATTGTTAACGAGGTGGCAATGAAGGCGGCTAAATATTTCGAAAGAGATGAAAAAGAGCTTTAATTTTGCACAACAAGGTAGTATTTGCAAAGATTCATAACACGCGTAATTACTTCTCCAATAAGAGTTGCATCATCCATTTCCACTTCAGTGTGATCAATTTCATAACACGGGGAGTGAGAATCTCCCACCTGTACCAGATAAAAGGATAAGAAATAATTAGGTTTTTATCCCAACAATAGAAGGCCTAGCTAAATGATATATCAAACAAAATCGGATGCAATTCTGACCAGGGCAAATATGAAGCAAAATTGACAATTCCAAGAGTTTGCTTTTGATCAATATATATCAACATGCATGTGAAGCATTCTGTTTTTCATACAACTGTGCAAGTAAAAAAAGAAAAGTTTTTTCTTCACTGTTTCAAGGACACAATAACTTCTGCAGAAAACTCACAAAGCTTCAACCACTATGAGAGATAGTCTTCTCTTATGAAAATTCACATGTAAGGAATGTCAAATATACCGGATCAACTCCACCATGCGCCTCCAAAATTTTGCAAACTTCCTTGTGGCATAAGCTGCGAGCCTCTGACAATGGCTGCCAATAATTTAAAAAATTATAAATGTCACTATTGTTGAACCAAATGAACGAAATAGATCATTACCAAATGACACAACCACGGCACAATCCAAAACACTACGGATGCATTGATAACTTACATGGAAAATAATTGAACTTCATGTAACTTTTTTAAATGGAAAAAAAAATTCGTGGAAAACACAGGGTGCAGTGGTCTTTGAATTGAATACAAAATGAAAAAATTAGGATACACCAAGTTGTAGCATGGAGATTAATTCCATGATAAATTATGCAATCGAACACCACTAATGATGATAAGATGAAATTTGGAGCATTTCCCACGGAAAAGTGTTGTCATGAAAATCACACCCGAAGTGATATTATCTAGGATAATAATTGATAAGTAACAGTGATAGGCAATTAATTTCCAGAAAAATGGACTTAGGATGTGCAAAAGAATTTCTCTTTTCATTTCTTTAGTACCTTTCATAATTGGGTGCCCTATTATCAACCGAAGAATGCTTAATTTCAAGGAATAAATATCCATGGTATCACTTGCTTTAGCGAAATTATCCTTTTCCCATACAAGCCAAAAAAAATCTCTCCCCTGTGTTTTTGTTTTGCGTGGAAAAAATTTCCACATGAATATTTTTTTCAAGGAAATTCAATTCCCTTAGACGTAAAGGAATCAAACACAACCTAATATTGTCTACCAAAAAACTCTTGCCGATCATTACTACAATACCAATCGATTGAATACAGAAAGAACTTACAGTGCGGCCCCAGCGATCAGCAGAATTCACATCAGCTCCTTTCTCAAGAAGTAGGGAAACAATTTCCGTGCAATTTTCACATGATGCTAAATGAAGTGCTGTTCTCTTATCAAAGTCACTTAGACAAGGATGTACTCCTTTCTCTAGCTCCTCTTTCACACCTTCTATGTCGCACCTACCCGAGCAGTATATAAGGCGATATGGACCCAATGTGTTGATTCTTTGTGGTTCCATCTCGTACTTAGAAAACATAATTTGCCAACATTTTAATTCTTAGGTTGAATCCACTGATTAGAAGTGCATTAATGCCATTCAAACATAAACCACAACTATATCTGCTGTTTGATACAATGGGATCAATATTAGGTATTGTTATGATGGAAACACTCTTACTTTCTTCGAAATTCTTGTTAGATGGAAGCCATTTTCTGTAATTTGCACCTTAACAATGTATTTTATAGTTCCTTCGTCCCAAACTAAGAGTCACATTTCTTCTTTGGGTATAAGCAATCAAAAAAATATCCTGATAGTAGATGAAAATTTAAAAATGAAGGATATCTAGCCTTTGGATTTTATAATTACTATAGGTCAAAGATGCATGCCAAAAATTCAAGTAATTGGAGATCTTGCAGTCCCTAATCACAATCATTCTTTTGACTTAAATTGTGTGCTATTTATAATAAATTTCAACATAGTGATCGCATGGTTACAAATATTTGATTGATTTGAAATTTTACAGTATAAGTATCTTATTCAACAGTTAAATTGATAAATGAAGAATCACAGGAGAAGTTAAAGTTCTGACTGATTCTATTATATACATGTGTAAATATATATATATATATATAGGTTAATCGAGGAAAAGGGGTTACCTTGGAAGGTGATGATAGGGACTGGAAGAGCTCCATAAATGCAACTACCCAAACAGAGAAGAACTGAAGCTAAGCCCAAGTAATAGTAGTAGTAACATATATAAAAGTAACAATACTTAGAATAAATGGTTTATGTTGAATGGACCAAAAACTCTAAAGAATACATTATTGAAGCTTTTAGAAGAAGAAAAAGAGTTGAGTTACTATGCAAATTAAAGGATAACAACAACAAAAAAAGGGCAGGCGGTGCGTTTTAACTTGAAGTGAGAGGTCTGATTTGCCAAGGAATATATATATATATATATATATAGAAAGCCTTGTGTTGATCGATGATTTATAGTCTTAGAAGTATTGATTGATTAGAAGAAGTATACTGTGAATCACAAGGGCTTGGTATTTGTCATGGCATTATTGGAATGATGGTGACAAGAGTTTCATATATTTCTCCTGAGAGAAAATGGGTTAGTAGTTAATTTTTTACAATACAGGTGGTTAGAGAGAGAAGCTAAGGTTAAGGTGTGAGGAACTATGGAAACTTTAGTACTACTAGTGAAGTTCCCAACCAATATTCTCATATTATTAAATTATTATTTTCATATTTTGAGTTTGTTTCCTCCATTTTGACGATAGTCAAATTACGAAATTCTAAAATCTTAACATATCTCAATTTGACTTAATTTGGTGTGAGTTTTATTTTTTGAAAATCAAAACTCGCCTCAAATAGTATACGCATAAATTTACACTCAAGACATCTCACGTTAACTTGTTCCAATTTGTGTAATTATATTATATTTAAAAAAATAATAAAAAATACATATTATATATGAAACGAGTTAGGTCAAACCATGTTTTTATTTTAGAACATGAACTTAATCCATTGTTTAAAAAAACCCATCTCCAACTCTTAATTACTTTAAACTCACTCTTACTCTATTCTTTCTCATGCTTTGCAAAATGCCAAACGAGGAATTAGGGCGGTTGGGTAGGAAATTCTTGAATTTTCTCTCCTTTTTTTTTAATCTATTAGATTTTTTTAAAACTTCTAAAGTTTATGAGTTTCAATTAGAATTCTAAACTATCAATTAAAATTTTATTGTATTCAATGAAAATTTTAAAAATCAGTTGAAATCTTATGGTATTTAAAAGTTTAATGATTTTAAATAATTTTATTTATTGATGGATTGTGGTGGATTATAGGCTACTTGTATAAAGACTATTAAAGACTAGTGTTAAATTTTATTTTTATTTTTGCACAAATTTTTTATACAAGTAATTGTGTTGCCAATCGCACAAAAGAAAAGCATACAATAAAATAAGGGTGTTCTTAAATGCACCCACATAATCCGTCTTCTCACCCCACCAAAAGTTAAAGTTACGTTAATCTTAACCTAAAAAATAGCGTAAACCCCATTCTTCTTACCCCACTTTCTATACTTTAAAAAAATTGCCACTAATTTGTCTTCTCACCCACTTAAAATTTTAAAAATTAATTAAAAAACTTCATTTTTTTTCCAACAAACAATTATCTACTATTTTCACTTAATTACATATATTTCATAAATGTAAGTTTATAATAAATATTCTTTAATTTTTATATTAAGTGCTAGATTTTTATTTTTATTTTTATTTGCTCTAGCATGATAACGTCTTCGATGATATTTTTCTTAATTTATTCAATCTTTTTATTTGTACATGCATGTAGAGTTCAATAAAACTCACGTTAAGTTATACAATATCTAAACTAAAAAATGTTTGTCTTAACGTGCGCCTAATATGTCATAAATAATATATATATATATATATATATGTATTGCATGTTGTGCTTTTATTATTTCAATATTTAAATTCTAAAAATTACTCATAAAAAATATTAAAAAATGAAATAGTTTAGTGAGAAAATCTCTATCCTTTTAATCTTTTGCAAGGATATCATTTTCTTGAGTTTCAAAAAATTAAATATCTTAGAAATTAAAAGTAACAAAATATTTTAATAAATGATTTATTATTATAAAAACTATTTTATTTTTCCAATTCATTTTTTCCATTTTCACGAAAGATAACATTTTTTAAAAAGAAAGAAGAAAATGTTTTTAAGTCATTAAAAAATCATTTAAGAACACCCGGGGTGAAAAGACGGATTTTGTAAATGCATTTAAGAACACTTGGAAAAATTCATCACTATTCACTTTTTTTCCTACGAGTTTTTTTTCCCTCTGTCATCTTTCTTCTAGTATTTTTGATAAAAATAAAATTGATCTTCTTATATCTTTGATGCAATGAATTAAGACATATTTATATAGTATATGACTTAATTATTACTTTTGTTAATTAATTAGTTAATTTCAACGGCTCCTCCGAGTCTTTGCAATCTAACCTAACTTATTACTCCATATCGCTCAAATGTACGTTTTAGAGAAAGAGTTTACGTAAGTATGTATAAAAAAAATTAATAAAGAAAAAATAGCTTAAGGGCTTTTCTGGGCTTTTTTTTAATTATAATTAATGTTTAATTTTTCATATATATTATAAAAGAATTAATTTAATTTTTGTTTTATTTATAAATGTGTTGAAAATAACTAATAAATTTTTCAAAATGCTTAAAAAATAAAGGATGATCTAAATTTAATTAGAAACGGAGCAAATATTTCAAATTTCTTTTGAATATCAAACATACTATTATATATATACGGATCAACTTCCGATCTTTTAATATTTTTGATGTAGTAAATTAAAACTTTTATTTACTTATTTGGTAAAAATAAAATTTGTAGACAAATTTAAAATATAAATAATAACTATTTAAGAGTAATGAATAATAAAAGATTATATGAAATATCATATAATTGTTAAAACTATATTTATTATAATTAATATTTTGTATCTTCAGAGGTACTATTTAGACGAAATTTTTAATGAAATTTATGAAGAACAATGTAATTTTTGTTTAATATGTCTTATATTAATGAAAAAATTAATATTATTTAATATTTTTACTTTTAGCGACAAAACTTTATCGTCTTTACATTGTTTTAGTAAACTCACCCCACCACAGGGGTGAAGTGCAATATTTTTTAAAGATTTAATGGGGTGAGAAGAAAGTATTCTCACATTGGGGTGAGAAGACTGATTCCATGGGTACATTTAAGAACACCCTAAAATAAAGGTGTAACCCCACCAATTCATTTGAGTTGTTCTACATCGATTTATACAAAAAAAAAATTATACTAAAATTTAATAAAACTAATATTTTCTTTATATTAAATCTTTATTTTGAAAGGACAAAAGTCAAAAGGGCAATATAGCTACTCTATATGTTTTATTTCATATTGAGAACTAAAGGGTAATGTGTGATCCTACGAAGAATATGTAGAAGAGAATGCCACGTTATGAAATTTTAATAACTTGTACAAATTTTAAGTTGCATTTTGTTGGTTTTAAAAACAAAAACTCTTAGAAAAAGTTTTGCCTGGACTGTTAAATTTGTGTTGTATGTTACAAATTATTAGCATAATAAACTCAAAACAATATATAACTAGAATTCATAATACACTCGATATATGTTTAACATCATACAAAGATGAGATGCAGCATCACCATAATTTGAAAGTTTCCGGTTTAAGTCTCACTAACTAGTGAAACATTTACCCCTCTGACAAGCTCTAAGTGTAAGATTTATCATTCTTCTCACCCTTGACGTAATAATGTGAATTTGGCTTCTCTTTTTTTTTGTAATTTTGTTTCTATCCACCATATTTTTTAGTTAATCCACCCTTAAATTATGAAGATTTTATACAAAGTTTCACAATATTATCCTTTTTAAAATTGATAAGCCTATCCACTAATTAAAATTAATTTATAATTCTATAAATTTAGATTCCATTTTAATTAAAATTCTTAATCCAAATATAATTCATTTTCTCTCTCTACATCCCACCTGTCCTCGCTCTCTCTTATTTAAATCCTCTCTCTCCATTGCCCAGACTCCATCTTTCCCCTGCGAAGTTGTAGTAGTGGATGCGCTCTCTCACATATTTGAATCAAGAACCCTAATTTATTCTTTAATTAGGGCTTGGGTTGAAATATTTCTTATTGAATTTTTGATGACATGAATGATTAACAAACTCAAAAAATTAAATTTTAGGGAAAAACTTAGACCTTGTAGGCTCATATAATTTGCAAACCAATATACTTGTTTGTGTTTTTGTTTTTAATTTTGGTTCATATGACAAAATTGGATGTGGGGTCAATCGGAAGGGTTAATTAAATGGGTGTGTTGTCATAACACACAAGGGTATTTTTTCTTCAAGCAATAAACACAAAATCAACTAATCATCAAACAAGGTCTCCATTACTAGTCGGTGGAGGAGCTTCCTTAACTCCCCTCCATTACTAGAAGATGATAGTAATCTCTCCATTAGTTCAAAATTGCTGAAAATGCAAAAAAGGAAATTCCCCATTTATATGTGTTGTATGAATTAGAAACCTTAAAAAGCCCGAAAAACTAACAAATTACTAATCGAAATGTATTTACAGTTATTTGTTGTATATGTAAAGTTTATATTTTGATTAGCTTTATTCCTTCGACAAAAATACGTTTACTTATAAGTTGTTTGAGTCGTTTGAAATTGCATCTGAAGAATTACAAGCAAGTCAAGCTACCAAAGCGATGCATTGAGGAATTACATCGAGAAAGATACAATGAGCATTGACATTTGAATTTAATTTTCTAGGTGGTATTTTTATTTTTAGAAAAACCTTTTGGGTCAAATATTTTTTTTTATTATTTTTATTAGTGTTTTTCTCCCGTCCGTAACACTTCGGCGAACCGAATTTGTGAGAAAATTCTTGGATTATATTTTTAATATGTTTCTTGAGTTGCTCCGAAAATTTGAGTCGAATTAGAGCTCAAACGAATTTAATACACGGAAAAAAATAATTAAAAAAATTATAAATAAATAAATAAAGAATTAAACTTTGAAAAGTCAAAGTTTGTATCATGCCCAGCCACTTTATTAAGGCCCACGTGAAGTTGTCTGAGAAAGGAACGATGACTTTTGTCCTTTTAGAGCATCGGATTTGGGTAAATTATGACATATAGGTTGTGTTTGGTTGCTCTTTTTATTTTATTTTTTTTAAAAATTTTAAAAATTTAATTTAAAACTAACTCTACTTTTACCCTTTTCAAAATTTATTTCACTGTATTTTTTCTCTCTAAATTTTTTTTTAAAACACTATAACTTTAAATCTAAAAATCAAAAAATAATAAAAAATATATATTTGAAACCTACTCATCAAGATCTATAAAATAAGATCCATTGTGACTATTTTTTGAAATTTTTTATACGTTTTTTTCATTGTTTGAAAAAAAAGTCAAACAAAACCAAAAATTCACTTTTCAACATAAAAACTCTAACTCAAAACATTCAACCAAATACCAAATTTTTAAAAATTTATCTAGAAAACTTGTCTAGAAACATTAACCAAACACCACCATAGGATCTGTGTAAAATTTATATAATATATATAATTTTTGGTGTTTTAATGGTATTATATAAAACATGTCACATCATCATTTGTATAAAATGAGTGTGTATTTTACACATTTACATCGTCATTTTCTCTCTCTAACTTTTTCTAAAATATTAAATGTAATATAAGTAAAAATCAAAATATGATTTTATTATGATATTTTTATATTTTAATTCTACTCATCAAAAACTTTAAAATAATACTCATATTGACTATTAAATTATAAATAAAAAATATTCATAAAAGATATTGAATATTACATGTGAATATATATATTCCATGCGGTACAATATCATTGGTTCATTCAAATTTTATATAACAATCTTAAAGTGTACCGTTGGAGCACAAATGAGAATGTGTAAAATATTTGTAAAAAATTAATTTTTATCTTCCAAATGTCTATTTTTTATTAGTCCACATATTTTTATACAATCAATTTACACATTTACTGTTGGAGATGCTCTTAGTTTTTAAATATGTAGTTGCCTTTTTAAAATCAAACACCACAAAGCCACGTGTTAATATTTGTATGGTTGTTTTTAAATGCAATAGGTCGTGGACCGGTACACCTCTTTATAATGTGTACCGGTATGTCTTGTCCCGAGGCTCAGAATTACTTTCCAATTTCGGACTAGTCCACACATTTATAATATGTCTCAGTCTGGTCTTTAAATTCGGCAGTGATTTTTTATTGCAAAAATTCTAATTTTAATTATTTTTAACCCTTTCCTAAAGTAAGTTGGTCTCCATATTTTTATATAAATAGACTCATAGGCCAAGAGACTTTGGAACACTTTTGAGCACACTTTTTCACATGTTTTGAGAGAGTTTTCTACACCTTAGAGAGAGAGTAAAAACCTTAAAACATAAAACCACCTTAAGGCTTTTTATTCATACCAAAGTAAGCGTTCTTTTTATAAAACGGTGCTATACCGTGGAACTTGTTCGTGCAATTCGGATAAGAGGACTGTACGGGCAGAAGGTGGGGACTTTTGCAAGCGGCTTGTGCAACTCAAGTTTTGTAAGTCTGTATGGTTTGAGATTAATCGAGTTTGTAAACCTTTGTGCATATAGTGGATTGTTAAGGATTAGTCTTGCACTGCAGGAATACCTCGTTAATTCTGGTGTTTGATTATCTGTTTAATTGCTACGTAATAGAAAAGATTAAACAGGTTTTCCATAATTAAAATTCATAAACTTTTAGGTTTTACTTTTTGATTCGATTAAAATTGATTTTTGAGAATCCAATCGTCGAATAACAAACCTAGGATTTAATTTGTTTTAATTCGCTTACGCATGCGCCCTGGCTCTATTTTTTACAGTATATATCAACCATATAGAGTTGAGATTTGGATTGTTTGAAAACAAGAAAGACTTAATAATATTATGATATAAAATTTTAAAGTGGTTGTACTTATTAATTTAATGAATATTTAATTATTAAATTATTATTCAGAATAATATTTATAAAATTAAATTAATAATATTTTTTTGTCGGTGTATCGATTAACTTAATAAGTAATGCGAATGAACTTAACAAAACGGATTAACTGCAAGATATTGTGGATAGAAACAAAAACATTCTTTTTCTTTTTCTTTTTTTCTAAAAAAAAGAATAGAAAATATATCATCTTGAGCATTTTCCATGGAAAGAAAAAATGTAATAAAACTTGCACGTTAGATGCAACTTTAAATAATTGACATGGGCATAGATATGTGATAGCTTTGACTAACACAAACGAGCAATGTTACTCTTCTTTAAAAAAAAATTCTACACTCAACTTTCAACCAATATCTATTATTTGGTGCTTCCAATCTCCCCAACTTCATTGCAAATATATAGTTCAAATTCATTCGTGCTACAATATTTGGGCTACCTAGAATTTCTCAATACAAACACATGATGCTTGTGTAACAATCTGAAATTGCGTCCATAGATAAAAGTTAAATGGTCGCTAAGCACAGATACATGATGAATGATAAAGGTCATACCGACATAGGTGCGATCATGAAGTGATTCCCCATGGCACATTGTATATCACCTTCTTGCTTTCTTGGGTTTGAACATCAGTACCGAGGTTTCATATTGAGCATTTCCATGGAAAATTCTAACTCGTTTTTTAGGAAAAACAAATGCAATAGAAAATTTGATATGACGCCTTACTAGTTGAACAGATGAAACTCAACCGAATTTTCACCAAGTGAAACAGAGAGCGACATTACAGACCAAATGTACCTATAATTTTTATTATATTGAGTTTTCAATAATCCAAACACAACCATAATGTCTTTACGACAAGTCTTTTTTCTGTATTCAAAGAAAGCAAACGGAGTCCACCGCACACAGTTATAAAATCACTTTACCAATGGCCCGTGAACTGTCTCGTGTCAATTTGATGTTAATCTATTCTTCCGTAACTATCTTGCCCTCCCAAGTACATAGAGTTATCTAGTGTGGCCTAATGCATAAACAGGCATATATATAACCCATCTCAAAAGCGAAACATCCGCTCATAGACCATGCTTTTAGCAACAGTTGACAACTTCAATGCATACTCTCCTATGCGTTGGCCACATAAAACCGTGGCTAAAGGCTGGTTGAGGGACCAAAACAATCCATTTTAGAGCCTGCTTGTAAACGTATGTATATCTTTCTATATATACACACAATCACATGCACACGTGCACACAGTGCATACGAAATAGGTATCGTCACAGCACATACTGCAGCTTGTACACAATGTGCAAAATACACTACCATGACCCACCCACTAGATGCCGTAAAAATTAAAAAGAAGGAAAGAGGAGAAAGAAAAAGGAAAATAAAGGAAAACGAAAGAGAGGAAGGGGAGAAAAGAGGCAAATGTGAAGAAGATGAGAATACAATGGGTTTCTTCGGCAAGGATGGTTCTCAGTGCTATTAATTGGCCAGTGTCAGAAATGTACAAGTAACCTCTTAAATCATGGAGGCCAGTGACGGTCCGACAGAAAGAGATCCATGCTATGGAGGTTGAAGAACTTGGGTCGGGTCGACACAGTAATCGGGTAGCGGGTTAGTTCAATGACAAGTCATTTCAGCTTCGAATGGGCCAATCTGCTAGATTAAACGGTAGAAACCGACTCTCGGAGGGGCCACAGTAGATAACTCCATGCCCTTGGAGGGCCAAATTTTAACAGAAGAATAGATTTAAGAGTCAAATTGGTACACGTGGCACAGCTCAGAGGCTACTGGTGTAATCTACTTTATAAAATAACACAGCTACAACATTTTTCAGTGTCCTTGGTTTGCTTTTCTTGGATCATCTCCAGCTGTAAAATTATTTCTTCAAACGTAGGCCGACACTCCGGATTCTTGTGCCAGCAGTCTTGAAGAAGCCTGTAATGTAGGTCGTAACTTCAATAGAATATTTATTCGCATATGAAAACCCATCAATGAATTAGTCAAATCTCTCTTGTATAAATGCATGTGTATGTATACATATATAGGCCTAATTAATCCCCAAGGCATGTTGTAAACCCATGTAAACAACGAAGGAGGCCCCACAGGGTCTATGCACCCATGTGAATTGAACAGTCGACTTACACTCTTGAGGTGCTTCTCAAGGCCCGTCTTACGACTAGACTAAATTCTCGTGTTACACTCCTTAGGAAAATGGACTCTTAATTCGGGACGGAGGGAGTATTTAACAATTACGAAAAGGTTCATTGCCAAATTTGGAAAGAACGAGGGTCTCTCAAATACTAAATTCAAAGAAAAAGGGCATCTCATGAACACAAGAATTCATGTTCAGCTGTATCAGAGATGGGGTGACCAGTCACTGTGTGGAAGAATGAAGGGAGAAGGAGGTAACTGGTAAGGCCATAAGGCTATTTGTGTTAGTTGAAAATTTTATCTTTCTCCCAAAGGAAGGTGGAGATAGATTACTGATATAGATTTTGATGGGTTCAATTAAAAGTCCTCAGATTATTTGGGTGCAATAATTGCAATTACTCGAATAAAGGTTGTAAGGTATGTCTAATTGAGATAAGTGTAGACTAGTAAGCCAGAAATTTCCATGCACTTACAACTTGATTGGTTCAGGGTATATATATGAAGAAAGATAAGGCCGTCTATCTTCATATGCTCTCTTGTCCGCAACTTGCTCTGCGGCTTCTTCCCTATTTGATGGTCCGCCTTGGAACATCTGTAAAATTAACACTCCCAAAATTCAAAAAGAAATTCTATGTCTGTGTAGATCAAATGAAGACTAATGGATAAAAGACTTGATAAGTGAATAAAATCTATTGTAATACTTGAAATTATATAAGTTCAACTTACTTCATGTACTATTAGAGCAAAGGAAAAGACATCAATGCTCTTCCCATATGATTCTCGGCGATAAACCTCGGGAGCCATGTAACGATCTGATAAATGTAATAATAGCATTTGAGAAAATATTTAAAATTCTAAAAATCTTCAGAAGGGTAAAAAGATCATACATGATCCTGTTCCACCAGTCATTTTATAACCAAGAGCATCTTTTTCCTGTGCGATTTTGCTTAAGCCAAAGTCTGTCACTTTAAGGTGCCCTGCTTCGTCTTGCAATACATTTCTGGAAAAATTTCACAGCAGAAATGATAGTGTTACAAATTTTATACTCCGTCCATCTCAATTGATAGTCCCACTTTCCTTTTTGGAATGTCTCAAATTGATAGTCCCAATTCCTTTTTAAGACATAATCAATGTACCAAATCTCGCAATAGAAAATGAGTTGTATTCTTGATTATTGATTAGGTTTAAATTAGAGTTTCCTTAAAAAGTAACAAAGTCAAAGTGGGACTATCAATTTCAGGCGGAGGGAGAGGGAGTACATCTTTTCAATCTTGAGGTCAATGGAGCATTGTAAAAGATGACTGGACATTATAAGCACACCATTATAATTTTTTTCTTTTTTCTCTTTTAATTTTGCCTTTCCTTTATGCATATGACCTGGAATTTGGTAGGTATCACAACTTATTGTATGTACCTTGGGGTCAAATCCCGGTGTATTATGGCATGTGGTTTATGCTGATGGAGATAATTCATACCTCTGCAAGTGCAAACAATCAACTAAACGGTTAAACTACATGTTCCAGTATACCTTGTTATGATAAGAACATCAGATGATTATATATACACACAAGGAACACCAAGTAAAAAGTTAAAAAATATAAAACCACAGATTTTCTTCTACTTCTTTTTATGTGTGTGTGGGGTGGGTTTGGGGTTGTTGGGTTAGCGATCCCAGCATTCATTTTTCGTAGGAGAATTGAAAGAACTCTTAGAATCACAAAAAAATTGCATGCTTAGTATACCTCGCAATATCTAAGGCATAAGAAACAGCTGTCATTGGATCAAGTTTTCCTTTCTTTCTTAAGATATCATACAAACTTCCCTAGATTTTCCAATCAAGGAAACATCAGTGTATGACATTCAGAAATCCAAATAAGAAGAGCACAAACTACAATACTCACATTGCAGAGATACTCAGTGAGGAATATCAAGCGATCAGAGTCATTTAGAACACCAAGGAACTGCACTATATTGGGGTGGCGCAACTTCTGCCACAAACCTAGTTCCTTTAGAAAGGTTTTCCTGTAAAGCAATCAATGATAGATGTGTATATGTATTATGTATTGGTAACGGTAGATCTAAAATTGCTAGTAGCACTACAATGGGAGAAAATACATCTTGTACAAGAATAAGACTAAATAATAAAAACATTGGGGAAAAAATGCCAATAATAAATTATAATTTATAACCCAGAAATATATGCTAAGTTACTAAACTAGAAAGTTTAACCCGACCAACCGAATGTCCGGGAAATGATATGGATTGATTATTAAACACCACCACCCCCTCACCCCCCCCCCCCCCCGCACCACACATCCTGTCCAGAGAAAAATAATAATATATCCAATCAATAAATATACAAAAACAGAAAATCATAAGATAAAACTCACTTCACCATTTGGTTTGAAGCAATAGCAGAACGAATTGTTTTTGCAGCAACTTCTGTACCACGCCACTTCACTAAATAAACTTCACCATATGCACCCTGTTTCCGTGCTTAATATTGTCAATGCAGGTAAAAGCTTCATATACAAGAGTAATTGGAAAGATCTCAACTAGTGGCAGTTTGTTGGTCAAAAAAAAAAGAACTAATGGCATTTTAGAAGTGCTTTTCATAAAGGTTGTAGTATTAGCAAAGGTCTGAGTAAATAGTTGCCTCTAGTAAGAGAAATTACTTCCCCAATAAGTGTAGCTCCTTTCATGTCCACTTCAGTGTGATCGATTTCATAACATGGGGTCTGAGAATCTAGTCCCACCTGTCTCAGTCAAAAGGATAAGAAGTAAATTAAAATTTGTCTAAAGATATGAGGGCTTTAACATATCAAAAAATATATGCGACGTTGACCATGGCAAATCAACCCAGACCAACACTTCCATTTAAAAAGCATTAGTTAAACAACACCTTCATAATCAAGAACTTAATTCCTAAGAAACAACATATCTCATGCAAGTTAACAATATGATCTGCTTTTAGATCTTATCCCGATTAGTGATTCAACAATCGAGCAAAACTTATCCAAAAAAGTTAACACATATACAGTGCTTCAGAAGAGACCTGGAATCTAAATTTATAGAGGCAATGATATTGATTAACACCTGGAATCTCAACAGAGGCTCAAAACATGAAGTGCATCTAATGGAATATTAAACCTCTAGCTCAAAACCAAGACCAACATATTCATAACCTAGGCGTTTGACATTATATTTCGTTGATGATATCAATAGACGCCATCTCTATTATCCTCTGCAATAAGATAAAGATATAACTTACCCATCAGAATACTCCACCTATGTCATGCACTCAAGAATATTCAAAAAAGTTCAATATCATTAACTGCTTGAATTCAGTCACAAAACAAAAAATAAATGTTTTATCCAACAATTATAGGTTAATAAGCACGCCACAGCTAAGAGGGTTGTAATTCTAGAACAGATCACCCATAATATCCAGATATATGCATGAAATTAAATAAAATAGAGCAAACAAAAGAAGGCCATCGACAGAAGAGATTTCCCTGGAGAAGGGAAAAGTAACGAAACACATTCAAGCCTGAAGGATGCCACGCATGGTGCCTTTCCTTCCATTCATCTTTAGCTGACAAGGACTGTTAAAACAAGATATTTGACTAGACATAGCAGAATAGTGGAACAGGATGAATAGCGGGCCCCAGGACTTGAGGCATAACCTTGCTTACTTGATCTTTGTGTAATCAGATGTGTACATAATTCGAAAAAGAATCTCAAACATAGTTATATTAAAAAACGAGATAAATTACTCCATACAAGATTTCTTGAAAAGTGAAATACCGGATCAATTCCACCATGTGCCTCCAAAATTTTGCAAATATCCTCATGGCCTGAACTACGGGCATCTGATAGCGGCTGCAGATAATTCATATTAACATGTCAGTTTCACCAACTAATTCCTATTCGGAATAAGTCATGATATTCTGAAAGCAAGATCTTACCACTGCATTAACATTAAAAAGAGTAGGCCAAATAGAAGTTAATCATGTCATATACTATAATATATAATATATAGAAATGGGAAAGATAAAGCAATATTCAATCCCTTACCCTTTCTACCCAGAAAGAGTTTCATTTACTACAATGATTATGGAATCGAAGTGCTGAGACTCCATTTGACATAATTTATTTCAAGAAAGAACCAACCAAGAAAGTAGTAATTTAAATATATATATATATTAACTATCAATGAAAACGAGTCCACCTTTTGTCCTGTGGGAACCCTGGTAGCTTCTCCCTTTATAGACGTATAAGTTACAAAATGACAAAAAAGTAAAAATAAAAATCGAACACAACACAATAACCCCACATCTATAGTTTTGTAGATGCAATTGCAGACTGTGTTTACTTTGCAACTGCCACAATTGACAATGTTAACACAATCCCAATGCATTTGGACTAACCATAACATGAATTACTAGTTTTCACATAACGCTAGCTCATCATCACTAAAGTCCAAATCAATTTGTCTTCTACAATCAACCATAAGAATGACTTACAGTGCGACCCCATCGATCAATAGAGTTCACATCTGCTCCTTTCTCAAGAAGTAGGATGACAATTTCTGTGCATTTTTCACATGATGCTAAATGAAGCGCTGTTCTTTTATCGTAGTCAGCCAGATAAGGTACTACTCCTTTCTCTAGCTCCTGTATCACACCCTCTTTGTCGCCCTTCCCTGAGCAATAGAGAAGGCGATATGGACCTTCTGAGTCAATCGTTTGAGGTTGTACCGGCTGCTTTAGACGAATAGGGAACCAGAATTTAATTTCTTAGGCTATAATAAAAAACAACATGACGAGAACATAATTGATATAAATTTTATATACGTGCAGTTCACCCATTACATATAGTGAATATGCTATAGCTTGTTTTACTTGCAAATTAGTTCTCTTTGGCTCATGCCTCCTCCAAAGGTGCAATTAATTACACAAGGCAGTTTCGTCAACAAGAGAATCAAGGTAACACAAATGAGCACGTAAAACAAAACAAGCCATCAAGTATAGGAAGATAAATACCATCAACAAGTCAATATTTACATATAGCTCTATAAACATGGCTAATAAAGTTCATTCCTTCAACTTTGCAAAGTGGAAATCATTTCTAGATCCAACTAAAATAACAAAATCCAAATCAAACTCCTTTTAAGGTATCAGAAATTTAGAATTGTCAATATTACATGTTCACGTAAACAAACTGATGTTTTATGATACCTAGAAATTGCAGAATATCCTACTAAAAAAGAATTTGTGGATTCAGCAAAGCTTAAAGCATTGATTAAAGCAATTAAACATCATTACATACCGAATCCGTGCTAATATATAATTCATTCTGCTTTAAAGTTGTTACTGTTTCATTATTATTGTTGTTAATCCTGCTGTTGTTGGTAAGCACTGCACACCGATTAAACCCTAAATACAGTAGTGATAATGAAATGCAAAAGTTCAAAATAACCAGAAATATGGGGTATTAATGATAATGACCTAAACAGATCAGAAGAAATGAAGAAAAATACCTTTGGTGGTGATGTAGAGACTTCCATTTCCATTTTGTTAGAAATTACAATCACAAAAAAAAGCAGCACTGAAACAGAGAAAATTAATCACCAAAACAAGTGGGAAAAAAATAAAAAGAAAGAAGGGGGTGGGGGGTGAATATTGAAGTGAAGGAAAGTGTGGAAGGATTACATTGAATCTTTTATGTAACAATGTTGTTGATAATGAAGTTAGAGTTTGTTTGACCAGTGGGAAATAATAACAAAGGTGTGGTCTGAGTTGCCAAGGGACGGAAGTTTGTTTGGTAGTTGAAAATGGAGGAGGAGAAGGCATTGTGATGTTCGCCATTTCTGATTGATCGACAAAGAGAAGAGAAGATCAGGGGTTTGAAATGTATACCAGAAGGAGAGAGGGCCTTCTTTTTAGGGTAAATAAATTACACTAAACAGTCTAAACCCCATTATTGTTTAGTTCGTTAACGCTTATTAACCATGTATAACGACCAAATCGTTAGAATTTTGCTCAGAAAAAACGGTGGGACATTCTTTTCCAAGTTGCCCTTCAATTTTTATTTAATCACACTTCTTCACATATTCAACACAATTTTCTCAGTATTCCAGAGATAAATTTTATTTTCTCATCACTTTTATTTTCTCATCACTTTCATTTTTTCTCACTAATATTTATAATATAATTTATTTATTATTAATATAAAAATAAAAAACTTTCTCATTTTTTAATTTTTGGCTAGTAATAGCACCAACTTCTAATTTAATTAACTATAATATCTCATATTAATTTAAGGGGTTTATTGTCATTTTATTTCAAGGAACATTCAAGAAAATTACATTAGTTCAAAAGGGTTTAGTGTAATTTACCTTTCTTTTTATATATGGCGGTTTGATTTCTGGGCGAGTGCGACCTGCAACCCCTCAGGGCCAGTCCATCTACCCCCCTCACGGTTTTGTTCTTCTTGGCAGGGCTTTCACCCCCCACTTTCCGATGTAGGATTTACATCCTCCCCCCTTAAGGGGATCGACGCCCTCGTAGGCACACTGTATTCTGTGGAATCCGCTCTGATACTATTTGTAACGCCCCCGGTACCAAGTCAGTGTAATATTGTCCGCTCTGGGCGAATGCGACCTGTAACCCCTCAAGGCTAGTCCATCTACCTTCTCACGGTTTTGTTCTTGGCAAGGCTTTCACCCCCCCAAAAGGCCTCTCACTTAATTAGGTACCAAGGTGCACATATACGGGTCTCAAGGACTCCCCCACTTTTCGATGTGGGATTTACACAAATGACCCCTAAACTTTTGGCACCATCCTACTTTGACCCTCAAACAAAAATTTATCGTATTTAAATACTTGAACTATTTACCGAGTTCCAAATTAGCCCTTCCGTTCAATTTGGGCGTTAACTTAGACGGAAATAAGGGCAAAATTATCATTTCAATAATTTGAGGGCCAAAGTGGAACAATATCAATAGTTTATGAATCATTTGTGTAGTTTACTCAAATAATTTTAATTAAATTTAAAAAATATTATAAAAGAAAAATGAAAAAAAAAAAGGAAAAGGAAGAGAAGACAGAGATTCCGATTCTTCTTCATCAATTTCATCCTCCATTCTTCTTCTTCATCATCATCTTACACCACCACCCCCTCCTCCTTACCTCCTTACCTCCACTACCACAGAGAGAGAAAAATGAACACACACAGGGAGAGAGACCCACCTCCTCCCTACCTCCCCCACCACTTCCTCCTCCCCGCTCTCATCCACCACCACCTCTAACCTTCTTTATTCCATCACCACCATCTTATACCACCATCATCGCCAGCCCCTTCCCTCCCACCCCCACCATCACTGCCACCCCCTTCATCCTATCATCACCATCTTTTTCATCTAATTATCTCTATAAAACCCTAGCCCTAACCCCTAATTATTTTTTTAAATAATTGATTCACTATAAAACCCTAACCCCCAATTATCTGTACAAAAAAATTATGTATATATATGTGTGCTGAATTGATCACTGCCTTGCTCTTCCTCATCGTCTCTGACACAGACCACATCGTCGGCACCAATAGAGGAGGGAGTGGTGGTGATGGTGATGCTGGTATAAGATGATGATGACGATGAAGAATGGAAGATTGGATGGTGATGAAGAAGAATGGAAGATGAAAGAACGGGAGAATGGAGGGGATGAGAAGACAGTGGGATGTCTTTCTCCCACTTTATGTTCCTTTTTTATTTTTTCTGCTGTAAATTATAGCAAAGCAAATTATTACCATATAATGGCAAAGTTTAGATTCGCAACAGATCAATCTGATTTCTTGCTCCTTTTTCTTCTTCCTCCTTCACTTTTATCTTTGCTGTTTGGAGTGGAGATTCGTTTTTTCTCTCTCTCTCTCTCTCTCTCTCTCTCTCTCTCTCTCTCTTTCTATGTTCATTTTTCTTTTTTTTATTCTTTCATAATATTTGAGTACACTATGCAAATGGCCCATAAACTAATGATATTGTCCCACTTTGGGCTTCAAACTATTGAATTGACAATTTTGCTCTTAATTCTGTCTAAGTTAACACCCAAATTGGACGGAAGGGCTAAATTGAAAATCGGTAAATAGTTTAAGTATTTAAATGCGATAAATTTTTGTTTGAGGGCCAAAGTGGGATAATGCCAGTAGTTTAAGGGCCATTTGCGTAGTTTACTCTAAAAATAATTTATACCAAATTTAAGAAAAAAAAAACAAATAATACCTAACCCTCAAATTATACTGAAAGAGCAATTTTTTCATCGCAAGAAAAATATTAATTCAAAACTCTTATTTTACTACACTACATTAATGACATAGATAATGGAAATAAGTGATCGAATCCACAAGAAATGAAAGTCTATAATTTGTATCAATCTAATTTACTTATTACAATGAGAAAAATAATATTACATCAAAAATTAAAATTGCAAACTAATCTAAAAAAATTCCTAAGATAGATGGATAAAATTCCAAATCTTCCTCCGATTCAAATTGCATCGATACAGAGAACCCTCCACAGACTCAAACATGAAAATTTCTTCCCTTCCTAACCTTCACAATACAACTTTAATGACGAGAATATTTGTTCTTCCAAAAATACAAATAATCTCACAACCTACTATTGTACCACGAAAATCAAAGGCTCAAAATCTTATTATGTTCTTCCATCATAAAGATTTATTTGTTCTTCAAAAAACACAAACAACCTAAACGAGGCTTCATATAATAAAAATTAGGAGTTTCCAGAACTCTCACCATGTTTCTCTAAGGGGAAAATATATCTGCTAAAATCGCAGACAATTTCTCAAAAAGAGTTGCACAATGGGAGTTGGGAGTTTTGGTTAAATTGAAAGATTGTTTTTTTTATGAAGAAATATTTTATAAATAAGAAAATAATTTAAGTTTAATGAGGCAATAATTGGAGTTTAATGAGAAAAATAGTTGGAGTTTAATGAGAAAAATATAAAAATATGTTGAATAAGGATTGGATTGTAGAGGAGCAAGGAGCAAGAAATTAAATGGAGGCTACATATCTTAATTTTCGTCATTGTGCACTGGCAATAGGTTCGGGACTGTTTTCGGCAATGTTAACCTCCGAATTTGATAAAACTTAAAACATAAAAGTTGTAGGTCTTCGAATATTCTTTCTAATCATATAAAGAACACCAAAATCCGAATTCTAAGCGAAAAGATATACTCAAAATACCAAACTACTGCATAACTTTCTCAAATACAATTCTTTTTCCGGAATTACTTCAATTTGTTTATTCTTGACTTCGATACTTTATTCACCCAATTTAACTCTTTTTTAATTTTTTTTTCACTAATTCTATAATTTTACAAAATACTAAAAATAAATAAATAATTTTTACTACCTAAAACGGAGAAACAAAGACAAGCAGAAGGTCTAAAATACATACAAAATCGTGCACAACATATACCTATTGAAAAGAAAATGGATTACGATGGTGTAAATTAATAATCTAATTTACCTAGCCAACCACGAGCTGACACGTGGCCACCCACGTCAGCAACATGTTTTGCCACAGTAAGAGGAGCTCATAGGAGCTCTATTCAGATAGTAAAAACACAGATTCAAATGCCCAAACAAAAGAATTTAATCGAAAAGAGACGCGCATCACCGCCACAGGAGGTGACTTAAATTCTCTGAGCCATTTCGGGTTAAATTAGGCAGGCCCCATGCAATTCTGAATAGCCTAAAAAGGGGAGCTCATAAGTTTTACTTGAAAACCACCTGAAGGCTAGAGCTCCAATGGATATAGGTCTCCAACCTAGATGCCCGTTTTTACACTACAAACTATATAACTTGGATACGGAGCTTTCCCAATGAACTCTAGAGCTTCTTCGTCAACCTCTGTGTCAGAGAAAATATGGGCAGTATAGGCGACCATTACCAACTCCACTAGCGCAGCAGAGCCTCCCTCAACTTCGTTAAATGCTTACCCACTATATGCAAAATAACGAAATTCATAGAGAAGTAAGGTCAGAGTTGGTACTGATCGAAGCATGGCTCTAAACTTGCTCTGGGAGCTCTGACCACACGTTTTTTCCAGTCATATATATACAAGAAGCATTTACTTCTCCCAACGACCAAGTTTTGGACAAGAAAGAAAAAGTTTAACCAAGGCTACTCAAGCAACAACCTAAGAAAAAAACAAAGCAAAGAGCATCCAACGGAGCTCATAAATTAGGAAAGCTATAGCTCGTGTAGTTCGAGCAACATCTTATTGTAACATTATGACGATAGACTGGTTAGAGAGACTTTTATGAGTTTGTAATAGTTGTTTGTTTATTATCAATATAAAGTAAACCAAGCTCCTAACGTTATTCCATATGGGAGGACTAACCCATGTCTTTATACGAGGACAACCACCTCTATACATCCTTGATTATGTTATTTTGTTAAGCTCATCATACCAATCATCGAATCTATCATTTGACTGTGTGGTTTAAAATACTCTTCTAAATTTTAGCACCACCAGATTCAAAGGGCAGTAAGAAGAATAGCCAAATCATAAAATAAGAACATAACAGTTTATAATTCTATTCATATTATTAATTTCTTATTCCATTTCCCTTCTATTTCCCTCTCACTGGTTATGTTATTCGGGAATTGATTTTTCACATTTCTTTATCTTATAAAATTCAAAGTGAGGAGCATTTATTTTTGCCTCTGAATGCTTAATAACAAAGTTTTAAACATTCAAATGTGCCATATGGTGTTTGTTTCTTTAAATCATTAATAAGTCAACCACTATATTTTTTAATAATTAAGCATTCAATTTTAAGAATCATTAGTTTCGCTGAACGCTTAATGCTAAATTTAAACCATTGTTTTATACAAAACTTAAAATTCAAAACCTAATTTAGAATAAAAAACAAACAGCATTTTCAGAACTTGAATTTAACATTTATTACTCAGCAATCAGTAATCAGCATTCAGCAATCAAAGGTCAAATAAAAAAAAAAAAACACACACTAAGTATGTCAAAATTTTGAGTTTATCCCCCAACCAAACTTTTTGTATAAAGATTCGTAATATACGTGTAATTTGCCTTGATTTCAAAGATGATGCGTCACAGTGCCACTGAGCTTGCTTGGAAAAAGGGAAAAATATTGCATCTTTTCACCACGTTGTCAAACTTTTAAAATTCTTATTTTATGCTTTTTAAAACACGTATTTTAGGTCTTATATTTTTCCCTTCTATTTTTTGAAATACCTACTTTATCCTTTAAGTTTTTTTTTGCATACAGTTTTTAATAATATCAATAATCAAACTCTTAACTTTTAACAATTAACACTTAGTTAATTATTATGCCATTTTTCATTTAGTTAAATATTTCTTCTTAAATTGTATACATGCGTAGGTCTTGTATAATGTAGTACTTAAGAGTGTCCAAAATAAAAAAAAATCAATTGTATGGTGAGTAAAGATTCATATGGGAGCTAAAAATAGTGGAATGGTAAAAATATATAGATAAAATAATTATTAGGTAGTATTTTAATAGAGGGAATGCACAAAAAGTAATAATAAGAGGAGGAGTAAAAATAGGGTGTCGTAAGGTCAGGAACTTAAAGCAAATTAACAAGCTTAGGTTTACCGTACACTAATACTAAATATAGAAAATAGGTTAACCCTTTTGTATAATATTATAAATATCGGAGCCAATAACTTACAGCCCGTTTGAATTGAGGGAATAGGAAGGAAAGGAAAGGAGAAGAGGAGGAAAGATTTCATTTTACTCGTTTGGATAGATTTATAAAAGGGAGTGGAGAAGAAACGGAGGGATTGAGAGGGAATGCCAATCCCCTCTATTTCTTTATTTTGTTTCCTTCCAATATTTGGAGGATTGAGAGGAAATGAATTTTTTTTTTAATGATTTTTTCACATTTTTTCAAATTTAACCCTAATTTGTTAATAATATATTAAATCGCATTCTTTTCTTCTTTCTATCCAAACAAGATTTATTTTCATTCCATTCTTTTCCATCATTAGCTATCCAAACAACAATAAAATTAAACTCATTCCTTTCCATCCTTAACTATCCAAACAACAATAAAATTAAACTCATTCATTTCCATTCTATTCCATTCATTACCCTCTTAATTAACTATTTTCTTTCCATCCATCCCCTTCAATCCAAACAGACGGTTAAGAAGAAGGTCATGAGTACAATCTACATTAATATAGTATCAAATCCCTTTTTTAAAATTAATTCATTTATAGTGATTATGTGTTCACCCTTCTTAATGGTTGTAAAATTGTTAAAAAAAGGAAGAGAAGTTTTATTATTAAATTATTGATTATATATATATATATATATAAACAAACTAATTTGAACAAAAGGGCTTTTGTACGAAAGATTAAGGGTTAAATTTACAAGAAATGGAGTCTAGGGATATATATAAAAGAAACACGGACAATAGTTAAGGGCCCGATGGTGTTCACTCAAAGCAAAACATTTTTCCACACTGAGAAGAGCTAGGGTTTTGCTGGAGCTCGATTCGCTGCTTGCATACGCCAGTTTGCCAGTCGAAAGCACTACGAAGCATCAACTTAAGGAGATGATAATGGCGGTAGAGGGAGAAGTACAGTTCGACAACATTAAGCGCGAGGGGGATAATGGCGTCAATTTAACAACAAAAACGAGAATATACGTAGGGGGGTTGGGAGGAACCGTGAATGAAGATGATCTCCGTAAAACATTCTCTCCGTTGGGGAAATTGGAATCCGTTGAAATTGTTCGCACCAAAGGCCGTAGCTTCGCTTTCCTTGACTTCCTTCCTTCTTCCCAAAAATCCCTAGCCAAGCTCTTTAGCACGGTCTATCTCCCCTCTCTCTCTCTCTATATTTGTATATACATGTTTGATTTCAGTAAGGGAAAGAATAACACTAAACATATGCAGTTTCTGTTCATTTTTCTTATACAAACTGATTTGAGACTACTCAAATACAGGCACAATAGACCAAATATTAAACGCGTGTATTTTCAATTTCATTTGATTAAGGCCACCAAATCTTTGTACGAAAATTGAGTAAGAAAAATGCTGCTCCTTTTCATTTTTACACAAACCTATCAAATCAATTGGTAACCCCATGCATTTAATGCTTTGTCTATTGTTCCTTTTAAAATGATTGATGCAACGTCAGCTTGTATTATATTAAAATGAAATATTGTACAAAAATTAAGTATGTTTAGCTCTTTCTAATAATTCTAGAGGGACGTGTATATGTGAATAACAAAAATGGCATATTAAATGTGGCACTATGTATTTGTTAATATGTCGGTCCATATAAGATTGTCTTTTATCACGACCCATTCTAACCAATAAGTAAATGCTAATTTGATATGGGACTTTTTAATGTTAATGATCGATTACAATGTCCACGTAGAATTACTTGTTTGGAAAGGAAATAAGTTCACAGAAATTGGATGATTGTGTGTCACCGTTTGCACAGTTGCAATTTGTATTTGTTATTTTAAGAACGTAATTGCAATGTTTGGAATTGAAACTGGAGCCTGAACAACTAATCTTTCAAACTCATGTGCATGGATTAACAAGTATCAAGAGAGAAAGTACTTTTCCCTTTTTGCCTATGCTAGCCTGCTACCACTACTAATTTCAGGCAAGATTTGTCGGAGAAATAAATTGCTGGTAGTGGTACAATGAAGCTTAGACATATCTGCAGTTTCAAAATGTGGTCACTTCTTAGGTTGCACACTTGCACCTAACCTTATTTAACTATTCTTCGTGGGGTACAATTGTGTTGTAGATATAGTGACATTTACCTAGATTCAGAAAAAATGGTTTTTTATATATTTAACCTTCGTTAGGAATTTGAGTGAGTTTCCATTTTGTCACCTAAATTCCTGCATTTGTTTGGCCTGTTTGTTGATTTACTGGAAGTATTTAAGGTTGCAGTTATTGTATCATGTGTATTGAATATGTTTGGTTTGGTCCATCCCAAAATTCATGCATGCAGTATAATGGGTGCATGTGGAAAGGGGGGAGGTTGAGGCTTGAGAAGGCTAAAGAGCACTATCTTAATCGCTTGAAACGTGAGTGGATAGAAGCAGCTGAACTTGCAAGTAATGCACCCAGTTCTGATGCTGATGTATCTGAAAACATGGGCTATTTTAAAAAGTCAAAGAAAGTTCCTGCTGTAGAAAAGCCGCAGCTTCGGTTCTTCTTTCCCAAACTAATGAAGGTAAACACACCTTTTGAAAAGTTTGAAACAACTTATCATTTGAAATCAATGGTATGCAAAAGTGCGTACATACACACATATTCTGACATTGAACAAGTTACTCAAAGTTTTACAAACTTCTGTTTTACCATATCAAGGGAACTGTGGGTAAAACAATCAATGGAAACAGAATAATGTAAAAAAGGGAAAAAAAATAAAACTGACGGGTGTAGGTTTTATAGTATTATGCCATTCAAAAGAATTTTAAAATGTCATACACGAAAATGGTGGTGGGGCTAAGGGTTTTTGCTCCTTCACCCATGATCACTCTGGTTTTGTGCTTTCCCTTCGTCACGTAGTAGGTTGATAGGATAGTTGAGGTTGATAGGATAGTTGAGTAAAAGTCTGCCTCTGTTGGAATTTCAGTTCTTACCTGCCTTTGGTCACTATGATGCAGCATTACTAAACTCCTCTATGCTTGTGCTTGTTAGTTTGACCACTTTTTTTCCTTCATTTTCTGTTTAGATGAAATCACTGCCTTTCAGGGGCACTGGCAAGCACAAATACAGTTTCCAACGTGTTGAAGTACCTTCTCTCCCTATTCATTTTTGTGATTGTGAGGAACATTCTGATCCTTGTGACACAATCAAAGAAAAACTATTTGTTGATCTTGAAACCGATGTTGGGATAAATGAAGAAGAGCTTGATCTGATGAAGTCGGTGATGAACAAGCTCTTTGAGAAAGAAAACTGTACTAAGGCTGCAGGTGGTGAGGCTGTATTGGCCAAGGAAGGAGGCCATTTTGTCAGCTCGGTTGATGATATGCCTGTTGATGAGAATGACAATGAAGCTGATGTCATGAGTGATGAAGATAATCTGGTAATTAACATAGTTACTGAGGGAAATGACAGATTAACTTCGTCAGGGAGCCAGGGACAGGAAAAAACCACAAATTATCAGGTATAGCTTACTGCTTAACAGGTGTAGTGCAATTTTGTGGTTTTCTTTTTGTGTTTATATTAAGCATGGAATGTAGAAAATAATTCAGTAGTTGGTTTCTAGGAGAAAGAATTCCATGGGGAAATACATTGAAGGACATTTGACTGATTTGACTGCCTTTTTTCCCTGGGCCGAAAAGATGTAATGTTTTCAACTTTTGGTGCTTGATTGCTCAGTATTTCACCTGGAATCCAACTGTTGGCTACAGAGAGCTTTACATGCAACCAAGAATTCAAACAAAAGGTTGGTGGTTGGAGAGAGAGGGTGGGGGGTTTGTTAAAAATGCTGTATTAGTTGCACTTGTACCATGGAGTTGATTTCTGTGGAAAATTTGGACAATCAAATGCCACGTAAAGGTGGAAAAAAAATACATATTTGTCCAACTAATACCAAGTTGACTTTGGAAAACATTGGCGATCAGACACATCCTAAGTCAATATTTACTTTTGGAGCCTGATATCCTTTCTTTTCCTTACCTTGAATTCCCAGGAATCGAAGTTCAACAAACCACAGTCTTCTAAACAGAGGGCAGTTCAGAAAAGACACGAACATGAGAGAAAGAAGATTGCTCCTTATGATAAGAAGAGAAAATCTTCTCTTACTGAAGAAAGTGAAGGAAATGAAATTCCCTCTTCTGCCCCTAAGAAGAAGAAGAATTCACAAATCCATTCAAGTGAACCGGAAGATCAAGCCTCAGAACCAAAATCAAGTACCCAACAATCAAAGCACAGCTTTATGTGGTCACAAAAATCTGCGTGGAAAAATCTGGTTGGTAAAACAGGCAATACTCCATTCAGTATCTCACAAATTTTGCCAAACGCCCCTTCCTCAAAAGAAGAGCAACCCGAGCTTAATAATCTTGATTTATCCAACTCCACTAAAATAAAAAAGCCGAATTTAGTAAAGCATGGAAACTCAGAAAGTCAGCTGGGCCCGTCTAAAGAGGTGAAAGAACTTGCTGAATCTGCACCCGAGCAACCCAAGCTTATTAATTTTGATGTCTCCGAATCCACTGAAGTAAAAGAGCAGGAATTTTCAAAGCATGGAAACTCAGAAAGCCCATCTCAAGAGGTGAAAGAACTCGATGAAGCTGCACCGATTGTACCAAATGCAGTTCTGAATAGTACATCAGGCAGAGGTGCTGCGTGGAAACAAAAGTCATCATGGACCCAACTGATTAGTAATACGAACACAAGCTCATTCAGCATCTCACAAGTTTTGCCCGGTTTGAATTTTGAAAAGCAAAGGGCATTAGAAGCACCCAATGACGTTGATGCTGTCAATTCAAATGATAATGAACAGCATAATACGTTGAAGTCGAAGAGAAGTGAATTTAGAACTTTTGAACTAGCAAACAAGGACCTCATTATAACTGCTCCTTGTGGGTCCAATGTGAATGCATTGGCTAATAAAGAGAATACATCAAAAGAGAAATTGATGACGATGGGAGAGAAGAATGAAGTTTTTGCTTCAACAAAGCAAACGTTTGGTGAAGACTTTGGGAACGAGGAAACGTGCCCGTTTATGAGGAGCGATGCATCTATGAAAGAGTGGATGAAAACTAAAGCAGCTTTGAGTGGTTCACTCAAGAAAAAGGGGAATGAGAAGTAGTTTTTTTGAGCAATTTGGGAACATTGTTGAAGTAAGAGATTGAGAAGAATGAAGAAATTTTTATGGGGTGAGGTGAAGAATAGGTTTATTTGAAGTAAATTCTGGTAAGCCGACTGTTTTAAAGTTATTGATAGAATCAATGGTTCACAAACAATTATATATTTGTTAGTTAATTTTATCACATACACTAGTGGGCATTTAAGATGCTGTTTTTGGCAGATTTTCTTCTTTGTTCCGTTGCATTCATTGATCAGTATATTGATCAGAAAAGATGAATTTTCTTTTCTTCTGACTTTTTTTTTAAGTGTAAAATTGTTTTATTGTCAAAGCATTTTGGTTTCTGCCAGAGAAATGATTATATATGGTAATTGTTTTGTGAATAGTCGTTTCAAGTTTTGGCAATAACATTTATCTTTTTTTCTCTCCTGTTCAAGTTAAAACTCACAATAGGATATAGTTTTTGTTCTAAATCGTTGATTATGACAGAATTAGTTCATTGTTAGAAAATGTGAAAACTCGAACATTAATTCTTAATTAGGACCCAATGGAGTATTCTTTATGTACTTTTTCTACTTTTTGGTCTATCTTACAAGTGAAGATTTTGAGTATTCGGGCGGTACCCACATCATGGTTCAACGCCCGTTTCAGTTATTGCAACAATGTAGAGCTTTGCTCGCATGTTCGCTAATACAGGTGACAAAACACTTATGTACTCTTTCCATCTCTCAGACACAGACAGGGTGCTATCATTGGAACGGGTGTAAAGTTACGTAGCACTCTCGATTGGTACTACTATATATATATATATATATTTTCTTATAGTTCTTTTGATTCCTTCTCTTTTAGATCCGTTGTGTCCTCTTAAATCTTTTGTAAAACAAAAAGCTCCTCAAGTATGCGAATAAACTTGCAAGTAAATGCTTGTTTATATATATCTAGAGTTGAAAAGTACCTCTTTAAATTAATAATAAAAAAAAATTCTCAATAACAATATTGTCCGTTTCCCGACTTAGGGCTAACGTGCTAAATCAATAATCACTCTAAAATTAAAAGATAATACATTTAGAAAAATTCGTTGTAGCATTCTAAAGGTTCCAAAAATTCCATAAATTGAAAATTAGTTAAAAAAAGGATATAATAAATTGACTATGAGGTTTTCTTAAAATATGAAACAAGAATAGCCCCGTCTTTTGTTGATATTCAGATTTAGTAAAGTCTGGTCTCTAATTGTTTGTGATGAATAGAATTCATGAGGTGGTGATACCATACCAGTATCAAAAGTTGTTTACTGTTATTAATTATCATCTCTCTGAATTAATAGAATTTACGAGGTTACCCCGTGTGCCTTTGAATGCAAATTATATTGATTTGGACAAAATGATCAACAAAAAGACGAACCATGCCCAGAAGGAAATAAAAGTGTTTTATCAGCAACTTGACTAATGCTTGCCACCTTCCCAAGAAATACAATTTTGAAGGGGCCTTTTGTTCTTATGAAAGAATAAGTAGCTTATATATATATATATATATGGAAAGGGGCAAAAAGTGTAACAATACTTTTTGTAAAAAATTTAAGGAATATTAATTTTTCTGAATAAGGTCCCCCTTTTTTAATAAATAATAATTGAAATAAGATTTTGTTTATCAATTGTGTTTTAAGATAAGCGTTTTGACCAAAATTGGGTTTTGTGCAACTTAACTTTGCACAAAGTTGTATTTCATGCAAACTTAAATTTGCAATTCAAAAAAATTAATGTAAATTTATTTTGTGTGGATTTTTTATACTTTATAACTAGCATATTTTTATGTGTCACTCAGGTGATTCTAAAGCAACGTCAAATAAACACCAATATATAGTTATGTATTAGAAAACAAGACATGCAAACTTAACTTTGCATAACTCAAAAAAATCTATCATGTGTGTTTATTAATAAAGGGATTTAAATTTGCAACTTGTTAAAATAACTCTAAAACTGAGTCAATTAAACACTTACACATACTAATTTGTTAAACAATGCAAACTTAATTTTGCACGATATCGTAAAATATTACAATTTGAAAATCTACTGCAAAGTTAATGTTACACTCTTTTTGGAGTTTGGTCAAAAATAGACCCTTAATTTACAAAAATATTGTTCTCCAGTTCTTTTGCAAAAAACTTTTTCAAAGAAGCCCCATTTTCTAATATCCCATGTATGATGTGTATATATATATACACACACATTTATACACACACAATGATAGTTTTACCATCCGTTCCATGAAAATGGCTACAAATTGTAAAGCAAAATTAAAGCATTTTTAGAATTTCCAACTTCAGATTAAATTGGCAAAATCTAAATTCCGAAATAGATCCATGCCATGCAATTATGCAAAGATATTATTGACATTTGAACTAAGAGAAATTCAAGTTCCAACTTCAAGGGGAAATATTTTGAATAACAAACAAATAAATACAGAAGAACTTCACATCCTTCAACTTCCAACGAGAATTCAAATGGCAATAGATTTACAACTAATCACACATTCATCAGAAGCTAATTTTGGGATAGAAGAACTCACCAGTACGCCATCCTTGTTCACCGCCTTCTCAAGGTCGAGTACCACTGTACTAAGCCCCTTCCCAACAACGAAAATGCTTTTGCCGATCGCTATAAGTTGACAAGGCGGTCGCGTAAGTAGAGGTGACAGCCTCCCGACAGACACCCACTCCCTACTTTCCCTGAGCCACATCATCAATTTGGTTCCAGAACTCTGATCCAGCACGTAAAGGGTCCCACCAATAACTAGCGCAGGACCCCGCCAGCCAAACACCAGGTCAACATCTGCATGCTGCCACGTGCCATTTGATGGTTCGTAAACAACAACATACACATGAGAAGATACTGCAGATGAGCCACAGCGGATATAAATCTTCCCGTCTAAGACAACAGATTCTTCAATGTCGGGAACAATGTTGGGGTCTGCACGACACTTCCAGGTGTTTGTAAGGGAGTCGTATGTGTCCCACGAATGTGGATCACTCGATCTTGATCCGAGCCCACCAATGGCGTAGATTTTATCATCCAACGCTTCACAGGAAAAATAGCACCTGCATTCATTGAAACAGTAAGTGCATTTTTTTTTTACGTCAAATCAAGAATCACTATCTGACATTCACACATTTTAACGACAAAGTAACTTCAATGTACATGGCCAAGAACAAATCATATTTAGCTATTGTGATTTTAGAAACTTAGCTTTTGATTTGGAATTACCCAAAAAAAGAAAGGTGAGCTCTTAATTTGGAAAGGAGGGAGTGTTTCGGTGGAAAAGCTTACTCAATTTAGATCTTTACAGCTCGTTTGGAAGAGACTTGATTTACTTATAATCCATTATATCAGATTTTGATGCAAACCAAATACACACCATAAAAGCCATGCAATTGATTTTCAATTATATCTGATACCAACCAATCAGACCCAAACATTTCAATTGCACGAAAAACTATTTACATTGAAAAGCAGTTTCCTCCGCATTGAGTTTACAACGAACCAAACACAGCTCAAATTAAGAGTCTTACTTTCCCTTTAGGAACATGACACGCCAACTTCTCAACAATTAGGCTATATTGCTATAAATTCATGTAATATAACAAAATTAACTTTTCATTACAATATCTAACAACTAAACTGATATCATGAAAAGTTCATAATATTTCTTCATTTGAGACCTCGAGAATATTTACATTCTTAAAGATTCAATTCACTGAAGTTATTGTTGAATACATGAGTATTACAATACCTTGGTGTTGGCATTGGAGCAGCTTCACTCCAAGTATTTGAGGCGGCGTCATAGCAATAAACTTCATTAGTAGCATCTTCAATCCAACCACAGCCACCCAAAAGGTAAATTTTATTGCCTAATGCTTCAATACCCATACCTTTTCTCTTCAAGCTACGAGGTGGAGGACCTTGAATGCGCTTCCAACCCCTTTTTGACATGTTTGGATCCAACACATAAAGGCAAAGCTTCTCAAGCTTGTCTCTACACAATGCATAAATCCAAGTCTCGGATAGATTATGCTTTTGGCGATAAGAACGCCATTCTTCGCTGCAAACCAAATCTCTCCATCTCTTTGAAACGCATCTTAGGATTCCGTGATACTTTCGAGGAATCCTTGCCAAGCAGAAGAAAGCAATGTCATCGGGGAGACCACATATCAATGGGGATTGCCGAATTTGGCTAGGACCCTCTGGTCCACTTTCTGTAGGTTTCATAACGATGCTGCTAATGAAGTCCTACAAAATGAAAAGTGTTAAATATTTCCATAACTGCAGGTTCAACAATATTCATACAGATCAAAATTTCAAGTCATTTTTTCAAGTGATTTCACTAATTTGGACGCAGATCACTCTGGGTCCGTTCGAGAAAAAAAAGTAGGAAAATGATTGGAGAAACAATTAAGTTTTAAAAGTTGGAAAAATAGATGAGTGATTGGATGAGATGTCATCCATCTTTTACTCTTTTTCATGGTAAATTTTTCTTATCCATCACCCAAAGAATTGGATTATATAGAAAAACCGAAAAAGTATTAGAACATCTCTCCACATCACTCCTTTCTTTTTCCAGTTTCTTATAAATTTAGTAGTGCTTTCCATGAATTTCAAACTTTTTTATCAAACAGACCCTTGGTTTCATCTATCAACTTTCAACCTTGACAAGATTTTCTAGGATGAATCATATAAGTCCTGAAAATACAATATTGTCAAGGTCAATTTCATCTACCTCTATCAACCTCAGCAAGATTTTGTAGGATAAATCACTACAAAAATCCAAATCAACTCAGGTCCAAAACACAGAATTATGGCATTAAAAGGTTTGATAACCAACCTGGCATAAAAAAGTAAAACACCATTATATGAATGCATAATGCTGCTTGAGAAGAATAAGATCCTATCCCCAAAATAGATGCTTACCACTCCCATCCCCCAAGCCCCCCCCCCCCCCAAAAAAAAAAAAAAAAAAAAAACACCACATACACACTTCTCAGAATCATCTCTTCTACTAAAAGGAAACTCTTATTGGGGAAGAATCCATGAACTTAGCTGCGTAATTGAACCTTTCCAACAAAATCTACCCTACAAAAAATGGTCAGTTGCATACGGAGTAACAGAATGTCACAAAGTATTTGAAATTTAATGGATTAAGCACTAGCACTATCAGTAAACAAAAAAGTAAGCAATGTAAAACAGAAACTAACAACAAAAAGTAAATGCCTTCTTGCAAGATAGCATCAAATCAATTCTATTTTTAACTTTTAATAATACATACATCAAGGATATGACCCTGGGTTCAAATTCAACATTTTTCATCTCCTAAGTTGTCATATTCCAGTCATTTTATTAGAAAGCATGCAAATTATGATAATTTTGGCCCAAAACAAGGTAAATAAGTTACCAAAATCCAATCCTATATTATTACATAAGATCAATCGAGTAGTAGTTCACGGACATACGACAAACTTTTAGCTGAACAACTTCAAGACTGTCAAAACATTTATAACCAGAACTCCTAAATAACCAAGATTGTTAACCCTAATTTTCGTAAACTACAAAATAGAACTAAATTATCAAAATGAAGTAATACATCAACACGATTGAATCCACATTTATTTGCCATAAATATATAAGTGGTGCATACACAAACAAATATATAATTTTCAACAATGAAAAACGAATTTAAACGTAACAGGTGAAAGCGGACCTTCTTGTTTGGATCCCTAGATTTGCTTCTTCTTCTTTTTTTTTCCAATCGCAGGAGAGGGACGAAAAGGAAGCAAGGTAAAATGGGTTAAGTTCTATAAGCACGAATGCGTGTGATTGGGGCCTTTTTCTTAATTCACACAAATTTTAGGGTCATTAGATTTTTAATTTTCTTTTCTTTTCTTTTTAGCAAATGTTTATTTGTTTAAAAAGTAAGAGATAATGGGTTATAGAATATCGTTCCGTACGAATCCATATATTATAAAAGGAAGTAGTACTAATTTCATAATTTGATTTTATAATAAGAATATTTTTTATAATATTAATTTATTTTAAACAAAATGATAAATGTTAATAGATAAAAACACCCTTAATATAAACATCTCTTATCATAGATACTGTTTGTTACAATAATGATAAATCAATTTGTCCCTCCTTCCGCACCGAAACTTCCAATACCTCTTATCTCTCTAGATTCCCATTCAATTATCAAATATTCATCTATGTCTCACCAACGATCTCACCTCTTTCACCACCACCCCCCTCCCGATTCTCCGATTGTATCACCGTTCTCATTTTCTTCTTCTTCTTCTTTTGTAAGTGCAATCATAAAATTGACATAACTTTTGATTGAATCGTTGAATTAAGCTGATTTTTGGATATGTTATTAAGAAGACAAAGTTACTATAATTATGCGAAAAATCAAAACGATCAGATGTCATTTACTATCGGAATTTGAAAGAAAAAAATTTGATTGTAACTCTTTTTTTTAACAAACCCTACATCAATCCATATATATACATATAAATAAATTGAGTGGATGATGATCTCATTAATTTGGTTATTCTCTGTTTTATATTGGTGTTAAAATTATTTAGTACCTTCTGGTTATTGTCATGTGTTGACATGTGGTGCTAAAAGTGTTGACATGTGGTCTTAAATGCATTTAGCACATTCTAGTAGTTGTCATGTGTGTTGAGAAATAGTGCAAAATACATTGAGCACCTTCTGGTTGTTGTCATGTGTGTTGATATGTGGTCCTAAATGCATTTAGCACATTCTGGTAGTTGTTATATGTGTTGAGAAGTAGTGCTAAATGCATTTAGCACCTTCTAGTTATTGTCATGTGTGTTGACAGGTCGTGCTAAATGCATTTAGCACCTTTTGACAGGTGGTGCTAATGCATTTAACACTTTCTTGTTGTTGACAGGTAGTGCTAATGCATTTAGCACGTTCTGATTATCGTCATGTGTGTTGACAAGTTGTACTAAATATATTTAGCACCTTTTTGTTATTGTCATCTGCGTTGACAAGTGGTACTACATGGTGCTAAAATAGATGAGACATGATATATTATAAGGATTGGTGCTAAACAAATTTAGAACCATTTGGTGCTAAAACCATTTAGCATGGCTAATAAGACGTGAGATATTATAGAGAATGAGTATTAGTATCTTTTTCATACAGTATCCTTAATTTATACGGCTAATTTATAAATGTCATTTATAATTATGTTATTATTGGAATGAATTCTTATGCCCAATTGCCCATTTGTTTATTTATAATTATGTTTAATGTTTATAATTATGTTTACTTATAATAATGATTAAAAATTATATTACTCTCGTTTGTCTCTGATCAAGAGTTTGCTTGACTACCTATGTACCAAAAGAATTTAAGTGCAACAAATTTTTATCATATATCTACAATATTTTTTTATATTGTACTAATTCTCTGACTTTTTATAATTATTAATTGAATTTTTATGCTTGATACTGTGTTTTTGCTTGTTTATTTTTTTTTTTTTTCCACACTTCATACGAATTATTCAATTGTTAGTGTGTATTGATTTATTAGTAGACTTAATGACTTTTGTAAATCACTAAAAACACATACAACGTACATGCAAAAAAACTAATAATTTGAAACAAAGAAATAGAAAAAAAGGGAAATTGTTATGCAAGCCTTCAAAGAAAAATACTTACTGAATGAAAAACATTCATCGGCTTAAAGTATGAATGTAATTTGAAACAAAGAAAAATACTTGAATTTTTTTTTTTTAAGAATATAACTAATATATCATATTCGAATTTTGAGAAGAAAATTTACTAAGGAAGACGGAACGGTAAAAGACAAAAAAATTTAGAGATAAATCAAAATATCCAATGTGGGGAGCGTTGCCACTTTTTTGTTTTCCCCTAACAAGGGAAATTCTTCATTTTGTAATATAAAATTACCATTCTTTAACGCAAAAAACTCAATAACACAACTACTTATTTTAAAGTATACTCATTTCATTTATTCGCATTCAGTGTCAAATATTTTTTGGGATTAAGTGGCAATCTCAATCATATATTTCTCGGGATTAAGTGGTAAAAGAATTTTATGTATTATGAAACATTTCTCAAGACTGAAAAAAATATGGAAAAGGACATAGTTGAGATCCTAAATTGAGAGACTCGTGGTACTACTACCGACTCCACGGAACAAAAGAATACGTACTGGGACTTGAGTAGTTTCTGCTATAACTTATTTTTAACACATGATAAACAAAAATGAAACGGTATTAAAACTCGCCGAAATTGAAATGTCGAAAAATGCTACCAAAACTATCTGGCAACATTCTTCAGCGTACACCAAGGAGTTGGTAAAAAGTTAGAGCTTCGATAAAACAGCGGAATCTGGCGTTCTCGCCTTCCTTATTAAACCCTCTTGAGTTACTGATACTACAAGCTGCAACAATCAACATGCATAAAAATTAAATATCTTCAATTTGAGCAATGATAAAAGAAAGAAAGAAAGAAAGAAACACATTAGATCTACCTCCATCCCACATTAAGAGTCCATTACTACTTTTTGGATTGTCCTAAATTAAAAGTATACTTTCCTTTTCATAACATAATCAGTGTACCAAAACTCACGATAAAAGGGAAGTTTCGTTCTAAATCATTGATTCTAATGAAATTAGTGCATTCTTAAAATATGTCAAAATCAAAGATGGACTCTTAATTGGGGACAGAGGGAATACTAAAGAATAAGGCTCCGTTTGATTGCAAAGTGAAAAAGAAAAATAAATTGAGTTAGTTTTGATGAGAAGATGAAAAATAAGTTGAGCGATAGAGGTGATATTCTCTCGATTTTTAAGTTTTTCCATGAAGAAATTTTCTTTGCTTTATGGTGAGTAAAAATTTTCCACCAAAAATATTGAAGGATGGAAGATATATAATCATAAAATAAGTAACATTTCTCACCTTATTTTCTAGCTTTTCACATAAACTAACTAAATTTATTTTCCTTTTCCATCTTTACAATCAAACGGAGCCTAAGAGTCTGATGATTAATGTACCTCTCCTTTCCTGTTAAACATTTGGCCTGAACAGAAGCCACGTGCACTATAAGCAGCAGGACTTGTTATCTGTAGAACCATGAATATGTAGCCAAATAAAAGTTTTTTAAAAAAAGGTGTCAAATACAAAAAGGAGAAATTAGGTTAAACCAAGCTATACCATAGAAAAATTAAAAAAAATGAGTATTTACTAAGGAAAAGAAGTGTTAACAGACGTTTAATGCACAAAAAAAAGCAAGAGAGTGACCTACCACGAACAACAACCAATCATCGGCTCTGAGAGGTCTGTGGAACCACGTGCTGTTAAAAAAGAAGAGGAAATGTTGATGTGTGTTTGATTTTAAGTTCAACAAGTAAAACTGAGAACATACTGCAATTGTCTAAAAACGTTCTTTCAAATCTTAAGTTCGTCAAAAGCAAGCATGGATATATTATTAGTTTAGTGATGCATACGTTTAAATCCATATATAAACCCAAAAGGAAAAGAATACTTACGAGTGATCCAGACTAATAGAAGTTGTCTTCAAACCCTTTTGCCGGTGAGGGTTTAGACTTACAGAAAGAAATATTAGATCTGAAGTGTAAGCCGCGACACATCTACAACCAAACCCACATAATAAATTAAAAAAAGTTTAGACTTATTCAAAACTAAAATCTAACATTATGGTAAATTAAAATAAAATTTTACATAACTATACTCTGTCTGTCACAAATCAAGAAGCGGTGTTTCCTTTTTTTGGCGCCCAAAGTCGCACTCTAAGAATTAGCGTTGCAAATCTAAAGATAGTTAAATAAGTTCCATTTTTTATTATTGGTTACACTAAATTGTTTCCTAAAACTCTTTCAAGTCAAAATACCATCTTGTAATTTGGGACAGAGGGAGTACTTTTGACGTAATCAATGATCAATACCAAAGCTTACTTAAAAATCTTGAAACTTGGTGCATTGAATTTAGAAATGCGACTCTTAATTTGGAACGTCCCGAAAAGAAAGTGCAATTCTAAATTTGGGATAGAGGGAGTAGATTATAGGACTTACCATCCTTAACATGACATCAAAAGAACTCCTAAACGGGCTACAGATGCAATTACATTGATTCGAAAGCTTTCTGATATTTAGTTGTTGTGGGTAATATATGTTGTTCCAACTCTAAAAACCAACACTATTGTGTCCTCTAATTTTGCTATGGAGTGAAATAGTGTGTGTGAATATACCAACTGACTAATTCTTCTACAAAAGTTAACCTGCACATATTAGAGTCCGGTTGACATCGAAGTTGGACCAAAAATTTTATGAAGCCACATTCCCTTCGATGATCAAAATAAGTAAATCTATTATAATGCACAATGGTAAATATGAGAGTTTCTGCACAAAATAAGCATGAAGTAAATTACATCCAGTCATCAACTTCTCTAAAATGCTCATTTTGCTCAATTGCCGTGCACAAAAAGTACATAACTTAAAAAAGTTGTTCTATTGAAAATGGATTTCTTACCTATGCAAGGCCTGGTCATCAGAAAGTTTTCCCTTTGCTCTAAACCAGTACCTCAAACTGCAAATTCAATTTTGTAGATATCCAATGAGAATTGTTAATGTTTCAGTAATAACACCCCAAGAGCAAAGTTATTAATCACTTAAGAGAACCAGTATTACCTTGGAGGAGATTTCGTTTGATTGGTGGAAGTGTTAGGCTCACAAAACCTTATCTCAATGGGCCAAGGTACAAAGTTTCTAGTGGCAACTTTGTTCCGATATGTCCTGTTACAACTGATTGTGAGTATTCGGTTATTCGCCAAACAAAAAGTAAATTTGAGCGGTGAAATGGTCAAATCAATAATAACATTGAATGTAGGTGAAGCACAATTATTTCTAGGTAGGGTTATCCAGCAAAAGTATTTCTAAAATTTCTTTATTAAAAGTTACTATGTCTGTGAGTGCTCATTTGCGTTTTTGTGGGAACAGAAGTGCCAGGGATTATCAGCAACAAAGGCTAAGAATATACAATGCAAGTAACAGTTAGGGCAATGTCTAGCAAATAAGCACACCTGTATATGTGCTGTGTGAAAGATAAAAGAGCATGTACATATTCATACATTTAGGGCGCATAAAAACATGGAAAATGATAACAAAAACTGTTGATTTTTGTGAGAAGTTGGAAAATAAGTTGAGGCATTTGGTGAGATGAAGAAAAAAAAATCTACAGAAAATAATGAAGGATGGAGGACATCTACTCATAAAAAATGACCATGAGATGGAGAGCATGTCATCAAATGCCTCAACTTATTTTCCAACTTCTCACACAAATCAAGTAAATTTTTTTTTTTCATTTTCCATATTGTTATCAAACGGAGCCTTAAGATCCACTGAAAGAGATCAAGAATTTTATTGACTTTACTGCCAGAATATGATACGCTCACTAGTCTCTGATGTGCTAATTATCTAGGTAGAGCTATTTAGTATTCAAATTTGATTTTAATCTACTGAACCATTTAAGGCGAGGTCGAGGTGACAATCAGATAGTTAAATCTCAATATCTCTAGATGGTTGGCAAATCAAGAGAATGACTCTTGATATGTGAAACAATCTATCAGAAACTTCGTTTTCTTATTATTTTTTTCCCCTGGGCAGCTGATCTGATGAAATTATCAACAGATGTTCTTGGGTCATCTTTTATATTTTTTTGAAAAAGGGGAAAAAGTAATTTTCCATATAGTGGATTATAATAAACATTGAAACATGACTAAAGGCATGAGATAGTTACCTGGGAAGGCGAGGATCTGTTAGGCGACTCTCCCGCAACTCTTCCATTGATAAAAGCTGCAATAGAGGCGGAGATAATAAACTAAAGCAGCATGGGTATAGCTAGCAAAACTTGAATAAAGTAGTTAAGCTACAAGTAATCATATTTTGGTTACCGTTTCTGGATCAGGCACAGATGGCATTGTTGCTTCTTGGTGATCAAAACCTAGTTCTTCTTTCTGTAAAGTTATTTTGAAAACCATGTTACATCGCATTTTGAGACATAGTTAGGCATCATTATGAAGCTATCACCTTTGAGACTTAAAACAAAGAAAAATATGAGAGAGAAAATTTCAGAGTCATTGAAATTTCCAGTTGTATTAAGAAAAATGGACAACAAAAATTTCAAGGAATGGACTATGAAGATCCTGCACGTGGTTGAGAAAGATCCTGCAACAAATAACATAGCTTTCAGCCATTTGCCAACAAAGAGATTCCAACCAATAATTTCCATCTTGGAACAGTACCATATTATTGCATTGGCTTTGTGTTAAACAAATATAAAGTGCTTCTGCATAAAAAATCGACGACACTGTTAACCCTAAATCTCCACTGACGAGAGCAAAGGTATCAAGAACATTGAACATTGAACATCCAACATAATACATATTACATACATAAAAGTACAACAAAAAACTTGCAAGAAAAAAAAAGGAGAAAGTTCAAATTAAACCCAGTATAAGTTCTCTTTAGCAATTAATTCTACACAGTGTGCGTGTATATATATATAGAAAGCATGTGAGCGAGTGTGTGTATGTATGATGAGAGAGATAGAGTGTTGCCACTATCAAATTCAAATCCAACTTTAAAAGGAAATTTTCTTAGTTAGGGATATGCAAATGAAGAGTTAAGAACATACCTGAAATGAAGCAACCAATATGAATACAACATTTCCCTTTTGTATCGCTTCTACTCTTCGGGTAGCAAAACTTTTCCCATCACGTACACGATCAACTTGGTATATAATCGGCACTGCAAATGGAGACTTATGTAAATAAATTTGGAGTAACCGCTTTATAGGTTATGAATCAGAAAAGAATACCAACATGCATCCTATGTCCAAGAAAGGATACTTCTATGAAACACATTTTAGTAACAAGAAAAGGTTCCTTCATTGTTACATGATAAACAATGAAATTTAAAGTCCAGGAATGGTGATACCAAATGTCAAAGGAGGAGAAAATAAAAGGGTCGCACTTCCCAACATATATATAGAGAAGTATTTCCGGTCCAAAAAAAAAAATCTATAATTTAGGTATATCCACAGGAATAAAGAAAAAGAAAAGTTACAGCTCTCTTACTGAACCATAATTGTTCATATAGTGTAGTCATGTAAAAAAGTACTTACTATTGAAATCCCCGACAAGAAGGAAGTAAGCATGCAGGCTATGGACAATCTTAAGACAATCAACAGTTTTGGATGCTGCAGCAAGCGCCTGCACAATTCACTTCATATTAAACAACAAGTATGCGAGGACACTCCTCGTAATATAAATTCCTAAACTCAGAGTACTTGGATCATGAATTGTAGGATGCAACTTCATAACCTGAAACCTGTTAAAATCATCAATTCACCGTTCTCGATTTTAATTTAGGCATCACAATGAAAAGAAAAGAAAAGGGGGAATTTCGGCCAAACCATAAATTTGACAGTCTATTCTGACAAATTAACAAAAGAATATTAGCGATCACAGGTAACAAAATAATGTTATCATTGTTAATTTCATGATTGTCAACATCTTACGATTTGCAGTGCGACACAAACGTAGTGATAAAGGCTTAGAATTATAGAGTATGCCTTTTAGCAGATACTTGTGAATTAACCATAACTTAAAATAGAGAAACAGATAAATTCGTGCAAAAGGAAGGGAGGAAGAAGGGGGGGATACAGATTTGAGAATTTAACGAAGTTCCCTTATTTAATATCTTTTTCATTTGAATGTTTTCATTAGTTGCCCATAAAACTATTAGACTGGGTAAAAGAACCGAAAAGTGAATTTTAAAGACTTTCTAAAGACATTGATTTATATATGCTATGGATTATGATATTGAAGGTTAAATGAATTCAGACACCAATAGCTGATTGATCATTTTTTTAAGATAAGAGAAAAACGACACCGACAGCTAATTCTATGATGAATTGTCACATTGTGTCAGACACAAATATATGCATGTTTATAAAGTTTTTATATACTAACTCTCTTATTATAAAAGTCAAAGCATATCTTACAATTATATTACAATTGCGATACATGATACACTAGTTTTTATAAAGAAGAAAGACACATTTTGACAACCTTGGTTAATGTCACTGCCACAGAATACTGGACTTGTTGCACGTCACACATTTAAATTCTTCCTTACTATATAACAAACTCATTAGATATAGTAAGGCATTTTCCTTTCTCATCCAGTTCTGAAATTCTCTATATACAGATGACCATCAAGTCATATGTTTACCACAGTAACAAAACTTCCTCTAAAAATGCAGCAATATAAATTTAAGAAAAGAAATAAGCTTGACTAACATGCCTGTCCAATAAACTGCCCTCCAAACACCTTTCCAAATTTTGGAGCATCTGGCAAGGTGATTCCTCTGAAAACGTTCACCTTCAAATCCAATTAGCATAATAAGTTAAATTCCCTTATAAGTATGACTTTAAAAGAGTCATAAGAAATATAAATCACACCATTTTCTTATGTAATCCAATAGCAAGAAACCCGCAGCAGAAAACTTATCAGATCACTAGATCAGACTCGCCAAGAAAGTTCTCATGTCAGTTTTACAAGTAGCAAGAACCTCTCAACACGTAATATTAAGTAACAGATTTCAACAGGCACTATATGCAGATACAGCAAGATTACAAAGGAGAAAATAATTTTTTGAGCACAATAATTTGAAAAATAATTGTGGATTCAAACCTCTTGTAGAAAACAACCACCTGATGCCCGCACTGACAGCACAGCACAATTAAATTATTTCAACGTACTCTTACCTTAACAGATTTGGCATCTCTACAGAAGACAGAATTTTGATCTAACTTTAGTGTTGATTGTTTTATAATTCAATCAATAAATTTGGTTGGACGAAGAAGAATTTCATGAGCCTATCTGACCCTTGCTAAAATATTAAATTGTAGCAAAATGGAAAACAGGAAGTCCACCAAAATCATCAACTGGAAAGAAAACCAAATTATGTTGTTGCATAAAACTAGATCCTTACTGATAAATGAATGAAAACTTGTACGCAATTCAGTACTATAATAGAAGTATAGACCCTGTTAGAACAGAAATGTCAAGTGCATACTTCTAGTGGCTCCAGATGCAATATATGCTCCACAAGTGAGCATGTCTCAAGTGTTTTATCTGCACTCCATATCGATTTCGGCTGCATCAAATTACAATGCTCATGGGGAAGAACTAAGCAGGTCAGCTGTCACCACAAACAAAACATTGGAAGCTCAGTGTGAAGATCCTGAATCCATGTGGAGGCACAGTATAAGTGTTTACTCTGTTAGCAAATTCAAGAGTTTAATTTTACGGTAGTTAAGCAGGTCTTACATATGCAATGTAAGAATTAGGGAAACAACCAACCTTAGTCAATGCAATGACATCTGCGAGCTGGGAAGATGCTGCCATACCTGCAAAAGGTAGGTTACTATTAATCTTCAAAAACCATTTCCAACAGCATACACATCCTCCCTCCATCTCAAATTAAGAGTAACAGCTCGAAAGATGAACATATCAAAAAATATTATGGACTTTCATAATCCAACTTATAAAGAGAGGTAAAAGGAGTGATTGCTTTAGTTGTTAGCCATTTTATTAAGAGATTTTTTTTTTGGGCACAGCCTGTTGATTTATAGGATAAATCTAGAAATGACGATCTTTATTTTGGCTGTTACATGCCTGTATTTAAATAAACATAAAAAAGATGATGTGAAGATGTCATCATGAAGTCGGCATCTCACCATGGCCGAAGTAATCATATCGTTTCAACTGGAACTCTGGACGATCTCCATCATCAGCATGAACTGTCCCTGAGACTTCTGCCTTTATAATTTTGACAATCATACCGATTTAGTGACATATGAAGTAAAAAAAAAATGCCTTAGTAATCCAAAACCATAGTAAAAAAAATGCCAAAATTACCTCCCCTTCCCATATGAAGTAAATTCCATCTCCCGCCTCCCCTTCTCGAACTACATATTCTTCTGGATCTTCAGAACAACAATCCGATTTTTTTCAGCAAAGGTATTCATTTCATTGTCATTCGACACAATAAAACAACTAAATGAATCCGATGGAAAAAAAAAAGGCAATTAGACATAAGTATTGACAGTATCATGATTAAATTCAACAAAAATTAACCAATTACAACATCTAAGTATCATCAGGCCAATATATTAACAAATAAAATTTAAATCATTAATTGCAATACAATAGACCAAAGAGAAGTATAAAATAAAATGAAAATTGAAAGTTAGATGCTATTTGTTTTTAACTCCTAATGCAATAAGAGGTGGAATTGATGTTTATTTTATTATCTCTTAATGCCAAATTAGATTAAATTTCAGCATTCATGGGGAAGTACAGTTGTGAATGATTTAATGAAATTTTATTCCAGTGGTGCGAACCCCAACCCCCCGTTTTTCTTTTCCTTCATTAGGTATTGATATATATGTGTGTGTGTGTGTCACAGTAATAAGGGTAAAATATCACAGGCTTCCATTTAGCATTATGCATTCAGTGTTCAGCAATAAGAGATAAAAAAAGTTAAACGGAAGCTTACTGTAGTGTTTAACAATCACGAATTCGGCGATTTTCTTGAGAGACGATCCAGGGAGTCTCTGAAGCAAAGGAACGCAACCCAGAAACTCGATCACTGCATTTGCAACACACAAATACACAAACATGAGTTAAAATAAAGCTGAATTATGAGAATTAGGGTTTTTATTTATGTAAAATTCACCTGCATCGCTACTCATATTCGAAGCCATGGGAATTTAGATGTTACAGAATTGGGGATGAATTTTCTCTAACCGAATTTGGGAAGAACGGTTTCACCAATCAGTGAGCTATATATATATATATATATACGGTGCGTGTGTAAGGAGGGAGCTAGGGAGAAGTGATTTGGTGTGTGATAAGAATTTGTTGCGCAAATGGGCTATGAGGGAAGATCTTGATCGGGGCAGGCAGTTAATGGAAGGCTGACTGACTGACCGACTGACTTATTATTATAAGTGAGGGTGAGGGCGATAGAGGAACGGCTCCCAAGATACGGGCGGATACAAATTTGTCACCACAAAAACACACGTGGTTCTTGCCTTATGCAATTGCTCCTTTTATTTAATTTTGTTAATGACATCCAGTTTAATTTTAAATGAATAATTTTTTTTATGAAATTTAATAAAAATAATTTTTGATTAAATCATATTTGCAAAATAAAATTAAAAAAATAAAATTAAAAGTAGATGTAATAAAATTTTGATATGTATATTCATTTTCAATCATTAAAATTTTAGATAATCATTTTAAACACTTTAGATGTCAAGTTTTTTGGTAAAATTTTGTGGTGTTTATCTATTCATTATGAAGATTATCTCCACTAAATTTTATTAAAAAATTCATCAAATACTTCAACCATACACCAATAATAGAATCATAATGGAAAAAAGTTAAGTCCGTCTTTTTCTTTCCCATGAAAAATTTAATGTCACATTATAAAGGATTTTGAAAATTTATAAGCTCATAGTATGATCATTTTGAGGTAATTACAAAAACATCATCTAAATGATATTTATTAAAGTAGTCAAAGTAGTTTCAAAATTACAGATAGCGAAGTAGTAGTTTTAAAACATTTTACCAGAGTTTCAACGACCTTGCCATCCTTTTGACCAAATCACTAGAGCTCCAATGAATATTTCTATATAGTATAAAAATATATTTACACTTAAATGAGTTAAATCTAAAAATTGAATTGCCTGCATATGTAACATGAAAATATATTTGTAATCAAATATATAACATTAGTTTATTGTGAATTCAATCCAAAAATATATTTATACTGAAATTTATATGATTAGTTGTTTTCAAATTTATGAAATCAAAAAGTGTTGCCTTCAGTGATATTCTTGTTTTAATATATTTTAGTGTTTGTGAATTTAGTGCAAAACTAAATTAAAAAAATCATTATAAATGATAAAGATGAACTTGATATTATAATGAATGGTGGTGTTACTTACACCCTCTAGTTCTGTCACAAACACCACCACTGTCATAAACACCCCCCAAAAGTAAATTTTTAAGGGACAATTAGGGCCCGTTCAGTAACGTTTTCGGAGAATGTTTTCTAAGAATATTTTCAGAAAATGAAAATGAGAAAATCAATTTTCCAAGAAAGAAAATATTGAAAACATTTTCCGAGAACGAAAACAGTGAAAATGAATATTGCAATAGTGAAAATGGTGAAAACATCATTTTGGCGTTTTTGCATTTTATGCTTTAAACTTGAATTCATTTTCCGAAAACGTTTTTCGTATTTTTGTCAATATCCCACCGAACGCATTTTTTATCCGTTTTTGAACTCAAAAAACAAAAACGGGTCTCTAAAAACACTACCGAACGGACCCTTAAAAAAAATGTCTGATTAGAGAAAGATTTTCATACTAAAGTCAAGGAATAATTTTTTTGTAAATAAAGGGCCTACTTTTTTTATTGATAATATGACATGTGTCTTTTTTTTTTCACTGTAAAATGACATCCCAACCCTTAAAATAAACTAAAAAATATCAATATGCATTAAAATATGGATTGCAATATGAACTTTACAGTCTATATTTTATTACAATATGAACTTTGCAGTCCATATTTTTTGTGCAAAGTTCATATTGCAGTCTATATTTTACTGCAATGTAAACTTTGCAATCCATGTTTCACTACAATATGAACTTTACAGTCCATATATTTTTGTGCAAATTTTATAAAAAGGGAGTAATTTAGGTAATATATAATATATTTTTATTAATTAAATGATATTTAAATTTATTCAAATACCTTCATTTAAAATATAAAACAAAATAGGCCTCTTACACTAATTACCAATTAAAAATAGGCCATTCATTCAAAAAAATAATATTAATTAGATTTTTGGTAAAAATCAATGTATAATAAAACCTTCTACCTAATTTCTAGAATTTTTAATCAGTATCACCCCATAAGACTCGCCTAATAAGAGGTGAATGCAGATACACACACTCGTCCCATTTGAGGAGAGCTTGTTTTTAATAACTAACCCAACATCAGGCAATTGATGACTTAAGCGTTTTTCAAATAAAGTTCGCCTAATGAGAGGTGAGTGTACTTACATAAACTCAGTTCACATGAGAAGAATGTGTTGCTAAGCACTCACCTAATATCAGGCAATTGAAGATAGTGTTTGTGATAAATAAGGTGATGTTAAAATGTGTTTTTAATTAAATTTTGGATGGTGGTATCTGTGACAGAAATGGAAGGTGTAAATAACACTGCCCATAATGAATGACACTCTTTTTTTTCTAGTAATTTGCAGAATATACTATTGTTTAAAAATACCAACTTTTTAATCAAAGACAAAATATTTATTATTTTATTATTTCAATTAATTAAGTTGAATTCTAATACTACCATTCTTAAAGATAAATATAATAAAATTAATATACAATTTAATTCAGAATTAAATCAATGAAAATAGATTTAAACTAATTTAAACACATATCACAACAAAATAAATTAAGAAGATAAACATAAAAATTATTTAATCTAAGTCTATGAAGATAAGGAAGTTCACTCTCTAATCCGATCATCTTTCTCCTCTTATTCACTGAAAACAATGTCCGGCACCTTTTACGGCTATATAAATCAGAGTTGTACTTCTATACTTTAAAACATGTATTGACTTTTTAGTATATTCATCCCCATACATATTGAGCTTTTTGTTTTCTATCCTAATGTCATAGAGTTTTATGTTTTCTTAGTCTACTTAGTTGGCAACATTGTTATTTCATTATTATAGTTCATTTGTGAATACAAATACACCACTGGAAGCACGACCGGTATATGTCATATTTAGAGAACGCCAACCAGGCATACATAATAATTCAATTTAATGTCAAACATAAGTATTGATTTTTCTTGAAGCAATTTTTTAGAAATATCACAATCTTCACCAAGGAATGACAGCATGGGATTAATGGACAAGACAGTCCACCCCTGTGCATTATTTTCCTAATTTAGTTCAATAATTTCTCGGCTTAACAACAAATAAACAAAAAAAATCCAATATTGAAGAAATAAATGATTTTTATAATCCAGGAATACCGTTGGAAATTTATGAACATTTAACAAAGTATGGAAAGCTCAAATTTCTACAACTAAAAAAGAATTTCGTGTAAATATGAGTAATTTTTGTGAAAGGATTTTAACAAACAAGAATCTTTCAAGAACAAACTCAACATCTTGAAAATTTTAAAACTCTAATTAGTTTCAAAATTCTAAAACAAATGAATTATGAAACTAAATTTTCCTATGATTTAATTGACCAAATAAACACTTTTATTTCTTTTGTAGAATTATTGGAAAATGAATTTTCAGACAATATTTTTTACACTAATAGAATAATTTGTCTTTATAAGAAGGTAAGGCTAATTCTTCTTAGACCAATATTTCAAATATAAATCCTTCAAAAAATTGAAGATCAAAATTCAAAGATAAAAAGGTTTTTGAATCAATATAGTCAAAACTTAAATGATCATGAAATAATTACAAAATTTAATCTTTATGCAGAAGATGATATTTGGAATATTGAAACTATTGATTGGTTGTAAACCTCATTATGTTCCCTAATAATTTTCCTTGTAATATTACTCAGTTACCTATGATGATCAAAGCCATGATCTATCATGTAGTACAAAAACATAAATATAATAAAATGTTATTTTTTTCATGATACAAGTTCTATTGGATGGCACTTCAGAGAAAAATTCGATCAGCCATATTAAATATGGGAGTTCCGAGCCACAGAGCTATCTTCAAAGAATGATATGTATACCAGAACACCCATTAACCAACTTAATGTTCGAATTTATTTTTAGAGAAGTCTAATACATGTCTCTGTATTAGGCAAACAATTGTATGAAAAAAATCAACCTTTTCCTAATTATTACAAAATCATGATAACGGATGGTAGACGACTTTTTGTTACTGGTCTTAGTTATACATATTAAGTCTCTCATCAACAAATGGTCAAGGCAATTTTTTTTTTGAATAATCTAAAAGATAAAAAACATTTAGGGCCTGTTTGGTATCTATCTATTTTTTTTTTCCAAATTTTAAAAACTCAACTCAAAATCAACTATACTTTCACACTTCCCAAAATTTATTTCACTTTACTTTATCTCTCTAAAAAAATTTTAAAACACCATAACTTTAAATTCAAAAATCAAAATTAAATAAAAAAATATATTTAAAACATACTTGTTGAGATCTATAAAATAGGGTGCTATTATTTACACCCCTCAATTTTGTCACAAACACCACCATATCTAATTTGATAAAACTCATTTTTTAACACCCCACCTTTTTGTCACAAACACCCTCTCACTTAACCATTACTTAACTTATTTACCCAATGCTTAAAACATTAACCTATCTATTTATTCACTTTTTAATAAACTAATCAAACATTAACCTAAATAATTAAACCTATATCTCTCATTTTTTCTCCATTCACAATCACATTACTTGCTTCAAGTAAAAAGATTGAGAGAGAAGAGATTCATTTATTCATCATTTGAGCTCTCAAAATTAAGAAATCACAACCAAATCAAAGCACAAATATTATTGGTGGGAAGTTCAAAGTTTGGATTATAACAAATAAGAAGCATTGTTCACTAGATGGTGGATAAAGAAAAAGTTAAAGAAAAAGTTTGTGGTGAAATTCCACTCCAAAATGAAGTTAAAGAGGTATTATAATTGTTATTATTAGTGTATTAATGTGTTTATTAGCTTTCATACATCATTCTTCAACATTCAAATTGAAACAAAGATGTAATCCCTAAAACAGAGTATAAAACGGGTGGTTCTGTCCAGGCTTGACTCGCTTTATATAAGGAGAGTAATATAGTTAAAACTCTCCTAAAATAAGGTGAGTGTGTACAAATACACTCACGTATCATTAGGTGAGGCAAGCCTAATTTGAAAAACACTCTAATACAATCAGCACTCCCTTATTTTATGTTATGCGAGTGATTAACATCATACTCACCCCATGTGAGATGAGTACTTGTGAATGCAATCACCTGTTATTAGGTGAGCCTAATTTGAAAAACACTCCAGGCAAAGGACAAAACCCAAGTAATATGTGTGTACAAATACAATCACCTTAAGATAAGCGAGTGTGTATAAACACATTCACTTTAAGATAAGCGACTGTTTAAAAACACATTCACCTAAAGATAAGCGAGTGTGTACAAATACATTCAATTCTCCCAAAGTAAATTGAGCCAAAACTAACTTTGCATATAATTTCAAGATTTATCACATCAATCTAGCATATGGGGAGATATATCAACATTTGAAAAAATTGATTTCACGGCAATGCAATTACAACCAACTCCTAAACCGGCTTATATTATCAAATGTACCGAGCATATTGTTGAAGAAGAGAGTCCAAATGATGTTAATTATAAGCTTGGTGATGTTGAAGAATATCATATAGTAGAAGAGCCTCTTTCTCAAAGAAATCGCGTTGATCTTAAGTATGATGGTGGAGACGAAATTGTTAAGCATGCTAATAAAGGAGAGGCTAGTAATGATGATTATAACCCAGGGAAAGCAATTGACGTGAGTAACATTTTTACAACAGACGAAGTAAGTACATAATACTTTAGTATTGTGTAATAACTATTTAATTACAACATAATAGCAATTAATATTTGTTAAATTTATTTTGTAGGTATTTAATTCCCGAGAAAGTTTAGTTGACTGGGCTCAACAAAAAATAAGAGAGATTAAAACTATAGTAGTTACCCGAAAATCTGACCAAGATACTAGTAGAAGGAGGCCACAAGTAGTTTTGAGTTGTGAAAGAAGAGGGGTACCTCGTGATAACCGACCACAAAAACATGTACCTAGAAAAAGAGATAGTGCTATGAAGAAGTGTAATTGTCCATTTGTACTACGTGGTTTGAGTATCGGCGCGAATAAATGGAAATTAAAAATAATATGTGGAATTCATAATCATGAGTTAGGTTGTATAAGTATTTTTGTAAAGTTAGGTTGAATTGAATGTTTCAACATCTTATATGTAATTTTTGTTATATTAATGACGTAACAATTATCTCTTATTAATGTGTGAATTAACTCACCTGTTTTCTGATTTGAAAAACATTCCAATGCACTCATCACTCCATTCCCTTATATTAGACGAGTTACTCGCAACGCATTCACCTGATGTGGGGTGAGTGTGAGTGAATTCACTCACCTGTCATTAGGTGAGTCTCATTTTAAAATACTCCAGTACACTCCAATCTCCATTGCCTTATATTAGGCGAGTCACTCGCAACACACTCACCTGATATGGGGTGAGTGTGAGTCTAATTTTAAAACACTCTAGTACACTCCAATCTTTATTGCATTATATTAGGTGAGGCTCTTGTAACACACTCACCTGATATGGTGTGAGTGTGTGTGAATTCACTCACCTGTCATAGGTGAGTCTAAATTCAAAACACTCCAGTACACTCCGTTCTCCATTGCCTTATATTAGGCGAGGCTATTGCAACACACTCACCTGATATGGGGTGAGTGTGTGTGAATTCACTTACCTGTCATTAGGTGAGCCTAATTTCAAAACACTCTAGTACACTCCGTTATCTATTGCCTTATATTAGGCGAGGCTATTGCAACACACTCACCTGATATGGTGTGAGTGTGTGTGAATTCACTCACCTGTCATAAGGTGAGTCTAATTTCAAAACACTCCAGTACACTCCGTTCTCCATTACCTTATATTAGGCGAGGCTATTGCAACACACTTACCTGATATGGGGTGAGTGTGTGTGAATTCACTTACCTGTCATTAAGTAAGTCTAATTTCAAAACACTCCAGTACACTCCGTTCTCTATTGCCTTATATTAGGCGAGGCTATTGCAACACACTCACCTGATATGGTGTGAGTGTGTGTGAATTCACTCACTTGTCATAAGGTGAGTTTAATTTCAAAACACTCTAGTACACTCCGTTCTCCATTGCCTTATATTAGACGAGGCTATTGCAACACACTCACCTGATATGGGGTGAGTGTGTGTGAATTTACTTACCTGTCATTAGATGAGTCTAATTTCAAAACACTCCAGTACACTCCGTTCTACATTGCCTTATATTAGGCGAGGCTCTTGCAACACTCACCTTATGTGGGGTCAGTGTCTGTGAATTCACTCGCCTATCAGTAGGTGAGTCAATGACAGGTTAAGAGATCACATATCTATACTTTTATTATCCCTGGATAATCCAGATTTAAAAAAACCATCAATGTAAACTAGCAATCAAGTAGTGTATCACATCACATATCTATGCTTCTATTATCCCTGGACAATCCAGATTTTGAATAAACCATCAATGCAAATCAACAATCAAGTAGTGTTTGATGCACTAGTAATAAAAACTTCATCAAACTAAAACTAATACCAAAAGAGGTTCATACAAAAATAACCCAAGTTTATAAAATTACATAACGAACTACCAAAAGATGTTCATACAAATTTAACCCAAGTTTTTTAAAGTACATAACGTACTACCTAAGAGGTTTATACAAAAAAAACAATAAACTTAAGAAGTTCATTGTCTCTAACTTAAACTAGCGAAATGCTTTATCACAATTACTTCTTTGACTTTTTTCTTGGCGAGGCTTTGGCTCATCCGGGAGTAGATACTATTGGCGATAGATCTTGTAATCTTTTTGATCTACGCTCACCAATATTGTTTTCGTAATCCCCCGTTCTTGTAACCTTAAGGATATCATAGACTTTATTAACAATCGTCGACATGTCTTGGCCTTGACCGCCAAAGAGAGCTCCCTCTACTAGCAATAATGCAGCGTTAACCGCTGCTTGCTGCTTAACATGAATTACACCATTAGTATTTACACATAAACATCAAATAATATAAAAGTATATTTGAGATGACATTTTAAGGAAGAATAAAGGATGCCATGCTATATTAAGGTAAGGCTTATAGAATTGAGTTTATTATTAGATTTCGGAGCATCCAATCTAAAATCAATTGGCAATAAGTGGAGTTAATAAATATTAATTATTGTAAGCCTTAAATATTAATTATGATACCAATTTTCAGTTTTCCATCAAGCTTGGTTGAAATTTCTAGAAAAAAACTTTTTGTAAGCCTTAAAATAAAGTATAATTATTAAATATTAATTATTGTTTTGGATGTACACTATGATGTGAATTCAAAACCTGGTTGGTGGGCTCAAAATAAAAGGTTAAAGCTTAAAGCAAGCAGCATGGAATATTGGTTAAGGTTTTTTTTTTCCTTTCTAGTTGTTTTTTTTAAATGCTTGCTTGTTGGTTGTTTATTTTAATATTAGTTGAAGATTTGTTAATTGTTTGTAATATGATTTTTGGTTGCTAATTGGCCAAGTAAAGACAACCAGTATGAATTTGGGATGCTTTAGTTAGTTATTTATTTATTTTTCCTGTTTGGTTATGAATGTAGAGCTATCTCTCCTATTGAATTTAGTTGATTAATTTCAAAATTAAGTTGAATGAAAGTAACCAACAAAACAATTAAAAATGGGTAATTACAGTGCATTTTTCTCTTACTACACATACTTCACAAATTACTGTTCCTCCCTAAAATTTGGGTTTTATAATTACTAAATTCTTCATTGTCTACAACTTGATCAAGTCAAAGTTTTTCAAATAAACTTTGACAAAACAAAGGTGAGAAATGCTTATTAGCCTAAAGAATATTCTAACATCCCAACTTAATAATAGAATGATAGATTTGAGCATTCTGCACCTTTTTAATTATCGTAGATTAACGTTGAATGGAGCATTCTGTTTTTTTTTATTTTTTATTTTTTATTCGAGTATGATTTAAACCATGAAGAAACCTTTACTTCCACTTATGCACATTCACTTGATGGCATGCAAGTTTACCCCCGGGTCTATTTCCAAAGTATAAACATAATTTTTTCTCTAAAATGAAAACTAATAATATTAGTTATATATGCATAAAAGATTCAATAGTTTTTTTTGTATTGTGCTATTTTGGTAAAAGTCAATATTGCAGAGAGCAGTAAGGGAATATATTTGATGCTGAATCATAGCACTTGCTAATTCTTCCCTATTTCCTTTTAGTTTTATTAAGCTATGAGTTGTTAAGTCGAACCTAGCTTTTGGTTATTTTACCATCAGATTGGTACAGTTGATGAATTGAAGTGATGTGATGATACTTTGTTTCATCTTTCCCTAAAGAAAGTGTAGTGCCAAGTGAACAATGGAAGGGATTCCACAAAATGGAGATAAAAAGCTACCCCCAATTGGTGTGTTCTTACTAATAAGAATTTATCCTTTTCGCTGCTTTTAAGTTTTCATTTCGTTAATTTTTTTTTTCATTATTTGTGTTCTTAATAAAAGAATGATATCAACTATACACATAAACAAACAATATACCTCCAATCATCAGTCATCACGAAGGAGAAGCGTCAATTTAACAGTTATCACATTAATACCCAACTAAAAAAGCCCTAAATCAAATATAAAGAATGGGAGAGAGGAGATGAGCACATACCTAAAAGAACAGTCGCGGAATTGGGAGAAGGTTTTTATCAGTCATCAATGGCTGACCTTTGGCGCGGAGAGATGAGCGGGAGAGCTACGCAGGTGAGACACGAACGGGACAACTATGTAGGTGATACACGAGGTGAGAGCTACAAATGTGAGAGATGACTGGGAGAGTGATGAAGGGGAGAGATGAAGGTGAGAGCTGCGAACAGGAGAGATGTGTAGGCGAATGTGGAAGACGAAGGAGAAGGTGAGACGTAAATAAGGCTCTTCCTTTTCAATGTTAAGTAATTTTAATTTTAATTAATGTTTGTATTAACATTTAATTGGGTGAAAATTGGGTGGTGGGTGTTTGTGACAAAAAATTGACATGAGTGGGGTGTTTGTGACAACGGTGGTGTTACTGACAAAAATGGGGGGTGTAAATAATAGCCCCCATAAAATAAGATCCATTATGACTATTTTTTGAAATTTTTTATGAGAATTTTAATTGGTTGAAAAAAACTCAAATAAAAATCAAATTCACTTTTTAACATATTTATAAATTTTACCAAACATCATATTTTAAAAACTCAACTCAAAACATCCACCAAATAACCCCTTAGATGTTCTATATGATTTACTAGTAGAAGCCGAAGAATTTGAGAATCAAATCCAAAACAACTCTTTCGATCAAATTCCAAGTCCAAATGATAGTTCATCACTAGATTTTATTGGAAAATGCGGTGTTATTTACACCCCCCATTTCTGCCACAAACACCACTATCCAAAAATTAACTAAAAACACATTTCAACACTATCTTATTTGTCAAACACTCCCTTCAATTGCCTGATGTTTGGGTGCTTAGTAACACACTTTTCTCGTGTGAGTTGGGTTTATGTAAATGTACGCACCTATCATTAGGCGAGTCTTACTTGGAAAACACTTCAGTCATCCATTGCCTGATGTTAGGCGATTTATTAAAAACAAACTCTCCTCAAATAGAGATCTGCACTCACCTCTCATTAGGCGAGTCTTAGGGGGTGTTCGTAATTAAAAATTTACCTTTGGGAGGTGTTTATGAAAGTGGTGGTGTTTGTGACAGAAATAGCGGGTGTAAATAACACCGCCTATTTTTAAAACAAAATTAATCACCACTAGTTGACCGTGGCTACTACCATCTTTTACTGTTGGACTTCCAGCGAACATTACTAAAATGCTGAGACTTCACACTCTAGCTCATACGCTATAAATTTGTTTAATAATATATATTTTAGTGTAAATTTATTTTGAGACTTTTTTTTAAAGAACAAATATCACACATTCTTTCTAATAAATGACAATATTTTTAAGACATTATTTTTAACTAAAGTCAAAACACAAAACAAAATTAATTAATTAATTGTATTGAATTCTAAAACTACCATTTTTATAGATAAATACCCAAAATTAAATATAAAATTAATTACGTGATTAAGTCAATGATACTAAATTTAAACAAATTCAAAAACTGATAATAAAATTTAAAAACAAATATGATAAACAAAAAAAAAAATCAAAAAGGTCAAATGAAAATTAAATTCAAAAAATTTTAATCTCAAAAACTTCAAATTTCAAAAAAAGTGGAGTTTTCGAAATCTAAAGTTATAAAATCAACTAAATAAAAAACTTACTAACTTGAATACTTATGTTCGGACCAATTGATAAAAAAAAATACTCAATACTTCAATATATATGAGTCCAGGGGTGGACCCAAGGGGGGACAAGGTGGACTCTAGTTTAGGAATTTTTTTTTGAAAAATCCAGTGGCACTTGTAAAAAAATAAAAAAATAGTATAAGCCCACTCCTTTTGAAATACGTAACTTAATATGCCTACAAAATTAACAATAATAAAAAATTGCATACAAAATAATATGTTAGAAAAATGCTTGCAAAATAACATGTTATACTTGTTAGTTAACATGTCTGTAAAATTATCAAGGATACAAAAATGCTTACAAATTAATATGTTTACAAAATAATATATTAGAAAAATGCCTATAATGTAAAATAGACATTTTTCTAGTAGACATATTAAATTATGTTCTTATAAATAATTTTTTGGCATAGATATTAATTATGGATCCATCTAAAAATCAATACAAATGTGAAAGTTAACATATCGTGGAATTCCAATCTAGAACTTTAAGAACACTTTGACATACAAAAATGTTTATACAATCTTGAAAAATTGTTCCAACTATTCTAGTTGGTAATATCTTTATCACTTTAGTCCTTCGAAATCCACATTTTCCCACAATAATAACAAGGTTGCAAGGCAAACATTTCAGTTGTATAAGACATTGTCAAAATAAACAAATATAAGAATTTAAGCAACATGTCAACTAGTTAATGAAGAACACTGGCATTTTTAATCACAAATTAGTTCAACATGGTTAAAACATTAATAAGTAAGACACACTATTAAATAAATTAAAAATAAGCAATATTATAGAAAGGGATGAGGCTTCCTTTAAAGAAAAAAACAAAGCACCCTAGGTCTAAATTCATATACAAGATGGAAAAAAAAAACAAACAAACCTTATTTTCATTAGTTTAGTATACTAATAGCATTACTCACAAGGGGAACATAAATAAAACTGAACAAAAATAAATGATTTAACATCTAAGCAATGGCTTCAAAATTTTATTTATATAATATTGATTACATATGGATTTTTTTTAGAGAGAAGAGAGAAAATTATACCAAGACTCGATGATTACAAACTGCTACTAACTTCTCGTTTTATATTAGAAAAGTCGTAATTCTACATAATTCCGTCAACAAAATTTTGACAAGAAGCAACAACTCTTTATAACATTACTATTCACAAAGTTTTTGAATACTAACTCACTATTCATTGACAAGAGCAAAAGTAATTATACAGTAACTTTTTTAATTTTGTCCGCACAATTGTTTACTGTTTTCTGTGAACTTCTTTATTCATATTTTCTACCACCTTCAAGAACTTGTACACCTGTCATGTGCTAGATAGGTCGTGCAGTCGATTAGTAAGTGCCAATTTCTTTGACATCACGGATGACATTTTTCTTTTAATATTCCATCTAGTTAATGAGATTAGCTTTTCCAATGGGCGGTGTTATTTACACCCCCATTTCTGTCACAAATATCACCATCCAAAATTTAATTAAGAACGCATTTTGACACCACCATATATGTCACAAACACTCATTTCAATTGCATGATATTAGGCGAGTGCTTAGCAACACACTCTTCTCATGTGAGCCGAGTTTATGTAAGTGTACTCACCTCTCATTAAGCGAGCCTTATTTGGAAAACACTTCAGTCATCCATTGTCTGATGTTAGGCGAGTTATTAAAAAAAAACACTTTCCTCAAATGGGGTAAGTGTGCATCTGCACTCACATTTCATTAGACGAATCTTAGGAGGTGTTAGTGATTAAAAATTTACCTTTGAAAAGTGTTTGGTAATGGTGTTTGTGACAAAAATGACGAGTGTAAATAATACCGCCCTTGAAAAATTATAACAACAATAATTTAAGTAAAAGAAAACTAGTATTTTTATTTTTAAATAAAATATTATTACTTTAAATATAATTACGAAAAGAATTATTTTAATGCTCTAACTATATTTTTCAAAGGAAATTGATAACACGTACATTCAAGGCACATGTTAAAGTTATTATAAATAAAAATAATAAAATTTTGTATAAAAATTTATACCGTATTTAATACATATTTAAAATTAATTATTTTAAAAAATAAGTGCTTAACTTGTACGGTGCGTTTGTAGTGCCAATGCAATGCAAAATTAGAAGCAGGATCGGATGAAGGCAGGATCGGATGAAGATGACCACTTTTCAAATTATACATCATATTCGAGTTTCTAGCATTAGAATTACGTATTTTGTCACTGCTGGAAAAACTGGGGGAATTTGTCGCCGTCGAATTCGACGGTTATTACGAAAGAAGAAACAGAAAGAAAGAGAAATCATAACAAAAAGAAAAGAAAAGAAAAAGGAAGCTTACAGTCTAAAGAGGGAGGTCAACAGCACATCACGGTGGTGAATATTCGATCGGCGATGAGTATGGATTCGTCATTGACGGTTACTGAGGTAGAGCAAAGGAACTTAGAGTCTCAAGTTTTTCACATCTACCATCTCTTCACAGATCTTCCCCACAACGCCCAAACTGTCATGTAAGCTCTTACTCTACCCTCTGTTTTAAACAATCTAGGGTTTCTGTTTATATACATATTTACAGTTATTTATGTGTTTACTTTGTTCAATTGATCGAATTTGGTGGCTATATAAGGTTGGAGCTTCAACGTGATATGCACATAGAGTTTCTCACCAGAGGTCTTCGACAACTCGCTCCCTCCTTTGCCGTATTGGATGCCAGGTAATCCCTCATATCTCTCTCTCTACACTAAAATTTTTATACTAGTTCTTGGAGTACACTCTACGTCCGTGCACCGTTGTTCTTGAAAATAAGTAATTTTTAAAGCAATATAAGGGTGTTTGACACTTGTGTAGGCGTCAGAGGGCATGTGTTCGAATCTTATTGCAAGTAATATAAATATTATTCAAAGTAATTTTAGATGCAAACCAAACGGTGGTCCCTATCTTTTACCAAGGAACCGTTGGGCTTATTTAAAAATTGAATTCCATGGAAATGTTTAATGTGAAGAATTTCGGTGGTTAACTAAAACAAAACAAAAACTTAGGGTGGATGTAGTTTTTCAATTATATCAAAACTAAGATTAGGCTAAACCAAGTTGTACTATGGATATCAGTTCCATGAAAACTTGTGGAATAAAATACCACTGAAGATGGAAAACATGAAATAAATGTTATCAAACCAGTGAACCACCCTCTGGGTTGGGCTGCTTTTGAATGACATGAAGAATGAGAAAATTGTACCATGGAAATTGATTGTACTGAAAAATTATACATCCAATCACCACCAAAGAGGGTAAGGAGGTTAGCTTAGTTGGTATGAGACTAATCCACTTTCGCATTTCGCCAAGGTTCGAACCCATGTGCTAGCATTGGTTGGATTCTTATCTTCCACCAATTGCTCCAATGGACTAAAAAAACCCACAAAAGACGGAAAATGTAACATCTCCACAAAAAAAGGAAGTGCAATCAAACACACCCTTAAGTGAAGTTACTGGTAATATGACAATCAAGCATAATGAGTAAGGGCAAGTGTCTGCGTGTTTCTAGGACCATAGATCATGTAATTGTCATTCATCTAAAGTGTTGCTTATTTGCAGTCGACCCTGGCTTTGCTACTGGATCCTTCACTCAGTTGCTTTATTGGGAGAATATGTTGATGCTGAACTGGAAAATAATGCCATTGACTTTCTAACCCGTTGCCAGGTTCAATTTCTAGTTTCTACTAAAATTTTGTTATATTATTTGATTTAACTAGTTGTAACACGGTCTTTTTGTACTTTGTAGTTGGCAGTTATTTGAATGAGCGGCAATATAATATTTCTCATTTAGTTTACATACAACTTCATGATTAGAGCCAACCTTCATTAAATCAGCGAGGACATTGTACTGATTAGGAAGACTTTAATGAGCTTCTGGCGCTTATATTAAATGAAATGCCTACACAGTACACACGCTAGTTTTATTAGTTGATTTTGTCCACATTCGTAACTTCAGAGAAGAATGTACCAGTTTTTCTCTTGTGGTTTCATAACATTCTTTGTTCTTCTCCATACTCATTCATAACAAATATAATGTTCTTACTGCCTGTAGTGGTGGTTGTGTAATTGTATTCTTGATTTGCTCTGTTTTGTCTCAAAGGGCATTATTTTTCTTCTAGGCAATTTAAAGGGTTTACTACTGTAAATTTGTTAATTCATTCACGTAGCTTTTATTTTCCTCACAGGATCCTAATGGTGGATATGGTGGTGGACCTGGCCAGGCAAGAATATTTTATTCAATTTTGATATTACATTATTTGTGTATTTCAATGTTGTAATGAAGTAGTTAGTTGTGAAAAACGTTGAACTATTTATGTTTTTCCTTTTTTGCAAAAAAACTATTTATATTCATTTAGCTCTTTTTTCTTGATGCGTTTTAACAAATTATAGAATCAGATTTCCTTTAAAAAGGCAGATACATAATTTCCTATTTCACTGCACTATACTATATATTAAACACGAGGGCTACCTTTTGGTTTACACATGAAATACGAAATTACCCTTCTGATGCAGAACCAATAGCCCAAAAGAATAGAAAACAAATAAAAGAAAACTAAACTAGGGTTTCAATTGTAAATTCTACCCAAAAATACGTAAATTAATTAGTAAATACAATTGATACACAATTCCTAAATAATTAAATTTCCTTACTTCATATTCTTCATCACATTTCGTATGGGATTTGAACTCTTTATAAGTAGTGTGCATGTTTTAACCACTTGGGAAAACTCAATCATGTTATATAAAATGTATCACAAATCTACAATGATCAAGAATGACCAACTTGCACACGTATTGCTTGTGCCACTGGTTCTAGAATTGGAATAGAAAATCTAAGTAGAAGCTAGAATAGAAAATCTGAGTAGAAACTGGATCTGAATACGAATAAAAAAAAAAAAACTGAGTAGAACTGGAATAGAAAATCTGAGTAAAAACTGGAATAGAACATCTGAGTAGAAACTGGAGAAATTGGGTCTGAATACGAATAGAAAATCTGATTAGAAACTGGAATAGAAAATCTGAGTAGAAACTGGATCTGATTACGAATTAAAAAAAATAAAATTTAACTAAATCGTGATGAACGAGAGAGCTATGGAACATTCTCACTTTCACCTGGAACATTGTCTGAGTCTTTATATTTTCATGCAACATTGTCACTTGGCTTTTTGTCTTTAGGGGTCTCCAAGATAGCTTGTCGTGGTGTTTCTCATTCATCTTTTGTATTTTTTCTTGGCTTGTGGATGTCACAGGCATAAAATTGGCAGCATTTCAAGCATTCACCAAGTTTTTCCTTTCCCCATTCCTTTACCCCCACGCCCCCTCCACCCACACCAAAAAAAAAAAAAGGAAAACATTTTTAGGATCAGTATGCAAACAGATTTAAAGTTTATATTCTTCAGTTGCTTTTCCAATTAAACTCATTGCAGCTCAGCCTTATCGCCTTATATGGTGCATAATAGAGAACTCTTAAATCGATATTCTTGTAAAGCCCCTAGCTTGTTTGCAACTTCTCGCAGATGCCTCATCTTGCAACAACATATGCAGCAGTCAATTCACTTGTAACTTTGGGTGGTCAGAGATCTTTGTCATCAATTAATAGGTGGCCAGTTTTCTCCACTGAACAATTATTAATTTGTAATGACATATTATTGTGTCTGTTCAATTTGACGCTTCTTATTTATATATTCAGAGGTAAGATATACTCCTTTTTGCTGCAAATGAAAGACGCATGTGGGGGATTCAGGTTCGAAATCATTACTTCAAATTTCATTTTTTTTTACACGCGCACACACACATATCTATCATGAACTCCCTAGTTACTGTGTAGTTTGTTGATTATCATTCTACACTAGAAAAATTCCCTCGCATGCGTGCTTGGGATGTAAATTAGTGTACATGTACGTATTTCTTTACTAAAATCAGAATATTCCACCATACAAAGACTGACCTGCAAGAAAGAGTGGGCAATGAAGCAAAATTACGTGTTATATATTTTTTTGATTATTTAAAAGCCAAGTCCTTTTGTGGGAGGGTGGTGGAGGTTGTTATCTGCTTGTAGCAACAATCTCTGCGTTTGTTTGGGGATCATCTCACAAAACTGGTTCAAAACTTGAGAAATGTCGAGTGACTTCAAATTATAGCGCCTATTGTTGGATTTCGATCAAGAATGATGTTTCTATAAATAGCCCTTGAGTAACAGAAATCACATAAATTTTACGGAGTATTGTTTATTGCTTAATTTTAAGGCTTCCATTGCTGCTTTAGTGTCTTGAAACTCGGTAATAAAAGAAAGTTGACTGTTTAAAACATAAAAAGGGAGGGGGTTGTGTATACAGTAGCCCCCTCTCGCATAAATAGTAGTTTAGATGTGTGTGTTGCGTGTCAATTTTTATTTTCTTGCATGTGAAAGGAATTACTTTGTTGTTTGCATCTAAATTTCCTCCTGGGCATACATGTAAACAAGAAACTGAGCCTCTTAATGTAATACCTTTTTTAATATTATGTCTTTTCCTTCAGGATGCATGACGGTGGAGAAATAGATGTCCGTGCTTGCTACACTGCAATTTCAGTAACTCTCTCTCTCTCTGTTCTCCTCTCTCCCTTTAACTCATTTGGTTGCTGTTTTATGGATACTACTTTTACATAAGAGGTAAAATGCTTGAAGCAAATAGTGTAATGATGACTTATACTTTCGGTTTTATACATGAAAGACTGTGAAGATTTAGACAGGCGATGAACAGGAGTTCTTTGTTGAAATGGTTGATGACTTCCACCTCTCGTTTGTCTTCTTTCTTTTTCTTTTGGAGTGGGGGAATAATTGTACATCTCTGGCCTTCACCACCACCACCACCACCACCACCAACAACAACAACAACTACTACTTTTGGTTTGGGACAGATTTTTTTTTTAAATATATATATATAAAATAACCTTTTGTTTGTGACTTGTGACTGCACAAAACAACTATAAAAAAGAATCATGGGTGATGGATGGGACCGTTGAACTTGAAAATCATATCAATATATTTTTTACTGATAATAGATTTTTTAGGGCATCACTATCTTTCCCTCTCCCAAAAGATACATAATAATGTCATTGTCTTGCACCTATCTTTTAAGCAGTAAAAGCCTTTTTGTTCACACCAATATTGAGGCCTACAACTTTACTTTCAACGTAGTACATGACACATTGCCAAAAAAATAGTTAGTCTAACTTTTAAGCTATTTTTATAGATGTTGAGGTAATTGGCATTCTTCTAACATTTTAGCTTTGAAATAGTAGCATTGACACATTATTCTGCAGTTTTCCTAAAAGTTTAGGCTTTGGTGTCGCTTGTTTTCTATGTAATTTGGTTTTATGAGTTCTTGGACTCTTGGATTCAATTCCTTTTGTTCAAAATTCTTCTCAAGTCTGTCTAATTGCACCATTTGTTGTTTTGCTTATTGTCCTTAAATTTGACAGCACCCTTGTAGATGGAACATCATGTGTTTTTGCTGTTAGGTTATATTTTCTAGTTCATAGCTACATGAACTGTATTTACTTTCAACAGTTAATTGGTTCATTAACTGTTCTATTGAATAATGCTTGGGCACTATTTCAGTGTTATTCTTTATCTTCTTTGACCATCAGGTTGCAAGTATTCTGAACATTTTGGATGATGTGCTTGTTCACAATGTTGGAAACTATATTCTAAGGTTGGTGCCAAGCTACTTTTCCTTCCACTATTGCCCCTGGAGCAGTTGATTCGTCATTCTCTTTTGTGCCTGTTATTTATTTCATCATTCTTTTCAAATAGTTATCTTCGTAAACCTAATATTTACGCAATTGATCAAAATTTTAAATCATTTAACAATAAACTTTTAAACTATTAGAGAGTAGACCACAAGGATGTAAAATACTGTACAAAGTAGGTTATGGTGGTGCTTGGTCCACACATTTGTCAGATTTCATTTGGTCCGATAGGCATAAGTTTCAGAAAAATTGAGGGAGTTTCATTAAACTGAAATGTTAAGTACTGCATAAATTATGCGATTAAAGAATAATTAAGAATTAAGCACATGCAAGTTCACATTTAATTAGAAATTTAGAATGCAATATTCAACTAAACATATTCATTATTAATTAACAAGTTAAGTCATTCCAAGTTAAAAGAGGAGAGGGGTTAGCCCAGTGGTAGGCAACCTCCACCCTTGTCTTGAGGTCAAGGGTTCGACTCATGGGGTTGGGTGGGGGGTTTTCCTTTATTTGTAGGATTAAGGGAGAGACTTAGACCTCCCTTAATTTTTTAAAAAAAAAAGTTAAAATGTTCTGTTATTTTTTATGTTGTAGTGATTGCAGTAACGACATCTTGCAAATTCTTGTTTGGTATGCTTTTTTAGTCTGCTTGTTGTAAGTAATTGGAGGAGTAACTAATTCCCGTCTTCTACGCAGTTGTCAGACCTATGAAGGTGGCATTGCTGGTGAACCAGGTTCCGAAGCTCATGGTGGGTATGTTCACAATGCATGTTTTTTTCTGGATAAGTAGAGTCTTGGATATATTTTCTTTCATACAGCTGAGAGAGTACAAATTTGCTCATCCAGGTTCATCATGACCCTTGTACCTTATTCATAGATGCAATAAGATATAAGATAATGAGTAAACAATTCTGGTGGGTCTCCGATCTTTTATTGAAGCCACCAATAAGTGCAAGGTTCGTGACCCTTTTCTAAAGAGGGTCAACGAATATGGACTTCCATAAATGCATGCATTTGAGTGTTATATTATGTCCTCTACTCTTATTTTATCCAGAATAGAGCCCGGAGATCTGATGATTTCTTCAATAGGTACACCTTTTGTGGATTGTCCACGATGATTTTGATCAATGAGGCTAATCGTTTGGACTTGGCTGGTTTAACCGTAAGTTGATATTCCTTTTACATAGGGATTCTGAACGAGCCTCTTTATTATCTTGCTTAAAATAACTGACCCCATTTACTGCACTATGTAATATCTCATTTCTCCAACTTCATTAATTTTTCACTTGGGTGATTTTGGTGATGTATACATTAATTATTGTTGTGCCATTCTATTTGGTAACTGTCTGTTAGTATATGAAATCCCTATAGAATGCTGCATTAATTATTTACTATCACGCCAGGACTGGATGGTATTTAGACAAGGACTGGAGGGTGGCTTCCAAGGCAGAACAAATAAATTGGTTGATGGTTGCTACTCCTTTTGGCAGGTTACCTTATATATATGTGTGTGTATGTATGTATTTGCGTGTGCATGAATGTTCTTTTTGATTTATGCGAATGGAATAACAAAGGTAAACTGACCAGGGAGGAGCGTCTGCATTGATACAAAGGTTACATGTACCTGGTGCTGGAGAAGACAACTGCAGTATATATGGGACCAAAAATTCTGGAGAGGAAGGTATTAATTATCTGATTTCTATAGGCTACTATTACGTTCTAGGTTGATGTTACATGTCAGGGCGCATTTGGTTCTAGGTAAAGTAAAATTGCGGAACAAAGTTCACCTGTCTAAATGAACTTGGGTGTGTTTTATTGCCAAAGTTTTCCGTGGAGAACTTGGCAAAAGTTGGAAAATGTTTACTTCTTACCTATTGGTGGTGTTTGTGCCAAAAGTTTCGGGGTTTTCTAGGCAGGTAAAAAATATGTTATACCGAATCAAAGGGCCCTTACTGCTAATAGTTCTAATTCTCATGTACTTTTGGTTTCATTTTTCTTGGGATTATATAACATCCTTTCATCTGTTTTTTTCCCTTTTTTCTTTTTAAAATTTTCTGATTTTTGACTGCAGAACAAAAATATGGTCCTGTTCGAGCCACTCTACTTAGTGTTGGCTCTAATTTTATCAGAAGAAGTACACAAATGGGACCCCTTTTCCATAACATTGCTTTGCAGCAATACATCCTTTTATGCTCTCAGGTACTCCAGATTTCGCTGATACCCCCCTCTCCCCTTTGTTTCCAGTATGTGCCATGTTTGAGACCAATATATCCTCTTCCAAACATCTTAAAGTGGAAAGTGGTTCTATTAAAATGGTATGGCCAGTATTTAACTTGGTGGAAATTGCATTTGCGAAGGGTATCTCTAGGCATTTGAAAATGCAGATATTAAACAAATAGCCTTATAGGAAACAATCATTCATGGACATGCTTTCAAAATGTCAAAATTGCATCCAAACCCTCAAAATTCGAAAAACTATGAGACTCGCTAACTTGCAGACTGGCAAGTCACCTCCCATGTGGTATTTAGTAGAAATGGGGTGTATTTAGTACTCCCTCTATATAATTTAAGAGTCACTTTGAGTTGGTAATTTTAAAGGAAACATTTATTTCAACGTAATGAATGATCAAGAATATAACTAATGTGATATTGTGATATTGTGAGATTTGATAAATTGATTATATCCCAAAATAGAAATGGGATTAACGTCCCAGACCTAGTTTAGGAAAGAGGACTCTGGTTTGATTTCCCCCCCACTCCACCACTTCTTCTCTCCCGTCAAACCGAACCACAGGTCTATCTGTGATTCTGTGTATAAACAGAACAAATGTTTGGGATGTTGAAAAGGAAAAGGGGACTCTTCGAAAGGATTAGTTCACTTCAGGGTATTGTGAGCACACCCTTTTTTGCTAGTCACCACCCATAATTTTACCACATACGGCAAGTCCCTCGTTGCTTCTGGTGTATATATGCCATTATTCCATAGCCATGCTAAGTTTGTTCAATTGGCCTATGACTAGAAATGCCCCGTAAATGCTTGTTCTTTATCATTTCACACTAAGCATAATTATGGTTTTTTTCACCATAGTTTAGGGTTTCGAGTTTTGAGTCTTGACTTATAAAGTGATGGGTTGATACAGGTGGAGGGAGGGTTCAGGGACAAACCAGGGAAGCAGAGAGACCATTATCACACTTGCTATTGCCTAAGTGGCCTATCGGCGTGCCAATATAGCTATTCAGATGATGCTGACTCTCCAGCTTCGCCTAGGGCAATATTGGGACCTTATTCCAATTTACTGGAACCAATTCACCCTCTCTATAATGTTGTCCTCGAGCGCTACAATGAAGCACACCAGTTCTTCTCGAGCTCCAACGGCTAATAATCCTACTAACCAAAGAGAAAGAAAGAAGGGATGGACAAATGTGTGATTATAATAGTTGCAACCCTTTCTTTTTCCTATGTACGACGTCCAGAAAGGGATTTAGGGTTCCCACAAGTTCAAACCATGGTGCAGCCACAGGATGTACCCGTTTTTCATGTTTTTAAAATCTTCTGAGAAAATTTAGGGTAGATTATGGTAAAAGTTGCGAGTAGTTTATCAAGTGTAAGAGCATCTCTGATCGTAGTGTACAATTTTAGTTTGTGTAAAATTTACACGTTTTGTAAAAAAAAAAAAAAGTCTCCAGCAGTCTTTTAAGAAACTTTGACACCTCGAATTTGTGTAAAAAAGTTGTGTAAAATACAAATCCAATTTACACAACCACGTCAGATAATCTCGCGTCTATTTTTCCTCATGGAATAAATATAGGGTAAGTTTTACTTGTGCTGTAAGTACAAATTGAATTCTTTATTATTGTTGGGTAAATCCCACTTTGACATGTAGGATTTAAACAAAATTTATACAAAACGATTTGAGATGCTCTAAAAGTTTATGTTTGATTTTTACATTTTTTAAAAACACTTAAATTTCATTACAATCAATAGTTTAGAATAAAATTTATTTTGTAAAATAGTTTTTAGTTTTAATTTTTCATCTCATGTTAAAGGAATTGTTAGGGGGTTCCCAATTCATGCTAGTTGATGTCATGTTTTCAAATATTAATAATATTTTAGAGGCCTACGCTTTTGCACGAGAAAAACTTATCTGGCACAATTATTCCACATCAGCCATCCATTTCAATATAATCAAATTTTGCCACTTGTCAATCTTTTTTAAAATCATAACATAATTATATATACATATATATACTCTCATCTCTCTCTCTCTCCATCTCTCTCACCACCTGCCATCACCACCCACCTCCAACTCCAGCACCACAGCTTGGCTTCAGCGTTGCTCCGACTTCGCCTTTGACCCTCATTGGTGTGGTGGTTGCTGTCAAAGAGAGCGCTAGATGGAGCAAAGGGAGTGAGGTATTCCGGTTTGAGTTCGGCTGGTGGTGGTGTTGGCTGTGGTGGATTGGGTGCGATGGTGGGGATTGGGTGCGACGGTGGAGTTTGGTTGTGGTGGTGGTGTTAGCAGTGGGTGGTTGTGGTGGTGATGGTAGATGGAGAGAGACTGAGAGAGAAAGAAGGTATATATATAATTATATTGTGATTTTAAAGAAAATTGACAAGTGGCAAAATTTGACTGGCTTGAGATATTGAGGTGGATGGCTGATGTGAAATAACTGTGTTAGAAAAGTTTTTCTCCTTTTGCACCCATCCAATTTCTTTTTTGTTTTTTTTTAATTGAGAGTTTTGGTTTTGTCAATTATTAATTATTTTTAAAATTGACTCTTTCAATTATCAATCACTAACTATAACTAAAATTGACTTTTAAGTTAGGAATATCCAATAATGGGTGGATCAAAAACTTTTGAACTTTTTTGAGTTATCTTCATATTTAAAATTTTTTCTTATTTTTTGACTTAAATCTTAGAATTTGACGAATCTCTAACACAGTAACACTGTTTAAAATTTTCTTACGTTGAGCATTTTGCCCTTATGTTCAATCTTGAATCATCTTCTTCCTCTTTACACAAGAACCCTATTTTTTGCCATCTCTTTAAACCTAAAAACCTAAATCAAACAAAAATTTCTAAAATCTATCCAAATCTTACATCTTCTCTCTCTAAACCCAAATTAATATATACAAATATCACATTTCCTCTTTCTAAACCTAAGGCCATCTCTAATGGTAATTTATATTTTTGCATCTTTATCCTATGTGTCAAGGATTGTGTAGAAAATTTATATATCTAATTAGCACTATAATTACATGAGTAGAAAATGATAGAAAAAATGATTTCCAATGGTATATCAATTCTTCCTTGTCATTTATTTAAGAAGATAAATAATTAGTGAGTTTTGTGATATCCAATAAGATTATTTTATGTCATATAGGAAATTTCTATCACTATTTATATATGTAAAAATACTTATAGAAATTTCTTATATAACTCACATTCCACCTCATATAAAAATAGCTATACAAATAATCATTTGAGCACTTTTTCCCTTTTTATCTTTTCTAACATAAAAATTTGCTTGGACATAAATGACCATCGGAGATGACCTAAATTAGATATACAAAACTTTCTCTAAACCCAATCAAATGCACAATTTTCACTTTCTCTAGTACTCTTCTTTCTCTCCCTACAATCTCACCACACGTCAATCTCTTGGAACCACCTATCAATTTGAGTAATTAAAACAATTTTCGCCTGTAATACATGATTTCAAGCACGCAATCCGTGTCCATTCTTTGTAAATTCGAATATTTGGAGATCACTAAGCTTTGATTATGGGGATTTCACCCCATTAAACCTATCTTGAACAACAAAATATTGATCCAAATTTTTTACTAGCAATTCAAGGTAGCTTTAATGGTAGAAAAAAAATTGAGACCTAATTTTTGTTTAGAACTTTCAAAGAAAAGTGAAAGTAAAAGGGGAGAAAGGAGAGATCTGATGGTGCACTCAATTGGGGGAAAAGTGATAGCAAAACATAACGCTCAAATGGTTGAGTTAAATGAATTATGCATTGCGTTAAATAGACGCACTCGATTTATACATCACCACATCAACGTTATGTCCCCCTTTCTAACGTTAAATAATTACGTTTGTACCTTATCGAATTTCTCAAATTTACACACAGAGTATCATTCGATCATATATATTTTAGATAAGATTTTGTTTAAAAGTGGGTTGACATATCGATTTTTTACACAATCACACTTTAAATGTCTATTATTGAACACTGCTCAGAAATCCTTTGCATTTTTAAAGTAATCATAGTTCAAGATCTCAACCTGAATCATTTTTACAGCTAAGGATTCATCATAGCAGAGAGAGCATATAGTGATGTTGCCTGTATACCTACCGTATAAGATTCTAACAAAACTTCATACGTAAACTAATTAACCTTTCAAAATCACAAAATTTTCAACAAAATCATCAGTGCAATTGCAATCTCAAGCTAAACGGAAAAATGGATACCAAAATTCCCAATCTGAGCAACAAGACAAACAAAAACTTAAAAATGTAAATAAACTTCTCATTAAAAGCTATTCTCATAATCATATTAAAAAAAAAAAAGAACCAGGAGCAGCAACTCACTTTTTCTTCTCACCACCTCCAGCGGACCTGTTTGGAATTATAAGACAGTATTATTGACCCAATAACGGTAAATAGTGATTCATGAAAGGCGAGCATTATTGCTTTTCCTTTAAGTGTTTTTGTTCATAATTTGCTAGCAACATAAGACATCAATGCCACCCCTCTATTTTCCACAAATTTGGTATATGACTGTCCAAAACAGAAGCTGGGGGCTCTAATTTGACATGTATTGGAAAAGGGTAAGTGTGACTCTTAATTTGAAACAGGAGTGTTGGCCCGGTGGCAAGCCTCTCCCACGAACTCCAAAGGCAATTGGGGTTCGAGTCTCACCCGTTGCAATTAAGCAGCTCCCCTTCCCCCATCCCCTTAGGAGTAGAAATTAGAAGTAGGATTTCATGTGTTCAAAATTCAAAAAAAAAAACCTATAAAATCATCAGCAAAATGACGAAAATGAACATGTATAGAGCAGTCTCAATTACCTCATCTTGCGGAGAACACTGGACATCTCCTCACGCTTCTTCTTTGCCCTCTTGTGAGTGCCCAACTTTCGCTTAGCTAATTTCAACGCACGCTTGTCTTTACCAACTTTAAGAAGTTCGGTGATTCTCTTCTCATAGGGAGCGAGCCCAGCAACTTCTCTCACCACACTCTTCACAAAATGTATTCTCTTGCTGGTTTTCTGAATGAAATTACCGCAAAAAAATAATATGAAATACACAAAAGACCCAACTCCCAACTCCCAAGAGCAAGGAAAATCTAAATTTGCATGAAAATGAAGAATTCATGCCGCAAGAGAGAGATTCTAATATAAACCAAGGTTAGCATACAATAACAATTGAGCACAAAACTTAGTTTGATGCAAGTTGAAATCAAAGTTACACATAAATACGCTGTTTTGGACAAAAAGGAGAAAGAACTTTACCCCTTTTCTATCAGAAGGGCGAGGTGCTAGTTCTTTCCTAGTTACAACATGTCCTTTGTTTAGACCAACAGCAAGGCCAGTTTTTGGTGGTTTTGGAGCCATCACCTGGAGAATTACCACAAAATGAAGTTCAAGAAGGCATTAGGCCACAGAGCACCATTGTCATGCACGTTGCAACACACAATCATTTTTGTAGAAGTTCAATTAAAGTACCACCCCAAAGATTCATCACTGAATCTTTGTCCAAAACAAATTGTCCACCAAAAAAAAAGAGAAAAAAGACTCATCACCGAACACTTTGTAATAATAATAATAAACATGACCTAAACATATGGGAAAACAAAGACAAACAGTTATCAGATGGGCAATTCGCTCTAAACTACAGCATCATATTTCAAGCATGTATTTGATTGCAGTTCATTTCTTATGGAACATGCCCAAGATTTCATTGTTTTTCTCTTTGCTTGTATTAACTTTCAATTTCCCTGATCTGTTTTAGCTTAATTTTATTTCCATGGAATTCAAATACAACCTCCCTCCTAACTTTTTGTACAATTTACATGCTATACGTCCGCTTAAAATAGTACAACCAGCTCACATAGTTAACATATGGCATGGAATAAGCGTACTTATAATATAGACATTACAATCTCCAAAATATTTCAGAGTAAATGGATAGCGGGAAAAACCCAAACAGGAGTTCAATAAATTAGAGAAAAAACAAACCAATAACCACATGAGAAAATTAAAATCCGGTTGATAGAAACTTTTTAGGATGCAGTCATGCAGCCTCCAACCATTTTCTTTAAAATGGTGCGGTCCTTGCAAATATTATTTTTAAACAATGTCGTCCCCATAGATAACTTTTTTTTTGGTATCTCTCCGTCACTGTGACTGAGAAAATTAGTGACTTCTGAATAATATTTATGTAACTAATTATCGTAGAGACGGATACCGGTATCTGTATCTACCGGGACTGCATCTTTTTTTTAAAAATATTGTGAATCGCATTCTAAAAAGTTTCTATATCAGGGAACGATCCTAAAAGCCCCTAACCACATAAAAATAATAACGGTTTTTTTTTTTTGAAAATATGCATTCACCAATCATATGCGACAGATTGAAGGAAGACAATGTTTAACAGGATTATAGCATATGATAGCAGAGTTAAAAATAATTAACACAAAAACTTCATGAAGCATAATTTCTGAGTGGAATCAATTTCAATTACAGAAATGGTTAAAATTTATGTGGGAAAGATGAATAGGTTTCGATATTGGACCGGATGTTAAACGCATTCTTGTGCATAAACCAAATATAATAGATATAGGTATAGAAAGAGAGCACTTACCTCAAGAGAGTGATCGGCGAGCTAAACCCTAATATGACAAATGTCAAAGGGAGAGATGTGATTGAGGCACAGGCGAGTGTAAGAAAATGAGAGACTAGGGTTTATGGAAAAAGTTCCCACCCAAATGCGACGTCGTTCAATTACTTCATTATCATTTTTTTAAGATTATATATATATATATATTTTTTTTTCTCAATTTTTCTAAAGTAAATTTGAGCAACTCCAACCCTTTTCCCTGTTATTTTTTTTTTATATATTTGAGGAAAAAGTTGTCTAATAGTTAATTCTATTTTTCTTATGTTTGGGAAAATCCTTAGGGAAAAATGCTATCCAATATTCTATTCATGTTTTTCCTTAAATATAAGGATCATTTTAAATTTGCTTTAGGAGAACATTTGGCTGGAACTCCTATTGATTCTTTGAAATTTGAGGAGATTTATGAAGATTGTAGTGAGTTTTTTATAAGAATTATTCCCAACTTTAAATTTAAGAATAAGTATGGGGTAAAATTAGACTTGCTTTTATATTTTTCTCGCATTTGAGGATAAATTTGAGGAAAAAATCATATTTGAGCTCCGTCATCTTTTAGTGTTTAAAGCCGGTGAATGCTAATTCTTTTATTTATTTATTTTTGTAAATTTATTTATTTATTTTATAATTGTTGTATTTGGAGAAACTATCATCCCCCATATTTGCAGATGAGTTGCCATTTCCAGTCTGGTTCACAGCATGGCTGGCCCCTCTCACTGGGTGGGTCAAAATAAATCATGCATGATAACTCATTGAGTTTGGATAATCCAAGCATGGATATTGGGTGCTGATTGCAATGGGTCGGCACTCGTTTGATCAATGCCACTTAGTCATCTATTCAAACGGCTGGCTTTTTAGAAAAACAAAAAAAAAATACCTTGATATTTAAGATAATATAAAGGGGAGATGCAGAACTAGAGGGCATTTGTTTTGTTTCCTAAAACTAAAGTCTAAAATTTGTATCCAAATCTAAAGTTTAATATGAATCCAAAATTCTATTCGTTTTCATTTGAATGCAAGATACACGTATGCTAATATACAATAGTAGCTTTGAAAATTAATTAATTCTTTCATAGATAATATTCGTATTAGAAGGAAAAAATTAATACCTCTTACTTAATTCAGAACTGAAATAACCTTAATCTCTTAATGTTAAACAAACAAAAACAAATTCCGAAACATAAATAAGAATAGATAGGGTAATTTTTTTTTTATTATTATTTAAGTTTAACTGATATAGGTTTTTTATTTGGTTGAATAATAGTCTGTTTTCCTAGACCTAATTGTATGGTCGACGACCAAAAAACTTAGTGTATATGTATGCTCAACTATATATATATATATATACGTGCTATCAAATGACTGAATATTATGGACTAAAAATCAATTGAAAGTTTGACTAATGCCTTGTTTAGGATTCTTAATTAATCTATAGAGCAATACCATGTGCGGAATCATTAATTATATATATCATAGAATAATAGAAAATTAAAAGTTGTTTAAAGTAACTTTGTGGAAGTTGACTATTTTGCCAAATTGATGATCAAGTTCATATTATATTATGTGGAATATCTGTGTTGCACTGTACAAGTTGGCAACTTTATTTATTTTTAATGAATTTCTTTTGTTCCATTAATTGTTAAAGCAATGAGAGGCTGCCAACAAAAGCAACACCAACCTTTTATCTTCCATTTTTACACAAAAAGACAAGACCCTTTTGTCTTCTGGCCCCGTCATATAATTATTTCATTTTTACATTGTGATGTCCCCAAAACAAAGCAGGGAACATGTGACATTCCTGATATTTTTTTTTAATATTTATTATGGTGTTTGAGTGGTTATTGAATATTAAGGTTCTTCATAATTTATAATTCAACTTAGATGAACATATTTATTAGATTGCATCTATTTTACGAAAAATATAATACTGAGTTGATTCGGTTCACGACATATTTAAATCAATTAAAATTAACCCAATTCAAAAATATAAAGTAACTTCTTGGAATGTCATATACTTTTATACGATCAAAGATTTCTTAACTTAGTGTACCATAATACACCATATCTTATTGAGACTTAGAACTTGACCAACTTAGCAAACCAATAAATTCACCTGAAAATTGGAATTAGATGCTCCTTATTGTATTACGGAAGGAAAAACCATAAAATTTGTGTACTATACTTCGCCACTCTCCTTCATGCCATGTACCTAACGTAACCTAGGCCTTTCACTAAACCTCATAACTGTGTTGTCACATACACACAATTCAATCACTGCCTGTCACAATCTGAAAGTTGAGTAGTGAAAAATAATAATACAAAAAGAATAATACTAAATCGATCCGATCTCATAGTCAATTGCATTATATTCAAAGTTTCAAAACGAATAGGTTATTATAAGCATGAATTTTACATGAAAAACACTATCCACACTCAACTTTTGTACTCCCAGATTTCCAATTGAATTTTTGTGACATTTTTGAAGGACTTGCTCATGTTTAAGAAATTCTTTTAATTGTTTGGTCCAATACAAAACCATAAAAAAATACATAATTGTGCAGGTTACGTTTTTGAATCATTGCTCAAAATAATTAATAAGGTATCATATTCAAGTTTTTTGGGTTTGCCTTTTCTTTTTTCACTCTCCTTTAAATAACATAATTTCCTAGAGTTTTCATCAATAGGAATTTCATGAAAAGAAAAGGATAGTAAGCTACCAAATACTAAATTTTGCAAGATGCCAATACATCAAAAGATAATCTTATTTATATACCCCCTCATAATACACTATACATAAAGAAGTACATAGACATAAAAATGATTATAAAAAATAAATCAAGAAAATGCACAAAATTAGAAGTTGGAACTCCCAAGTGCAACCCTTTTGTTATTAACTACCAAAAAGGTCAACCTCAACTACCCTATTATGACAACCTGTTTTCTATTCCCCATTCTCCCGTTCAATCATATAATAATCAATTCACATTCTCAGGAAATTAATAGAGAAAAAAAAAACACCTTAATTATATCTATGTATCAATTCAAAATAATTAAACCCTGAAATTTGAAGTCGTTTACAATCTCCTCCTCAACGTTAGGCTTACTCCGTTTCATGTGATGGGTTTGTCCATTCAAATTAAAGCCGTGTAAAATGGGAATATATTTTATACAAATTAGAAGACACCAATTTCCTAATATGCATTATTTGACAGGCTTGAAGTTTGAATTAAAGAGTAAGGAAAAAGGAAATGCTCGAACCAGAGATAAGCGGTGTGCAAATTAATGCAAGTAATACACAGATCGAAGACGCTAACTTATTCATTGGCATTAATTATAAAGCTCCAATCTTTTTACAATGGTATACATTTTACTAAATAACACACTTCTATAAATCATCAGAGCTGCACTCAGATTTACACTCAAACAACACTAAATGATACACAAAAACCACAAAGCATTCCTAAAAATTTAAACCCCAGCAAAATCTTTAACAGTAAAACCAACTTTCTCAAAGTCCCCCTTCACATTACTCTCCCTAAATTTCAAGTAATCCAAGCAAACAAATGGCTTATAAATCCTCTTTCCATCATCACCCACAACTTCATCTGGTGCCAAAATCACCTTCTCATCTTCAAAGCACCAAAAGAAAGCAACAGAAAACCGATTCGTTGGCCTTTTAAGAACAACTCTGTGCTCACTAGACCTGAATTTCTCATTGCTCCAAGCTTGAAACATATCACCAATGTTCACCACAAGTGTGCCTTCACAAGGGTTTATATCCATCCATTTCCCCTCTTTTGATCTCACTTGGAGCCCACCTATTTGATCTTGGTACAGAATTGTTATGCAGCTCATATCAGTGTGCTTACCAAGCCCCTCTGTTTCTTGTTCTTCTTTTTCTTGAATTTTTTGTGGAGGCAAATAGTTGTTGATTCTGAAGTACCCATGACAGTTTTTGAATTCAGAATCATAGTATTTCGCCTCAAAATCGTCCCCCAAGCTTTTCAGCACAATCCTTACAATTTTTTCTGACAATTCTGTCATCTTTGTCCCATATTCTTGGAGTACCTCACTGCAAATTAAGAGGCAAAAATAGGGGAATTAGTTGGACTCTCAAAAATCCCCAAGGGGTTGGCCTAGCTTTCAAAGGACCTCTAATCTTAGTGCCTTAGGAATTTATATGGGCCCCATCTTGCACTTGCACCTGCACCGGGGCTCTCTCAATCATGCTCTAGTTAGAACTTTCAACCTTTAATATTTTTAATGTCACCACTCTCACACTTGTTAATCTACACTCACACTTGCACTTGCTCAACAAATTGCTCACTTAGCCTCTAAACAAAACCAAAAGTCTAGGCAGGTCTAAGCAAAAGTTTTAAAATGTTACAATTATGACTTTGCTAAAACATAGTATTGCTAATACAAGTTTCACCGTATATTTTCACAACTATATATTTTATTGGCATAGCGATATTTACTTTAAATAGAGCTACCATTTTAAACCGAGCCGTATATATACTACAGCAAATGGTACAAATATGCACATCGTTCTACGGCTACTCTCCTATGCGGATTGTCTGTTGGTGAACTGAGCTTTTAGCGACAGTTTTTTGTCACTAAATCTATCTCTAAATGTATTGGTTATAGAACTAAATGTCCGGTTCTTATAGAGACAGTTTGTATCAAAGACGGAATCTCCAATTATTTATGGGTATATATATATACACAGAAGAGAATTAGATTACCTGAATTCAGAATTATGGTGATCAAAGAGGACATCAGCAGAAGTCTGAGAAGAGGTAACAAAGTCGGGCCCAGAAACTCTCAAACTCTCAAAGAAAGGAGAGGCTATAAAAGGAGGAGTGTAAGTTTTGACAGATGAGAAAGGGCCAAGCTGGAGTTTTTTCTCAGAAGGGAGATTGAAGAGCTGATTTGAGAGAGATTGGATTTTCTTGTTAAGATCTGTGGAGAGCCCATGATTTGTTATGTGGAAAAAGCCCCATTCTTTGCAGGCTAGAGAGAGAGTAGAGAGAGAAGATTGGTTGAGAGGCTGAGAAATGTCCAAAACAGGGAGTTGGATTGTGGATGTTTGGGATTCAGAAACCATGTTGAAGTGACAGAGAAAAGGTTTGGATTGTCCACCTATATAGCTATAGCCTAGCCTAGCCAAACTTCCTCTATAGGTGGTTAAGGGGGTCTATAAATAGATGCTCCTTTATTCAAATGTCAATTTGTTGCAATGTACACCTGTGTATTTTTTATTTTAATACGTCTAATTCTTATAAATCATTATTTACGTATGTGAACCAAAGTTTTACTTTTTGCAATAATTTTGTGATATCCTTTCTCTAATGTTATTATCTCTTATTATATATTGAGCGTGTCGGTTTGTTTAAGTGTTAAATAGCCTACCACTCAAAATAAGTTTTAAGCTTTAATACGTATGCATGCATTATTTATATAAGAATTGCAAATGTATTACATTCACAAAAGCTAGTGTATGTATATACACACACGTCAATCCTAATTTTAAAATTGTGTTTAAAAGTGGATTTTTATTTTAAGACCAAAGTCGTACAAGACCTTTTAGATTTACTTGGAGAAAACTTTACAAGTAACTTGAAAAAAATAATTTAACTTAATTAGCTATAAATTTTTCTTGCATGTTACCCAAAAAAAAAATACAAATATAATTTGTCTTAAAAAAAATTGAATGCTCCGACGGATGAAAAACACTAGAATAATTTCAATTGGATTTAGAGTTTTGGAATATATCCATGTGTTCTGTAAAATGATTAAATAATTATTGTTCCTTAAGTTTAAATTTTCAAACCTTATTTTTAGGAGAGCATAGTTGGAATTGGAATTTTATAATAGTAAAGTTGCCGCCGCCGCAAAAACTCCCCTCCCCCTTCTTTTTCAACCGTTCATCGAGTCTTTTTTTTTTTTTTAGTTAAGTTGTATTAAATAAAGTGTTAAAAACAAAATTATAATAAATCATAATATTTTTAGTTACAATGTCAACTAAACAAATATGTTACATTTTCGTTACAAACTGAACTCTCTCCAAAAATTTACAAGTAATATATACAACTGTATTTTGACATTCAACACTATTTTGAGAATGTGAAATGTTCTTTGAAGTCCACAACAATTTAATTCCCAGCAGGTAAAAAAATTAAGCCATAAATAAATCATATATGTGCATGTGTGCAGTTATTTTTTGTGTAGCCTCTTAATTTGGGAATTCATTTCTTATTTACGAATCTCAATCTGCTTATTGTAACTCCTCTTTTAATTAATGTTAATTTCACTTGTAAAAACCCTTTTTTAGCACTTATTTTCCCTTGTCAACATAGACGCTAATACTTCTCAGAAAAAAAACTCTATCTCAATAATTCTGATGAAAGGTGGAATCCTTGAAGTACTTGTTGTCAGTGCTGAGGGCATTAGACACACCAATCTCATTGGTTTATTCCGCCCCTTTAGCTTATGATTATGAATGTTATGCTTGTGTTACTCTAATCTTTTTATTTTTTTATTTAAATTTATTCATGTTTAGCTGTATTTGTTTTTCATGAAATTGTTTAGGGTGCATCTAATTGTAAAATAAAAGATCAACAAAAAAAAAAGAAATAAATTTTATGAGAATTTGGAAAATGAGAGGAGTGATTCGGCGAGACGTTCTATTATTTTTTATGTTTTTTTCTTGGAATCTGGTTCTTTGTTTTTGGACGGTGGATAAAAATCTAATTTTTAGTGGTGTTTGATTGATACTTTTTCACGGGTCATGCTAGCGAACAACTTGTTTCACCAAATAAAATGGTATACATATATTGATTGTTGTACCTGTGAGTTCCTCGTAACACACCAATTAACTACTCTTATCTGCTTCAACTACCGTTTTTTCATTCCATATTAGATGCATTGGTAGATTGTTCATTCTCAAATGTGCAACTTATCCGTATAATTATTCGGTAAATGAAGTTGGTAAATTAAATTATCCTATTTCACTAATCAATGTTTATCTACGCCTTATTTTGTACAGAAAAAATTTGGTAGAAACCTCTTTCCATATGTATAGTTCAAAACTACTGCAGAACTTCTAGTTTTCCCCCAAAAAAATAAAAAATAAAATCCATGTAAAGCAATTCTAAGAAATAATTCCTTTATGTAACCAATAATTTCTTGGTCCTAGTTCTATACTTAATCGAGGTTTACAAGGATTTGAATTCAATTCTGATGTTGATAGGGAAATCTGCCTATTATGCCATCATTGAATGTGGAACACAAGTGCGTAAGAGCAAAACTTCAACAGGTTCTCTTCTACCTGAATTTTACGTCTCGTTTCGGTTTGAGATTTTGGTGCATTCTAAAAATTTCAAATTAGTAATTAAAGTAAAATTCATGTGAAAGATTGAATAACAAGATTCTGTTTCTTTACAAAAGCTCATATTTTAGTGAAAAAAATATTATTTCTTTATTGAAAAGTACAAAACTCGTAACCAAATAAACGTAAGACCTAACAACCGAAATGCAATCTGATTAAATGCCAATGGGCCGTTGAGAATTGGATTGAGGTGTGGGCTAAAGTGGACCGGAATAGGATATTTTTTCTTTTATTATTATATTAATGTATTTTGCCTTTTATATTAGACTGAGCTGAAACTTGCTTTGCGATCCGTGTTAACAGAGTTCAATTTTGCAGCCAAGCATAAACATATTTACTGGAACGAAAAATTCACGTTCGAGTTCTCAATTTCTGAATGGGAAACTTTGACACACTTGAAGTGTAGAATTGTTGATGAAGAATTCTTCTCAGATGGTGGATTTGTTGGAGAAACCATGTAACGAATTTCTTACTCGAAACCTCCTTGTACAGTTGTACTTATAAGATGTCACTAGCTAGAACCAAATGAGGCCCTTAAAGAATTTATTGAATTAGGGTTAATAAGTGTGGATTTGAAACATATGCAGTGTTTACATTGAAGGAATGTTAATGGAGGGAAAAGAAAAAGGGTTACTAGAACTCAAACCAACTTCATATAACGTGGTGCTTGAAGATGGTACTTACAAAGGCGAGATAAAAATAGGACTCAAGTTTATCTCAAAAGTAAGCATTCTTATGGCGAAAAGAAAACATCTATTTTTAGTATTATTATTATATATATTAAAAATTCACTATTAATGTATCCTGTCGCACTTTAATTTGTCTTTAGGACAAATAATAATTGTTCTACATGTTTTTTGTTTTATTTATTTTTTGGGTTCGGGGGCATTGCCCCACGTGGTGTCCGGGCCGGCCAGCTTTCGCGCACCTCGACTAATCCCACTCACGCGTAGTATCATTTGCGCTGGTCACAGACTAATTTGCTGCTGCCTGGAATCAACCTGGGGAGCTTCCAGTCAACCCCAAAGCTCGAACTTAGGGTGGTTAGCCACCAGGTTACAGCTTGTGGTTAGCTTGCTATTTACCGAACAAAAGGGAGGAACTAAAAACATAAAACTTTTGTTCAGTAAATATGTGTACAAACTGAAACTACTATATGAAAACGAGGACGTAGCCATATATATATATATATATATATTTTATTTTGCTTATTTTTGCTTCTGCCCTTTATATATCCATTGAGTTGTCGCAATGCAGATGGGTTATTTTAATAAATTGAGCACGGTTAGTTTATGTATATATAGATTATTACACGTGTCAGCGCGTTATTCACAAAATAAAAACAACCCGAAACAAAAATTTAATTATCATTTTCTAGATTGAAAGTGTTATATTGTCTTGCTGTTGGAATGTGAGACTAAACCACAAATAAATCTGTAATTTTTGCAGAAAATTATGGATACGGAGAGAGGAGAATGTGTGGAGGAAGAAAAGGGTGGAGGAGGGCAGTCCATATTTGGAGCAATAATGATGAGTATATGTCAAATTCCATGGCTGAGGTTCTTGTTTTTCTATAGAAATAATACAGATTCTCGTGATAAGCACAAGCATATATAATTAACTAGGAGACTCTTTTTCAGTTTTTCTCTTTTGTTTATTCTCTGATGGGAAGGTGACCTACATGATATATGGTTTTTATAACATGATTAATGTTTTAGTGTGTTTTTTTTTCTTTTTTTAAAATTCAGCAAATTTTTTTTCTCGGATTTGGTTAAATAATCAAGACTGTTTTTGATTACATATAACCAACATAGTTGGCCTAGTGGACTCATGCCACCCACTAAAATCTTGCTGAGGGTTATTTTGGGTTACTACTCAAGTTCAATTCCCGGCAAGATAAACAATAAACAATATGTTGATCGAGGTGATAAATTTTAATAGCATTTGATTACATATAAACAAAAATGTAAAGCGCAGTATTATGGTGGTTATTTATTCAAACATTGTTATCAAGTATTTATTTTTATTTTTATAATTTTTTCCCAAAATCGAAAATTCAGATTTTTTTTTCAGAAAAACCTGGAAAATAAAACAAAAGTACAGGAAAAAAATTCAATAATTTTCATTAGCAAAAATTTCGATATAGCTAATGCTGGTCTATATTTATCATCATGTGTCCACTATTTTTTTCTGAATATCCACTCACACAAATACACATGGCACAAAAATATATACACGAAAGAAGATTTTTATTTATTTATTTGCAACTGGGTCTATGCTATATAATTACAATGTTCTGATCCAACGGCTCGGATTTTCTTATTTAACCATGATCTCAATCTGATGATGGAGTTAAGTTAAAAGAAAGTTTGCTTCTTTTTCAAAGATAAAGGGTTTCAGACCCAAATAAATAAAAAAAGACAGAAGACTGATTAAGAGGGAACAGTTTCAAATTCAAATCTTAAACCTAAAAAAAAAAAAAAAAAGGAGACAATTTATACCCCTTGCTTTTTTGTATCAACCGTTGCCTTTAAATTTTCAAATTTCAGTTTGCTTAAGCATATGCTTTGTATGTAAAAGAAACTCTCCTGCTCCAAATTCAGTCAATTATTCAAAGTTAATTTCAGATAACAGTGACATATGAATGTATACATATATATTTTTTTTCTTTTTTACTTTTTCCTTTTAAAGATCATGCTTTCTTTTTTTAAGCTGTGAATACTTCTTCAAATTCAAGCATTTTCCCGGGTTCTGTTTTATTCCAATCCACTTTGAGAATATATTCAAATTCTCCAAATTCACTTAAATAATCCAACACTTGAACACTGAATCACAAATTCAAAATTGAGAACAAGAAGGGGGGCCAAAAATGGAGAAAAAAACTGATTCTAATGAGAGTTCTGAATTGGGTTATCAGCCTTCTGTGGATCAAACCGATGAATCAAACAAAGAGAGGAATGAGTGTTCCACTCTTAGTGGCGATTCTTTGGAGCGCTTGAGAACAAATTCAGAGATATCGGAATTCTCAGAGCTCACAGATGATAGTATTTGCTCTTCAAAAGCACCGTCCCCATTGAAGATCAATTATACTACTAATTCGTCGGCTAAACTTAAACATGCCTTTGAAAATGGGCTTAAGGAACGCGAACCAGCTGACTTAGGTGAGTTTACTCAATTTTTTATGATGAATTACAAGCGATAACATGTGTGTATTATATATATATATATGAATGTATTAGCTCTATGTGCGCTTTCAGCTTGTGAAACTTGAACCTGTGTCACTCTGGACTCGGGTGTGAGTCCTTCACCGCTGGGACAATGCTCAAAATATATATAGATATACACGTGCAGTTCATCTCTTTGATCAAAGGGGTGCCTCTAAACAGAAGAGTTTACAGGCCGCGCCTTTAGAGGCGTAAATTTTGTCATGAAATTTGAGAGTCGTAATATATATGAAATTATTTGGCAGAGTTAGAGATGATGAAGGAAAGATTTGCAAAGTTATTGTTGGGTGAGGACATGTCTGGAAGTGGGAAAGGCGTTTCCACTGCAACTACTCTCTCTAATGCCATAACAAATCTCTATGGTATTGTTAATTTTTATTTTTTTTGAAGTTTAGAACCCTCTATTTAATTTTCCATGTTATTTATTATCTCACTCTTCATCTCATATATGTATACATAATGCAGCCTGCGTATATGGCCAACATTTGAGATTAGAACCATTGCATCCTGAGAAAATGACAATGTGGAAGAGAGAAATGAATTGCCTTTTAGCTGTCTGTGATTATATAGTTGAATTTGTACCTGCCTCACAGAATTTACAAGGCGGGTCAGCTTTTGAGGTAAGGCTGTTTTTGGATCGATCTTGGAATTTATACAAGAATAAGCGACAAAGTTTACTTTTCGAGTTTCCTGGGTTTATTTTCTTTGTCCGAACATAAGCCAAGATATATTTTCAATGAAAATTTTGGCTATTTGGTTTGTTTTCAGGTGATGAGAAGCAGACCGCGATCTGATATCTACATGAATCTTCCTGCATTAAGAAAACTAGACGCAATGCTGCTTGTAAGAAGACAATTCCTGTCTCCTAATTAAAATTCACGTTAATTTTTCCCTTTTTCATTTCGTTTTCTCCTAGTTAAGTTTGCGGACTAAAAAACACTTGTGAAGGGAAAAAGGCAAGGGAATTCATTTCTCACATTTACTCTCTTTATTTTTCATCCTCACCAAATATGCAAAAAATAAACAAAGACTTGAGGACATAGCTGAAGGGAAAGGAAAAGCAAAAAACGCAAGGGAGTTCATTTTCCCTGGTTTATGTTTCTTTTCTCCTCACCAAATTTACGAACCAGACAAAGTGAAAAGAAAAGAGGCAACGGAATTCATTTCCCCGTGTTTACTTCCTTTGTCCCTCAAGAACCAAAGAAAGACTTGAGGTGGCAGCTGAAGGGAAAAGGAAAAGAAAAAATGCAAGGAAGTTCATTTTCCTCTTTTACTTTTCATCAAATTTACGAACCAAACAAAGGGAGTTCACCTCCCTAGCTTACTTTTCGTTTCTTCTCACTTCGAAAAACTAAACAAATTAAGACTTGAGGTGGTAGCTAAAAGATTGATGAATTTTCTTCGGCAGGAAATACTGGAAAGTTTCCAAGATAGAGAATATTGGTATGTAGAAGAGGGGAACCTATCAGATAATTCGAGACGCATAGGATCATTTAGGTGGATTATCGCACAGCCTCTTCCACGCAAGGAGGAAAAATGGTGGCTACCGGTACTGTTGAGGAAGTTCAATGCTTCAATAACTTTTTAACTTTATTTCATTTCATTTTTATGATATATTAATTTATTTTATCTTAATTTATTGATGTTTTAACTCGGTCAACAGGTGCCTCGTGTTCCTTATGGTGGTCTTTCTGAGAAATCGAGGAAGCACTTGAAGCACAAACGCGATTGCGCATTTCAGATTCACAAGGCATCGATGGCTATCAATAGTAGCATTCTTGCTGAAATGGAAGTCCCCGAGACATATTTGGCTTCACTTCCAAAGGTCATTTCTTTTCCATGCTAATCCCACGGATCTTACTTTCTTTCTTAGGCCTGTTTGGTTCGGAGTGAAATATTTTTCAACTTGAGTGTGTCGAAAAGTCTTTCTTTTTCATTCACTTGTGTAAGACTTGGATTGTTTCTACTCAAAAAGGGTAGAAAAGCATCTATTTTCTGTCAATTCTTCAGGAAGTTTCAAAGTCTTGTAGAAAATAATGACAATCAAACATCGAAAGTAAGAAAACAATATTCTTTACACTGAAAATTAAGTGCAATCAAACACCACCACATGGATTTTTTTCCCAAATCTTTTCTAGAAACCATTCCTTTTCTACCACCTTTTTCATTTTTCCAATCAAACACAAGTGAAAAATATTTCAGACAAATCTTGCAAAACCAAACTACAAATTGCCCCAGTGCCTTATTCATCTCCGAATTATTCACCCAACAAGGAATGCAAATTTTCTCAACTCATTTTCATGTGGAAAAATGATGTTTTTAGAGTGGAAAAGCAAGTGTGGGAGATTCAATATACCATCACATGTGGACTGCCCAAGAATTCTCCCCCGATAATCTTCTTGATTGTCTCAACGTAAGTACTGAACACGAAGCACTCGAGCTTGCAGACCAAGTTGAAGCATCTATATATATATGGAGGCAAAAAGCATGCGAAAGCCATTCAAAATCCTCGTGGACCATGGTTAAGGATCTCGTTTCTGACACTGACCGGACTGACAAATACACAGTACTAGCACAAAGAGCAGAGAGTTTGCTTTTCTGCTTGAAGCAGAGGTACCCAGAACTTTCACAAACCACATTGGACACAAGCAAGATACAATACAATAGGGTAAGTATGTCATGTATAATGGTAAGCGTATTCTACTTTTGGACAAACGTTTTATTCAAACTGATGTGGCACCAGATAGAAGGAAAGATGGAAAGAATGTAAAAAGAGTTGCGCAACAAGTTCATTTGATTGGTGTCACGTCAGTTTGTGTAAGAAGTTCGTACAAAATAGGAAAAGGGTAGCAGTTTCCTATTTCCACACAAACGAAATGGAACGTAACCATTTTATGGTTAACAATAATTTTCCCTTGTTGTTTGTAGGATGTTGGGCAAGCAATACTAGAGAGCTATTCAAGAGTGTTGGAGGGTTTAGCATTCAACATTGTTGCTTGGATTGAAGATGTATTGTATGTAGATAAAATCCATTAGAAACCAAAGATAGAACCCACAAAAGAAAGTTCAAAGTTGTAGTACATATTATATATATACGGGAAATATATATATATATATATATATATCCCAGCTTTTATCAATACCATGGGTTTCAAAGAATTTATTTACCATATGAACACCACTGCATGGAACGACACAAAAACTAGGAATCCTAGTAAGGAGTTATTTTTTCCCAAATCTTACCAGAAAGAACTAGAATAATATTCGATAAACGCTTCAACCTCCTCTGAACCATATCCACCAATTTTTTAGTCTTTTAGAGTTCTCCAAAATATTTGATTCATTTTTCTCAAATAGATAATTTTGAGTTATTGATCAGTTCATTAGCTTATTTTGCAATTACATAGCACTAGATCATGTCCAGAAAATGAAACTTTGTATTCAGAAAATCCAAGTAAAAAATGATGAATAGAGAAACAAATGCATCAAACCTAGCAACCTTTTACATCCAAACACAAATTTCAATTTCCATCCTCTTGCAATCGCACATGCCATAAGTAAAATGAAAAATGAGTAACCACTAAAATTCCGCATGAAAATAGGTGTTACCAAGATTTGAAGTAAAATTTCAGACATCAGTCAATGAGCCACTCCTTAGCATTAGAGGTGTAATTGGCTTATTTGGTGAAGAAGAATAAGAATAATAATTATTATTATTATTGAAAGCTTCAAAGATTGACTTGCATTTGGTAGTATCCCCTTTGTGTTCCGCTAAGCATTTTTCCAATGGTTCTTTAACATCACCCATACTCTTAGCCTTCTCCGCACCACCACCGCCACCTCCGCCACTCTCTTTCTTGTCACCATCCATTTTTTTTTATCACTAACCCACAATTAAATCATCTTTTTGGATAATATATATGTGTACAAAAGAAGTTAGCAATTATAAAAGAGAATAAAGAAAATGCATGGACATCCAGCAATCTTGCATTAAATTAAGTATTTATGAACTTACTATATCTGGATGTCTAATTTTGCACGTGTTTATATACATCTATATTATAAAATATTATTTTTGACCAAAATTTTCTTCAAAAACTATAAGTATAAGAATTTAATGGTTAAAAATACATATGTTATGGTGTCCAATACTTCTATACCATTGGATGAGTTTTAAACACACATTAAGATGTCATATCAAAATTAAAATACTCACACCAATAATATACACACAATAAACTCTTACATACTAATAATTTTGTCTACATTAAAAATGTCATAACTTAAAATAAAAAATTCAAAATTTAATATTTAAAATCTACTAATCAAGACCAATTAAACAAGATCCATCATGACCATATAATTATGCAAAAAAAAAATCAAAAAAAATTATCGTGTAACATTTAAGGACGTACTATATGTATTTGGACATTATTGGTCATTTCAATCTGTCATTTTCAAGACATACGTTATGAGGTTAGATTATGATTAAAATACTTCAAAAAAAAAAAAACAAGTCGATCCAATCTAGTATACTTTTAGTTTTTTCAGTATGAAGATATATTGAACTTATATTTCAGTTGTTCACAACTTAGACTAGATTAGACAATGGGTTTAAAATAGACTAATTGATTTTGTCGATTTAAATTCCCCACACATTAATTTTGTTTATCTTATTATTAGATTTTTTTTTTATTTCACCGTGCCAGATGGCACGAGTATAACCTAATATATACATATGAAAAAAAATTCCCCTATATAGAATACATACATACCACATATACAGATTAAGCCATTTGATGGGATAAACAAAAGAATTTTTGATGAAATTTGGTAGAGATAATCTTCATTATTAGTATATCATTTTTACTAATTTTCATCAAAAGTCCCGGTCTGTACATATAGTATGTATGAGAAATGTTCCATGTATATATATATACATACCATACACGCATAAATATATATACGGGTGCTAGAGAAAATGCATAATAGTAGTGTTTTAAATGCAAAGCTTGATAATCCTTGAAAATGCCCGCCCCATAACAAGTAATATATGTTACTGTTCCGCATCAGTTACATGAAATAAGGCACTTGAATTCCCTAATGTATATATATGGGAGGATTAAAAAAGGAAAGTTTTAAATGAACCCACCAAAACATTCTTTAAATAGGGTTTTGTTTCGGCACATCCCACTACATCCTTTTAATTCTTTCCCTGTTCTACGACATAACACTCTTTTCTCATCCAATGTCTTTTTTGATTCACCCATCCACAATCACTCCAAGCAGAATCCCACCATCTAAAACCATCAAACTCCAAAGCAACATTAGATATATAGAATGTCAGCTGCCAACCACATCTCCCTAACTTGAGCACTTATTTGTGACTGAACGATCCTCTCAAGGAAGTCAATAATACACTAATACAAAGCTAAAACTTGTTGAAGAGTAGTTCCAAATAGCCCTGGCAAAGGGACAATGTAAGAACAGATGGGCCACTGTTTCACCAGAGTGCATGCACATATAGGCTAGCAATAATAGGTGATAACCAAACTGCTCTTCCTCGAGCTGTCATCACTTGTTACAATCCGTAGATTTTTGTTTGCAAAATTCTTCTACAACTTCCACAAAGTTCAGCATTTTTATTAAATAAACCCTCAACCTGACCACTCTTTCTCAACTTCATCCATACTTGTGCCACCCGCTTTTGTTTCAACAATACACAAGAATTCAATTGATATTCATATACATAGACGGGCGAGAGGGAGACTACGGTTATTGCCAAATCAATTATGGCTTTTTTCAGAAGTCAGAACATACCATTACTGCAAAAGTTGTACTATATACGCTTCCACAGTTGTACAATACTATGAAAATAACCAAATGAAATAAAAAAGACCATTAAAGAGAGCTTGCTTTGCTTGCAAACTTATAACACTCAAACTTATACAAGTCGCCATTAATCACTCACAATCTTATAATTACAACAGCAAGAACAATGCCAAACCCAAAATAAGAAACAGAACAATGAATGAACTGAAAAAAACAGGGGAGGCATTTCCAAAACACACATACATTCAACACACCAAACTCTACAAAATATAAGACGACGAGACCGGCCCCCATGCCCGTCTCGATAGTCGAAAAAATGCCACTGAAAAAGGGCATCTTTTAGACCTTCACAAAGAGCAATTGCATCTAAAATGGATCCGAACCTTTGGATCCTTATTACATCTTTCACCCTGAGGGAAAGCCCACTATGTCAAATGAGAACTAGTGAACTACAAGCTTTTATCTAATTATTATGTCCATAAGTATTACCAGATAACGGTCAGAAAAATGCATCGGAACCTTTATCACAAACTGTCAACTACCTTATAAGTTTTGTGCTACTTTCTTCTTCTCCTTCTTCTCTAATTTCATCATTTACAAAGCCCAAAACAGCATCCTCCACCAACTCATCAAGAATGGAATTTTTCAGCTCGACAACAATATTCTCGGTCTCAACTTCGAGGTTTATCCATGTTTTGTATTTCACCAAGTCTTTCTTTAAGAGCTTATCCAAAGAATGGGGAGGTGGGTCCCGGAGAAGATGCCATTCTACTCCTTCCCACACCTCGTTGATTAAATCCATCCTCTTAGGGACCGGACGCACATTATTTTTACCAAAGGAACACCCAAAATAGCGGTCAATTACCTCCTTGAGGACTTCGTTTGTACAATCAAAAAGGAGCTTTTGGTCATGGCAAGATCGGTTTGAAAATAACTCTACTTCGTCATATAATAAAGGGTCAAGTGGTGGATATGAAGAGATCCACCTCAAGAGATATTCGTTCCAATTCAAGTCAGAAGCAAGTAGAACCGCCTCCACGTATTCGAAAGCGGATTCCTCGTCCACCAAACAAGTCCTTATGCAGATTTCTTGATCATTAGCAGAAGGCCCGTGTTCATTGAATTGCATTTGTAGCAGTTGAACTGCCGTATCAACTGAAGATTTTTTGATAGATTTACTTTAGTATAAGATAATTTTGTATATAAAGAACATATATTGGATGTAAGGTTTCCAAATAGTAGTTAAAAAGCTTACCAGGCTGCGATTTGGTGCTTGCAGGGCTGATTTCATCTTCTGAGAACGGTTCAAGAACGGATACAGGACTTGGTCGTTCTGTTTTGTCAATGGCATTATTGGGTTCTTCGGGTTTCCCACTGGATGAAGAGCGTGATGGTAATACAGAAGGTGAAGAGAAAAACTGTTCCTCTTCAAGAAAATCCTGGAAAAAAGAGCAACCCCCAATTGCCAAAATTTACAAATTCAGCCATTTTCAAATTTCAATTGACAAATTGTAAATTTGCCGATTTGAATGTAAGAAGCCATTTGTTTTCTTGTCTGAATCTGAAGTCTAAAAGATTGTTTGCTTTTCCGACTGTGTGCAATATCCCAAGAGATACTGAACATATTAATTTGACCATTTTGCCCTTCTTTTAACTTTTTATGTATGACCAAAAGAGTTGAGGGTAAAAATAGTAAAATGCTACCATTCAGATTTCATTAATCACATTAATAGGTAAGATAGCCTCTAAATGATTCAGAAACATATCAAGAGATTGCTTCTGCATTTTTAACAAAACAAACACCTTAGCTCACCACTAAAGTCTTAGGTTTGGCCATTCAGGCTTCATAAGGTCAAAACAAACAGACACCAAGTTTGTGCATTGTACTTTAACATTGCAAATTTTATATTGGAAGTACATATAATGTAATCTTGGGCATTTCTACAACTCATCTTAACACTTACCAATTTCAAGAACTGGGAAGATACTTCTTCTTCACATACTTCACTGGTCCCACATATCTCGACATCTCTAGTAGTTAAAGAGCTAGTTTCTTCAGCATTCAAGACGACTTCTCTGTCCTGTTGGCTATTGGCTGTGTTTAGAACCTCCTCTGGCCCTGAAAGATAACTCTTATAATTTGTTAAAAACTTCCATATATGTGTTTAAATCAATCATTTGTTATCATACTATAATACTCACTCAATCTCAAATTAAGAGTCCCACTTTGACATTTGCACTATTTAAGAAAAACACTAATTTCAACCAATCAACGGGTAAATTGTATTCACCATGGTGAGACATGGTACACTGATTATGTCCCCAGAACTCGAGAAGGAAGGAGCAGCACTTTAACCACACATGTATATAACATAAACGTACTATATCATCACCGTATCCAAAGTCTAGCTTTTCAAGATTTGTCAAGTTGCCATATCTTATTACTCCATCTGTCCCAAATTAAGAGTCCACTTTCCTTTTCGAAACATAAACAAAGTACCCAAAAACATGTATACGAAAAAAGTTTTGTTCCAAACCATTGATTGTGATGAAATTAGAGCATTCTTAGAAAAGGTGAAAGTAAAAAATGTGCGCTTAATTAGGGATGGAAGGAGGATATCATATTGTGCATTCGTATATATCCATGCATTCATATTGTGCATTCGTATATATATCCATGCAAGATAGGAGAAAAATATTACCTTGAGAACTCATTTTATCTCTCTTATATGATGGGGCTTCTTCCACTAAGCTATCTTGGCTAAGCTCATTTGAAACACTTGGCTCTGATTTAGGAGATTGTGCTTTCTCGTCAAGATCCTCATCTGTAATATGCAATGGAGCCTCGAGTTCTTTCCTAGGTGAACTTAAAAGAACATTATGGTTTTCTTGTACAATCCTCCACGTGTTCTCATTGACCATATGAAAATTGCTTCTAGGAGAAAAGTTGTACTCGGGAAGAGAAAGTATCCTCCCTAGGGTTTCTTGTATTCCGTTGCTCATTAGACCTTCCTCGTTGTCGTTGTTCACCATCTCTGAGAGATGTTTCTTGGCTTCATTTACCAAACTTGTCTCATTTTCTCTTGACTTGCTTACCTTTTCTCCCCTCTTAATGCCAAATGAAGCTTTCGCAAATCTTTCAGTAAAGAAATGGTTTCTATTCGGAGAACTCCACCCACCATTTTCCTCACCAAACTTTTTCTCACTATCCCTGCTCTTTTTATGGGTCCCATCACTTTGAGCCGCAACGTACCGCTCCTTTCCCATAGCATTCTTTAATTTTTTCTTAATCGTGTCAAAGGAAAATTGGGAAGTCTTTCCCTCAGTCTGCACTTTGACTGCTTTCTTCTTCACGTTGTCATCGGGATTTTGTCGGGCCGCTAGTCCTGGCTTTAAAATGACAATTCTACTTGAAGGTTGACTTTTCTCATTTTCCATCAAAGGGTTACTTTCCCGAGACTTGCTCCTTCTCCTAAAGAAACTACGGTGTTTAGAATCAACGTGCTCCTCTAGTCTTGATTTTCTTGGCTCCTCCTCTAGCAAGTTAGAGTCAGTATTTTTCCCTCCCTCTAATTGAGCATCTTGCACGAGTTTCAAGAACAACTCCTTATTTGAACTTAACGCATCCGTAAATTCTTTAGGGCGGTCGATTTTCCCATTTTCCATAAGATCCCCACCATTATTATTAAATCTCTGGTTCATAAATAACCGAATCGCTGTGCTTAAATTTTCTTCCACTAGAGAATATGCTTTATTTGACTTCATATCAAGATTATCATTAGAATCCTGATTCAAATAACTAGCACCATTCCTTTGGATCTTCAAGAGCTCTTCCATTATAGCTTCGAGATCAATATCGTCTGAGGTTTTCTGCTCCAGGATTTGATGACAAGAAACTTCAGGCCCCATGTTTGTAGCATTATCAGAACCCGACATGTGAATATCACAAGATTCCGTGCTAGTTTTCTTTCTTCGGTTATGATTCTTTCTTAAAGGGACTCCATGTATTGGATCGAATTGTTCCAGTTCTACCATAGCAGTATTTGTGTGCTTCTTCGGACCTTGCTCTGTTAACATCTCTTCTTCCATCAGTTCCTTTACACTTGCCTTAATAACATCGGCTGCTGCCACTTCATTTCCATCGCCGTCCTGGAATATGTTTCTTAGGGACGTTAATACAACACATCGGGATCCTCTAGAGTAAGACTTGAAGAAATTTGGACCCTTGGTTTAAAATTAGATGGTTCAGATTTTGACAGATAGTTTCAATACATGGAGTCCTCGCTGGAGGCAAACACTATTGTCCAAATCTAATCCACCCAATTTCAAACAAACGGTCTAGATTTACTACTCTACTCAACCCCATGCAAATATATATATATATATATCGCAACAATAAAATGGGAAGAGAAAGCTTCATTTAATATCCCGTTTTAAAAATACGCATAAGCTTTAAACACTTGCCTCAATGCTTTGACACTGGTCATCAGAATTTGTCAGCATCTTCAATTTGGAGCCGTTATATCCAGCACCTTTAGAAACTGAGAAAAAAGAACTATAATAAGATTACGACACATAGGTAAACGGCATTCACAAGGAAAGGGACATAGGTTCACTAAGAACAATAACTATAACAATTGAAGGCATTCTAGTGAATGAACTTCAAATAAAAACATGAACGGCAATGTTGAAATTTTCCATATCAATAAGTAACTTTTTTTAGGTCACACAAAAATCCTGCAAAAGTATGCCTCCCTGTCTGCTCTATCCAACAATAATCACACGCCCTTGTATAAGTCGTATCCATTCATTTCAGACCCACAATCAAATATGGCTATGACAGAGTAACGTACAACTATGAAAGTATATGGTACAACTTTTTATAGCAACATATGCCAGAGTAATGTGAAATTGAAGAGAGTCCTTACCAACAGCATGCCTGTTCCCGCGCCTCCTATCCGAAAGAAGCTTTCTAGTTGATCGACCATAACGAAAGTCAAAAATACTAATCAAACCCCACATACAGCCCGCCTGATCCTTTTCATATCGCACAATGCGTCTTTGTGATCTTTTTGCCATAATTAATTGTTTGATTTTTTAAACAAACTTTCCTTCAAATGGAGCTGCACTAACGACCCTGACAAACAAGAAAATGGACGAGATTATGAGATACTAAACAGGAAAATCAACTTTCTAAATACGGAAGCATTTTAGGACTTGGGTGTGTGTTCAGCACTTTTTTTCATAGAAAATACTAAAAACTTCTGGTTTTCCATCTTTGGTGGTGTTTAATTGCACAATTTTCTATGCAACCCAAAGAACCCCTAAGTTTTTGTTTTCCATGGAATTTATAATTTCTTTCTCAAGTAAGTTATCAAACACACCTTTAGAGAGCATGACAATGTTAATTCATATCAAATTATGAGGAAAGAAGAAGTTCACGATATATAGGTACAACACTTCACATACAACAACAGATTGAAACAACTGACTTTTTTTGAGCAAGAAATAGCAAACAAATCAATTTGAGAAATATCAGGCTGATGGTTATTTTGAGACTCATCGAAATCAATCTCAGTCCATTGTTGATTTTTTAAATTACAAATAAACATGGGCTTCAAGAAAAGAGAGCAGAAGAACTAAGAAAACACCTAGTTTTCTTGGAAAATTGTCATGGACCTAATTGGAAAATATAGGTATGGTGAGAAGAAAGGAAAGAGAAAATACCTGAAATTTAGAGCTCTTGAAATCAATTAGGTCAACAAGAACAAAACAATACAGCCAACCATAGTATCAAGTTATGAACAGAACCAAGAAACTCCAATTCCTAATCTTCAAGCTTTCCAACAGAGTTTAGCTCAAGGTATATAAAGCCTTGTTTGGCTGGCAAGGAATCAAAGTCTTTCACTTTTCTCTTTCACCAATAAACCTCAAGAATTCTCTATTCAAAATTCCGAACTTTATGTAGTAGCAATGTGATCTCATGTCCTTTCCTTTGACGAAAAGCCCAATTATAAAAAGTAAATCCACTGGAAACTTTAATCAACGATTTCAATTAGATGAAGGATGTGATCAAAATCTTGTAAAGGTACCCGTGAAGCCTATTAAAAACGCTAGATTTAACAACCAAAATTTCAGGCATGCATTCTACAAATGCCGAAACCTAAAGTACCTCAAACCAATCTTTTTTCTCAATTCTAACACAACCACAAATTCTTAGCAAAACTGAAACTTATTTTCTTACCGGTTCTCTCAAAATTTCAGGATTCTGCAAAACACACCTACAAAAAAATCTTCCCAAAATTGAACCTATTTTTTTTTTATTTCTTTTGTGGGTATCTCAAGATCTCAAGATTCTATGAAAACCTGAGATACCCAAATAAAAATCTTGCAATTATTCAAAGCATATTTGATCACATGCCCTAAAGAAATCAAGATAAAGGGGAACAATTCTTTTTTATCTGTGCCGACCAAAAAGAGAGAGACCCAGATGGATTAAACACCGACCCACGTATTATAATGGAGGAGAAAAATTAGGTATGGGAGAGACAGCCTTTAAAGACTGAAGAAAGGGAAGAACAGACGAGAAGAAGAGGGGTAGAGAGAGATGAAAAGTGAAAGTGGGAGGTGTTGGCCAATTCATCAGCTGATTTTGATAGTGGGGGGAAGAAAAATAATACTTGTTTGCATGTGTGGGGGCCATCAAAGAGCAGAGAGGCTTTGTGTTGAAGAAAAGTGTTGAGAGGGGATTTCATTTGCAATTTTCCTATGTGGAGTTCCACGTTGAACCATCATCAAAAATCACCCAATCCTCTCTCTCTCTCTCTCTCCTCCAACTCCTTTATTTATTTATATTTCTGTCCCTAGAGATATCAGTATGTGTAATCAGACAAAACGTATGAGCATTTGATGTATACAGCCAGGAGAGATAGGAGGGCACGGGAGCTGGGAATTGACTAATGTTTGGGATATAACTTTTCTTTCTTTTTTTCGTATTTCTTTTTTTTTTTTTAAGGAATGTGATGTATTTTTTTCTTTCATTTTCTTATAAAAGGGATGTGATGTTGGGAGATAACTTTTGAGAAGGGTTAATGGTACACGTACATCTCTTTTTTAATTATAATACATTTAAATAGATTAAAATTTAATTTTACCATATTCTTTTACTATAAATAAGGGCACAGCACAAATTGATAATTAATAAGATATTTATATTATAAAACAACAAGTTTGATAAATTTATTTTCAAAAAGATAAAAATCTAATGGTTAATTACATATGGTGTGCATTAACTCTACACCATTGATGATTTTTACACACATCACGATCACATCAAAGTTAAAACACTCAACCAATAATATACACACAATAAATTCTCACATACCAATAATTTTTTCTATATTAAAAATGTTTTAATAAAAAATTCAAAATAAATTAATATTTAAAATCTACTAATCAAGATCAATTAAACAAGATCCATCATGGGACATTTAACACTATAATTACACAAAAGTAAACTATGACACACCAATAAATATTTTTACACTAAAAATGCCATAATTAAAATAAAAATAATTCAAAATTTAGTATTTAAACTCTACTAATCAAGAAATTTAATAAAAATTTAATATTTAAATATAATAATCAACATCAATTAAACAAGTTTATCTTAAATAAAAAAAATTAATATTTAAATCACAAATAAATTCTATTTTTTGTTGTTCTTTTAACTAAATAATTGCACAAGATTCGCAAACAAGATTCATAAAAAGATACATTTATAATAATAAAAATATCAATCATTTTTTCTATATTAAAATGTATAACTTAAAATAAAAAATTCAAAATTTAATGTTTAAAATCTACTATTAAGTCATTAAACAGGATCCATCATGACTAATTATGTAAAAAAAATTAATAAAAATTATTGAATAACACTTAAGGACGTATTTTATATGTTTGTACTATTGATCATCTTAGTAAATCGTTTTTAGGAGTGTTTACAATATATTAGTCAAATTTTTGAATATTTTCAAATATAGCAACAGATTGATTGATATTTTTACATTGGCCTTGAGTTTAATTTGTTAAAAACTTATTTTGCTGCGATTAAATGAAAAAAATAATATATGTTTAAAGAGAAAGAAAGTAAACATGAAATATATAAAAATATAAAGTAAAAGGTTTGATATTATTAAACATACTTAAAATTGTACTAGTAAAGAAATCATGTTTTTTATCAAAATGTATTTAAATAAACATAAATATATAAAAATATAAAGTAAAAGGTTTGATATTATTAAACATACTTAAAATTGTACTAGTAAAGAAATCATGTTTTTTATGTATTTAAATATACCAGATGAGGCCAAGGAAACTAGGTGAAAGAAATGATATAGAAAAGACACAAATTTAGTATTGTTTTGTATAAGCGGTGTGCCCTTACTAATATAGTAAAAAAAGTATTGTTTAACCTAATCAAATCTGCCTAAACTAAAAAAAAAGATATGCCTTTATTATTAGCCTTTGAAAAGGGAAGTGTGCTGGGCAATATTTGGAATTAGATACCGGCTTGCAATCTTGCATGTACTAAATTAAGTCATATTTCAATATGGTTAAAAGCAAGTCATTTATTTTTATTTTAATATAGTTAAAGGCAAATCATTCATGCAGATTAAGATATTCATAAGACATTGCATGTCCTACCTCTAAAACATTGTGTCTTATAATACTTGGACTCATAATTTATATTTCATAAAATACTTATTATATAATTCAAACTTACCACTCCACTAATTCTTAAAGGGTCATGTATTGTATACACTACCACATAGCTATGCACTAAGCTTTATTCTCAAAGGTTAGGAAACTTGATTCTCAAAGGTTAAAAATTAATAATGGAATGCACATCACCTACGTAAGACATTATGATGATCACTAATGATAGCATGATAACTAATTGAGATAAGAGATTCAAATTTCAAAAATCAAATTAATGAATGGAGGCAATGCATCTCAAATTGACAAGTTTTACCTTTATTTTTAATGTTCCATTTCTATTTCTTAAAACTAAGTATCATTCTCGGTTATTATATATATGAAATTAAATCATAATTTAACAAAATTTATTATAAATTCATAAATTCCCGTAGGTTACATGAGTACATGGATTTTCTTTTGTTTCCAAATAGACATTCTCTAAACAAACATATATTTTGAAATTTATCTTCAAAATTATTATCTAGTTCTGCCTTCAAGGCTGGCCTTTAGTTTTGAGGGACTCTAGGCGAATTTTTGTTTCACGACCCTTTTATATATTCATGTAATATAAATATATCAATAAATTTCAACAAATATATACATATATACAAATTATGAGATTTGAAAAATAACAAAAAGTGTAATTAAATTTCCTTTTCTTATAGAATTTAGCTAAAACAAAAAACTAAAAGATAGCGTTTTATTTAATAATGGAAAAAAAAACCTCAAATAAACTCATTGATATATAGGGTTTAGGGTTGTTTTGTTCCAATTTTTTTTATTTTAGTTGAATTGGGAACTTGGACTAGTGTATTCATTAAAAAGGAAAAAAAAAACTCAATCCCGCCCATACCAAAACTCCAAACTCGAGACCTCAATGGCAAGACAAGCACCATCACCCGCTGGAACAATTGTCCAGTTGTTTGCTTTTATTCAGCCTAAAATTATTTTAATTTTATCTACTATAACTTAAGGTGAAAAAAATTTGTCGGCCCTGTTACGTTGGGGGCCTAAGACAACCGCATGGATCGCCTATGTTCAGGTCCAACTCTATTTGCTTTAGTCATTACATTATTTTATTTTATTTTTGTAAAAACAATTGGATCTTAGTTTGCTGTGGAAAATTTAATATATATATATATATATTATTGATATATATCTATCTATCTAAGCATGTGTAAGTAACATTAAATTTCAAACTCTTAACCATTACTATATGTTTCATTGAATGTTTTAGAAAGTGCTTCGGTGTGCAAATAAGTGCGAGCTTAAACTAAGCATTCAATTGTCAAAAAGATGAGAAGGGAAAATAAAGGGAGGGGGGATTAGATTAGTTTAATATTGATATTAAATATAATATTTTGATATTGATTATAGCTTAATCTTAGAAAGATGATTATAGAATAAGATATCTCCAGAAATAATAAAGACACCCAAATATGGAAGCAAAAACTAAAGTCTAATACAATAATACGTCGAATACAATTTATTAATTAAGTTGTCTGGACATGTTAACCTTAGTGACCTAGCCAGTTAAGAAAGAGGGGTATGAGTACTTCTTCACTCCTAACCATTGTTTTCAAAGGTGAAAGAAGGGTTTGAGCGTTTTGCCCGGACGAAGCAAGACATAAGCCTCGATCATTTTTATTTAATTTTTCTCCAATAAAATTACAAAAAAGTTAAAGTAAATTATTTTTTTATTTTTTTTATAAATTAAATTGCATTATATACCAAAATTTTAACTAAATGTATTGTTTTTTTTGTTACTTTTCAAAATATTAAATATCATTTAAACAAGCAACAATTTTTATTTTTTTAAAAAAAAAGAAAGAGAACACCTCATAAATTTAATGGACCCATTAGTAATTATGTAAATATTTAATATAACTAAGGGTAGTTAGGTCATTCACCAAATAAAATTAAAACCCTTCTTTTTCTCACACTTACAGTCACATCCCCAACCTCTAGCCACACACCGCCTCCCTTGTAAGTCACAGCCGCCTCTTTCATCTCCTTTTATCTCTTTTCATCTTTACTTCTCTCACACACCTTCATCATCTCCTTCAAGTTTTCTCTTTCTTTCTCTGTAGAACGCCTCAAACACCTCGAGGCGTACGTCTCAAAGCCTACGTCTCAGACACGCCTTAGACAAAAGAGGCGTAAGCCGCATAAATTGGTCAAAAATTCACACCTCGAACGTTTTTCTCCCGCCTCGCCTAGAAGCGCACCTCGAGACATACGTCTCAAACGCCTTTTAAAACACTGCTCTTAACTAGCAACACAAATCCACGTTTAAGGTCATGTTGTTTAATTTATTACTAAAACAACTCAAACATTTAATTACTTTTTACTGTTTATTAAAATTGAAAAATCACTTAATAAGGAGGCAGATGATTGCTGCACTAGCAGTATATAATTTTTTCTTTTTACCATTGGTGAAGGTATTTTTTATTATTATTTTGAGAGAAATTGGTGAAGGTGTTTTTGTAACCAAAGTACCAAACAAAGAGGAAGAGAGTATATATCAGAAACTAATTCCATTTTGAGATACCAAACCAAACACGGTCTGAGGTTTGAGGTTTGAGGTTTGAGGTCACGTGCAGTTAGGTCTAACTGCAATTCAGTTGGACCCCTACTACATTTAAAAAGCATTGGGCCCACGTTCTAACTCTAAAGGTCATTTTTTTTGGTCAAAAAAAATAAATAAAAATTTATAGAGGTTATTTATTATCTAATGAGAAGGCCCCGTGCCCCCGTAAGAGACAAACAACTAATTCCCCATCATACCATATAAAAACTTTGGAAGTACGAATTAACTTCGGTAAGGATTTAAATATTTAGTTTAGGTGGTAGATGATTTTTAAAAATTCCTAGAAGTACTTGATTGATTCAGTAAATATAGGAGATAAATATTATTGTCAAAGCAACTCTATTTTTACCAATGTGAATAATTTATAAGAGATTTATATAATTAAGATACTTGCCAATTTTCTTTAATTTGATTATTATTAGACTAATTAAGACGATAGTAAGTCAATCAAGCACAACTAAATATGTGTAGTAGTGCATAAGAATTGATCTCTGAAATGTCCCAAAAGCATTTCAAATTAAGTAGTCAAGCAACATAAGTAGAAAATTAACTAGGATAAAAAGAGAAAACAAAGTTACATCAAGATGTGTTTTATTGTAAGGATGAAATTTAGATGAGAGTTTAATTATGACATAAGATAAGATCACAATTCTAATTAAATTTCTAATTTACAATGTTGATGTAGTGTGAATAAAATTTTATGTATAATAAGCCAGATTCATTATTGTGACACCCAATCCCCAATGAGTCCATGCATTGGTTACCGTTTGTTGGAGTACGTAAGCTAGACAAAGGTGAAGTGTTGCCAAATTAAGTTGGGACCACACATTTGGAAATCTAGTAGCTAGATCGAGTATTGACAGCTAACGTTAATGACATCGTTCAATTAGGGTGCAACTTATAATCATATGAATGGTGATGGAGATGGTGCAACTACTATGACAATTGATGGACATGGGGATGCCCTTCATTGTCTCTTCCTTTAAAAGTTGATACATGTATATGACAAATTAATGCGTTTGGGATATATATATATATATATATATATATATATAGACGTACGGGTAGCTAACAATATTTTTATAGTTAAGTCCTTAATTAAATAACTGTTCGTATACATAGTTTAATTACTAATTAGTTGCACTATGGTCTGCTATTTACAAATTATTTGCTATTACGTACCCAATGTAGAGAATGAAAAAGAAAGATAGTTCGTTTTGAAGATCGAGCAAGCTAGTGAATTAAAATGTGTTGGATATGAATTTTACAATAGCATGTTATATTTACTAAATTTTATAAAAGAAAGTTCATTTATTGGCTTCTCAAATAAAAGGTCATATGTAAGTCTCTCTGCAGACAGGAGTTCTATTGCTACTACGTTTAATCAAACAAGTGTGTTGCCATTTTATTTGAGAAAAAAACAAATATAGCACTATTATATTGTTGTTAAAACAAAGATGACTTTCGATAACATAATTCAGTACCATTATAATATAATATAATGTAACTCATTGCATTATATGATTTGTCAAGTTGAATATACTCCGAGGATAACTTTTTCTAAAGAAAATCAAATAATTTGATAAATAAATGTTAATTATTGAAATCCAAGTATGTATTCAAAAAGCTTGTCCTTGAAGAGATTGAATATAATTAAAGTGAATGTGTTGAAATAGTGTGCTCACAGTTTAGGGGGGAGGACCACAAGAAGCTAGCAATCCGTTCATTATCTAATTCAATCATTCCACACCTACTTTTGCTTTTTCATCTCCACACACATGGTGGGCTAAGGTTACCATGCACTCAATGCATCTAGCGCGCTAGCTCTTATACCGTGATAGAAATTACCTTACAGTCAAGTTAAAAATTTTGGATTGTTTAATTTTAAAATACATTACTTAAATTTGAGAAATTAATTATATATATTTAGGTTCAATTTGATAAAAAGGTGAAAATAACAAGAAAAATAATTGATTTGTGTGAGAAGTTAGAAAAATAAGTTGAGGGATATGTTGAAATATTCTTTTACTTATTGGCTTTTTCCACGGAAAAATTTTCTTTAAGTGGTGTGAAAGAAAAAAAAATTCACAAAAAATAAAAAATGATGAAAGACTTGTTCTCATAAAAATGAGTATGAGATGAGAATATATCATCACATCCCAAAATTATTTTCCAATTTCGTAAGCAAATTAATCAAATTTTCAATTATTTTTTATCTTGATACCAAACGGGCCTTAAATTAAAAAAAAAAATAAAAAAATTGTGAAATAAATTAAAAAGTTTATATACAAAAAGAACTCTATACACAAAAAATAAAAAAGGATGAAAGACTTGTTCTCATAAAAATGAGTATGAGATGAGAATATATCATCACATTCCAAAATTATTTTCCAATTTCGTAAGCAAATTAATCAAATTTTCAATTATTTTTTATCTTGATACCAAACGGGCCTTAAATTAAAAAAAAAAATTGTGATAAATTAAAAAGTTTATATACAAAAAGAACTCTATACATCATACAAGGGGCATTACCCAGTAAATACAACACACACAACCTAATAGTGAACATATTCTTCACTAGTGCCACACTTTTTACACAAAATCCAGCTAGTGTTCATATGTTCTTTTCACTTTCCATATATCACCAAGTTCTACCTACAACATGTTGCTCAATCTCTCTCAAAAACGTACTGCCTCACATTCCGAAACATCCATAGAAATTCTCCCCAATATATAGATATATAATATCACTGAAGACATTGAATTGTCTTCTCTACTTAATAAAATTTTAAATTTAATTGTAGAAAGAAGAGCCAAATCTTCATCCCACTCTAATCTACGGTTGGTTAAAGGCTTTAGTTAGCCATTAAGCTTTGTAGTAATTGTCCTTTTTTGGTGCAACTTAATTATAGTTCACAACTAATGTCGTTCAAAATGCCATTGTCATCTTTGTTAAGGATCTAACCTTACCTTCTGTAAACAGGTGAGATTTGATTATCAAATTAGCTGAGATTTACTAATATAACAACAATTGCAGAGAAAAACAAAAAAAATATGAAATTAAACCATTTTAAAAACCAATAAAACATTAGGGACCAAAATTCGAGGGCACAATTTAATTTTGATTTAAGCATGGGGAGTCAAACGCAAAATGACCTATTAATAGTATAGTAAAATTTAAGAACTTATTTCTTTACATATGCATATATATATATGGATAATATGGTGGGATTTTTATCTAAGTACATGGGATTGTACTTTATTGACCTATATTTGCCATTTAGGCTAATTTGATGTGTTTTATTATAAAAAATGATACTTTACATAAGTTGGTGATTATCCTTGTACTTTAGAGATGGGTTTAATTAAAAAGAAGTAGTACTTTGTGCAATTTGGGTGATGTTATTGACTATTGGGAGAGAGCCGGTATTTTATCTATTATGCTAGGAGGGATGAACAAATTGAAAAGGAGAAACAAGTAGGAGAGAAAATAAAAAAAATCTTCTTCCTATTTTTAATTTTGTCTTTTTTCAGATCGGACATATGCAAATAAGGTAGTCTCTCATCCTAATTACGAATTTACTATCTCAGTTTTAAAATGTCTTAAATTAAAACGTTGTGATTCTCTTTTTGGGAAATAAATATTTTATTTTTTTGAGATAGAAATATAGAATGTATGGAAGTAAATTACCCTCTTCACTTTAAATTAATAGCCTATTATTCTATTTTCGAATGTCCCGAATTAAGAGTTTTAATTGATAGTAAATAGAAATGTTAATTTGTGACAACATAAGTAATACTTTTATTTATCCTACAATTGTGAGAAGGGCTTAGGCTATATATTCCATACAGCATTGGATACTCTCGCTTTTGGGCAATCATGTCTTTAAACAACTTTCGAACACCCAAAACTCACCTTGTAAATAAAGTAAAAGCCATATAAGCCGTTAACGCAACCAAAGGTTAATTAATTGCAACAATCTTTTTACTTTATTACTCCCTCCCTTCAAAAATATCTAAATTTGATATTTGATATCTGAAATTAACTCTAAATCTGAAAATATTATTTTTATTTTTGTTGTTGTTGTTGTCCAAATGAACTTTTGAATAATTTTAATATGTAAATTTAACACAAAATTCAGATGCATTTAGATGAAAATTTATGTTTAGCCTCTGAATCCTTGATAAAAAAAAATAAACACTAAGGTTATCTATGAAATCTAAATGGGTTTAGATTCAAATTTTATAATTTATAACTCATATAGTAAGTCAATTGTGGTTCAACGGTTTAAAGGGCCTTGCCAAGTATGGACAAATTCTATCATTTTCTCCCTCAATTCCAACCATTAAACTAACATGGTAGGCGACTACGCAAACTGATTTGCTATATATATAGTTCCTGGTGAGAGGAAAAGTTCAAAACTTTGAAGGCTTGGATCAAAAGTGGACAATATATAATGCTTCCTAGTAACGGGCGTTTAAAAATAAGTCCAAAATCTAAAGGCTTAGACCCAAATGCAAAAATATATTTGCGCAGGAACGTGGCAAGAAGAGTAAAAGTACTAATTTGGAATTTCCTGGCAAGTGTTTGTTCTAAAAAAAGTCAGAATCAATGTTGATTTGGTCTTGTAAAGTGCTTTTATAAATTTATGGATTGTACATTAAAAATGTGTAATGTACAATCCATGAAGCTAGTGCATGCTACTTGGAAGACCTTATTATTACCGGGCATTTAGAAGAGTTGATGTAATAGATCAGACAAATGTTGATTTATTCTGCAAAGGGTATGTAGCATAAAAGGCTTCTTATTGTGTACGTACTTTCAATTAATAATTATTGTGTTGGAGTGTTTTTCTCTTTATCCTCCTTGCTTTCCTCAGAATTAGTTCAGACGCTTCCTTTAGCTTCCTCTACAAAATAGTTTTTCCTATGCCTTCCAAATAAAGATACATGCTCAGATCAATGATTACAAACCAAATCACTATCAAATGGAGAATGTTTTCATTACATATACACTAGAACCAATGACAAAGCATCACGCGGTTTTAACAATGCACACAAGGAGATAAGTTCCATGTCACGAGCTTGTGTCATTTATTATTGGGTCTAGTGTTCCACGTTTACTTGCCACATGGTATACCAAATGTATCCAAACATTCTCACCAAATGGAGAATTTAAATTTGATATCTGTAGAGTTTATTTCCCTTTTGATTTTTGGGTGAATAGAAGTTGGATTAGGTTCCTTTTGCTCCTTGTATTCGGAGGCCTTAGCCTCTGATATGGAGTGTTCTTTTTAATCTAATAAAAAGTGGGATTACTGCCCCCCTCATGATTAAAAAGGAAAAAATATCACGAGTCCTTTGCGCTTATCAACAGAGAGACGCTCCAGTGACCCCAAGAATCTTGACACAACGAGGAATTGAAATCAGTTGTGATTTTGAATGATGACTCTAGCTATATTATTCTCATTTGGGCTGCAATTTGCTATGTAACTCGTGTCATTTTAACAGACTTTGAATGTGTTCCTCATGCTTTCATGAAAACACACACACATACATATGTACATATGTTCGTATATGCAATGGTACTATAGTTATTTTGATGATAATGGTGGAAGCCTTTTAGGCATGTTAGTTCTAAGCAATCTGATGCTTACAACATCTTTGTCCAAAACAAGTATTCTCAACTGATGCTTGAATCAACCGGTTTCTCGATATTTTAATATTTTTCCAAGTTTAGGTATTTTCAATACTTGTTGATCTTTACTCTTTAGTTTTGTGGTATATCTATGTTTTAGTTATTTTCAGAAAAAATAGTCCAGAAAATGTCAAGTAGATATTAATATGTAGTTTGATATTGATCTTTTTTTCTTTTCAACTAGCGCATCCACTTTTCTCCCATTTAATACAACAAAGAAGGTACCAATAAATATTAGGGAAAGATGTGCATTAATCAAAACGCATGGTAAAAATAGTCCAATACAAAAATGAAGTAATAAGGCTAGGAATAAACATACTTCTTCAGTGGCAGAACTTCCTTTGGGGCAGTATGACAAGTGTTAGCCTATAAATTAGCGACCACAAGAAGGTTAGGCTGAGAGATTTCTTAAGTTACATGGGGTCTCTTGAGAAGCTATGACGTCTTTCTTGAGAAAAACAAAGGTATAAATGCCTACATGTCATTGCCTAAAGTGATGAAATCATGAATGAGCAATTACACAAGCTGCAACTGCAATATCAAAATATTTTTAGGTAAACCTCAAAAAATAAAAAGGTCTTTTCCAATATCTTAAATATACACGAGTTTTGCAAAATATTCATTACAGAGGTATACATGCCTGCGGTTCTTAAGTGAAAGTCTTGCAGCTATCATTTTGTAAATTTACTATAAAGGCTCTAATTTTTTCTGGTAAAGCTAAGAGCAATACGGAAATCTCCTGTAACCTATCTTTGCATGCATTTTGGCTGAGACATCATTAGCTGCAGTGAGTTGTCGTAAATTATCAAACCTCTGTTGCATGCCTTTAACTGAAAGTCATTGAGAAAAAGAAAGGCCGAAAGCAAATTGTCACAATTGATATTGACTTGCATGCAAATGAATTTAAAATCGCATGGCATGTTTGATTGGCTGGATTTCCATATATTACTTTGTTGTCGTAGTTTTTCTTCTCTTACCTTATCATTCTTATCTCACTTGACTCAACTACTAGCAACATTTCTGGCAGAATAATCCCTGCTTCTTTAAGAAATCATGAATTGGGGGAACACTTCGTGTATTTTGAAGCAATCAATAAGTTGATATATGTCACAAACACACATGTACACACGATCATGCATGCATAGGTCAATCAATATTGAAATTGTTATATTAGTTTTAGAATTATGTCTCAAAAATCAAATAACAATAAATATCACTGAAGTTTTCACCCTTTATTCTTTGAAAAAAAAATCTCTTAGTAATTCGAAAACAAATATAGTTTTGGTAAACACATCTCCACCTAGAAGAAGCTTATCTCTACATGTTTCAAAGTACACACTGTTTATACTTAGAGAAGCTTAGCCTCGCACTTCTATAAATACTTTTATTATTTATCAATTTCATCGTTTACGTACTTGTATAATCCTAAAGAATGCTAGCAAAAAGAACTCAAAAAGTAAACTAATGAAATAATAGTGTTCAATTTACTCCAAAATTCTGTTGATATAAAGTTATTGCCACTTTTCTCTAAGTAAGTTTATGTCAGTTGTTGCTAATAACAATGTTGTGCCTATATAATATAAGAGTTTTGGTTTCTAGCAATGAGAAATATACCGGACGAACATTAAAATAACAGTTATGGAACCAGGAAAAACCCATGCATAGCTATTGAAAACAAAAATAAGCCAGAAGAATAAAAAGTGCAAATGTATTATGCAATCAGTATAAGTAATCAACAGGCTTGCATTTTGATTTTCAATAAAATTTAGCGACTATTGCCCTCTTTTTGCTTAAAAAAAAAAAGTAATCAGCAGGCAAAATTTATCCAAAATTTTTCAATGCAGCTTACTGTTATAGACAATCCTACACAAACGAAATGGAAGATAACATATTCAACTTATTATTATAACCAATCCTAAACAAACGAACTAGAATATATCAGATCCAAAAAGCCTAATCATCAAAGAAATAGAGTTAACCTAATTGTCAGGCATGGTCACGTGAGGATGCTCTGCATTTCATCTCCTTTTTTCGCATAATTTCTCAAGCACATAGTTAAAACAATCAATCAAATATAAAATTACTAGGGTACCCGTTGTCACGGGCTTGAACCTAATCAAATATAAAATTACTAGGGTACCCGTTGTCACGTGCTTAAACCTCTTCAAGACACGTGCGGCACTTAGTGCTTTCAAACTTCCACCCCTACAGACTTACACTAAGTCAGCCTTTCCACAATGGCTTTAGGATAACAAACACACTGAATGAAACTTAGGCAAGATAGAACACAAGAGTTTATAAATGAAACTTTATATTACTCAAGAACACTTTATAATGCTTATAATATAACTCATTTTCTATGCTCTAACACAAATGAACCTTCCACTTATTTATAGGTGAGGCCTTCCCGAATGGACGGTCAAGATTGATCCGATCCAATGGTCTATATTTACATTCTAGAACTTTCTATACAAATATCTCTAACTAGAATTTTCTAGAATAATCTACCAATATTATTTACAATTAGGCTATTCTAGAAAGTTCTATATCTAGGCTCTTTTAGAATACTTTAGAAGGTTGGAGGCTCTTCTCCATTATTCTATAAAGTTCTAGAAAATTTCGTAAGCCTCCGTAGTATTCCGGAACTTTCCGGTTTTCTTGGAACAAAATTTGGGCGGGTCGTGACACCGTGCCTACAACACTTCAATATAATTGAGTGATTTGAAGAAGTAAGAAAGTTCAAGAAAAAGAGCAGAAATAAAGGTGAGAATAAAAATATATATTTACTTAGAGATGACGGTTAATTTGAAAATCAAACTAAAGTCCAAGTATCAACCATTTAAATTAAAATATTTAAATTTAGCTCCCGCAAAGTTTTATCTCATACACATTTTTTTCTTATATTTTATTACTATAATGCAGATACTTGAAACCTTTCCAACAAATTTTAGCATAGAATTGATCATGCCTTTAATTTGTGATAGAACTGAACCTTGTGGAGGAGGAAGAACTGAGATAGAGCCCAGATCGCAGGCTTTGTTGACGTCCAGCTTCATTTGATAGAATCAGGTTATCATCTGTTGAAATTGAAGCCCTAATATACCTATACAGTACAATACGATAATTGAAATGTGAATTGAAAAACCCAAATTGATTGATCGACCGTATCGATTGAGAGTTAATATGTATAAAAAATCATCCGTATTTTCAAGTTGAGCTTAATGAAGGTGTGAACGTTGTGTTCCTCTTTATATACGATGTTTTCCAATGGCAGGAAATTGGTTTTTGTTGGGATGCAGGCTCTTCTTGTTGGTGGAACTATGTACTTGGGAGTTGCGCCCTTCTTTTATGGTCCAATGTTTTCATCAGGCCCAATATGGTTTTATTCCTTTTTAAATTTTATTTTTTTCATCCTCCAGTCTCTCACTCCAAATATTTAGAGGATGCCGTGATTTAAATGATACAGTCTCTCATAATATTTATCTTAAAGAAAATGTATTTTTCTAGTGAGTATTTTATTAAATAGAAGTAAATTCAAATCATTTTATTTAAAATTAATATTTTGGATTTTTTTTAAATATATGTGAATTACAATATATGTTAAAACTACACCAAGAGAATCTCCGAATTACGGTATGTCAGTATCTATAAATTACATCAATAATAGCTGCTTCAAGAATTGTAAGCTTTAAAAAAATAAAGTGTGTACGATAGCATTCAAAAAAAGTATGCTTCAAGAATTGTAAGCTTCGAAAAAATAAAGTGTGCACGATGGCATTCAAAAAAAGCATGAAATTGCAGATGAAATTTTAATCTTCTCTTTTAAATGATACATAGTAATTAATTATAGAGAAGTATATTCACATTCAAGGTAACATGTTTTAACTTATAATTGAGGTGGACTCTGATTAAACAATTCAAATAATTTTTGTTTCTTCTTTTTATCTAATTATGTAAGAAAAATATGAATTTTATCTTGGATTTGGTTTAGAAAAATAAAATTTGACTTTAAATACAATTACCCTAAATTATTGATATTAATATTTAGAGTTAATTGCACTTTGCCCCCCCTCAACTATAGGGGTAGTGGCACTTTACCCTATAAACTATTAAAATTAGCAATTTTTATCACAAACTATCACTTTTGTTACAATCAACCATTTTTCGCTGACGGTGTTAAATTTGTTAACGGAAAACCCCACCTGCACATCACGTGAGAATTAATGAGGGCATAATTACAATTTTGGGCATAATTGAATTAATGAGGGCATATTCATCTTCAATGTCACAAAATGAACACTCTCAGCCTCATTCCACCGTTGCCGACCGGAATCAAAACTGGATTTGATGATGGGTATGTGTAATAGTAGAAGAGAAAGAAGGAAAGAAGAAGAAAGGGGAGAGGCCGTCATGTACTTGAGGCAGGCCGGCCGGAATTGTCTTCTAATCAAGGCGAGGGTTTTGTTTTGAGAAAGGGCTGGAGGACCACCCACCCAGTAAAGAGCGTGGTCTAACAGCAATTATCCGATCAATAGCCACACCCAGCAAATAGCGGGGTCTAATCGAAGGCGAGGGTTTCCAGCAAGCCTTCCAAAACTGGGTCACTGCTCATTTTCTTTAGGCGATCGAGCAGTGCAACTGGATCTGATTGGTGTGGTCCATGGAGTGGATGCTGCAGAGAGATACTTTAGTAACTTGACTGACCAAGAAAAAGATAAGAAAGCATATGGCGCTCTCTCCTCTCTTCCTCTCTCTGCTTGTACCAAGAAAAAGACGAGAAAGATCGGAGTCGGAGAAATTTTTATCTCCGTTAATGGAGAAATCTCATTCTCTCTCCTCTCTTCCTCTCTCTGCATTCTCTTCCTCTCTCTTGATTTATCTCTCTACATATTATAAATACATATACATATTATATAAAAAGTGAAAAATTACAATTATGCCCTTCTTAATTCTCATGGTGATGTGTAGGTGGGGTTTTCCGTTAACAAATTTAACACCGTCAGCGAAAAATGGTTGATTGCAACAAAAGTGATAGTTTATGATAAAAATTGCCAATTTTAATAGTTCATAGGGCAAAGTGCTACTACCCCTATAGTTAAGAGGGGCAAAGTGCAATTAACTCTAATATTTAAGATGCGGGGAACAAGATTCAAAACCCAAGTCCAATAGAAAATTAAACTTAATTAAAAATGAAGAAGGTTGAATGTGGTTGTGGTTGTGTTTGTGTACTATATACGGATGCCAAACCAAAGGTTAGTCCAAGGACCAAGGGCCCACGCTCCCTCCCACCAATTCTTTTACATCTTTTATATCCATACGTTATTTTTATTAGTTATGGTTTTAATTTTACATTATGATATAACTAGGTCCTTTATTTAAGATTTTAAAATAGAAGTCAAGTGACATATAAAAAAATATTTAGTATTAATAAAATACTTCGTGGCTTGTCTTTTAATTTCAATAAACGGACTCCAATTAATCACACATTTATTATATGTTCATTTGTATGCACCCCAATCTATTTTTAATTATTGTTAAAAAAATAAAAATTGAACACTTCTTTTTTTTTGAATAATAGCAAATATTTGGGCCCGTCTAATATTATATCATGGTTTCGCCTCTAGCCATAAGTAGGTAGTAGGTAGTTGGTGTATGTGGCTTGTGAGTTTTTCTTGTTAATTGCAGTAGACTACATTAAATTATTGGACTTGATTAATCAAGGTTAGCATTTACAGTGCAATTTAAAAATTATGATGATCACTTCATATTCACCGAGATTTTTGTATTGTTGTTAGTTTGGATTTTTTCTCTTTGTCATATTCATCGTGCAACAAGTACTCAATATTTTAATGATCTTTATTTAATGAAATATTCACCTTTACGCGTTAGTAATTCACGCGTAATCAATATTTTGTATTTAACATGATAAAGATTTTTATATTCAATTATTCTATATGTATACTAATTATATTCCCTTGTCTGAAAGAAACAATTTGTCGTATTTTCGTGGATTCTTGGGTTAATTAGTCAATCAAAGCAATATCCAATGGAAATGTTTACGTTAGCCTCAGCAAATAGTACTGCAACACAATATAGTAATGTTAAAGACAATCCTTGGATGTAATATTTGTTGGCTATATCCAGAAAGGATTAGTCCCGTTGGTAATAAAGGTTCTCTCTCTTTGTTAACTAGGATTCAATTTTTATGAAAAGTATTTCAAAGAGTTTAAAATTGCTAATTGAAAAGCGCGTTGCTGCACGGATACCGTTGCAGAAAAAAATATTTGTTGGCTTGGTCTCATTATTAATATCCAATTGCTTGACCCGATCCATACATGAATTTTTTTCGTCTTCCACGTTTTTACATCGTCTTTTTCACCAAATAAAATGGAAGTTTGTTTTTTTGTAATAAGACAGTGTGCCCTTTATTTCGTGGAGATCTTGAGCCACATGAAATTGAATTATGAGCACAAAGAGGGTAGTCCAAGTCGCAGTTATTGAAATTTTACAATAAATTATATACGTTATCTTTTGAAATGTTACTTAATTTTTATGTATTATGATTTCGAATAATTGATAATTAAAAAAGTAAGTAGATAGTCTAACATTGTCGAAATATATATTTTGTTCATTAGATAAGACTCGAATTCAAGTATTCCTAAATTGAGTTTAGGAATGCACATCTTCTATCCAGAGTAATTTATTACTAGGTATTTTTTTTATAGCGTGATACCAAAACGTAGTGGAAAAAAAAACACTTAATTTGATATGAACTTAGAGCATCTACAATAATAAAAAAAGTTAAGTAAGTAGGGTAAATTATCTTACTAAGGCGCGCAATGATTAGAGTAGATATGGTAATAAATAAATTAAATATATCATACTTATCACACCACTAAATTTTCCGTCATAAATATTTAATAACACTTTTTTCACGTCTGTGCTTGAGTTGCATATTTTTGACAACATTCATTTGGGGAATAGTTTTATCAGAATATTTCAAAAGGAGAAGGGATTGGTAAGCAATTTCAATGGCTCATTATTGCTCGTAACAGCCGTCAAGTGCCGTGCAGGCTGTTTCCCTGCCGTCCCTCACGCTCCAGGTTTATTATTAAAACACCTTTAAGTAGTCTATTGTTTAAAAAAAAAAATATTTGGCTTTTTTGCCTTTTTAATTATTTTACATATAAATGATGATAAATAACTATTAACACTCTAAATAAGTAGTTTAGCATTTTAATATATTATAATGATTTTTCTTATATTTTTAGAAAAACTTTATTTATATTTATTATAAATTTAAGAGTGTCAATAGCCGTATCCTATACATTTGATAAAATAAAAATACATCAAATTTAAAGTCAAGAAGGAATAAGTAACCTTTTTTTTACATGAATATTTTTATCTCCTTAAAAAATTAAAGGTATTTTTTCTAACATATTACATTGCGTCATGTGTTCTTCTATACGTTTTTGAAACACTTAAATTATTCTCTCTTTTTATTAAAAGATACATTTGACGGTGCCACCGCCAATGACAGCCAGCCACCATAGTTAGAGTTAGACCAATGGTGGCATGTGCACTCGCGTAGACAAAAGATTTGGTCTATGTTATCGTTCAATATTTATCACCAATCTCCCATTAGTTATTGTGACTATAATAAATACAACACAATAGCAAATATAATTACAATTTTATCACACAAAATGTATTTGAAACACAAGTTTTGGGACATATTTTGGCCTTTTGGGCCATATATTTTTCTTCTTTATAATTTGATCCCGTTATTTACTTTTTTTTTTTATATTTAAGCAGTGTTAATTATACACAACAACTCAAATATATCTAAAATATATACTCTATTCATATATATTTTTTAAGAGGAGCGGAATAATAGGTATTTTCCACCATAGGTTATGGTGGATACCTCTCTAATTTTGCACATTCGTCAAATATTATTATATTAACTATATATATGATGATTAATATGATAAACACTTAATGTTCTTACTAATTTATGATAAATAATGGTGTGACGTAACTTATTATGATACGCATGCACACACTATAGTAAATACTCTATATTACTTAAAAAATCAAAATAAATAGTTTCAGTTATGAAAAATTCTCAAATTGAATAGTTGATCTTTTTAACATTTTGTAAACATATTTAAAATATTAAATAAGTAGCTTGAATTTTAAAAATATGTTAATTTAGAAAAATATTTATCATAACTTATAGTGAAAAGTACCTACCATACTATTATTCATTTTTTTAAATATCTAGTGGGATTACAAGGCCCCACAAAGGTGCAAATAACCACAACCCTAGATGTGTGTTGGATGGTGAATAATAAAGTCCTGTGACCATAATAATAATAATGAAAAGAGAGAGAGAGAGAGAGAGAGAGAGAGAGAGAGAGAGAGAGACGAAGAAGAAGAAGATGATGAAGGATGTTATAGTACCATTATGAATTATCAATGCATGAGACACTGATGATAATTGATTTTACCTTATCTTTGCCAAACTCCCAATTTTAAAAACACAAATGAATTAACAATATGATAATTAATGCCTTAACGAGACTGGCGTGGCTTAGTGTAATTAATAATTTGATACCAAGCATATTCGAGATTAATATAATAATTTTTTATCTTAAATTAATAATATTTACAAAGAATCTTGGAATGAGTCCCTATTCAAAAAGAATACATGTTTCCACTTTTTAATACGTATTGGGTGTGTTTGTCGGGCAGGATATAAGATGAGATGGATAATTTTTTTCTATATCATGTTTAGTGCTATATAGGATGATAAAATAATTCTATCACATGTTTGATATTATGGTGGATATGATATATTTATCATATCTTACATTTGATGCAAGTTATATAGGATATCGTATAAAATAAAATAATCACACTTATACCTTTTATCTCACAAGATGCCGAATTATTCTATCCCACCTAAGGTATTATTTTATCCTCCCGCTCATGAGATAGCAAAATAATGCCAAAAATTTAAATATATATATATCTTTTTGTATTCAACACTTTACATAATTAATTTGTTTAAATCAGATTTCAACCAATATAAAATTTTGCACTCAACTAATAAAAATTATTATTTGTTATATGATGTTTATAATTTCATTTATTTTACAAAATAATTTCTTACGACTTTTTATTTGATATTCACAAATAAAAATTATATTATCAACTTATTCTTGTGAATGGTAACTAAAATCTAGTGCATTTTTACACCATAATATAAATAATATATTTCAATATAATATAATTTTGTTTGTAAACAAAGAATTTTACAAAGTCTAATGCGATATTCATAAATAATATCAAATTTTCATTCATAAAAATGAATTTTTCTCATTCTAAAAATTGTCATTAGTGTGTCAAATTTTTCATAAAAAATATATATATAAAGTGTCACAAATGTCTAAAGATAGTTTTGAAGTCTTGACGTATTATTTGGACCGTAATTAAACATATCTTTCTAAATATTATACAAAAGATATTGACATTTTTTTTCATTTACAAAAGCTTTACTAATTTATTTTATCATATCCAGATATTTAATTTAGGACTACACCAAACCCAAAGTGTATTTAATCATATGCGACTAGTTCTTATTTTATCATATCCCATATAATCTATATCCGATTGATTTATATTTATCATATCCCACATAATTCCTATCCGACTAATTTCGATTTTTTTCATATTCGACTTTTATTTTATCCTATTTTATCCCACCTTTAGTGTGGTGTCATATGATGATTTGTGATACCTAAGACAACTCGGTCTTTCTTGGAAATGAAAAAAAATAAAGGAAATTAAATAAGAGGTAATGGGTTATAGGACCTTACTCTATAATGTTTTATAATTCTAATGACGGATTCATGTTTAATAAAGGGAAGTAGTACTAATTTCATAATTTAATTTTACAATAAGAATATTTTTCATAATATTCATTTATTTTAAGGAAAATAATAAATGTTGATAGACAAAAATATTCCTGATATAAATCTTTAAGCATGTAATATGTACAATTGAAAAGCCTTTGCAGCAAAGGAGATCAATGTGGCAAAGCCTAGCGAAAAGCATCTTAACCCTCACTTTCCTTACTTTTGGAGTATCCACTTATATTTCTTCTACCTTTGCTGCCTTTTCCGCTCCCAACACACCACCGCTGCACCACCACTACCATCTGACTCTCCGATCGTATCGCCGTTCTTATATTCTTCTTTTCTTTTTTTTTTGTAGGTGCAATCATAAAACATATGTAACTTTTGATTGAACTGTTGAATGTGACTGATTTTTAGATATGTTGTTCAAAAGACAAAGTTACAATTATTACACGAAAAATTAAGATGATTAAAGGTCGTTTTGCTGTTGAAATCGACCAATTTCGACAGCCCAGCGGGATTTTAAAAAAAATCTGATCGCAACTCTTTTTTTTTACGAACCCTACGTCGATCCATATATATATACATATATATAAATTGAGTGGATGTTAATCTTATCAATTTTGTTGTTCTCTATTTTGTAATTGTGCTAAAATCATTTTATTACTAATGTTTTAGCACCATTTGTGCTAAAACAGATTAGTGCTAAGCAGATTTAGCACCATTGTTGCTAAATAGATTGGTGCTAAGCAGATATAGCACCATTGTTGCTAAGCAGATTGGTACTAAATAGATTTAGCACTAATTCTGATGAAACGTGGGATGTTATAAAGAAAGGGTATAAGTATCTTTTTTGTACATTGTCCTTAATTTACATAGCTAATTTATAAGTGTCCTTTATAATTATATTATTATTGGAATGAGTCCTTATGCCCAATTACCCCATTAAATAACTTTGATCACAAAATCCATTAAAAAATAATAAATTTTGAACTTATTATATCATTATTAATTAATTTTGGAGACTCCCCATTATTTCTACGTAGGTTTTTCTTCTAGATAGCTTATTTATTCGCAGTTGTTATAATGACTTACCCAGTTAGGTCTGAAATACAATATAAATAAAATCAAACACGATTTTATTACCAAAGTAAATTTGTAAACATACAATTTACAATATCACCACATTTCAAAATTAATAAAATAATACCCTATTTTTCTCTACAAAAAATAATTAGAATGCGTCTGCACTTACTACTATAATCCAACTCTACCTTCTAATCCTACACCATGTAAATTAAAAAGGGTCAATACATAACATACAAGAAAGAAAGCAACGCAATGCAACCGAAATATTTTATCAACTATAAAATTTTACAAAACCACCAATCAACTCCACAATTTCACTAAATAAATACCGCCGTCCTTATACACCAGTCCATCTCGGTAACATGTTAAAAACTACCCACATCACCCACCTCACCCACCTCACCATATCGAATCTTCTCTTTAAGCTTTACATGATTGGCTTATTAGGCATTTTGACGAGTAAACTTAATCATGTACCAATTAGTTCATGGCAATTTAGCTATCACAAATAATCAACACCAATACCCGAAGTCAAATAATTGTCACAATATCAAAAGGAGTAAAATGAACAAGGAAACAAAGAATTACTCTAGAGATTTAGATGTATGTTAAGAATAGCCCCTTACCTTAGAAATAGCACCATAATTAAAATACCATAAAGGTTAGTACTGCCTACCTTATATTCCCACGGCTCTATCTATGTCTCTCAAACTTCTTAAATGGAACCTTTCATGAAAAACACTGTCAAACTTTCATATTAACTGATTGGGTAAAATATTACGCAATCAAAACCTGCTTTAAATAGTAAAAATGCGGATTTGGAGGTCTAAACAAAGAAATTTAGCCAAAAAATGACATGCATCACCGCCAAAAGAAGTGACTTTAATTATCTGGGCCGTTCCGAGTCAAATTAGCCGGGCCCCACATAATTCTAGACTTATCACCTTTTTCGCCATGCGGGCTCATGTCGATCTAGTGTGGTTAGTCCAATCACAAGGGGGCACCTGGCCATCCATGTTGGCAACCCAAATAGTCTGAAGAAGGGAGCTCAGAAGCTCCACCTAAAGGACAAAGTATGGGCGTCCGACCTAAAGATTTATTTTAGTACTTCAAACTACGGAGTTCGAACGTCAGAGCTCTTCCGATGATCTCTGAAGCTCCCTGGCCAACTACCGTGTCAGAGAAAGTATGGGCAATATGGGCGACTGCTACCAACTCGACTGACACAGCATAACCTCCCTCAATTTCATTAAATGCTCACCTACTTCATGCAAGGCACCAGAATTCAAGGAGAATAAATGTCAGAGGGGGTGATGATCAGGGGATATCCACAACCTGCTCTTAAAGCTTCTTAACACATTTTTCCTCTCAGTCATATATATATAAAAGAAGCATTTGATATCGGCGGGCAAAAAAAAGCACTGAATACATTCCAACAACCAAGAACAATCAAACATTTACCACAAGTGTGAGATATAGAGAGATAGAGCTTTATAGCCCTCTTCAGAGCTCCTAAGTTAAAGAGATTAAACTATAGGTGGTTTAGCCTTCCTCTTGTTGTGATATTGTGAGGATATGATAGCTAGAGAAAGAGTTTGTAAGCTTGTAAATATTAATTCAACTATTATAATACAAAGCTACCTGGGCTCCTAGCTCTATATCTTCGTCTCGTCCGACATTATTATTTGTGATTACTTCATTTTTTGTCTTGTTCAGCACAAGTCAATATCACACCAATCATTTGACTATGTGAAGTTGGAATAGGCCAGCTCTAGTTTTCCGCACCAACATTAACTATATTATAAATTTGTTAGTCTTTTAAATAAATACTTAGAATAAATTTTGCAACCAAAGGCCACGTGGAAACAAAATGCCTATTCACCTTCTTTTAATTTCTAAAAATTTAACACATGGCAAGCCTATGACAAAACTTAAGCACCAAGGTTTTTAATATTAAAGAATACACACCTCTTCGCATAATTAACATATATAAATATTATTTTTATTTCCAATAAAAAAATATGGGATATTGCAGTTGTGGCGTCATATATAAAATAAAGGTAGATTTAATTTAAGGTTTTTTTTGTACTTGTTTGATTTGTGTTTTTGTTCATAAAATCTTTAATTCGTAAATTCACATTGAAAGTAATGTATAATTTTGAAATTACAATTGCATTTATAGTGAAAGTCTATAGTTTTACATTTTATAGCAGTTTAAAACTCTAACTCAAGCACAATAACTTCAATAAACATAAGTAATACAAGATGCACGTTGGGTATACCTTGGCTTATTACTGATGAAACTATAAGAGTCGGGCTTAAAGTTACTGACACTCAATCCAAAATAAATCAACCATGTTCAAGATGAAATTCGACATACAAAAAAATAAACCTTGCATACTTAATAAGGTGTCATGATTTTTGAATTTTAAAAATATATAAAGAATAAAGAATTGTGTGACTAACATTTAATATGCTTTTTGAATAACTCATGGTGCATTTAGCACGAATTATAACCTAGTATAATACAAGCCTTAAAGAGATGCTACCACAATGGTAGGTATTAATATAACAAAAAGTGCATATCATTTAACATAACTAATCTTATCATTTTCCTTCAATTTCGATTTGGGGCAAACACGTCACTTCACTTATTTGCTACAAGCGCCGAAGCCTGAATGAGCAACAAAATAATGATAATAATAACAACAATCTATTTATAGGTCTTACATTAACAATGTTTATTTACAAATTAATATTCCTCATTCGTATATTTATTGTTCATAACCACTATTCCAATATTTTAATATGTACAAAATGTAGAAAAGTCGGGTATAATTTAAACTCAGTTGTTTAAAACTCGTATCCACACTTAAAAGTATATTCTTATTCAACCTAATTTAAACTTATTTAAAACTCAATCATAAATTCAATGGGCTATGCAAACGAGTTTCGATTTGGATTGGCATGTGTCAAGTGTGGTTATACCTACTTTATTCTTTATATAATTACTTTACAAGTTTCTAAAAATTAAATATCAAACAAGTAATTAGATATATCTTTCCAATAGTTGAAAATAATATTAAAGGCGATGATTTGTAACTAACCCATCCCAAGTTTAAGTATTCTCTTTTTTCATTTTCCTTTTTTTTTGGGTGATTATGTTTTCATTCTTAATAATGTTTGGTTATACTCTTATCCTTCGTTTTCTCTTTGTGCATCGACTAAGGGTTTGTTATTCAAGGGTCAAGTATAAATTTAACAATACCTTTCTCGACCTCTTGGCACCAAGTAATAAAGTTATACTCGATCGTTAAGAAATGAATAATGTATATTTACTCAGTACTTAAACATTAAATAAAAAATAAAAAATAAAAGTAAAATAAAAAAAATTATTAAAAATGAAAATAAAATCAGTATTTCTTTCAGTTCCATCACCGAGTCCATTTGATAACATGACAGTAAAATTATTTGATGATTACGTACGTAGCTGTGTATAACAAGGAAAACAAATTTACACCTCAACTTCCAGACCCGTAATCTATGGGCAACAATTATTACAGTTGACTAGTTGACGGCCAACAGGTAACGGCACCTTGATCGTAACTACTAAATAGAAACAAAACACCACCCATGCCACGTGGAAGATCATCAAAATGAAGAAGAACTTTAAACATATAGTAGCTTTGTCAATGTGGACAAGGATAAACCGACGATTTCGTAAATATACTCCTTTGAACTTGTTGGTGCACCAATTCACTCATACACTTTTGACCAACTCGATCACTTGTTTTATTGGTTAGCAACAAATTTTTTATTTCATTTTTTAAAAAATAAAATTTTATAATTTTGAGTATCACTCTTTACTTGAAGGTTCAAACCATCTAAGAAATATTTTCAAAAATAGAGAAGGGCAACCTTAAACCATTTATGTGTATAATGAGACAAGAAACTTTATAAGGGGTTTTTAATTAAGTTTCAAAAATTATTGGTGAATCATTTTAATTTATTTTTCTTGATTTAATAATGTAATTCTTTCAATAATTTTATATTTTGATTGACGTCTTTCTTATCTTCTTATCAAATAAATAACAGATTTGATCAAATTCCACATAAATATAGTATTGAAAATAAGCATGATTACTAATACTATTGAAAATATAATGTATTATATGCTTACAAAATTGTGCATTACTTTGATAATAAGCATGATTACTAATAGTACCACCCAAATAATAATAATAATTATTATTATTAGTAGCAGAAGTAGTAGTAGTAGTATACAATATATGATTTTATAATACAAGTATACAACCATTATTATTATTATAATTATTAAATTATATTTCTTCAATTAAAAGTTTTTATTTGGGTGGTACTATTAGTAATCATGCTTATTATCAAAGTAATGCACAATTTTGTAAGCATATAATACGATTATTCAAAATAATGCTCTAGCAAAAAATATTTATTTTGGCAACATGAATAACTTTTAAATTTCATACTTTTTAAGTAAACATACGGCTAAAAGTATCATTATCACATAAATCATTCAGATTTGAGCCTCACCCCCCCCCCCCCCCCCCCCCCATCCATCTTTTAGAATCTCCTGGATATATTGGTCTTGTATATAAAGAAAAAAATATAACATCAATTTTAATATTTTAAATTCCTCTATGCTATTTATATTTGTATCTGAAGGGTGTAAAACACAAAAATATCACCTTCGAGTTAAATTTTCATAAATCAACTTAAATATCATGTTCAAAACTACTCAGGTTTTGTAATCAAATACAAATAAACTTAAAATTTGTAGATGCCTCAATTACAAATGGAAGCATCAAAATAATTTTTTTTGGAGGCAATCTATTGTTTTTTTTTTTTTTTAAGTTTGCGGGTATTTATCTCTAGCAAAAACTCAGTATTTATGATTTTTTAGTCACAAATATAGTATAACTGACTAATAAATTTCACTTCAATAGTGACAAATACAAATGTGTGACAAAAAAATCTCAGTTCACATAAAAAAGCCAAAAATGGAAATTCCAATGAAAATATATCAATTTAACAAAATTTCATCATAAAATTCAAACCAAAAGTAGGTGAGATGATTATTTAGAATTTTAAGGGTTATTTGGATTTTGACCCCCATTTAATTTTATTCAGTTTAGTACCCACTTTTGTTTTTTCTTTGGCTTTGGCCCCCATTTTGGACGGATCTGTCAAGTCAACGGGTCAAAACATTAACTTTGTAACATTTGTGAATAATCTACCGAAAATACCCTTTATGAGCTTTACCAAATCAAAGGCCATTCCCAATTCATTATTACATTAGTTCATTATACAAATTTCATCAAACTCAAATTTAGATCTTCTTGATTTCTTCCACCAAGAGATCTATCAATTTATGCATTCAAACAATCACAATTTCTCTCCCATTAAACCTTCCATACTCTCTTAAAACCCACCACCACCGAAAATCCACAACCACCAGTCGTCACCATTATCTCCTACCATTGCCCCGCCATCACCACCTATTTTCTCCCCCATTTCACCATTATCAACTATCAACTCTTCTCTCTTCCACCTTCACACAACCGCCACACAAACACCAAAACATAATTGCCGCAGCATGTCACCACAACACAAAAAAACCCACTATTGTACTATTTACAAAAAAACAAAGAGAAAAACTAAGAAGAGATAGACGATATTGTGAAACAATTAAGGAGGAAGAAGATGAGCCATATTTCGCCTCCGTCTACAAATGCCAGAGCAAAACCTAATGCTGCTTGGGATTTGCTATATGCAATTAGCTCATTGAAAATAACCCCTAAAAAACCCGAATCCTAATTGTAACTAACCCTAATTCTGGGTTCATTATCCTATCTCACTTTCTTACCATTAATTATAATCCGTACAAGTAATCCCTAATTTGGAGAAGAAACTAGTTGGAAATTAAGGTTTTATAATTGGATTGTAGTGAGATATAGAGGATAAGGAGAAGATGTAGAGCTAGAGAAAAAAATGTGAGATGCTTAGAGTTAAATGACGGTATTTTTGGTAAATTGCCCCCCTTTTTTACCAAGTTAATAGTTTGACCCATTGACTTAATAGATCCATCTAAAATGGGGGCCAAATCCAAAGAAAAAAAAAAAAGTGGGTACCAAATTGAATTATGAAAATTAAATGGGGGCCAAAACTCAAATAACCCAAATTTTAATGATCGAAAATAAATATAAATAAATCTATATCAAATTTTAATGATCGAAAAAAATATATAAATCTATATCAAAATTTTGTTATACCTACTTTCATTTTGAATTTTTTGATAAAATTTTGTACAGTTGATTTATTTGTTATAAAAATTATTTATATTAAATTTTATGAAAAAATAACATTTTTAATTTTGAATTATATCATATTCGACGAAATTAAATAGAGTAAATAACAAAATTGGCCATTGAATTTTAACCCGAGTTTCAATTTTCCCACTCAATTTTTTTTTCTCAATTTACCGCTTGAGGCACCTGATCTCAAATAAAGTTAAGAAAATGCCCACGTGTAAGGCACATGACCTCAAATAAATGGCAAAATAGCCAATTAAACTAAAGCCCATTTTTTCCCAAACTCTTCTCTCATCAGCAACATCTCCGGCCATAAACCCCTTTCGATTTCTTCTCCATCGGATTTTTAAAATTTCACCAAAACAGAGAGCTCACATTCTCAACTCTATAGAAGATGACCATCAAATCTCCCATAAAAGTTCACATACACATATACATACACACAACTCATATATATATAACATAATAAATATATATGTTAGTGCGGTGGTCGCCAGAGGAACCGTAATTTACGGAATACTATTAATGCTCTTATCCATACCCAAAATTATTCTTCAATTGTTCCCCAACACACAAGTTTTCCTTTTTCTTTTTTCTTATTAGGTGTAAGAGCTTTCCTTCTTTCGATTAGGTTAAATTTAATATGAATTTAAAGGAGTTTTCAATTTCGTTGAGGAAATCTGCAATCATAAATTCAATTAATAAAAAAGAGGATGAAATCGGCCAAAGGTCTTCATCAGGATGTATCTATGTATACAGAGGTCGCCCTACAATTCCTTGAAGGCCTCTTTGCTCTCCTCTTCGCTGCTTAGGCGGTTAAATATCGCCAGGAATATGATTCCTAACCACCGCCACCGGTTTTTCGCTCTGTTTCCCATCATATTACCTGCGAAAAATCTCACAATGCTAATGGGCAAACTCATCACCATCACCATCACCATAACATAACACATTATATGTTATACAATACTCCATAACTAAGGTTTGTCTAACAATTTTCACATAACTTCTCTCTACAAGCCACTATAACGAGTACTTCTTATTGCAGACTCGAAACCCTAGATTTTCTAGCGCCGAAGTACGATCGCAGGAGGGTGGAAGGTGGGAAAGAGAAATGTAAAGAGTGTTTGATAAGAGAATAATTTGGAAAAAATTGGGCTTTAGTTTAATCGGCTATTTTACCCTCTATTTGAGGTCATGTGCCTCACACACGTGCATTTTTTTTTAATGTTAATAATTGAAATTAGACATAATGAGCACATTGAAATGCAACTTAAAATTGAAGTAATAAATTAAGAAAAAAAAGAAGTTAAATAGACAAATTAAAACTCGGGATAAAGTTGGTGGCCCATTTAGTTATTTACTCAATTACTTCCTCCATCCCAATTTAATTATTATATTTTGAAAGAGTAAAATTTAAGGACACATGATGATTACTTAAGGGTGTGTTTGATAGGCCATATTTTTCATGAAAAATATGGCTTTTCCACCCAAATTCCCACTTTTGTAGTGTTTGATTGCATTTATTTTTCATGGAGTCAAACTCCCACTTTTTTTACTATTCATGAACTTTTCCTTGTAAAGGTGGAAAATATTTTCTTTGGGGGGTGGTTTTTATTTTCCAGGCAATTCGCACAAAGACCGAGGCAATTAGCACAAGTGTAGTCTAAAAAAAAAAGGTTTTTTGATCAAGTAAAATTGTTAGAAAAAAAAAAAAAAACTGTTTTAAAAAAAACAGTTTTTTGATGAAGCAAAATTGTTCAAAAACCAAAAATTGTTTTCGAAAAATATGTTTTTCACTGAAGTAAAATTGTTCAGAAATAAAAAAAAAACTGTTTTTTGATGAAGTAAGATTGTTAGAAAAAAAAAAAAACTGTTTTAAAAAAAAACTGTTTCTTGATGAAGTAAACTTGTTAAAAATAAAAAAACTGTTTTAAAAAAAAAACAGTTTTTTGATGAAGTAAACTTGTTAAAAAAAACAAAAACTGTTTTAAAAAAAACAGTTTTTTGATGAAGCAAAATTGTTCAAAAACCAAAAATTGTTTTCAAAAATTCTGTTTTTCACTGAAGTAAAATTGTTCAAAAATAAAAAAACTGTTTTTTGATGAAATAAGATTGTTAGAAAAAAAAAATTTGTTTTAAAAAAAAAACTGTTTCTTGATGAAGTAAACTTGTTAAAAATAAAAAAACTGTTTTTAAAAAAAAAACAGTTTTTTGATGAAGTAAACTTGTTAAAAAAAACAAAAACTGTTTTAAAAAAAAGAGTTTTTTGATGAAGCAAAATTGTTCAAAAACCAAAAATTGTTTTCAAAAAATCTATTTTTCACTGAAGTAAAATTGTTCAAAAATAAAAAAAAAACTGTTTTTTGATGAAGTAAGATTGTTAGAAAAATAAAAAAAACTGTTTTAAAAAAAAAACTGTTTCTTGATGAAGTAAACTTGTTAAAAATAAAAAAAACAGTTTTTTGATGAAGTAAACTAGTTAAAAAAAAATGTTTTTAAAAAAAACAGTTTTTTGATGAAGTAAACTTCTTAAAAATAAAAAAACTGTTTTAAAAAAAAAACTGTTTTTTGATGACGTAAAATTGTTAAAAACAACTGTTTTTCAATGAAGCGTGGTCTAAAAAAAAACTGTTTTTTGATGAAGTAAAATTGTTCAAAAAAAAATACTGTTTTTAAAAAAACTGATTTTTGATGAAGTAAAATTGTTCAAAAATCAAAATACTATTTTTTGATTAAGTAAAATTGAAAAAAAAGAAAGAAACTGTTTTTAAAAAATCTAATTTTTTAGGTAAGTTCCATGGAAAAAGGTTCAAGTTCCATGGAAAATAATAGCTATCAAACAACAAAAGTTGGAAAAAGTTACAATTATCATAGAAAATAATGTCTATCAAACACCAAAAGATGGAAAAGTACACTATTTTCCGGGTAAAAAATTAAGGCAATCAAACTCATTTAATTGACATTTTCCATGCAACTCAATTCTAGGAAATTCAATTGCCTGGAACTTATTTTCTTTCCATGCAAATTCTATGCTCACAATCAAACGCACCCTAAGAGAAAATATTTATTTCTAAATATGTACTTTACTTTTCTTCTCATAAAAAAGGTGGTGTGGAGAGCTTAAAAGGTAATATTAAAAATAAAAAAATTATCATAATTAATAATATATTAAATACAAAAAGTGAATAATTATTTTAAAATATTTTTAAAGTAGTGGACAATTAAATGTAGATGGAGGGAGCAGATAAAAAGATAAAAGAAGGAGCAAGTCTGCCATCTAAGAAGCTTCGTCTCGAAGGATTATTTTTCGTAGCTTCCAAAGGGATAAATTAAACTACAGATATATATATATATATATATATATATTTATATTTATATCGTAGTCATCGTAGTGTGGCACAATAAATCAATATTATATCTCAAAATCAATATTATATCTCTCACGACAACCAACTTCTTTTTCTTCAAGGTAATCCCAATCATCATTCATATATATATATAGCCTTCCTTCTCACATCAATTTTAGATTTAATGCGAAATTCGTATTCTCTCCTCAAATTCTCCGGAAACCTAGGGTTTCAATTTTGGAGTATTAGTCGTACTAGTACTTGTGTGTGATTTTCTGTATATGCCGCTAAAAGAGACTCTATTTGTCTGATAGAGATGATGATTTCACTTCAAATGTCCATTTCTGAGAGACAAGAGAGTTCAAATACATTCACGTGAGAGATAGATTCAGAGCAATTCTTCTCAAATATTTCAGAATTAACAGGTAGTGAAATTTGATATTTGACCACACACAGTATATATATGTAAGTTATGTGTTTGTTTTTTTTTTTTTTTTTTCAAGAACCACAGCAGAGTGGTCTAGTGGTAGCCACCCTCGATTCATAAAATGGGTCTCGACTTGGAGTTCCACAGTCGAGTCTCCTCAGGTTATACTGTATCCGAGGAAGTATCTACTTGAACTAGGATCTAAAAAAATGTTCCGATACTGGGACCGGATCCTAAAGTTTTCTAAATATACAAATAGAGAGCGAAGGTATTAATTTCTGCAAAAAAATTGTTGACTTGCCATGGCTGTGGTGAGTTAAATACAATTACCTGCAATTCCTTAATGGATGAATTGAATAAGGTATCCTGATATTGATTTTGCAATGATGGGAATAATGGTCAAATTGTAGATCAACAACTTGAGGCAGTGATGGAAGAAAAGATATACGTCTGTGTGGGGAAAGAGTTCAAAGAGAGTGAATTGACTGTATCATGGGCGTTGCACAATTCAGGAGGAAGGAAGTTATGCCTCCTTCATGTTCACCAACCAGCTCAGAAAATGCTGTCCCCCAGTAATAATTCTTTTATGTTTTAGTAATATCGTTTTTGATCACTCTAGTTTGTTTGTATGCTACTTGATTATTTGTGGTATAGTTCTAATCATGACTATTTTCTTCTTGTGAAAATATATTGAAGGAGCTGCTATATGCCTTTTGTTATAATTCACTTATGAGATATTAATCCAGCAAATTTTGTAGAGGCCTTGTTTAAGTTTGGTAGGATCAAAAGCCTTTTCTCTTAAAGAATGTCCTATTCAATTGTGCATGCTCTTAAGTTAACTGTAAGCTTCATATTATATGTTACTTCTTGAATTTATGTATAATTATATTGCATGTGGTATTATCTGCATTACAGCACGTTTCATGGATGAAGAAAGGACCTTCCCAGTTTCACTAATTTGGGTTTCTCAGAGGATCAATTGGATATTTCTAGTACATGGTGTACAACATCATTTTCTTGATTCATAGTTGCTTGTGATTGTTATTTTTATTTAGAGTTACACTTGGTATGTGTGATGAACAAAAGTCTTTTTGCCTTGGTTTTTTATTTTTTTTCTACCGGAACTTTTGTAAAAGTATAATACCCATTATACAAGGAAAAAGTTTGGTTTATTGTCTTTTGAAATTCTGTACTTGGTCAGGGTTGATGTCTTTCTTCCACCAGTACCTTGGTTCCAAATTGTGACTATTGATTCTTTGTCAGATTCTGGAAGTACCTGAAAAATTAACCAGGATCACTAGTAATTTTTGAAACTAAATTCTGACTTCTACAAGCCAACGAGTACCTACAAGTAGAAAGACTGATTTCTTCTAAACTAATTTCCAATTTCCCAGAGATTCTCCGAATTGCTGCAGTCGCATCTGTCGCATCCCACTGAGATTATATTTGTGCATGATTTAACACGACATTGCTGTAGAAAGCAGAATGGCGAAACAAACGACCAGTACTTAGGAGATATACTTTATTTATTTCATGTAATTTCCCCAAAATTTTGTCCATGGAGCTAATTACAACAACTGGGTAACCCTTAGGCCTTAGCCAAGCCAATCATGGTTGTTCCAGTTGCTGCTTCTGTGTAGTTATCAGTTTTTTGAATGGATTTCATTGTATAACTGTCATTTTTGTTTTTGAAAACTCTGTTATGAAATATTTTATCATTCAAGCATATACATGTTTGTAATTTTTTTTCTTGGTTCACAGTTGGTACAAATCTTCCCATAAGTCAGCTGGAGGAAAACTACGTCCGGGCCTACCATGAAAATGAGACGAATAATATGCATAAAGTTATGGAGAAATACTGTCGGATTTGTGAGCGAGCAGGGGTATAAATTTTTCTGTTCTTGATATTATATAGCAGAAAAATATTTTTCCATTTTTACATTGACAAAGAGATTTCTTAATGATAAGTTGATAACCAGTTAAAAGTCCTGCATCATTACCTCTTGTTACTATAATTAATTCTATGGTATGAAATTTGCAAGTTGATTCTTTTAAGTTAGTCCAGGCTACTAATTTCTGCAAATGGCTTTAAGATTTTTTTCAGCCCTTTAGTAAGATTAAGATGACTTATCAAATATATTTCTTATGGTGGCATTCATGGCTTCTTGCCTTAGGTGGGGGCAGAGACGGTACATATTGAAATGGACTCTATTGAGAAGGGCATTTTGGAACTCATCTCTCTGCATGATATCAAAAGGCTTGTGATCGGAGCTGCTGCGGACAAACATTATTCAAAGTAAATGACATGATATTTTTAATTTATTTGATTATATAATTATTTTTGATATTAAAAGTTATATGTGCATCCCTTGCTTTGATTTTCCAAGGCAACGAGCTATCTCAATTTTAAACCTACTTTGTTGTGCAAGTATTTTGTTTGTGGGGCTGAGCTTCATGGATCCTCACTCACTTCACAAGTTTTTTCCACTTCTAAAATGTACCTAAGACCAATGATATTATTTTAAGGAAATAGAAGTTAGGTTTTTTAACAGTTCATATGAGATGCAATTATTGACTGGAAAGTAATGGTCTGTGACTCTGGTAGAAAGATAAGCTATAATTTACTGAACAATTAATTATATACCATGACTTCTTCTGCCCTGTGTATTTTTAAGAAAAGTGGCTTTGACTGATTGTTGTTGATCAATGGTTTGATCCAATTCATTTGGGGTTGGAGCACTGCATATTCAAACTATGATAGTTGTTTAGCATTGATTCTGCAAATAGTAACAGTTTGTATGAATGTGTACCCAGCATGTATGGAACTCTATGCTTTTATATGGTCTGTTTCAATTTTGGAATTACTCTAAGAATTATTTTCATTTTTTATTGCTATAAGTAAATTGGTAACCGCACATAGTTCAGGTTTTGCTGAACAGATTCATTTGTTTTACTTGTACATGTCAGTTTCTTATTCTGCTGCCGTAATACTCTAGGAAAATGATGGAGCCTAAGTCCAAGAAAGCCATCAATGTGCGCCGAGAAGCACCTGCTTCGTGCCATATTTGGTTTATCTGCAAAGGGAACCTCATCTACACAAGGTGTGCTTAACTTTCATAATCTTTTAAAAATTGATATACTTGATGGGAAATTTCTTTTGTTAAAACAAACATATCAACCACTTGTGGTGACAACATTCTAAATTAGATATAATATATTGTACGTTTCAGTATTTCGCACTCCCTCGTTATTATTTATAATTAGTTGACAGTTTGTGTTTGTTACTGTCGTGATCACTGAAGTACCTTGTCTCTATAGGGAGGGTAGATTAGGTGGAATTGATGTGGGATTTGCCTTTCTATCACTTCAAGCAACTCCAAACACCCCGAGATCGAGGTCTGTTTCAGAAGGGCAGAATGGTCAACTAAGGCTCGCTATTCCATCTCCAGATTATCAGAGAGTAGGTTCAGCCAATCCTTGGACAAGAACTCCAGCTTTGTTTTCACCAGATGGCACTGGAGGGGTAACTCCCCACAGCACGTTAATTGCAGAGGAGGGCTCTTATGAATCATATGGGATATCAAGGAGGAGACGTGTTTTAACATCTCCAAGTGAAGTGGTTGATTATTCGGTTCTAATCCCTTCTCTTGGCGCTGATGAAAGTAAAAATGATTCGGAGTTCAGTGCGCTATCTCATTCCAAGGAGATTATTCGCAATTTATCTCCTCCCAGCGTATTAGTACGTGCATGCATTACTATCATTTATACTTTATATGTGTGTGCTTGTGTATATATAATCAAATCCTAGGGTATATATAAGGAGCATATGATGTTTATTTCTAGCATCAGTGAAATGAGTTAATTTCTTTGAGATTAAACTTTTGGGAAGTCCTAATGGCTGATGAAATTATAACAGGAAGGTTTTTTGAAGGATGAAGTCTACGATCAGATAGCACAAGCAATGGCAGAGGCTGATAATTCCAAGCGTGAAGCATTTGAAGAGTCAATCAAACGTAGAAAAGCTGAAAAGGCTGCCATTGATGCTATTCGCAGAGTAAAGTTTTATTGAAAATGCACAACTTTCTTTTCTTTTGTTTTATTTTTTAAAGAATCTAGCCAAGGACTAGATTGCTCTAAAGATATGTAAAAAAAAGGGGCTACAAATTTTGGGATTACCCTGATTTCCCGAAAAGTCTGCCCCAGGGGGTATCTCATCTTAGGACTGAACTCCTATATTGCAAACAATTAGTTTCATGTTATATGAAAATATGGTGCTCTCTTAGTCATCAAAAATGTACACCAAGGAAAGTTTGATGTTGATCAACATACTACATTTATCGCAGTCTAGTTGTGCGCTCATTTTGAACAGTGTATAGACCTCGTAGTCTACTGAAATAGGCGTATTACATTATATGATTTGAAATAGAAAAAAAGAACCTTATAATATTTTGCAAATTGTACCTTCACAGGCCAAAGCATCAGAAGCATCATATGCTGAGGAACTGAGACAACGGAAAGAAGTAGAGGAGGCACTAGCAAGAGAAAAAGAAGGGTTTGAAAAGATTAAGCAGCAGCTAAATGAAGTCATGGAAGAACTCTGGGTTGCCCAGGAACAGAAATCAAATCTGGACCGCCAAATTGCGAATTCTGATCAGACGGTACAGGAGTTGGAACAAAAGATTTTCTCTGCTGTTGAGCTTTTGCAAAAGTACAAGAAGGAAAGAGATGAATTGCAGGTGGAGAGGGACAATGCACTCAAAGTAGCTGAGGAGCTGAGGAGAAAACAAGCACAAGAGGGCTTGAGTACCCATGTTCCTCAGTTCTTTTCCGAGTTCTCCTACTCTGAAATTGAAGATGCAACTTACAATTTTGATCTGGACTTGAAGATTGGGGAAGGGGGTTATGGAAGTATTTTTAGAGGTCTTCTTCGTCACACTCCGGTGGCTGTAAAGATGCTGAACTCTCATAGCTTACAAGGACCTTCAGAGTTTCAACAGGAGGTAAGATGTTTTTTCTAACTTTATTTTCGTTTGATGTCAATTAAATCACTAATTTACAATATATGCTGGAGTTGAAATTCTATGGTGATGAATATGTTTTTTTTTTCGGGAAATATACTTTTATTATGTGACTAAGTTCAGTTAGGAAACTCGAAATTGACTTCCCTCAATTCTGGCATTTTCCTTATTTATAGGAGAACTCGGTTATGACATTATTATGCATTTTCCGTTTTGGTAATTTTATGATTTTCTATGGTTAGGGTTAATTTTGCCCCTACATTTGTTCCTCTGCATTCAAACATCAGTACATGTTGTCACTAAAATTTTGAACTTTTCTTTTTCTAGAGTAATTTCCTCATGGATTCAAGGTTAGGTATTATCCTTCATAGATTTCCATTGCCATCCATATTGAATTGATTATTTTGGTTATCCATTGTGCAGATTTTATCTTGCATGTATCATTGTATTACTCCCTCTGTCTCAAATTGATAGTCCCATTTCCTTCTGGGAACATAACCAATGTACCAGATCTGAGAATTGAAATTAACTTGTAGTCTTGACCATTGATTACGTTTGAAATTGATGTCTTTTGAAAAGTACTAAAGTCAAATTGGGACTAACAATTTCAAACGGAGTTCTATTTACAGGGCCAATAAACTAAGCATCTTGACCCTTGTTATTCCTTGGTCCTTCTATCAGGTCGCTATCTTGAGTAAGTTGAGGCATCCAAACCTGGTCACTCTCATAGGGGCTTGCCCAGAAGCTTGGATTCTTGTCTACGAGTATCTTCCCAATGGAAGCCTCGAAGATCGGCTCAACTGCAAGGACAACACTCCCCCACTATCCTGGCAAACTCGAATCCGTATTGCCTCTGAGCTCTGTTCTGTTCTAGTTTTCCTTCATTCGTGCAATCCTCACAGCATAGTACACGGTGATTTAAAACCTGGTAATATTCTTCTCGATGCCAACTACGTTAGCAAACTCAGCGACTTTGGAATGTGCCGTGTACTCAAAGACGATTTTACAGTCAACAACACGACGCGTTGTTGTAGAACTGACCCGAAGGGTACTTTTGCATATATGGATCCGGATTTCTTTGCTACTGGAGAGCTTACTCCAAAATCCGATGTGTATTCATTTGGCATTATATTGTTAAGATTATTGACTGGAAGATCTGCTGTGCGGATAACAAATGAAGTGCAATCAGCGTTGGATAGAGGGAATTTGAAAGAGTTGTTGGATCCTACGGCTGGGGACTGGCCATTTGTGCAGGCTAAACAGTTGGCTCACTTAGCAATGAGTTGCTGTGCGATGAACCGAAGGAACCGCCCGGACTTTGCATCAGATGTGTGGAGGGTGCTTGAACCAATGAGAGTTTCATGCGGGGCCTCGTCGTTCCGAGTGGGTTCAGAGGAGCGTTGCCAGATTCCACCTTATTTTGTTTGCCCCATCTTTCAGGTTGGTTCATCGCATTTCTTCATATAATAATAATAAATAATTATTATTATCTTTTGATTGGTTCATTTTATTAATGAGTTTTGCCTGGATTGAAAAGGGATCATATAACGGAGGTTTCGTGTCTTGTCGTGTCAGATTCAAGTCTAGCCAAATTGGAACGACCATACAAGATATGTTTATATTCATGGATAATGGGGTAGGTGCCACACATTTGCTTAACCCTGCCTTAAGGTTCAACCCAATTTTATATGGAACATAGGTTGCTTTAGTACCGTATGGATACGGGAACATTGTACACTGCTGTATGTACTACTGGGTATGATAGGGCTAGTCGTTTTGGATCATGGGATGTTTGGAAACTTTTGTTAGGATTACCCTGGTAATATGATATACTCCCTCTGTCCCAAATTAAGAAGCCAAGAAGCCACCTTCTTTTTCAAAACATAAACATAATCAATGTCCCAAAACTCACTCCCAAACTAAGAAGCCAAGAAGCCACTTTCTTTTTCAAAACATAAACATAATCAATGTCCCAAAACTCACTCCCAAACTAAGAAGCCAAGAAGCCACTTTCTTTTTCAAAACATGAACATAATCAATGTCCCAAAACTCACCATAGGAAACCAAGTTTTGTTCTAAACTATTGATTGTATGAAATTGTTGCCTTAAAAAGTTTGAATGTCAAACCTAGACTCTTAATTAGGGACAAAGGGAGTATATAACCTCCACCAATGAGGAAAGGTTACTAAGACATCTGGTCCATAGTATATACACAATCCACATATTTTAGGATCTTTCAAGTGTTTTTCCCTCTTTGAACTACAAGTTGTGTATTAGCTCCATTCCTGTTAGCAATAGCTAAGAGGTAAAAGGCTAAAATATTGGGAATGCAAAACTTAGTGCTAAAGTCTGCCCCTTATCGTGGTATCTATTGTTCAACCCATTAATCACCCATTAGTCACTAGAGCCCTCATTGTGTGAGAAACCTATTTCTAATGGGCACCAAGGCGATAAGTGTAACATTTAACAACCCGGGTTCTCATCCAAAATGGCTGTCCAAAGATCTTATAAGTTCATTTACACATATAATTTGAGGACCTTCCAATTACACGTGGGATATGTGGTTGTGACAAACTTCCCCCGTTAAAGCCCCGGTGACCTCGTCAGGGCGGGGTCACACTCAAATGCTTTTGGCTCATTGGAAGCTGCCACAAACGATTCTGGCTCATTGGCACATCCATATGGTAGTCGGCCTCGGTCTACTTTGATACCATATGTAATGATACCCCGACCTGTGTCCTTACCCAAGTGGCTAGTCAAGTTGATATTAAGTTCATTGAATCCACATATAGTCAAGGACCTTCCCATTACACAGAAGTTCTGGGATATGAGTGTTATGACAAGTAGTGAAAAGACGTTTATGTTGTTGGATTACAGGAGATTATGCTAGATCCGGTAGTAGCAGCGGACGGATATACATACGAAGCAGAGGCTTTAAAAGGATGGATGGACAGTGGGCACGATACTTCGCCCATGACAAACGCCAAGCTCGCAAACTCCAATGTTTTGCCCAACCGCGCACTTCGTTCTTCTATTCAGGAGTGGCTACAACAGCCTTAGAGAAGTGGGTACTCTTCCAGTTATTCTACATTTGAGTTTTTTTGGATATACTCTACTTCGTTTATTCCTTAATTTGTTTCTTTATTTGATCGAATTTTGCTTCTGCGCAGTGTTGTTATCTCATTGTATATAGTCGTCAGAATACAAAAGTGTGTCGTATGTACTATACTGTATACATTTTCTTGTAATTATGTAGCATATAAGGTTGGTCATAAGTGATTACACATTATGTATAAAGTTGGGTGAGACTATTTACAACCTCCATTTATCTCACTAACACTCCCTTGTAGCTCATAAACACTCCCCTCAATTAATCTATCAATTTATCAATGGGTAATAAATTAATCACACACTATAAAACACCCTCTTATATCTCACTAACACCCCCCACCCTCACATAATTTATTCACCCTTCCCCTAAAAACTCCATTTACTCTTCCCACAAACCCTCTTCACAGGCAAACTGAGTATTGCATTCAAACTCGGTTCTTTACCATTTTGGCTCCAAAAATCAAAATTTCTAAATTAAATCCAAGTGCAAGCATTATTGGTTAGTAGTTTGAACATTAAGGGTGCGTTTGATTGCAAGCATGGAATTTACATGGAAAGAAAATAAGTTCCAGGTAATTGAATTGCCTAGAATTGAGTTGCATGGAAAATGTAATTAAATGTGTTTGATTGCCTTAATTTTCTACCCGGAAAATATTGGTTGTATTCTGGCATTTTTAATGTAGAAAAAATTATGGGTATTTTTTTTTACATAATTTTATAGTCATGATGGATCTTGTTTAATTGATCTTGATGAGTAGATTTTAAATATAAAATTTTTATTAAATTTTGAATTTTGTAGTTTAAGTTATAGCATTTTTAGTGTAGAAAATGAGTAAAATGTTGTCTCGAAAATCGTGCAATTGCCTGGAAAATAAAAACTAGCCCCCCCCCCAAAGAAAATATTTTCCTTGTTTACAAGGAAAATGTAAGTGTGTGAGCCAAAAGTGGCAATTAAATTGCCTGGAAAAAAAAGCCAATCAAACACCTTAAGTTGTCAAATCAAGTGGAAAATGGGTATTTTTCATGGAAAATACTCCCAATCAAACACACCCTAAGTAAAAGTTTTGAATAGAAGAAGAAAGAACTTGGTGATGGTGAAGAAAGAAGAATGTGGTGATAATGATGACATTTCAAATAATAATGAAACAAAAGAAGTATGTACATGTTTTTTTGGAGTATTAAGATGGATTAAATCTCTCATACATAATCCTACATTTATTTAGATGAATGAAACTCACAAAACAGAATACTTTTTATCATCTTTTTAGACTATATTCGGCTCACATGGGGAGGGTAAATAGTCATTTACTCTCCTCACATCAGGAGAGTAAATAGCATATATTCTCTCCACATGAGAAAAGTTTAACTTTAAAATTTTTCAGTAGGTTTTCAAGCTAGTCTCCCCACTTTGGACGACGTTATTACATTTACTCTCCCTGGCAAATGTTCACCCCACATGAGGAGATTTTAACTTTTAAATTTTTCGGTGGGTTTAAAAGTCAGTCTCCTAACTTCAACCGAATTTATTCCATTTACTTTTCCCACATCAGGAGAGAGAACCGGAAGGAGACGGAGTGGTCGTGCACCGGAGGGAGACGGAGACAGAGACGGAGTGGTTGGTCTTACGCGAGTTAATCGTCGGGGTGGTCGTGCGCCGGAGGGAGACGCAGAGGGAGAAGGAGACGGAGAAGGTTTTTTTGACTTGAAGTTTTGTTTTGATTACTTAGTTTATAAATTAATTTTAGTTAAGGTTAATTATATTTTTAATTCCATACTTTATATAAATTACTTAAAGTAAATAGGAGGGTGTTAGTGATAAAAAAATTATATTTGGGAAGTGTTTGTGAGATGAGAGGTGTTAGTGAGATAAATGGTAGTTGTAAATAGTCTCACCCATAAAGTTTAATTGCATTAGCTTGTGTGCACAACTGTTAATTTAGATACGTTACATGATTGTAGGTCCGAAAATCGATCCGGTGAGTTTAATTGTGTAATTGAGAAGGATTGTAAGTTTCTACCTAGGGATGGCAAAAAAACCTAACTCGGCGGGTTTTCTGACCCGACCCAACTCTGGATGGAGTGGGTTCGGGCCGGGTTTTTTTGAGGCCGGGTCGAGTTTGGGTTTCTAAGAAAAAACCCGGGGCGGGTTTGGGTTTTGACAGTTTAAAACTCGACCCGCATACTTATATATATAAAAAATATATGTTAATATTAAATATATATATATATATATATATATATATATAGCCTTTTAAGAATCTCTAGCTTCATCTGGATGGAATATATTTATATATAGATAATAAATATGTTAGTGAATTTTGTAAATAGATAAAATAAAGACTATTTTTGTTTGTTTAAGAATATCAAGATGGAATGTATATATGTGTGTGTGCTATTGTGCTTTTTCTTAAAAAAAAAATTTAAAGGCAGTGCTCCAATGAATAGTGCATGAACATATAATGATATAAAGGCATAAAGATTGATTTTTTTTATGAACTTACGAATTCAAGGCGGGGCGGATTCAAGTTTTAAGGCATAAATGCGGAGCGGGTTTGGGTTCCAAAAAATAAACCCGCATCGGGTTCAGAGCAAGTTCGGGGCGGAAATATTTTAGATGTAAATCGAGTTTGCTATTGGCCAAAATCCGCCCCGAAACCCGACCGTTGCCAACCCTATTTCTACCCTATGGGATTAGTAGACTTGCATACTCTCTCCATTTAAAATAATAATTATGATTATTATAATTATTTTAACTTTTGTACTTCTTTAGTAGAACACAAATTCAACTCGGGCCAGGAAGTAGGCCACCAAGGCGGGCCTTGGGCTCCCAAAAATTTGAGATTTGCTGGGCCCCAAATTGTGGGGTACAAGAAAAAAAAGTATTTGTAAAACCATTATCGTTCAGTTTCTTCCCCAAATTCGGATTTTGGAGACTTCAATTAACTTTTGAACTCGACGGCTTATAATTGGTGCACCAAAATCTTCGAATGGTCGCTATTAATTTATTGAAGGGGCAATTAAAAAAAAAGGGCTATTAGAGAAAGATTTTCACACTAAAGCCAAGGAATGGGCCTATTTTTTATTTTATTGATAATATACATGTGTCTTTTTTTTTCATTATAAAATGACATCCCAACCCTTAAAATAAACTAAAAAATACCAATATGCATTAAAATATGGACTGCAATATGAACTTTGCAGTTAATTTCACTGCAATATGAACTTTGCACTCCATATTTCACTGCAATATGAACTTTGCATCCATATTTTACTGCAATGTGAACTTTGCAGTCGATATTTTTATGCAAAGTTCAATTGCAGTCCATATTTTACTGCAATGTGAACTTTGCAGTCCATATTTTTAGTGCAAAGTTCATTTGCAGTCCATATTTCAATGCAATATAAACTTTGCAGTTCATATTTTACTGCAATTGAACTTTGCAGTTATATTTTTTGTGCAAATTCATAAAAAGGGGTAGTTTAGGTAATACTAATATGTTTTTATGAATTAAATGATATTTAAATTTATTCAAATACATTCATTTAAAATATAAAACAAAATAGGCCTCTTCACTAATTACCAATTAAAAATTAGGCCCTTCATTCAAAATATTATTCATTGGATTTTTGGTAAAAATCAATGTATAATAAGCCCTTTTACCTAATTTCTAGTTTATTGAATTTAACTATGATTAGTAAATATTAAAGTCAAGCATGCACCCTTAATTGAATCGATGGTATATTTCTTGTCAAAATTAATTTCCGCACAAACTTTTTATCATCTACTTTCTTTCTTTCTTCTT